>OX578136.1:76070436-76701686 GCA_951213105.1 Amaurobius ferox
ATCTTCTAAAAAAGTGCAGGAATGCTTGAAACGTGCTTCTCCGTCCAAATCTCAAATTCGAGTTTTCGACCTCTTCGCAATACATTTTGAAAATACCCCACTTTGTTCAGGTGAAATGGATTATTTGATTGTATACGACTAAGTTAACTGAAAATTTATTTAAATAGAAAACATAGGATAAATTATATCAAACTTAGCAATGAATATGTATTAAAATATATGAATTAACTGTATTTTATTATATTCCACGCAATTAAGTCTCACATGACAGCTTTGTAAAGCAAAATGTTAAATTTATTTCATCTAAGACTTTGTAATTCTCGAAATACATACATAATAAAAACTAATTAAAAGAATTTAAATATAGAAACACATATAAAAGAACTAATTAGCTATATTCAGAATTTAAACGGCGTGAAAATGAGTTGAGCGGCTCATTTTATTTTTAACAGGGATGAAGCATTTTTTAACCTCATAAGCGTGCATTATTAATTATTTTAAAATCAAAGTATTAATATTTTTGGAGTTGAATATGTTTCGAAAATCCCCTATGCTTGAACTGTAGGGAATATATCTGTCTGGTAGTAATATAAATTTCGTAAAGAAGTATACATATAAATATAAATAACTATAATTAAAACAAAAATCGAATTATTACTTTAAAGATTAAAATTTGTTCACAGATATTTGAATCTGTTTACAATAAGAAAAAATCTGATGTGGGCAGCACATGACTTTCCTTATATAATGCAATGAATTTACTACTTTTGCAGTTAAAAAAATCTGTTGTGGGCAACACATGACTTTCCTTATATAATGCAATGAATTTACTACTTTTACAGTTAAAAAAATGTTATTCTTATAGTAGATACGTATACTCTTTCCAAGATATTGAATTTTCTTCAATTAGTCGTCATTTTCATTGATTTAGCGTCAGTTTTATCAATATGGCGAGATTCTTGTTAATTTGGCGGCAATTAAAAATGTCGCCAAGTTGGCGACATTCCGCCAAATTCGTCGCCAAAACCTCGCCAAGAGTTATGGGTGAAGAAATAAGTTATTCTTACATCAGATAAATGACTATTGGCGTTCAAATACCAAAGTATTACCCAAAGTATCTTTTTCGTGAATGGAACGAGCTGGATCCACGAAAATGATGTCAAAAAATTTATCGCATGGTATGACATATAAAAAGTGAACATGTTTCTCAATAGGAAATATATTTTTTTATTTTATATAACTTTTTGATAATTTTTTTGAAAAATGTGCAATATCTCGAGAATGGTTCATGTTAGCGCTCCAAAATTTATGGCAATCGTTTTCTAATGAAAAATTACATAAGAAATGTCTATTTGCGTAACTTTTCCAGCGGTTTTGATTTTTTGACGATTTTTTCAAAATTTCATTCGAAAATTTAGGGAGAGTTCTGTACACTCGATTGCGTATATGAAAAATAGGTCCCAGTGTTTACGGATTGTGATTTTTGTACCAAATTTCGCTCGAATCGGTCTATTCGTTCGTCAGTTATTGTCTCCACCGTCTCACTGACACACACACACACACACACACACACACACACACACACACACACACACACACAGACATCCCTTCAAAAATGTTTGATTCGTGATCAGGGATGCTTGAAACGTGCTCTCCCGTCGAAAACTCGAATTCGAATTTTCGACCCCGTCACAATACTATTAGGTACATAAGGAAAGTAAAAATGTTATTCTTATAGTAGATACTTATATTCTTTCCAAGATATTGAATTTTCTTCAATTAGTCGTCATTTTCATTGATTTAGCGTCATTTTTATACATTTGGCGAGGTTTTCGTTAATTTGGCAAAATTTGAAAATGCCGCCAAGTTGGCGACATTCCGCTAAATTCGTCGCCAAAATCTCGTCAAGCGTTATGGACGGAGAAATAAGTTATTTTTACAGCGGATAAAAGACTATTGGTGTTCAAATACAAAAGTATTACTCAAAATATCTTTTTTCGTGAATGGAACGAGATAGTTCCAAGAGAATGATGCCACCAAATTTATCGTATGATATTACATATGAAAAGTGAACATGTTTCTTAACAGTTAATATTTTTTTTTTCATTTATATGATTTTTTGATAAATTTATTTGAAAAATGTACAATATCTCAACGGTTCATGCTAGCGTTCTAAAGTTTATGTCAATAGTTTTATAAGGAAAAATTACATAAGATATGCTTACTTGCATAACTTTATTAAAGGTTTTGGTTTTTTGACTATTTTTTCAAAATTTCCCTCGAATATTTAAGAGGGTTCTGAACATTCGATTGTGTTTTAAAACAATAGGCTTCCAGTATTCAAAGATTGTGATTTTTGTACCAAATTTCATTCGAATCGCTCCATTCGTTAGTGAGATATCGTCTCCACAGACTCACTGACACACACACACACACAGACATCACTTCAAAACTTTTCGATTCGTGATCAGGGATGCTTGAAACGTGCTCTCCCATCGAAAACACGAATTCGAATTTTCGACCCCGTCACAATATTTTCCTTATACATTACGTATATAAGGAAGGAAATATTAGTTTAACACAAAAGGTATCCATAATTTACTTTTCCTATAATGAAGGAAGTATTTTGCAGTAAGGTTAAAAGGTATATAAGACAATTTCTTATCGTAGTCTGTTTGTCTGTCTCAGTTGGGGATATATTTGGCGATAAATTTGACGCATTATTGCCCAATTAGCGATAGTTAGGAAGTATTATCAGATTGACAATAGTGCGACATCTATACATAAATGAAATTTAACTACATTAACCATCAGTGTGATTCAATAATTTAATATTCTTGATTCAAAATATAATGCGTTTCATTTTCTCGTGGAAGTGGTATATTTTGTTAGGGAGTTGTACAGTAATTATATTTTGCTAATGGGTCGAATATGAAATGACAGCATCAGTGGCGAGAGATGCGTGTCCAGCGCTGCTAGGAGAGCCCTTGGTTCAGATTGGGGATGGGAGGTAATCTAATAAATACGCAGCTTTATGTGCCTCGTCATATGATGGGCTTCAAATTTAGTTCATTTTATTAAATATATTGTTTTCACCAATGTAAGTAATCAATAAATATATAAATAATATATGATGAAAGTATATAATGATAAAATATACGTATTCAAATAGACACACAAGTTACCCTACATTCAATATGTGTTTAGGCTTTGCGCTTATTCTATCACAGACACTATAATCGTAAAGCATATAAAGTCTGAAATATAAATATGTAAGAAGGGCATAAACATATTTTCTTCCTTATTTTTTGGAGACCAACATGAGGCTGGTTTTCAGTCAACAGAATTCAAAAGTAAAGATATCTGTCAGAGGTGGAGAGCGCGCGAATATTTCAAAAAGTCTGACTTTAGATGGAGAAAGGCCCATCATCATCGAAATCTGTGTGGTTGAAGTGTTTGGGACATATCTCAGGGTGGCCTCATGATATCAGGAAGTTCCTAGATAGATAGCTACAAATCAGGCAGATTTGAGGGGAAAGTTGGAAAGCAGCAACCGATGTCACAGGACGTTCTGGATACGGGCTGTGTCAGCTAAGCTAGCTTTAGCCTTTGCATCAAGATGAACGATACTGGGAAGTTATCTTATACGTCTTTTACTGAATAAAATGTTATAAATATGTAGATATAAAGGTTTTGGTGGATACTTTAGACGTAAATGTAAAATAATCCGAACTTTGCGTCGATGACGCAAACCCAAAATTGGAATGCTGCGCAGGCGAGGTTATTGTGGCAAAACGAAACTACCAAGAGAATCGGAAGGCATAAGCAATCGTTCTTCACGAGAAATGTATGACGTCTAGCTCTAGCAAAGTTCAAGAAAAGTCGGTAAATACTAATGTATTTAAGTTGGTGCCCTTTCACTACAGAGTTTCTTTTTTTAACTAGTGTGTTTTCAGGAGCATTAAATGCTTTGTCTGATAAAAGAGATTGCATTTAAAAGCCGGGTTGTCATTGCTAACTATCCATCATGTGTAAGCTAAAATAAATGCATATTTTCTTGAAATTTACATAAGAGGAGTTGCATTTATTTTCCTATTTGGAAATATCTCACGGATTCACTAATATGTGCTACAGTGCGAGAAAGAAGTTTTATTTCTTACGAAATGGTTTTTTTATACCATCTTCACTGAATATTCCCCTTTATCTGGAGAATTATTCACAATACACGATAGAGAGTGTCATGTGTGAAGACATATTATTACAAAGTCTTAAATATAAAGCATATAACTACTAATTTAGTCAAATTTTTTCAAAATTAGAAGAACATCTGATATTAATGGATAATTAAAAATAAATGTGTTAATATTTTTGTAGGTTTTTGTGCACTTTGTGAAAAATTTAAATTATTAACAATATTACAATTCTTTTAAAGCAATCAAAATATTTCACATTAATGACGTCAAAATTCGTAAATAAATCAAAATATGACGCCACAATTAACTGCTCCACTAAAAGTACTGTGCCATTCAATTAACGCAATTAATGGAATGCAATCATAACAGCATTTAGTCGGGTGAAAATATAATAATTTTAAGGTAACCAGTATTAAATATATATGTATTCGCATATATTAAATTATGTATTTGATATATATACAGACAGTATGTCTGATGAAAAGTCGATTAAAAATTCAACGTCTGTAGATTCTTCCTAGCACGTAAAATATGTGCAAATAAAACTACTTTAAGTGCTGGGGAACATTTTATGAAAGTTTATACTTTATTGCAATATATTTTTGAAATATTTTCTGGAAATAAAGTTGAAGGTGAAATTGCTTGCAGATATGATTTTACTTTCTGGCAATGTCATCGATATTTTTATTTCTATTTAATTTATTTAAAGGAATGCAAGCTACAAGGAAAAGTCCCAGTAACAGCTTGCAAGATGCAATTCAATACAAAAATATATAGATTAAAATATTGTAAAATACATTAAAATGCAAAATATTTAAAACAAATGATTTTTAAAAGCACTTTCGAAGGAATAAGAAACATCAAGTTTATCAAGGAAGCTGTTGTTAAGTTTACAAAAATTATTAATGGCACAATAACAACCAATATTATTACACTCAACCAATGTTAGTACATGTCCAAACGTTAAGCAACAACGTGAAGAAAGTGGATAAAAAGAAAAGTATTTATTCGAATTCATTGAAACTTTTACAGATCATGAAGTATAACAAAAGACACTAGCGTGTGTAAATGCAAAGAAAATTATCAATAAATAATTAAATAATAGATATAAACAAAAACATAGGATTTTAGGAGGCAAACACAGTTCATTGGTGGAGGTCTGTTAATACGGAATGTGAGGATCTGTGCTGGAGACACAGACCCAGCAGCGTTAATTCATACCAAGTATAAGATCATTTATGGTGGTATCTGCACCCATTCACGGAGCAGACATGTTCTTAGTTCGTAAAGATTCCGAGAAGGGTCATGGAGAGAACTTAAGTGTCTCAAAAGCATATCCTATGATTGCTCAAGGTCTCAAGGGCGGGGTTCAGCGAAGTGCCCAGGAGAGGACTCCCCCTTCTCCTTTAAACTTCGAGCGAAAAGGGAAAAAGAATAGAGAAGTTGGGTTTCATACGTTTACATGGAGAGTGTGCTCGCCGAGGAGGGGGGAGACAACCAGAGTCGGACCCTTCACTGTGTCTTCGGAAAGGGAAAAACTAAGCAGCAGTGAGGAGAGAAAGGTAAGAGAGGTAATGGGGTACTTCTAGAGGCGCAAAGCCTTGAGCTTGAGACGTAGCAATGGACGGGATGGTTGTCAGGGGTTCGTCGCAGAGTTACGAGTTTCCAAATGTCAGGGAGGGGTACAGCATTATCTAGAAGTCCATTAACTATAAAAGGTAGAGCAGTATAAAACAAGTCTAGACGAGTCACGCCCGCTTGGGGCGGAAGTACGTATCCTTTCTGCAGCGCCTTGGGGTAAAAAGAGTTGTACCACGGGATATTATCTAGCGTGTGATTATTTACGCTACTGAGATCTCCAAAAACGCTTTGGCAAATTTTTGAATATGTTAATAAAATGGTCTATTATTGAGGTCTCTGTGCAGCACTTTTAGTCGGGCGTTACTTGGAAATCTGATAAAAGAGATTAATGTTTTATTTTGTATAACTTGAAGCATTCATTAGGTGGGTTTACTGCAGTTCCCCAGATTGGGGATCCGTAAACCATAATTGGACGTAAACAGGACTTGTACAGAAATAACTTATGTCTTGTGCACTGACGGTTGTTTCCAGCTATGAGGAGGCGCATTTGGGCGAGTGCAGACTTCACATTTCGACAGATTTCGGGGATATGAAGTCTCCAAGTGAGATTGGAATCCAAGTACACACCAAAGTACTTGTAGCTGAATTGCCAGGGAATACGCTCGTTGTTAAGTATTAAATTAGTGTCTGGGGTATGGGAGGGGGAAAGTAACTGCGGCACACTTCCTGATGTTGACTTTAATTCTCCAGTTGGTTAACCATTGCGTCAGAGAGTCAAGTTGTGATTGTCAGGGGTCTAACATATACACTTCTAACAGAATTACTTCTACATCCTTGTATGATTGTAGAGTGGTGTGCGCGGCAGGTGTTTGTTTGTGTTGTGCGATCAGGGCTGTGTCGTCGACGTACAAGCCAAGGTCAACACCGGGGGCCCCATGCATGCTCGATTGGATTCAAGCCGGGTGATTTTGATGGCTATTCCATACGGAGCAGTGTTTCCGATTCAAAATACTGGTCGACAATTCAAGGCCTGTGAACTCGCTCGTTATCGTCCATAAGAATGACATCAGGATCCATGGTTGCAAAGAATAACCGAACATATTGAGAAATGATGTCATTTCTACTGCACTGCAGTCTCAGTATGGGGCAAATATTGTCTTTTTCGATTATGTTAAAGATTAATTTTGTCGATGGCAATTTTTGAAGCAGCTTACAATATTAATGAAACGGCATTTTAGTTGGAAAGTGGTTCATAATCAATGCTTTATGTATGATTGATCTTTTTTTTGTTGGAATATATCATAGAAATATACATTTAGCAGAATCCAAAAAATCTTGATTTGTATTTAACTATTCACATAATATAAATGAATGTTATACGCCTTGTGGGTTTTATTAAAAATTATTAGTTGTTTAAACTCTGCAGATAATATCTAAGTATTAAACTGCGTTTGCATAAAATCGCCTCAAGTACTGGAAAGAATTTGGGAAACTTTCTAATCTGCCGGAATTCCTCTCTAAAGTACTTTGTGGTAAAGGAGCCAAAGGATAAATACTTCGGTAATGTATGTACGCTTTTGGTTATCTTAGAATAACTTTATAATTAAACCCGTCCACAGAATTATATTCTACCAAGTTTCCAAACATACGTGTGAATCGAATAATTTTTTTCTAACACTTAACTTTGGCAATATACGACCTTTCAATGTTCTAAGCACGTTAGACTAGCAAATTTCTATTTAATGATGACATTTCTGTTAAGGGTATTAAAAGTAAATATGAAAAATAGGAAATGATCATTATAATGAGGATTAAATTACTTATATGAATTCCATTAGATTTGGAAATGCGGATGTATTTTATTTTATAAAGATTTTACTATGGCACGTTAGCTTTTATCTCCAATAACTGACACTATATTTATGAGTTATGTCTTGATCAAGTGCAACTGATTTCTCTGTGTTTTCTTTTCTCATATTTTTATTCTTTTTAAGTGCAATTTTTCTGATTTTCACCGCCATTGTTTCTGGTCTTATTCAATATTTTCTCCTTCCCCTCACTAGGTGACACCACCATTTCATTTATTTTTGTATATTGAAGTTGTTTTCTGAGCATGGTTTAGTTCATTTAGTCTGCTCGCATTGATGCAAATGGTCTATCGCATACTATCGAAATGCGAGTATATTTATATTTTATTTGCGCAGCATTTTATATAGTGACCCAGTTGTTCATCATGTGTCAAAGTCTTCCACCTTTCTTTTGAAATTGTCTGTTTGTTGATGTGGAAATCTATATCTATATAAATAAAAATGAAAATCTGTCTGTCTGTCTGTCTGTCTGTCTGTCTGTCTGTCTGTCTGTTTGTCACACCATCACGGGAGAACGGCTGAACCGAATTGGATGAAATTTTGTGGGTAGACCAGAAATAGCCCCACTTAAAATTATATCTGTGTTTTGAGTTTCTACGACCAGTGGTTCTCGAGATATTAGTAAAAAACGAAATTTTCGTTTGTCTCATCATCACGGAAAAACGGCTGAACCGAATTTAATGAAATTTGGTGAATAGCCTTGAAATATCCCCCCATAAATTTTGTCCAAGTTTCGAGTTTCTAAGACCTGGGGTTGTCGAGATATTAATGAAAAACGGAACTTTTTCCTAGGAGTTCTACTCCCTAACTCCGTGGTTTATCCAAACGAAAAGCTTGAAAATCGTTTGAAAGTGAATTAAAATTTAATCTCTGAGTTTGATGGGAGATTTTTTGCGTTAATTAGTCACTTTCTGAAAAAATGAATTGTTTGAAACATGATTTAAAGGGGAAATCTATCTCCATGGTTCATGGTTTATTTAAAACAAGCTTTTGCGGAACAATGAGAAGTATAGAGAAATCAAAATCGTTATTTAATTTCGCAGTTTATGTTATAAGACATGACATATTTAACATGTTATAAGATTCTATCTTATATCATGTTACTCAGAAACGCAATTAAATTAAATCTGTCTGTTAATTTTAATAATTATTTTTTCGATTTGAATAATAAATAAATGGATATAAAAATATATTTTAGAAAAGAACGATTTGATTTTTCTTATAGCATTTTTGACTGGATAATATCAATTACGGTCTTCAGGTTTAAAAATTATTATTATTTATATTTTCGGGGATTATTGATTCAAGGATTATTGATATTTTCAAGTTATTATGCAATTATTTTATTATGACAAAAATTGTTTAAACTCATATATTGTATGTTGTACGAATCTTCTACAAATACACGTGTATATCTTTTAATCTACGAGAATATAAGTAGTACAGGCATATTGACATATGTTTTGATATATATTGGCATATATTGGAATCAATTACGACCTTCTGGTATAAAGAGTACGGATATTATTGATGTTTTCAATTTATTACGTCATCTCTTTTATTTTGGCAAATATTTTTGATACGCATATTGTAATACGGGTAATCTTCTACTAACACATTGGCATATTTTCTGATCTGCGACAATATAATTAGTACGGGGTTGCATATATTCATTCAATTCCTATTTTTTCTTCTGTAAATTTGCTTACAAAAGGGGGCAGGATGTTTTATTCTTCAGATCTGATCGTGAAGATAATTTTGCATAGTGAGAACATATATTCTTAAACTTCTCTTTAGGAGCAATAAATTTAATATTTTAACACAATTTGCACATGATTGCGAACTTTAAGTTTCTTTAAATTATACACTCCGAACGAATAACGGGTGTGATGTTAGTGGTTAATAAATTTTAACATTTTAGGAGGATATATCATGTTGCTCGGAATCGCAATTAAATTAAATGTGTTTGTTAATGTTTTTATTATTTTTTTTCGATTTAAATAATAAATAAATGGATAAATGGATATAAAAGTATATCTTATGAATGGACGGTTTGATTTTTCTTTTAATTATATTAATTGCTGACTGCGTACATCAATTGCATTTATTTTGGCAAAGAGTTTTCAAGCTCATATCGTATTTAGCTACTAAACTCATATATTGTGTTTAGCCAATAAATTCATATAGCCGATTGTTGAAACAGAAAAAGAGTAGAGCGGGTATATCTTCTAATACAATTGTAGTGTTTTCATTTAGTATATTGAAACGGGATAAGAATGTTTCACTCAGATCTGCAAATTCAAAGCTACGAATTTGGAGGGATATCGCTAATTTGACAACTTTTCTTAAACTTTGCCAAATTGACGGAAATGTCGCCAAATTGATATAAACGACACACAAACAGCTGCCATAAACCTTCGGGTTGGTCGTGTGGCTTGGGTCTTCTACATATCAATGAAATTTTTTTTTGTTTTGTTAGAAGAGAGTAATGAAATGATGTTTGGTTAGCATTTCTCTGTCAGACCAACCATCCTACTTAGTAATACATTTAGCGAATTTTTAAAATGTCACCAAATTGATAAAAATGTTTTCAAATCTATAAAAATATCTTGAAATTGATAAAATTGCGCTACATAAATGATATTAATTGTTTTTTGTTAGGGGATAGTATTGTGATGATATTTCGTCAATTTGTCGCAAAGTGGAACTGTCAGTTCTACAGTCCCACTTGGCGATAAATTTGGCGATTTTTTAAAATGTCGCTAATTTGACGAAACTGTCGCCAAATGTTCCACAGAAATATAACTATTTAGACGATATTTTTTCTACCAATTTATTTGAAGCAAATGATATCATGTCGCTTAGCAACGGATTTAAATCCAATGTGTTTATGCGGCAGCCGATTTTTATTAAATCCTTTCCGATTTGAATAATGAAGATATGTATATAAAATAAATTTCATTGCCATTTTATTTTGGACTGGATAATATCAATTATACTCTTCAGGTTTAACCATTATTATTATTGATATTTTCCGGAATTATTGATTCAGGGATTATTGATATTTTTAAGTTATTACGCCATTGTTTTATTGCGGCAAAAATTGCTGACACACGCATATTGTACGTTGTACGAGTAATCTTCTAGGAATGCACGGGTATATCTTCTAACCTACGAGAATATAAGTAGTACAGGTATATTGGCATATATTTTGACATATATTGGCATATATATTGGAATCAAGTACAGTCTTCTGGTATGAAGATTAAGGGGATTAATTATATTTTCAATTTATTACGTCGTCTGTTGTATTTTACCAAAAAACATTTGTGACTCATATTGCAAAACGGGTAATCTTCTACTAATAATCGGACATTATAAGTAGTACGTGTATATCTTCCCATATAATTTCAGCACTTTAATTTTGACATATATTGGAATAAATGACTGTCTTCAGATTTAAAGATTACGGGTTTATTGGTATTTTCAATTTATACATGCAATCTACTAATACAGGTTATATTTTCTAATATTCGCGTATATAATTAGTACCGGTCCCATACAATTTTAACGCTTTTATTTTGCATATATTGATTCAATTCCATATTTTTTTTATATTTGCTTACATAAGGGGTCCAAGATGTTTTATTCTTCAGATATGTCCATGAAGATAATTTTATATAGCGAGAACAGAGATTCTTAAACTTCTTTTTAGGAGCATTATATTAAATATTTTAACAGAATATTTTGATTAAACATGTCATTTAGTATACTATAAGAATTTGGGCATGATTATGAATTTCAAGTTTCTTTATATTATATACTCCGTACGAAGAACGGGTATGCTGCTAGTATATATATATAATTGAAAATCTGTCTGTATGTCTGTCTGTTTGTCCCATCATCACGAGAGAACGGCTGAACCGAATTTGATGAAATTTTGTGGGTAGCCTGGAAATAGCCCCACTTAAAATTTAGTCTACATTTGGAGTTTCTACGGCCAGTGGTTCTCGAGATATTAGTAAAAAACTAAAATTAAATTTCGTTTGTCTCATCATCACGAGAGAACGGCTGAACCAAATTTAATGAAATTTTGTGGATAGCCTTGAAATAGCCCCCATAAATTTTGTCCAAGTTTCGGGTTTCTCAGACCAGGGGTTGACGAGATATTAATGAAAAACGGAACTTTTTCCCAGGAGTTCTACTCTCTAACCCCGTGGTTTATCCAAATGGAGAGGATGAAAATCGTTTGTTTGAAACGTCAAAGAGAAATAAAACTTTATTTCTGAGTTTGGTGGAGATTTTTTGCGCTAATTAGTCACTGTCTGAAAGCATGAATTGTTTGAAACATGAATTTAAATGGAAAAATCGACCTCCATGGCTTATACTTTTCACAATCTTTTACTTAACGATGAAAAGTATAAAGAAATCAAAATGGTTATTTAATTTAGCATTTTATGAGGAAGATTCTATCTTATATCATGTTGCTCGGCGACGCAATAAAATTAAATGTGTTTGTTAATGATTATTATTATTTTTTCGATTTGAATAATAAGTACATGGATATAAAAATATATTTTAGAAAAAAACGGTTTGATTATTCTTTTAATTATATTAATTGCGAACTACGTACATCACTTTTATTTATTTTGGCAAAGAGGTTTCAAGCTTATATATTGTGTTTAGCTAATAAACTCATATATTGTGTCTACCAAATAAATTCATTTATCCGATTATTGAAACAGAAAAAGAGTAGAACGGGCATATCTTCTAAAGAAATTTAGTGTTTTCATTTTTTATATACAAGCTGGAACACGAGATTTTATTCAGATCTGCAAATTTAGAGCCAGGCATTTGGCTGGATATCGCTAACTTGGCAAATTTCTTAAACGTTGCCAAATTGATTGAAATGTCTCCAAATTGATAAAAACGATGTAAATCAATGAAATTTATTTTGTTTTGCTAGAAGAAAGTACTGAACTGGTGTTCCGTTAGCATTTGTCTGTCTGTTCAACCGTCTTAATGAGTAACACAATTAGTGAATTTTTAAAACATCAGTAAATTGATAAAAATGTTTGTAAATCCATAAAAATATCTTGCAATTGATAAATTTGCGCTAAATAAATGAATTGGGTATTCTTAGGGGATAATATTTTGATAATGGTTCGTCAATTTATCGCTAAGTGGGACTGTCAGTTCTACAGTTCCACTTGGCGATAAATTTAGCGATTTTTTAAAATGCCGCCAAACCTTCATTAGAGATCACATTATTCAGACGATATTTTGACCACCAATTTATTTGAAGCAAATCATAACATGTCGCTTAGCAACGGATTTCAATCCAGTGTGTTTATGAGGAAGGAGATTTTTATTAAAAATTTTCCGATTTTATTAATGAAGATATGTGTATAAAATAAATTTCATTGCCATTGTATTTTTGACTGGATAATATCAGTTAGGATCTTCAGATTTAAATATTATTATTATTGATGTTTTCGGGGATAATTGATTCAGAGATTATTGTTATTTTCAATTTCTCATGCCATTGATTTATTGCGGCAAAAATGGTTGAAATTCATATATTGTACGTTGTACGAGTAATCTTCTACAAATGCACGGCTATATCTTCTAATAAGAATATAAATAGTAGAGGTATATTGGCATATATTTTGACATATATTGGCATATATTGGAATCAAGTACGGCCTTCTGGTATGAGGATTACGGAGATTATTGATATTTTTAATTTATTAATCAATCTGTTTTATTTTGGCAAAGATTTTTAAGACTCATATTATGATACGGGTAATATTTTACTAACACTAGGATATATCTTCTAATCTACGACATTATAAGTAGTACGGGTATATCTTCCAATTTAATTTTAGCACTTTCATTTCGGTAGATATTGGAATCAATTACTGACTTCTGGTTTAAAGATTACGGATTTATTGATATTTTCAATTTATACATGTAATCTACTAATACAGATTATATCTTCTAATATTCGCGCATATAAGTAGTACGGGTCCTATACAATTTTAACGCTCTTATTTTGCATATATTGATTCAATTCCATATTTTTTGTAAATTTGATTACAAAAGAGGCCAGGATGTTTTACTCTTCAGATCTGCCCGTGAAGATAATTTTTAATAGCGAGAACAGATATTCCTTAACTTCTTTTTGGGAGTATTATGCTAAATATTTTAGCAGAATATTTTGATTAAAAATGTCATTTAGTATACTATAGGAATTTGCACATGAGTGTGAATTTTAAGTTTCTTTATATTATATACTCCTTACGAAGAACGGGTATGCTGCTAGTCTATATATATAAAATTGAAAATCTGTCTGTCTGTCTGTCTGTTTGTCCCGTCACCACGGAAGAACGGCTAAACCGAATTTTATGACATTTTGTGGGTAGCCTTGAAATAGCCTCCCATAAATTTAGCCCAAGTTTCGAGTATCTAAGACTAGGGGTTGTTGAGATATTAATGAAAAAATAAACTTTTTCCTAGGAGTTCTACTCTCTAACTCCGTGGTTTATCCAAACGAAAAACTTGAAAATCGTTTGAAAGTGAATTAAAATTTAATCTCTGAGTTCGACGGGAGATTTTTTGCGCTAATTAGTCACACTTTCTGAAAACATGAATTGTTTGAAACATGATTTAAATAGGATACCTATCTGCATGGTTTATTTTAAACAAGCTTTTACTGAACAATGAAAAGTATAAAGACATCAAAATGGTTATTTAATTTTGCAGTTTATGAGGAAGATTCTATCTTATATCATGTTACTCAGAAACGCAATTAAATTAAACCTGTCTGTTAATTTTAATAATTATTTTTTCGATTTGAATAATAAATAAATGGATATAAAAATATATTTTAGAAAAGAACGATTTGATTTTTCTTATAGCATTTTTGACTGAATAATATCAATTACGGTCTTCAGGTTTAAACATTATTATTATTGATATTTTCGGGGTTTATTGATTCAGGGATTATTGATATTTTCAAGTTATTATGCAATTCTTTTATTATAACAAAAATTGTTTAAACTCATATATTGTACGTTGTACGAGTAATCTTCTACAAATACACGGGTATATCTTTTAATCTACGAGAATATAAGTAGTACAGGCATATTGGCATATGTTTTGAAATATATTGGCATATATTGGAATCAATTACGATCTTCTGGTATAAAGAGAACGGGGATTATTGATATTTTCATTTTATTACGTCATCTCTTTTATTTTGGCAAATATTTTTGAGACTTATATTGTAATACGGGTAATCTTCTGCCAACACACTGGCATATTTTCTAATCTGCGACAATATAAGTAGTACGGGGTTGCATAAATTGATTCAATTCCTTTTGTTTTCGTAAATTTGCTTACAAAAGGTGGCAGGATGTTTTGTTCTTCAGATCTACTCGTGACGATAATTTTGCATAGTGAGAATATATATTCTTAAACTTATGGAGCAATAAATTTAATATTTTAACAGAATTTGCATATGATTGCGAATTATAAGTTATATTATATACTCCGTACGAAGAACGGGTACGCTGATAGTCTATATAAATAAAATTGAAAATCTGTCTGTCTCTCTGTCTGTATGTTTGTTCCGTCATCACGAAAGAATGGCTGAACCGAATTTAATGAAATTTTGTGGGTGGCCTGGAAATAGTCCCATTTAAAGTTTCCCAGTTTCGAGTATCTAAGTCTAGGGGTTGTCGAGATATTAATGAAAAACGAAACTCTTCCCTAGGAGTTCTACTCTCTAACTCCGTGGTTTATCCAAACGAAAAGCTTGAAAATCGTTTGAAAGTGAATTAAAACTTTATCTATGAGTTTTATGTGAAATTTTTGGCGCTAATTAGTCAGTTTCTGAAAACATGAATTGTTTGAAACATGATTTAAATGAGAAATCTATCTCCATGGTTTATTTCTCACAAGCTTTTACTGAACAATGAGAATTATAAAGAAATTAAAATGGTTATTTAATTTCGCAGTTTATGAGGAAGATTCTATCTTATATCATGTTGCTCAGAAACGCAATTATATTAAATCAGTCTGTTAATTTTAATTATTATTTTTTCGATTTGAATAATACATAAATGGATATAAAAATATATTTTAGAAAAGAACGACTTGATTTTTCTTATAGTATTTTTAACTGGATAATGTCAATTACGGTCTTCAGGTTTAAACTTTATTATTATTGATATTTTCGGGGATTATTGATTCAGGGATTATTGATTCAGGGATTATTGATATTTTGAAGTTATTATGCAATTGTTTCATTATGACAAAAAATGTTTACACTCATATATTGTACGTTGTACGAGTAATCTTCTACAAATACACTGGTATATTTTCTAATCTACGAGAATATAAGTAATACAGGTATATTGGCATATGTTTTGATATATATTGGCATATATAGGAATAAATTACGACCCTCTGGTGTAAATAGTACGGGGATTATTGATATTTTTAATTTATTACGTCATCTCTTTTATTTTGGCTAAGATTTTTGAGACTTATATTTTAATACGGGTAATCTCTTATTAACACACTGGCATATTTTTTAATCTGCGACAATATAAGTAGTACGGGGTTGCATACATTGTTTCAATTCCTTTTTTATGTAAATTTGTTCTTACGAAAGGGGCCAGGATGTTTCATTCTTCAGATCTGTCGGTGAAGATAATTTTGCATAGTGAGAACAGATATTCTTAAACTTCTCATTTGGAGCAATACATTTAATATTGTAACAGAATATGCACGTGATTGCGAATTATAAGTTTGTTTATATTATATACGACTTACGAAGAGCGGGTATGCTGCTAGTCGTTTTATAAAAGTTCTGCTGACTTTCAGTGGTATTTTCCCTCTATCAATAAAAATCTGATGTGGGCAGCACATGACTTTCCCTGCAGACTTATATTAATGTTCTCTATATTTTAATTAAATTTATTTCACTTTTAATTCAATTTCCGTTCTCATTCGGTAACCGGGCTTATTTTCAAAGGTGGCGAAGGGAAAGTACGAAAAACTAAAATATCTCGAGAACGGCTAGTTCTAGTGTAATGGGGTTGGTCTTATTCTTTTCGTCGTTAAAAATTACGTATTAAATCAGCATTTAATGGATATATTTGAGTATACCCAGTTTTTTATTTTAGATTTTGGCAATTTTTGCGGGCCATATTGCAAAAAAAGGCAGGTTATTTTTTTTTAATCGTACCAAAATCTAATCAGCACCAGGATGACCTATACGTGACTCATCAACCGAATTTTGTGAAATTCGGTCCATTAGTTTTTCAGCCAGAGTGGATACAAGCTTTTGCGGGTCATTTCGCAAAAAAAGGCGGGTTCTTTTATTCCGAATCGTACTCAAAATTAATTAGCACCAGCCCCGCCCACAAGTGACTTACCCACAAAATTTTGTGAAATTCGGTCCATTAGTTTCTTAGTTAGAGCGGATACAAAATCTGCACAGACAGACACACAGACACACAGACAGACACACAGACAGACACACAGACACACACACAGACGTCACGGTAAAAATGGTTTTTTCGTATTCTAGAGGTCTCGAAGCGTGTAGATCCGTCGAAAACTCGAGTTGTGATTTTCGGCATGATTCCAATACTTTCCCTATACATTACCATGTATTGCAGGGAAAGTAAAAATCTGATGTGAGCAGCACATGGCTTTCCCTGCAGACTTATATTCATGTTCTCTTTATTTTAATTAAATTTATTTCACTTTTAATTCAATTTTCGTTCTCATTCGATAACCGGACTTATTTTCAAAGGTGGCGTAGGGAAAGTACGAAAAACAAAAATATTTCGAGAACGGCTAGTCCTAGTGTAATGGGGTTGGTCTTATTCTTTTCGTCGTTAAAAATTACGCATTAAATCAGCATTTAATGGATATATTTGAGTATGCCCAGTTTTTTATTTTAGATTTTGGCAATTTTTGTGGGCCATTTTGCAAAAAAAGGCAGGTTATTTTTTTCTGAATCGTACCAAAATCTAATCAGAACCAGGATGACCTATACGTGACTCATCAACCGAATTTTGTGAAATTCGGTCCATTAGTTTTTCAGCCAGAGTGGATACAAGCTTTTGCGGGTCATTTCGCAAAAAAAGGCGGGTTCTTTTATTCCGAATCGTACCCAAAATTAATTAGCACCAGCCCCGCCCACAAGTGACTTACCCACAAAATTTTGTGAAATTCGGTCCATTAGTTTCTTAGTTAGAGCGGATACAAAATCTGCACAGACAGACACACAGACACACAGACAGACACACAGACAGACACACAGACACACACACAGACGTCACGGTAAAAATGGTTTTTTCGTATTCTAGAGGTCTCGAAGCGTGTAGATCCGTCGAAAACTCGAGTTGTGATTTTCGGCATGATTCCAATACTTTCCCTATACATTACCATGTATTGCAGGGAAAGTAAAAATCTGATGTGAGCAGCACATGGCTTTCCCTGCAGACTTATATTCATGTTCTCTTTATTTTAATTAAATTTATTTCACTTTTAATTCAATTTTCGTTCTCATTCGATAACCGGACTTATTTTCAAAGGTGGCGTAGGGAAAGTACGAAAAACAAAAATATTTCGAGAACGGCTAGTCCTAGTGTAATGGGGTTGGTCTTATTCTTTTCGTCGTTAAAAATTACGCATTAAATCAGCATTTAATGGATATATTTGAGTATGCCCAGTTTTTTATTTTAGATTTTGGCAATTTTTGTGGGCCATTTTGCAAAAAAAGGCAGGTTATTTTTTTCTGAATCGTACCAAAATCTAATCAGAACCATTGTGACCTATACGTGACTCATCTACCGAATTTTGTGAAATTCGGTCCATTAGTTTTTCAGCTACAGTGGATACAAGCTTTTGCGGGCCATTTCACAAAAAAGGCGGGTTCTTTTATTCCGAATCGTACCCAAAACTAATCAGCACCAGCCCCGCCCACAAGTGACTTACCTACAAAATTTTGTGAAATTCGGTCCATTAGTTTTTTAGTTAGAGTGGATACAAAATCTGAACAGACAGACAGACACACAGACACACAGACAGACAGACACACAGACACACACACAGACGTCACGCTAAAAATGGTTTTTTCGTATTCTAGAGGTCTCGAAACGTGTAGATCCGTCGAAAACTCGAGTTGCGATTTTCGGCATGATTCCAATACTTTCCCTATACATTACCATGTATTGCAGGGAAAGTAAAAATCTGATGTGAGCAGCACATGACTTTCCTTGCAGACTTATATTAACGTTCTTTTTATTTTAATTAAATTTATTTCACTTTTATTCAATTTTTGTTCTCATTCGGTAACCAGGCTTATTTTCAAAGGTGGCGTAGGGAAAGTACGAAAAACTAAAATATCTCAAGAACGGCTAGTCCTAGTGTAATGGGGTTAGTCTTATTCTTTTCGTCTTTAAAAATTACGTATTAAACGGGCATTTAATGGATATATCTGAGTATATCTAGTTCCTTCGTTTGGATTTTGACGATTTTTGCGGGCCATTTTGCAAAAAAAGGCAGGTTATTTTTTTTGGAATCGTACTAAAATCTAATCAGCACCAGGGTAACCCACACGTGACTTATCCACCAAATTTTGTGAAATTCGGTCCATTAGTTTTTCAGCTAGAGTGGATACAAGCTTTTGCGGGCCATTTCGCAAAAAAAAGGCGGGTTCTTTTATTCCGAATCGTACCCAAAACTAATCAGCACCAGCCCCGCCCACAAGTGACTTAACTACAAAATTTTGTGAAATTCGGTCCATTAGTTTTTTAGTTAGAGTGGATACAAAATCTGCACAGACAGACACACAGACACACAGACAGACACACAGACAGACACACAGACAGACACACACACAGACGTCACGGTAAAAATGGTTTTTTCGTATTCTAGAGGTCTTGAAACGTGTAGATCCGTCGAAAACTCGAGTTGTGATTTTCGGCATGATTCCAATACTTTCCCTATACATTACCATGTATTGCAGGGAAAGTAAAAATCTGATGTGGGCAGCACATGACTTTCCCTGCAGACTTATATTAACGTTCTCTTTATTTTAACTAAATTTATTTCACTTTTAATTCAATTTTCGTTCTCATTCGGTAACCGGGCTTATTTTCAAAGGTGGCGTAGGGAAAGTACGAAAAACTAAAATATCTCGAGAACGGCTAGTCCTAGTGTAATGGGGTTGGTCTTATTCTTTTTGTCGTTAAAAATTACGTATTAAATCAGCATTTAATGGATATATTTGAGTATACCCAGTTCTTTAGTTTAGATTTGAACGATTTTTGCGGGCCATTTTGCAAAAAAAGGCAGGTCATTTTTTTCCGAATCATACCAAAATCTAATCAGCACCAAGGTAACCCACAAGTGACTCATCTACCGAATTTTGTAAAATTCGGTCCATCAGTTTTTCAGTTAGAGTGGATACAAGCTTTTGCGGGCCATTTCGCAAAAAAAGGCGGGTTCTTTTATCTCGAATCGTACCCAAAACTAATCAGCACCAGATTCGCCCACAAGTGACTTACCTACAAAATTTTATGAAATTCGGTCAATTACTTTTTTAGTTAGAGTGGATACAAAATCTGCACAGACAGACAGACAGACACACAGACAGACAGACAGACACACAGACACACAGACACACAGACACACACACAGACGTCACGCTAAAAATGGTTTTTTCGTATTCTAGAGGTCTCGAAACGTGTAGATCCGTCGAAAACTCGAGTTGCGATTTTCGGCATGATTCCAATACTTTCCCTATACATTACCATGTTGTGGCGTGGCTCCGCTGAAATCTTACAATTACACATTGGCCGTTAATCGTACTTCTGCACGCCACTTGCTCGATTACCGAGCATATCTCCAGGTTCTGATTAATTAGAAAATGCATCACGAGAACACACAATAAATACTAATTAAAAGTTAATAAAGCTTTTATTTTAAAATACTTATATTCAAAACTTGTTACTTAAAATTTAAAAAACCACAAAATGTCATCTTAATTACATAGAACATATTTACATTCGCTAAGTAGGTATTGGATAATGATCGATCTGATCATTTCCCCCTCTCTAGTTAAATTAAATATCATAATAGCCCTCAAGTTAGGCAGTTAACTTCCTTATTAAATAATATATATTCTCTGATACTCAGTCTGCAGTGGGAGAGGACAAAAGGACTTACCCCTTTTAGGTACGGCAGGACGGCATCGAGGTGGCACTCATCCGTCGGTTATTAGACGACCCAGTCTAAACTCTGAAAATTACCAACTGAGTTCTCTCTCAACTCTTCTTCTCCTCGCCGGGATCTCGGACGGCCCCCTGGCCGGCTCCATAACTGACGCTTGGCCGCTATAGGTTCGAAAACCCATAAATTCAGTGACGCGGCCGGGCTCCATCGAATCACTGGATTTGGCCCCTTCCCAAGGGTTGGCTAAAAATTGGGGGGCTCTAGCCCTCTTGCAGGTGTCCATTTTATTTAAAAATAAGATAGCGTCCTTTGCCATTTTCTCACCACTGCAGCTGGTCTCTTACTCATAGCCATGGAATGTCAACCGTTTCCACGGAGAGAGAGGGGGGGGGTAATACTTTCTAGAAGTGAAGTGGCGACAGGAAAATTCCAATACTGTCCCACGACACTGGCTTCCCCCAAACAAGGGAAAAGAAACCAAGTTTCTTTTTCAAAAGCTTAAACTACCAAAAGAATAAAGGGTTACAAATTATGCACAGTATACATATATAAACAGAGATAACAATAACATTTAACAATAAAATTATACATTAAATTATATACATAATGACACGCCCTATAGGTATGGAAATATTCTGTCTCTCCATGTATGTCCAAGAACTAATTAAGGTGCGAGATTGTCCCTGTCCGCATGGTATAAATATTGTCACTGTCCGTTGGCGTAAATATTGTCACTGTCTAATGTAGCATACTGATTGTACTTTCCAGTCTGTTACTTGTGTTCACAAAATATGAAAGTTTGTCATGAGAACACATGAATTGGGAACAATTGTTCGTTCACATTATACACTAAAGGATTGATATTGTTCTGTAAGCTGTGACAAAATTAGTGATATTCCATATGGAAGGAATATTCTCTGAGCAGGATCAGCTGTGACATCACTTTATAAAAAGAAGTTGCACTAAAACTGTGTAAATGACGTTGCACTTAACACTGCGAACATGGAGTTGCACTAAGACGTTGCATTAAACGATAAAAATGCAGTTGCATTACAACGTTGCACTAAACGATGAAAATGAAGTTGCATTGTTTGGTACCCTTAGGTCCAAGGAAGGCATGATTTCGTTTTCGGTTAATGATGCTGCATACATGTGCTGGTAAAGGCTTATGTGAGCTGTAAAACTACGCCTTTGTTGCTGCAAACGTCTTTATAATGGCAACTTTCGTTTTTTGAAGACCGGATCCGTGTCTGCAAACTTCTGCAGTAATCATAGTTAGGGTATGTAAATGCACATAGTTTTTTTTTCCACAATGTACTTTATCAATATAAAAAAAGCTGATGTAATTTCAGATTAGACATTCTATTCGTACTTTAATATACAACTAGACTTAGGAGCTTTGGAGTCCTTGAACTCTGTCCACTGCATTGTACCAGAGAACATTTAACTTTTAATGTTTTCTACATTCTTAACCTACTTATTTTACATTAAATACATTTATTTTATCTTAATCACCTTTATTTTACATTAATCATTTATATACATATTCTTTATAGAAATTCTTATTGAACAAGGAATGTTTGTTTTCTTAAGAATTATTTATTCTTATTTACAAGAGCTCTCTTAAATGTCTTATTTCATTCTAGACCTTAATCAATCACCACAATCTATCCTCTAACCATTTCTCTATTCATTCCTAATAATTTTTCTACTAATTTCTACTTAATTCTCTAACCATTTCTCTATTCATTTCTAATTAATTTCTCTAATCATTTCTAATTAATCCTCTAATAATTTCTCTATTCATTCCTAATAATTTTTCTACTAATTTCTACTTAATTCTCTAACCCATTTCTTTATTCATTTCTAATTATTTCTACAAATTTCAACTTAATTCTCTACCCATTTCTTTTATTCATTTCTAATTATTTCTACAAATTTCAACTTAATTCTCTACCCATTTCTTTATTCATTTCTACTAATAATCCTCTAATAATTTCTAAACGTTTTTGATTCCCCTCCTTACGTAACACCCGGCTGTCCGGTTTAAAATTGCCATCCCCGGTAAAGGCTTGTACCGCCGTATACATCCTACGCTAGCAGCGGTCACTTTTCGTACGACCTGACAAAAGTTTTTTTTTCTTTTCTTTCTGTTTACGTGGGCCAATAACAGACGCTGTCTTTGATTCTGTCCTACGGTAATTCTCTCTAATTGAAACCGCGTACGTGATTTGCTTCCGCTTGTCATGTGACTAGAGCGAGTAGAGTCGAAAAAAATTCAAAGTCAACGCGGCAGTGTGCTTTCTCTTTGTGTGCTGCACAACGGATTTATACAAATTGGATTACACATATTAATTTTTCTGGAAGTTCCGTGAGTGAAATTACTCTTATTTTTTTTTATTTAGGATTACAGTTTAATGTACTTGTTTCGCTTGGGTGCTTAGATTTGCTTACTTAAACTTTAAATTACTTATTTTAGTAATTAGATTTGCTTAGGTTGTTCGACTGACAGCCGATCGCTCTGTCTGTCCGGTCATTTAAACTTTAGACGCCTGCATCTCAGTTTATCTTACCTTAACTCCCTAAGTTTTTAAATTACGTGAAAGTTTAATTTAATTGCCTCACTTTTACGGTTATTTCTTTAAATATTATTTATAATGGCACGTTAATCATAAAGAATTCTTGTTACATTTCGTTTTACTCCTCTAAGTCTTTACTGAGATAACCTTTTCTCTGGATTAATTTTAATCGGTATTATTTTAACTTCTATTTACGTGACCTACGTGTAACTTTAAATTATTTTCCACTGACCTATTCATGTTATTTTATTTTCCGTGGCCTCAGATTATAATGCGAGTTGCGAAATACTCTCCCGTAAACGGTTGATTTCTGTTTATGTATATTTTCTACGTTCTCCTCCTCTTGGGGATTATTTATATTATTTGAGCTAACTTTGTCAGTGTTCGTTGTATTCTCTGTGATAGTAATAGTCGGTTGACCAGGCCCTTCTACCGATCTGTCTGCGACGCTTTGCTGTCTCTCTTGAATCTGTTCTGGCGGGAGGGGGGAGCGGACTTCCGTTTCCCTCCTCGGAGAGAGGCTTTCTTCCAATTCGAGTTGAAATGGGAGAATGCCCTCGAAGGAGCGATCATCAGCTTCTCCGGTGGCAACGCTTATGTTCGGCGCAATGTTTTGTAAGACGCTCTGAGAGTCTTTTCCCGTAAACGGTTGGCTTTCCGCGACGAACTGTGTTTCATGCAATAAATGCGGTCTCCTATCAGGCATTTCATATATGCGATTTATATTTATTTTGATTGGTTTTGCCCTAGGATCTTTAATTAGTTTTAATAAAAATAAGTGGGTTGTTAGTTTTTCTATTATTCTATACGGGCCTCTAAAACGTTTTTTTCCGAAGTTTGGAATGTTTTTGACAAAAACTTTTTGGCCTAATTCTAGTTTTCTAAATTTTGCTTTTTGTAAATATTTTTCCTCCTGTATCTCTTGTGTGCGGATTAAATTTTCGTAGGCTTGTTTGTATGCTACGGCCATAGTTTCCAGCTTTTGAGGTTGATTTCGTATATAATTTTGAGTCTCTTCCGCGTTATTTGGTACGATGTCCATAAATAATGGTAAGTCCCGTGAAAAGAACAAGAAGTTCGGTGACATACCTGTGGCTGGGTGGTCTACTGCATTATAACATGCTTTATGAATTCCTACGGCTGTTTCCCAATCGTCTTGTTTGTAACACTCGATTGCACGTTTTATGGCTGAATTAATTCTTTCTGAGATTCCGTTTGTTCTCGGATTCGCTGCTGAAGTTAATTTTGCATGTATATCTAGTTTATCAAGTATAGCTTTGAATAATTGGCTAGTAAATTGGCTCCCGCGGTCCGTCAACACAAATTCACTTTTGCCGTAAGTAGTTACATAAGTAATTAATTTTGTTGCAATGGTGTCTGCCGTAATGTTATCTATCGGATAAAGTTCCGCGTGCCTGCTAAAATGACATACCACAGTCAAAATGTACCGGTTCCCATATTTACTTCTTCTTAGAGGTCCCAAAATGTCAAGTGACAGTAAATTTCCGGGATAGTGCGGAATTACATTCCTACCTAATGGGAAGGGGGGGTGAACTCCTTTGAGTCCCCTACAGTCCTCACAAGAATTTACATAATTCTTTGTGTCTCCATAAATTCCAACCCAAAAATAGCGTTTGTTAACCAAATCGTACAGTTTTCCTACTCCCTGATGAGGGCTATGCAAATGTAGTAAAATCCTACTTTGTAATGTCTTCGGAACCACTACCCGTTCTATTGCGCTATCGCGGATGCTATTTTTATCTTGCGAGACATACATCAATAAATCCGTTTCTGGGTCAATAAAATATTGTTCGAAATCCCTAGTTTTGCTATGCTGTTGTTCTCTAATATTATTCCTAAGTTTATTTAAAATTTCGTCTTTAATTTGCTCTGTGTGTATTTCTTTTATATTTGGAAGTTGGGATTTATTTTCTAAGCTATTTACAGTTTCCATATTATTTTTTTTTTCTACAATTTCTATGTTACTGAGGTTGTTCTCGAAATTTTCTCTGGAGAGGTAGTCTGCTAAGATGTTGGAGTTTCCGTCTATGTGTATAAAGTCATAATCATATTCAGATAGTTTTAATAGCCAGCGGGCTTCTAAATTAGCCGGGTTAGAAATTTTTAAGTGATATTTAAGGGGTCTGTGGTCGGAAATAATATAGAATTTTTTTCCGTAAAGGTAATTGTGGAAATTTTTGACTCCATAGAATATAGCCATGAGCTCTGTTTTTACTGCGGGATATCTTTGCTCGTGTGGTTTAAGTTTTTTACTATAGTAAAGTACAGGTTGTAAGCGTTCATTATTCTTTTGTAATAGAACTGAAGAAATAGAGGTCGAGCTTCCGTCTGTATTAAGGTAGAATGGTTTGTCTAAATCCGGTTGTAGCACTAAAGGATGTTGGAAAAATTTATTTTGTAGTTCTTGAAATGCGTCATGGCATTGCGGAGACCATGAAAATTTATTCCGCTTAGCCGTTAGCTCAACTAGTGGAGCGGTGAGTTGCGCATAGTCTGGGATTAATGTTCGATAAAAATTACATAGGCCTAAAAATTTTTTAAGTTTTCGAACAGTGTTTGGTCTGGGAAAAGAAACAATTTTTTTTGTATTATTATCAGTTGGACTTAATCCCTGTTTAGTCACTGTAAACCCTAAATATTCCATTTTCTCTCTAGAGAATTCACATTTGGTCGGTGTCAATGTTAAATTAAAATCTCTTAGCCTTTGAAAAACAAGCTCTAATTTCTCTTTTAATCCTTCATATGTGTGTGCCGCTAAAACCACATCATCAAAATATGCGTAAATGTCATGTTCGTGTAAATCTCTAAGAACGATATCTATAGCTTTTTGAAACCACGCGCCGCTAGTTTTATGTCCAAATATTAATCTATTGTATTCGAATCTTCCATATGGGCTTGTGAATGCCATCTTATGTCTTTCTTCCTCTGGTAATAAAATTTGTGAAAATGCGCTCTGGAAATCTAATTTTGCGTAAAATTCGAAACCTGCTAGTTTTGTCATAATATTTTGAATTTTTGGTACTGGATAATTAAAGTTCTGTGAGATACTGTTTAAGAGTCGTATATCCAAGCAAATTCTGAATTTATCTGTATTTTGTTTTTTCACTAAAACCATTCCTGCGCTATAATTAGAGTCGCTATGCCTAATTATGTTTGCTTGCAACATTTCATCAATTTGTCTTTTTAATTCTTTTCTCAAAGCGTAGGGCACGTCATAAGCTCTAATTTCTATCGGATTCTGGTGCGATAAAATAAATTTAGGTTTTACTACTTCAGTACATCCTAAAGTGTTTAAATTTTTGGAAAATACGTCTCCGTAATCCATTAATAATTTCAATAAATCTTTCCTCTGATCGACTGGCATGTGGTCTAAGTTAAAGTCTGTTTCCAGTAATTCGTTCCGTCTAATTTCTCTTATTTTATTTATTCTCTCTTCCAATTCTATTTTATTCCTATTAGTATCTGTAAGGTGAATTTCCTCATTAGCCTGTTTAATATTGTGTTTTAATTTCCCTATCAAAGTGTTTTTATTAAGTGTAATTTTATGTGATCCTTCATTCTTAATTGATATGAATTTATTTGGGTTAGTCTCTTCTGTTTCTAAGTGAAAAATCGTTGGGTTGATGTTTAAAGGCTGTTTTAAAATTTTTGGTTCAAAATTATAATTTTCTAATTTATTTTCTGTGTAAGTGCAATTAATTTCAACTAGTTTAGATTCTTGCGGGTCTATTTTAATTTTCTTGCGCGTTCTAATTGCTGTATCTGAATTTATATTTAGCACGCTTTCTTGCTCTCCTAAAGGGATTATTATATTATCTATTTTTATTATGTTTTGTTTAGTATCGATGATGGCGTTATGAAGTTTCAAAAAATCAAAACCGATTATCCCAGCATAATTATGCGGAAATTTGGCGGTAGTAACGTAGAATATGTGTTTAAAGATTTTATTTTCAATTTTAAATGACGTTTGTATAACGTTTATATAATTTAGTCTTTCTCCTGCCAACGTTTTAATTGTGACTGATCTAGATAAATATTTGACGTGACATATTTCCCTTATTTTTTGGAATTCTTCTTTTCCGATTATACTAATCGTCGCTCCACTGTCTACCATCATTGCAACGGGCCTTTTATTAAACATAACTTGTATTGTAGGTAATTTTATAGATTTTTCTCCTAATTTTTCGTCTAAAGCAGAAATCACTTCGTATTTACACACCTTCCTATCCTTATGAATTTGTACATTCTTTATTTCTCCCTGGTTATCAACATAACCAAATCCATCGTAACTTAACTGGGGCGGGTTTTTTGGGAGCTTATGATAATTGCCGCCCCTCTCTAGTTTAAAGCAGCTCTTCTGGGGAATGTATTTTCTCTCTCATTGTATCTGTTTCCTCTAAATGTACGTGAAAACCCCGGATTTCGCCTTGCGTATTCTCCGCGGGGGAAATTGTTAGCTGGCCCCTGCCTTTCTCTTTGCGTATATTGCCTTTCGCTCTGGTTGTTAAACTGCTGTGGGCGTGAACTCTGGGATCTACGCATTTCATTTTCCCGGTTATATAGTCTACAATTTATCATCAGATGGTTTGTGCGTCCGCAAAATAGACAAAACATATCATTAGGGATATTATTATTAGAAGTTCTAGCTTTAGGTGTGTTTTGTTCCAATCTAAGTGCGTTAATTTGTTCGCCTAATGTTTCTAACAAATATCTGTTAGCATTTTCCTGTTCTTTTCGTAGTTTTTCGATTTCCGTTTGTAAAGCCGGTGGTCCAGGGTGCGCGAAAATATTGTTTACAGCTTCTGTTTCAGGTGGAGAAATTGCTATTGCGTTTTCAATATTTTCTGCTATTACAATCGCCGCTTCGAAGGATAACGGGTTTGCTTTTAGCACCTCTCTCTTAATTTGCGTGTTTAGTGCGTCCAAAAATTTTCCTAGTCTTAATTGGTCAATGATTTTTTTCGACTCCTCGCTACTCAAATCACCTGCACTTTCTAGATAAGTCAGCGTGATACATTTGATTCTGTGTGCTAATGCCTTAACGCTCTCCCCTTCAAATTGTTTAGTTAGCGTAAATTGTATTTGGCGGGTCGTTATGCTAGTCCTCTGTGAAAAAAATTCTAGTAGCCTTTCCTTTAGTACTTCGTACGAATTTTCTTTACGTAATTCCGGCGAACTCGCTAGGAATTTTAGTGCATTTCCCTTTAAACGCGACTTTAATACTACGAGTTTTTCTGGTTCGGTCCATTTTCCTAGCTTGGCTATCGAATCAAATTGATCGAAAAATATTTTACAGTCTGTTTCAGCATTTCCTTCGAATACCCCAAGTAAAAAGGTTAACCCCTGTAAACGACTTTGATTTTCGCCTCCCTGCTCGGGCGCTTCTGTACTATTTGTATCCGGCATCTTGTACAATTTTTATATCTACTTTCAAATTATTAAATATTAACTCACTTATTATTTACAATATTACAAAGATCTTCCCATGATGCATATTCATTTCACAAAAAAAATTTTCTCTGAATTTTGAATAATTACATTATCCAGTCAAATATTAATCGAGGCACTTTGATAACTGTGCACAAGACTGGTCTCGGCGCCATAATATGTGGCGTGGCTCCGCTGAAATCTTACAATTACACATTGGCCGTTAATCGTACTTCTGCACGCCACTTGCTCGATTACCGAGCATATCTCCAGGTTCTGATTAATTAGAAAATGCATCACGAGAACACACAATAAATACTAATTAAAAGTTAATAAAGCTTTTATTTTAAAATACTTATATTCAAAACTTGTTACTTAAAATTTAAAAAACCACAAAATGTCATCTTAATTACATAGAACATATTTACATTCGCTAAGTAGGTATTGGATAATGATCGATCTGATCATTTCCCCCTCTCTAGTTAAATTAAATATCATAATAGCCCTCAAGTTAGGCAGTTAACTTCCTTATTAAATAATATATATTCTCTGATACTCAGTCTGCAGTGGGAGAGGACAAAAGGACTTACCCCTTTTAGGTACGGCAGGACGGCATCGAGGTGGCACTCATCCGTCGGTTATTAGACGACCCAGTCTAAACTCTGAAAATTACCAACTGAGTTCTCTCTCAACTCTTCTTCTCCTCGCCGGGATCTCGGACGGCCCCCTGGCCGGCTCCATAACTGACGCTTGGCCGCTATAGGTTCGAAAACCCATAAATTCAGTGACGCGGCCGGGCTCCATCGAATCACTGGATTTGGCCCCTTCCCAAGGGTTGGCTAAAAATTGGGGGGCTCTAGCCCTCTTGCAGGTGTCCATTTTATTTAAAAATAAGATAGCGTCCTTTGCCATTTTCTCACCACTGCAGCTGGTCTCTTACTCATAGCCATGGAATGTCAACCGTTTCCACGGAGAGAGAGGGGGGGGGTAATACTTTCTAGAAGTGAAGTGGCGACAGGAAAATTCCAATACTGTCCCACGACACATGTATTGCAGGGAAAGTAAAAAATCTGATGTGGGCAGCACATGACTTTCCCTGCAGACTTATATCCACGTTCTCTTTATTTTAATTAAATTTAATTCACTTTTAATTCAATTTTCGTTCTCATTTGTTAGCTGGACTTATTTTCAAAGGTGGCGTAGAGAAAATACGAAAAACTAAAATATCTCGAGAACGGCTAGTCCTAATGTAATGGGGCTGGTCTTATTCTTTTCTTCGCTAAAAATTACGTATTAAACAAGCATTTAATGGATATATTTGAGCATACGTAGTTCTTTAGTTTAGATTTGGACGATTTTTGCGGGCCATTCTGCAAAAAAATGTAGGTTATCTTTTTCTGAATCGTACTAAAATCTAATCAGCACCAGGGTGACCTATACGTGACTCATCTACCGAATTTTGTGAAATTCGGTCGATTAGTTTTTCAGCTACAGTGGATACAAGCTTTTGCGGGCCATTTCACAAAAAATGCGGGTTCTTTTATTCCGAATCGTACCCAAAACTAATCAGCACCAGCCCCGGCCACAAGTGACTTACCTACAGAATTTTGTGAAATTCGGTCCATTAATTTTTTAGTTAGAGTGGATACAAAATCTGCACAGACAGACACACAGACAGACAGACACACAGACAGACAGACAGACACACAGACAGACAGACAGACACACACACAGACGTCACGCTAAAAATGTTTTTTTCGTATTCTAGAGGTCTCGAAACGTGTAGATCCGTCGAAAACTCGAGTTGCGATTTTCGGCATGATTCCAATACTTTCCCTATACATTACCATGTATTGCAGGGAAAGTAAAAATGGTAGAAATAAGATGGTGAACAGATCTGACACACGATAATTTTTTTTAAATATATCGGAACTTACAAGGAATTATTCGCGTTATGAAAATATCGCTCGTAAATTGAGGTATGGTATCCAATAGTGATGGTAGAATTGAAATAAAAGGAAAAATCTGATGTGGGCAGCACATGAGTTTCCCTATAGAATGCAATGGATTTATTTCTTCAACAGTGAGGATATGATGTATAAGATCTCTAGCACAATATTTTTAATGCTGAATTGTACATTGGACCGTTTTCCGGATAACAACATGTAAAACTATTTCAAGGTACTCAATTAACTTATATTTCACTCAACTTTAAATTGTCAGTTATCAATATTGATAGCATCCGCAATAGGCAATATATTCCATATATTAAAATATTTTCATAATTAATTCATCCATTTGGTATCATTTTCGTTACCTTATCGTCATTTTTGCAATATTAACTACATTTTCGTCAATCTAGGATGAAATATGGTCAAGTTGGCGATATTTTGCTAAATGAATCGTTAAGTTTATCGCTAAGTGTTATCGTCTCCACAAACTCACGGACACCACACTCATTCACACACAGACATCACCTCAAAAATGATGGATTCGAGTTCAGGGATGCTTGAAATATGCTTTTCCGTCGGAAACTCGAATTCGAATTCCCAATTCTGTCCCTATACTATGTATATAGGGAAAGTAAAAAAATACATGAAGCTATCCAGCATTGAAAAAATTTAGAAACTTTCATTAAATTGTCAGTATGAACTCATTTTAACAAATCTCAACTCATTTCAGCTCAATCCATCTCAATTCATTTTCTCAATTTTAACAAATAGTAGGAAATATTTTATTCAAATAATATAAAAGGTTTTAATATACAGATAGCACGGCTTATTAAAAGTTTCAACATTATAATTCTGCAGATGCTTCATGGAACTTTAAATAAGAATGTATAAAGGTGCTGGAAGTACTTAGGACAGTTTCTAAACAGCTGGAATATTTTCGGGAAATACTTTGCAGAAATGAACCTAAAACTACTTTCAGTGTTCACCTGCTTTCGGTAATGCCTTCTTTATTTTTGAAGTCATTTACAATAAAAATTATGCAATAATTTTGAATAGAATGTTACATGTTGCCAGAGTAACAATTCAAAACTTCTAAGAATAGTTGTGGACTGTAATTTTCCCCTTCATTTAATGTGAGTGTAAGGTATTACTTAACATAGATGTTACGTTGAGATCGTATCACGATTTGTTTTTGAGTCTTTAATATTGAGTTAATTTAAGATTGCTATAATCAATTTATATATTTTAGATTTTTTAGTTATTTTAGTTAATTTCAGTTAGTTATTTTAGTTAGTTATTTTAGTTAGATTTTTTAGATATTTTAGTGTTTTTTGCATTTCTGCTACGCCACCTTTGGAAATATGTCCAGGTAGCAAATAAAAACGAAAATTGAATTAAAAATATAAATTCAGTGTTATTTTGAGCATTTAAATTTACTTCAATGCATTAATAAAGAAGATAAGATGAATTTAAGTTTATAGTGAAAGTCATGTCCTGCCCGCATCAGATTTTTTGGTTTTTGATCAAGGGGGACGTGTATTAATCATTTGACAAGTGTCAGATTCTTCCAATTTGTGGCTTCACAGGACTCCGCTCCTTCGTGAGACATTCAGACGAAATATCGCCCTTCGTTCGATCAGTTAATAGTCCTTGGGATACGAAGTTGTTAATATCGAAGCTGCGTTGGTGGGATCCGCCATTTGTTTTGGCAAAAACTGGCGTACTTTTGGCCTTTCTTCTCGCTTTGATAATTGTGATTGCTAATTCAATAAATTAATATCATGCTGTACTAATTAAAGATCCTGGAGAATTTATGATTGAAAACCATCCTTTCATGAACAAGAGAGAGGTGTATTAACTATTTGACTTGTGTCTGATTCTTCAAGTTTATGGGTTCGCTGGACACCTTCATGAGACTTTTCGATCAATTGCCCTTGTGATACTAAGTTGTTAACATCGAAGTTGAGTTGGTGGGATCCGCCTTTTATTCTAACAAAAGCTGGCGTGCTTCCGGCCTCTTTTATCTCTTTGCTAATTGTGATTCCTAATTCAATAAATTAATATCACGGTGTACTAATTAAAGATCCTCCCTAAGGGAGATAAATATTTTTGTTCAAAGTATCTACAAACGGCGAATTTATGATTGAAATTCATTGTTTCCTGGACAAGGGAGAGGTGTATTAACTATTTGACTTGTGTCTGATTCTTCTAGTTTATGGGTTCGCTGGATACCGTCCTGAGACTTTCAGACGAGATTTCGCCTTTTGTTCGATGAGTTGCCCTTGTGATACAAAGTTGTTAACATCTAAGTTGGTTGGTGGGATCTGCCTTTTGTTCTAGTAAAAGCTGGCGTGCCTGTGCAAAAGCTCCGGCCCTTTTTCTCTCTTTGATAATTGTGACTGCTAATTCATTGAATTAATATTAGGGTATACTAATTAAAGAGCCTCCTAAGGGAAATAAATGTTCTCGTTCAAAAGATCAACAAAATGCGAATTTGGGATTGAAAATCAATATTATACAATTGTAACAAGGAAAGGCATAAGCTTCGTGCCTCGTGATTCGTCAAATATAATGATGGAAAAAATGTGGAATTGAAGTTGCAGGGTCCACTTCGATAAGAACTTGCAATAATGCCCCAGTAGTTCAACGGTAGAGCAACGGCTGGCTGGCTCAAAGATCCAGGATTAGGTTCCTGGTTGGGGCAGCAAGGTTTTTTACAATGGAACCCAAATAAATGAACCTTGTCGGTTAGTGCAAAGATATTTGAGGTTTGAAAGTGACCCTAGTACGACTAATACGGATTCAGCGGACTCTGGGATATTGAGCGCCAGATTTCAAATCTATAGGATAGCGACTCGCAGGAAGGTAACCTGGAGGATAAAAATAGCATCATCAGACAATCTGAGGTAAAAATACCAGAGGGTGGTCAGTCAGATTTAAGTTACATTCCAATATGTCAGTAGAGAGTGGAGATTGCACATTTCACTTCGATGATGAGAGCTTGTAATTACGTTCTAGTAGCTCAACGGTAGATCGTCGGCTGGCCAATTCGAAGATCCAGAGTTCGATTCTCGTTTGGGGCAGCAATGTAATTTCTTGTCAATCAAAGTCATATCTTGAAGTAAAATCCCTCCTTTTTTGAGCTAATTACAGACTTATGTGTTTCTTAAACATTTTTCTGCTACATTTTGTAAAAAAAAATTAATATAGATTACATAAAATTGAACAACCACGTCATTTCTATGCTGATTGCAGAGCCTGTAACGGACTTAAGAGTCAAAAGTGAAATGTACCAAATTTACAACCCTATCGTTTTAAGAAAAAGAAAGAATAAGAGCAACATAAATAAGCACATACAACAATATACTGCAGCATGCACCTGTTTCGAGAATACGTTGAATCCCCTTCGTCAGTGCAAGAGAACCAACATACCCGAAGTCCAAAGGAGGAATGGGCGCGGAAGAAAGAAGCAGGGGATTTATATACCCGAGATCTGGATTACGAGAAAGCCAATCAGAAATCAGCATGAGGAATAGTCTAGCTAATTCGAAACGAGATTTAATAACAACAAGATCGTCGTGCGTTAAAACACGACAGGAATATCTAGACAAGACAAATTAAGTTTGAACAAGAATAAATGGGATCCAACAAAAGGGAAATTGGTGAAAGCAACACGTAAGAGTTCCAATGGAATATAAAGAAGAAAATGAAAAATCTTTTACAGGACACTCCGCTAGACCGCGGACAAAAATGGAGTACCAATCAAATCAGTAACTAAATTACTTTTCCTGGATGTGGAAGGCTTTAAAGAAGTCAAGATCATATAAGGCAAGTCAAGTCCTATCGTCTTAGACTGTATCAACCCAGCTAGTTGATAAATACTTCATGTACTCCATTTTATCCGTGAATACAGTTAAAGGATGTTATGGTATTGACGTGAAGTATGATTCTTTACATATTGAGTTTCCTGGTATTGCAACCCCGAATTTTTTAGAATGCATTAATTATCCATTTAATCGAACAATGAATTTTATAATACAGATATATATGTTTTTTGTATGCAGAAATATCCACCCTATAACTTAAAACAAACTGAAAGATTACACTGATTCAATATGGGCAATGGAGAAATAAAGTTATTGTATTTTACTATGTCAAGGAAAGTTGCTTCTGTTTTTAACTTTTTTCGGAGGATATCATTCATTGCATTTACTGAGAGTGATACTGACTTTCTACGGTAAGAACCATACATATAATTAGTATCATAACCAGAATCTTGACTAAAAAGATGGATATTATGAAATTTGTACATAAACTGAAATGCTAGAAAAACCGATCCGCCTACCTAATATCGTATAAGCCCCCCTCGAGCACGCAGAACTGCCACAACACGACCTGGCATGAACTCCACTAATGTCTGAAGGTATCCTGGAGGCAAATCACACCATGAATATTGCAGGTCCGTCCACAATTTCATAGGGATGCGAGGTGATGGAGTTCTATTTCTTACAGCACGATGTAAGGCATCCCAGATATGCTCAATAATGTTCATGTCTGGGGATTTTGGTGGTCAACGGAGGGCGTTGAACTCAGAAGACTGTTCCTGGAGCCTCGTGTGATCCTGGAGCATCTCTATCTCGGAAATGCTGTGACCCATCTCACAAGCGCCGACTACTAAGTCACGTTCAAAGTCACTTAAATCGGGATAACCTGTTATTGTATCAACAGAAACCGATGTGACAGTCTACCTAGCTACTTGTTGTCTTATATAAGCGCTGCTGACCACAACGAGTCACATTGAATGGCTGCATTTCTCCGTCCTTTGCATACGCGTGCCTGTGCCAATTTTTCTGGTAATCCAGTTTATATATATTTTTAATTTTATTTTCTCAAAATGTATTATACGTGTACTTGGATGCAGATAATCGTTATATATTTTTTCAGAGCAATATTCTTTTATTCTAAATCAACATTTTCCACTATTCGACACCTACACATTAAATTTAACATTTCAATTTAATTTTAATCTCCCTTTTGACTGCATGTGAGTGACCGCTCCCTGGATGCTATGATGGGAGGTGTCAGGAATTTTTGAATTTATTATATTGAATATTAAATTTCCTTCCTGCGGTCTTTTAACATAACAATAGTGTACAGTGTACAGGAGTGTACACTGTAAAACATTTCCTTGCTATTTCTTTACTGATAAAGAAAAGTTTGGAAGCAAAAGAAATAATTTGAAAGTCAAGAAAACTCTTAACAAGTGATTTCTGAAGTCACAAACACATACATTCATCTAATAGAGGACTTTCTATGAGCTGCAAGGCACACCTGGGGCCAAAGGTTCGCTCTCTGGCCTCCAGATTCACAGAAACAGAATTTAAATGTCGAGTACGAATGGCAAGGTCTGTACATGCATACATTCCAACAATTGTTCGGAATTTGCTTTAAACCTTAGATCTTATTTAAAGAAGTCCTGGTGTACATTAGAAAAATAGTAAAGTACCAAAAAATCCTATTTGAATCAATTCAGAGACCTTTAATGAATGAAAGTTTTCTTGTCAAATTCTTCATGCAATAAGAAAGCCTTCTGATTTCTGCCTAGAAGCTCATTTTTCTTCGGCCCAGACCGTCCGACCTACCCGAAGGTGTAAGGTATGTGTTTGGATGGTTGGAAAGTGCCACCCAATTTAGACCGGAACCCAGTGGGGAGGCATCCGCAGGGACCGTACTCTCCTTCCTCTACCACCAACCTCTGGGAAGAACTTAAGGGCACACATGTTTAACGTGATCGCACACTGCGTGAACACGACGGCAGTTCGGGAACAGATGGGAATCGAACTCGGGTTATGGGAGTGCAATCCCCGCTCGCTAACCACTAGGCTGCTTCGCTCCCCTGCCTGGAAGCTTGATTTGGGATTTCTACTTGACAGCTAGGTGCATATTTTTACAGTGCATATTTTTAGGTGCATATTTTTACGTCATTAGTATTATGACGTTGAATCCCAATCGAGTCAGTGTAACCAAATCGGCAGATGAATACATGTAAAAGTAAAGAGTCCAGTTCAAGACCCTTCTGCAAAGGGGATCAAAAATTTGAATCCGCGTTGAAATATCAACATCTCAACAAAACGTAGTGATGTTGATGTTTCAACCCGGATTGAAAATGTCGATTTCTTTGCAGAAGATGATTGAGCTTCATCCTGCTCGTTCTGATGTAATTATCTGCCGAATGCTATTGCGGGAGAAAGACTTAACTTGAGATTTAACTTCCTAATGCAAACGATGTATTGCATATACCTCGTTTGTACTAGGAAGTTAGATCCTGATCGAATCACAGTAACCCCATCGGTGTACAAATACATCTAAAAGACATATTTGATTTTCATTTTTTCTGTTTATTCTAAGTGATTTGCCGTCGTTTTCATTTATTTTTTTGCTTATTTTTCTTGTTTGTATATGTTTCGAGCTTTTACATACTCTTCATGTTCTTCTCTTATTATTTTAGTAGATTTTTACTCAACGAAGTTATTTTTATATTCGTTTTTTACAGCCTTATTTTCATTCCTTCGTTTTTTAATTTTCTCCTATTCTATCTTCCTTACATGGGTTTTACCTTTCATTTGTATTATCCTGCCTCCCATTTGCCTGTCTCATTAGTTTATCCTCTTTCATTTCTTCCTGCGGTATTGGCAACTTTTCATCTTCCTCCAACAATCTGTGCTATTCTAACGTAGTTGTCGAACTTACTTGGATACGCGAATTTGCACTCCTTGTTCGTTCTGTAGGAGAAGACTGTTTTCTGCCTTCGAATTTGGTTGATTCCTATATATTTGTGTGTATGATGTGCTATTTACTAAGTTTTTATGTTATTTAGTTGGATATCTAAATTGCACAGTGTAATATACAAAAGGGACATTTCTAATACATGTTTTTTATTTAAATATCTAAATTAGGCGATGCATTTTGATGAAATGGCAGACAACGGGGACACACAATTAAATAACAGACAACAAAGTCAGACAACTAAATGGCAGACAATGAGAACATACGACTGAATGACAGACAACGTGGATAGACAACTGAGTGACAGACACCGAGGATAGACAAATGAATGATAGACAACGAAGACAGACAACGAGAACAGACAATTGAACGACATACACCAAAGCTAAGTGCTGGGCATATTCTGGTTTAAGTTTTATAACTTTACTGTATAACATTTTTCAAAAAATAAATACCCGTCTTTATATGTCTGTCATCATGGCAGGTTCTCTTAATATTCGAGATTAGCTCAAATTATTTAAATTATTAGCTTCCTTATATACATAATGTATAAGGAAAGTATTGTGATGGGGTCGAAAATTCGAATTCGAGTTTTCGACGGGAGAGCACGTTTCAAGCACGACTGATCACGAATCAAACATTCTTGAGGTGATGTGTGTGTGTGTGTCAGTGAGCCTGTGGAGACGATAGCTCACGAACGAATGGAGCGGTTCGAATTAAATTTGGTACAAAAATCACAATCCTTGAATACTGGAAGCCTATTGTTTTTAAACATAATCGAATGTTCAGAACCCCTTTAAATTTTCGAGTGAAATTTTGAAAAAAATCATCAAAACACCAATACCTTTAATAAAGTTACGGAAATAGACATTTATTAAGTATGTTTTTATCTTGGAAATAATATAAGTATCAACTATAAAGAAACCCCATTTTTTTACTATAAAAGTAGTAAATCTATTTTATTATATAAGGAAAGTCATGTGTTGTCCACATCAGATTTTTTTTTCATTGGTTTAAGCTTAAGTGGGAATAGGTTTATAACGTATACCACTACATTTCAAATTTTGTATTGCGTTAATATATAAAAGATAAAATTTGAAAATAAGCCTCCAAGTTAAGTATCATTTAAAATACGTGATCTATTTGGATGAAACTAATTTCAATAAATGAGACTCTGAAGATATATATTTTTTTATTTCTGTTTTATCCTGTTACTCTTTAACGCCGGCGGGGACAAAGGGTATTAAATCTTTATTTGTCAAATTATAATGATCATTTATACCGTGAAAGCGGCTTAACGGATTTACATATTCTTTTTACTAGTTAGTTAAGTTTAGAGCAGATTTACGATTAAAATATTTCACAATTTATAATGCATTACTTTTATTTCATTATCGTCTGGGACAATGCTAGTTTTTTTCTAGTCTATGTACCGGGTACTCAGAATTAAAACACCCCTACTCTGAGCTCTCTATAGATCGGACTACTCAGTGTAAAGGCTCCAAAATTTTTGAAAAAAATACTACTCAAGACATGGGGAAAGGGATTACGCGAAAAAAAATTAGTTCTAGAAATACTGATAGGTGGCGCTGTACAACAGAAAATATGCTGAAAAGACACAAAATACACATTTCTAACACATTTTATTTGAACGTACCAAACAGTCATATCACAAGGACCTTATCGATGCAGGGAATTCTGCTCAATGTGGTTCTCTTCCTCAAGTTGTAAAATCTGCAGTCTGTGGACAGCTTGTTCAACTGCGGATCGTAATTGGTCGATTGAGATGCTTCTCACAAGCAGAGTGATACTGTCTTTCAAATCTGCCAACGTTACCAGACGTCCTCGATAAACAAGACTTTTTAAGTATCCCCACAGCCAAAAATCACAGGGATTAAGATCTGGAGAACGATGGCCAGGTTGTCGGAAACGCACGACTAATTACTCTACCTTTAGTAAAATGTTGCCGAAGAAACTGCTGTACACAGAGTCCAATGTGTGGAAATTGTACACTTTCTTCCTTTCAAACTATCTCCCCTTACACCAAATTTGATATCTCTATCTCATTCCGAAGTATGGTTTTTTATCAATTCACTTTTCGAACGTTTTACTCTGGAGCACCCCCTTAAACGAACATTTTTGAAAAACTATATTCATCTGGGGTGTTTTCGACAAATGACTAGTCCTTATACCAAATTTCAATCCTCTATCAAATTTTAAAGGGGCCTTTTCTCATTTATTCGGTAAATCGAGCATTTTAGGGCGCGGCATCCCCTTAAGTAGAAAATATTGGAAATCTGAAATTGCACACTTTCTTCCTTTCGAACGATTTACCCATACACCAAATTTGAAGTTTCTGTCTCATCGCAAAGCATGCTTTCCAATCATTTCACTTTTCGAACGTTTTAGTGTGCGGCATCCCCTTAAGTAAAAAATATTGGAAATCTGAAATTACACACTTTTTTCCTTTCACACGATTTACCTATACAATAAATTTGAAGTCTCTATCTCATCGCAAAGCATGCTTTCCCATCATTTCCCTTTTCGAAAGTTTTAGTGTGCGGCACCCCCTTAAGTAGAAAATATTTGAAATCTGAAATTGCACACTGTCTTCCTTTCAAACGATTTACCCATACACTAAATTTGAAGTCTCTATCTTATCGCAAAGTATGCTTTCTTATCATTTCACTTTTCGAACGTTTTGGTGTTCGGCACCCCCTCTAGAGAACGTTTTTGAAAAATTCGATTTTTCCAGGGAGTTTTATCGAACGACCGAGCCGTGTGCCAAATTGCAAGTCTCTATCTATTCGGGAAGTGCCTAAAAAAAGCGTGACAGACCGACGGACAGACAGACGGACAGTCAGACGGACACTTGGCAATTAGTATATATAGATAGATAGATTTTTTCGATTTGAATAATAAATAAATGGATATAAAAATATATTTTAGAAAAGAACGATTTGATTTTTCTTATAGCATTTTTGACTGGATAATATCAATTACGGTCTTCAGGTTTAAACGTTATTATTATTGATATTTTCGGGAATTATTGATTCAGGGATTATTGATATTTTCAAGTTATTATGCGATTGTTTTATTATGACAAAAATTGTTTAAACTCATTGTACGTTGTACGTGTAGTCTTCTACAAATACACTGGTATATATTCTAATCTACGAGAATATAAGTAATACAGGTATATTGGCATATGTTTTGATATATATTGGCATATACAATTGGAATCAATTACGACCCTCTGGTGTGAAGATTACGGGGATTATTGATATTTTTAATTTATTACGTCATCCCTTTTATTTTGGCAAAGATTTTTGAGACTCATATTGTAATACGGATAATCTTCTACTAACACACTGACATATTTTCTAATCTGCGACAATATAAGTAGTACGGGGTTGCATATATTGATTCAATTCCTATTTTTGTAAATCTGCTTACAAAAAGGGCCAGGATGTTTCATTCTTCAGATCTGCCCGTGTAGATAATTTTGCATAGTGAGAACAGATATTCTTAAACTTCTCTTTAGGAGCAATAAATTTAATATTTTAACAGAATTTACACATGATTTCGGATTATGAGCTTCTTTATATACTCCGTACGAAGAACGGGTATGCTACTAGTTTAATATAAATTGATCTATTTTTTATGTTTCTTCAGATGCTAGTCTTCTTATCTTATCTTAGATGATAAAGGAAAATGTCTGTTTTATGAGTAACTCTGAAGTATGTAGTAATGTATCTCCGTGAAATTTGATGCACAGGTACTTCAGGACCCAAATTGGTGCAAGTCGGCTTTATTTTTTTAAATTTCAAATAGGTTTTTCAGTTATTTTATGCTTTAGCCCGATGTACAACGATTTTGGGCGATTTTCGCACAAATCGATTTCTTAGCAACCTTATATATTACAAAAATGTTTTCATCTTCACAGCATCGGAGAGATCGGAAAATTATATTTCAAACAAACTTTGAAAGGAACCCATATAGTTAATAGACACATTCCAATGAATATTTCAAATATATTTTTTCATGCGTTTAAAACCTCCGCGATTTTTATATTATGTCACAAAATATTAACGTGCTATCCAGCCTATATCATTTAACAGCAGCTCCTGAATATATCACAGTCTATTATTCTAAAACAAGTAAATTCATAAACCCATCCGTTGGTTAAATATAATTTTCTTAACCGAGCCATGCCTTATATTTTCTGAATTAACCGAATGCTTCCTCCAGTATTTCCGAGGCTGTTCTACCTACTGAGACTACTCCCACGTACAGGGAAAAGAGTTCTACCTACGTAAACGTGGCCTCAGTAGAGGCAACGTCTAAGTGTCTGCTGTTATTTCATACTTTAAATACTGAGCGCAGGAGATTTTCTGCTGCCAGTGAAGTATTTATATAGCCATTATCAAATTGTACTATGCAATTGACTTGTTTGCCTATAGAAAAAAATAGAGTGCGTGCACTAATTTTGTTCAAAACAGGCATTTTGGAAACTATGTTGTGTTATTTTCATTCTCATTTATATTGTTTTCACAGCGGGTGTACATTTAGACCTCGGAGACGCCTGGTAATTCGTTCTACAACACAATAAAAGATTATGTTTGTTTGGCTGTGTGTATCCTCTGTAAGGGAAAATCGAAGTGGTGGACAGTGGTGAAATTTGCCACAGAAGTGCTGCACGTATTCGTAAGATGCACTTCGGCAAATTATAAAAAATCGAATTAGTTTAAGAGTTACGAACTTTTAAAAGGCATATAAATGGCCATTCCGCAATTTTATTACATCATATGTGCAACAAAAGTATTTGTATATCATATGTGTAACAAAAGTATCATTTGTTGCCATTGCAGACGGTATTCGAGGTAAGGTGTTATGATTAAATGACAGACATTTTGTCTCACCGTGTTAACATGGGGTAGTCGCACATTACATCTGGTGGTTGGCAAGTCGTTCCGAGAGTTTAGTGGCTGGGGACGGAGAGGTAGGTATCTGTGGTTGCCACCCTCACTGGGTTAAATTGTGTGGCTCTCTCGGTTGTCCAATCAGTTATTTTACACTTTCGGGTAGAACGAACGGATGGTTGAATCAAAATAAGGACCGACATTTTGTCTCGTAGAAGAAATAGTTGTTTGTAAATAAGATGGATCAAATTTGCCAATTTCCCAACTTTGTGGTTTTAAAACATTTCGTTTTAATTTTTAAAATTTGCTATTATATTATCTTGAGTAAATTGCTGAAATTTGACTATAATTGGATGGAAACTCTCTGAGACGGTAATAATTTCTAGAATTTTACTTCTGAGGTAAAGGAACTATTTTTATTTTTTGCAACTTTAAGTATTTTCAACGATTGGCGATCGAGGCATTTTACAGGATTTAGGGCATATTACAGGATTTAGGGCATATTACAGGATTTAGGGCATATTATAGGATTTAGGGCATCTTACAGGAGATTGTTTAGGTTGTATATTAAATAAGCATATTTAGGACGCATTACGGCCGCGTTGTACAATTGGCATCATGGCATACGGTGTGCAGGAAAGATTTTAGTTCAAAACACGGGATTTGGAAACTGAGTGCTGTTATCTGTAACTTTGTTATTTAAGTAGCAGGCGCTTATTTAGGACTGGGAAACGTCGGGAAATTATTTAATATAAATCAATATACTATATGCTTCTCCAGATGATAGACAAAAGAATAAACTTTTAATTATAAATAAAATCTTCTAAAGAATGTTCAGTAACTCTAAATATATTTTTCATCAATAAACACACCAAAAGCACCATCGATTTTAAAGTATGTACTATAAATGTTTATTTTCAAGTATGCAACGTAACCAAAATTCGATAGATATATTCTAAGGTATTCTTCGAAAGGTGTCGAAAATCGTTCTTCGAAAGGGATTGAAAATCGTTTAAAAAATGTTGGTATTTTTACTTTCCTTATATACATAATGTATGAGGAAAGTATTGTGACGGGGTCGAAAATTCGAATTCGAGTTTTCGACGGGAGAGCACGTTTCAAGCATCCCTGATCACGAATCAAACATTTTTGAAGTGATGTCTGTGTGTGTGTATGTGTGTCTGTGTGTGTGTGTGTGTGTGTGTGTGTGTGTGTGTGAAAGTATGTGTGTGTGTGTGTGTGTGTGTGAAAGTATGTGTGTGTGTGTGTGTGTCAGTGAGTCTGTGGAGAGGATAACTGACGAACGAATGGACCGATTCGAACCAAATTTGGTACAAAAATCACAATCCGTAAACACTGGAAGCCTATTGTTTTTATACGTAATCGAATGTTCAGAACCCCCCTAAATTTTCGAATGAAATTTTGAAAAAATCGTCAAAAAATCAAAACCGCTAATAAAGTTACGCAAATAGACATTTCTTATGTAATTTTTCATTAGAAAACGATTGGCATAAATTTTAGAACGCTAACATGAACCGTTCTCGAAATATTGTACATTTTTCAAAAAAATTATGAAAAAGTCACATAAAAAAAAAAATTCCTATTGAGAAACATGTTCGCTTTTCATATGTAATACCATGCGATAAATTGAGTGACATTATTCTCGTGGATCTAGCTCGTTCCATTCATGAAAAAATATATTTTGAATAAAACTTTTGTATTTGAACGCCAATAGTCATTTATCTGCTGCAAAAATAACTTTTTTCTTAGTGCATAACGCTTGGCGAGATTTTGGCGACGAATTTGGCGGAATGTCGCCAACTTGGCGACTTTTTTGAAATGTTGCCAAATTAATGAAAATCTCGCCAAATGGATAAAAATGGTGCTAAATCAATGAAAATGACGACAAATTGTCGAAAATTCAATATCTTGGAAAGCATATTAGTATCTACTATAAGAAAACCTATTTTTTTACTGTAAAAGTAGTAAATTCATTACATTATATAAGGAAAGTCATCTTTTGCCCACATCAGATTTTTGGTTGTATTTCTGCGCTGTATTTATGTACATAGTTGTATTTATGTACTGTAGTTCTTAGTGATTTATGCATTATAAGTTCTACCCCAAATGTCACGATATCTGTTACTTATTTATTTAAAAATCATTTTAATTATTTTCAAACAATATTTCACGGATGGAAAGACTGAATGGCAACACGGCCTTATTAATAATGCTTTATTCAATTTAAGATAGTTTTTTCTGCAATATGAAATTATCGTATAAAAATATAAAATTGTAATATTTTTATATTTTTATATTTTTATATAATTTTATATTTTTATACAATTTCAATAAAATTGCATGAAAATATAATAAAATTAACAAATTGTATTTTGGTTCGACATATTTACCTCTACATCCGTATTATACCGCCTCTACATATGTATTAAATTTTGTAAATATAAATCTGGTATATTACCTTCCTTATATACATAATGTATAAGGAAAGTATTGTGACGGGGTCGAAAATTCGAATTCGAGTTTTCGACGGGAGAGCACGTTTCAAGCATCCCTGATCACGAATCAAACATTTTTGAAGTGATGTCTGTGTGTGTGTGTGTGTGTGAAAGTATGTGTGTGTGTGTGTGTGTGTGTCAGCGAGTCTGTGGAGACGATAACTGACGAACGAATGGACCGATTCAACCCAAATTTGGTGCAAAAATCACAATTCGTAAACACTGGAAGCCTATTGTTTTTATACGCAAACGAATGTTCAGAACCCCCCTAAATTTTCGAATGAAATTTTGAAAAAATCGTCAAAAAATCAAAACCGCTAATAAAGTTACGCAAATAGACATTTCCTATGTAATTTTTCATTAGAAAACGATTGGCATAAATTTTAGAACGCTAGCATGAACCGTTCTCGAGATATTGTATATTTTTCAAAAAAATTATCAAAACGTCATATAAAATGAAAAAAAAATGTCCTATTGAGAAACATGTTCACTTTTCATATGTAATACCATACGATAAATTGGGTGACATCATTCTCGTGGATCTAGCTCATTCCATTCAAGGAGAAAGATACTTTGAGTAATACGTTTGTAGTTGCACGCCAATAATTATTTATATGCTGTAAGAATAACATATCTCTTCGTCCACAACGCTTGGCGAGATTTTGGCGACGAATTTGGCGGAATGTCGTCAACTTGGCGACTTTTTGAAATTGTTGCCAAATTAGCGAAAATCCAGCCATATGAATTAAAATGACGCTAAATCAATGAAAATGACGACTAATTGTCGAAAACTCAATATCTAGGAAGGAATATTAGTATCTACTATAAGAAAAACCTATTTTTTTATTGTAAAAGTAGTAAATTCATTACATTATATAAGAAAAGTCATGTAATGCCCACATCAGATTTTTCACGGATTGGGCGAGGGCAGCCGTTAATTTACCATTTTTAATTTCCCTGCAATACATGGTAATGTATAGGGAAAGTATTGGAATCATGTCGAAAATCGCAACTCGAGTTTTCGATGGATCTACACGTTTCGAGACCTCTGGAATACGAAAAAACTATTTTTAGCGCGACGTCTGTGTGTGTGTCTGTCTGTCTGTGTGTCTGTGCAATGTATGTATCCATTCTAACTCAAAAACTAATGAACCGAATTTCATAAAATTTGGTAGATAAGTCACTTGGATGTGACCCCGGTGCTGATTAGCTTTGGTATGATTCGTAAAAACAGAACCCGCCTTTTTTTGCGAAATGGCACGTAAAAATTTCATTTTTCCGCTCTAGCTAATATACTGAATGACCAAAATTCACAAAATTTGGTAGATAAGTTACTTGTTGGATACTCAGGTGCTGATTAGAATGTGGTATGATTCGGCAAAGAAGAACCCGCCTTTTTTACGAAATGGCCCGCAAAAATTTAATGTATTTTCTCTAGCTAATATACTAATTGATCAAATTTCACAAAATTCGGTAGATAAGTTACTTGTGGGATACTTTGATGATTAGATTTTGGTACGATTCGGAAAAGAACAGCCTGCCTTTTTGTATGAAATGACCCGCCCAAATCGCCAAAATCTAAAAGAAAAGACTAAGTAGTGTATGCTCAAATGCATGAAATAATTCTTGTTTTATACGCAATTTTTGAAGAGGAAAATAATACAACACACTCCATTATACTTTAGGAATAACCGTTCTCAAGATGATATTTGAGATTTCTTGCGTTTTTGTTACGCCGATTTCGGAAAAAAGCCCAATTACCAAATAAAAACAAAAACTGAATTAAAAATGCAAATTGAGTGTTACTTGGTGCAGTTAAATTCAATCTAATGAATTTTTAAAGATATAAAAAAACATGAATTTCAGTCTGCAAGGAAAGTCATGCGCTGCCCACATCAGATTTTTATTTCTCTTGCATGTTCGGACAAACGGATACCAATCGTACGTTTAGTACTACCGATTACGTTTGAAAAAGCTTTTCTTTTAGTTAGCTGTAATATTACTTTCCTTATATACATAATGTATAAGGAAAGTATTGTGACGGGGTCGAAAATTCGAATTTGCGTTTTCGGCGGGAGAGCACGTTTCAAGCATCCCTGATCACGAATCAAACATTTTTGAAGTGATGTCTGTGTGTGTGTGTGTGTGTGTGAAAGTATGTGTGTGTGAAAGTATGTGTGTGTGTGTTTGTGTGTGTGTGTGTGTGTGTGTGTGTGTGTGTGTGTGTGTGTGTGTGAAAGTATGTGTGTGCGTGTGTGTGTCAGTGAGTCTGTGGAGACGATAACTGACGAACGAATGGACCGATTCGAACCAAATTTGGTACAAAAATCACAATCCGTAAACACTGGAAGTCTATTGTTTTTATACGCAATCGAATGTTCAGAACCCCCCTAAATTTTCGAATGAAATTTTGAAAAAATCGTAAAAAAAATTAAAACCGCTAATAACGTTACGTAAATAGACATTTCTTATGTAATTTTTCCGTAGAAAACGATTGACATAAATTTAGAACGCTAACATGATCCGTTCTCGAGTATTGCACATTTTTCAAAAAAATTATCAAAAACTCATATAAAATAAAAAAAGAATATTTCCTATTGAGAAACATGTTCATTTTTCATATGTAATACCATGCGATAAATTGGATGACATCCTTCTCGTGGATCTAGCTCGTCCCATTCATGAAAAAAGATACTTTGAGTAATACTTTTGTATTTGAACGCCAATAGTCATTTATCTGCTGTAAGAATAACTTATTTCTTCGTCCATAATGCTTGGTGAGATTTTGGCGACGGATTTGGCGGATTATCGCCAATTTGGCGACTTTTTGAAATGTTGCCAAATTAACGAAAATCTCGCCAAATGGATAAAAATGACGCTAAATCAATGAAAATGACGACTAATAATGGAAAATTCAATATCTTGGAATGAATATTAGTATCTACTATAAAAAAAACATATTTATTTTACTGTAAAAGTAGTAAATTCATTACATTATATAAGGAAAGTCATGTGTTGCCCACATCAGGTTTTTTGTACTGTAAAAGAAGTAAATTTTTTGCATTATATAAGGGAAGTCATGTGTTGCCCATATCAGATTTTTTTTTACTGTAAAAGTAATAAATTCACTGCATTATAAAAAGAAAGTCATGTGTTGCCCACATCAGATTTTTTACTATCCTTATATACATAATGTATAAGGAAAGTATTGTGACGGGGTCGAAAATTTGAATTCGAGTTTTCGACGGAAGAGCACGTTTCAAGCATCCCTGATCACGAATCAAACATTTTTGAAGTGATGTCTGTGTGTGTGCGTGTGTGTGAAAGTATGTGTGTGTGTGTGTGTGTGTATGTGTCAGTGAGTCTGTGGAGACGATACCTGACGAACGAATGGACCGATTCGAATGAAATTTGGTACAAAAATCACAATCTATAATCACTGGAAGCCTATTGTATTTATTCGCAATCGAATGTTCAGAATCTCCTTAAATTGTCGAATGAAATTTTGAAAAAATCGTCAAAAAATCAAAACCACTAATAATGTTACGCAAATAGACATTTCTTATGTAATTTTTCATTATAAAATGATTGACATAAATTTCAGAACGTTAACATGACGCGTTCTCGAGATATTGCACATTTTTCAAAAACATTATCAAAAACTCATATAAAAAAAAAAAAAATATTTCCTATCGAGAAACATGTTCACTTTTCATATGTAATACCATGCGATAAATTGGATGACATCATTCTCGTGAATCTAGCTCGTTCCATTCATGAAAAAAGATACTTTGAGTAATACTTTTGTATTTGAACGCCAATAGTCATTTATCTGCTGTAAGAATAACTTATTTCTTTGTCGATAACCCTTGGCGACATTTTGGCGACGAATATGGCGGAATGTCGTCAATTTGGCGACTTTTTGATATATTGCCAAATTAACGAAAATCTCGCCAAATGGATTAAAATGACGCTAAATCAATGAAAATGACGACTAATTGTGGAAAATGCAATATCTTGGAAAGAATATTAATGTCTACTATAAGGAAAACCTATTTATTTTACTGTAAAAGTAGTAAATTCATTACATTATATAAGAAAAGTCATGTGTTGCCCACATCAGATTTTTTTTTCTTGTATTACATATGGACATATAGATAAACAGACGGAACAATCGATTATAATAGGTGTGCTTTTCTTATCTATAAGCTATAAGCACATCTATAAAAGATTCAATTTAGACAGCGATTTATTAAAAGCGGATGAATGTTTTGAATTATACTAGAACGTAAATGTGTTTGAACTAAATTGTCTTAAGTGTTGGAAAGTATTTGAAATGTTCCCAATCAGACAGCATATTCTAGAGAAATACTCCGTGGAAATGGAGCCGCAAGCGAAATCATTTGTTAATGTGTTTGCACTTTCAACAACTTCCATTGAGCTCGAAGCTTCTTGATAATTGGAACTGTCAGCATAAAGATAGTTGAAACTTTTCAGAAAATGTTCCAAAAGACATATAGGAAGCATGGTTTTGAAAAATGTGTGCGGGAATTTTTAATGTTATTTATATCGCTAAATTTCTAGCAGCAGTTTATCCATTAATGCAAGATCTTTAAGGGTGTATATATCTATTTTTATTTAATTAATGAATCATATTGCATTGGAAGAGATAGATTGCACAAAGAACGGTGAAACGATATAATTATTATTCTTTAAAAAATTGAAATGTAGGAAATTTCTTGGAAAGTTCCCAAACTTTGTATAGAAAGCAATAACTTTCTAATGAACGGTGATTGTACACGATATATCTTTCACATTTCTGGTAGGTCGGACGGTCTGGGTCTCAACAATAAAAAATCTGATGTGGGCAACACATGACTTTCCTTATACAATGTAATGAATTTACTACTTTTACAGTAAAAAAATAGGTTTTTCTTATAGTAGATACTAATATTCTTTCCAAGATATTGAATTTTCGACAATTAGTCGTTATTTTCATTGATTTAGCGTCATTTTTATCCATTTGACGATATTTTCTTTAATTTGGCAACATTTCAAAAAGTCGCCAAGTTGGCGACATTCCACCAAATTCGTCGCCAAAATTTCGCCAAGCGTTATGGACGAAGAAATAAGTTGTTCTTACAGCAGATAAATGATTATTGGCGTTCAAATACAAAAGTATTACTCAAAGTATCTTTTTTCATGAATGGAACGAGCTAGATCCGCGAGAGTGATGTCATCCAATTTATCGCATGGTATTACATATGAAAAGTGAACATGTTTCTCAAAAGAAATATTTTTTTTTTCATTTTATATGACTTTTTAATAATTTTTTTGAAAAATGTGCAATATCTCGAGAACGGTTCATGTTAGCGTTCTAAAATTTATGTCAATCGTTTTCTAATGAAAAATTACATAAGGAATGTCTATTTGCGCAACTTTATTAGTGGTTTCGATTTTTTGACGATTTTTTCAAACTTTTATTCGAAAATTTAGGGGGGTTCTGAACATTCGATTACGTATAAAAACAATAGGCTTCCAGTGTTTACGGATTGTGATTTTTGTATAAAATTTGGTTTCAATCGGACCATTCGTTCGTCAGTTATCGTCTCCACAGACTCACTGACACACACACACACACATACTTTCACACACACACACACACACACACACACACACAGACATCACTTCAAAAATGTTTGATTCGTGATCAGAGATGCTTGAAACGTGCTCTCCCGTCGAAAACTCGATTTCGAATTTTCGACCCCGTCACTATACTTTCCTTATACACTATGTATATAAGGAAAGTAAAACAGCAATGCTATGTTTTTCTTTAATAAACGGACCATGCCCGATGTGATAAAAATATTTTGGCTCCCTTATTTAAAAAGTTGGAAATACAATAAATATATGTAAACGTGTCGTATTATAAGAGCCTGAAACACGGTGATACATGCAATGCTTGTCAAAGTACGTGGTGATCTTCTGTCTCGAATACAACTGTGCATTGTCACTCATTGAGGGAATTATGAAGAGGCTGTAAGTCATTTTACTATGCATGCAATTGTTTTTTATTTTATCATTCGTGAATGTGACGGTAATTCGCCAGTAACCATATTGTGTAAAATACATGTCCTCTGTAACAATTTTATTGTTGATTCCTACTTATTAAGCTATTCTCTACAACTTTATAATTCGAGGTTTTGCCTATCTTGTTTTGTTGCCGAAGAAGCTATAAATTTTTATATTCCACGCTAAATTTTATTTGTTTGCACTATATATTCGTTCATTTTATTCGTTTATCACTTTAGTATAGATAGAAATAACGTGTTCGTTTATGTACATTTCAATAAAAAGTTATTGCGTTATTGAACCCTGTATACCCCCCCCCCCCTAAAAAAAACAGTTATTGATCCTTGTATATTAAACTTTGTAAAAATCAATGTGGTATATTTTACTTTCCTTATTATATTTTATTTCCGTTATTTTACTTTGTGGTATATCTTACATAATGTATAAGGAAAGTATTGTGACGGTGTCGAAAATTCGAATTCGAGTTTTCGACAGGAGAGCACGTTTCAAGTAGCTCTGATCACGAATCAAACATTTTTGAGGTGATGTCTGTCTGTGTGTGTGAAAATAAGTGTGTGTGAAAGTATGTGTGTGTGTGTGTGTGTGAAAGTGTATGTGTGTGTGTGTGTGAAAGTGTATGTGTGTGTGTGTGTGTTAAAGTGTATGTGTGTGTGTGTTAAAGTGTATGTGTGTGTTAAAGTGTATGTGTGTGTGTCAGTGAGTCTGTGGAGACAATATCTCACGAATGAATGGAGCGATTCGAATGAAATTTGATACTAAAATCATAATCCGTAAATACTGGAAGCTTATTGTTTTTAAACGTAATCAAATGTTCAGAACCTCCTAAATTTTTGAGTAAAATTTTGAAAAAAATCATAAAATATTCAAAACCATTAATAAAGTTACGAAAATAGGCATTTCGTATGTAATTTTTTCTTAGAAAACGATTTACATAAATTCTAGAACGCTAGCATGAACCGTTCTCGAGATATTGCACATTTTTCAAATAAATTTATCAAAAAATTCCATAAATTAAAAAAAATATTAATTGTTGAGAAACATGGTCACTTTTCATATATAATATCATGCGATAAATTGGGTGACATCATTCTCGTGGATCTAGCTCGTTCCATTCGTAAGAAAATATACTTTGAGTAATACTTTTGTATTTGAACGTCAATAGTCATTTATCTGCTATAAGAATAACTTATTTCTCCGTCCATAACGCTTAGCGAGATTTGGCGACGAATTTCGCGGAATATCGCCAACTTGGCGACTTTTTAAATGTTGCCAAATTAACGAAAATCTTGCCAAATGGATAAAAATGACGCTAAAGCAATGAAAATGACGACTAATTGTTGAAAATTCTTTATCTTGTAGAGAGTATAAATATCTATTATAAGAAAAATCTATATTTTACTGTAACAGTAGTAAATTTATTGCATTATATAAGGAAAGTCATGTGTTACCCACATAAGATTTTTTAGTATTATTTTTGGAAAGATGGACAGACAGATGGACAAATCGATTGCAATAGGTTTTTTTTGTTATTTATATGACACATAAGGAATTAAAAATGATTAAAAATAGACTGCGTTTGATTACAATTATACCAATATTTTAAAATATACGTGAGTTAAAATATGTTCGAGTAAAATTGTAGCAAGCGTTGGAAAATAGATGGCAATGTTTCTTATCATCCTGAATATTCTAGTCAAATAAATGAATGTAGCCGCAGGTGAAATTATCTGTAAATGTGTTTGCACTTGCGACAACGTGTATTTAGCTCAAGGGTTCTTGATAATTTGAATTGTTAGCATAAGGATAATTGAAATTTTTCAGAAAATGCACCAAAAGACTTACAGAAAGCATGATTTCGAACAAAGTGTGGGAAAATTTCTATCATTATTTCTATCGATAAATTTCTAGGAGCAGTTTATATTTTAATATAAAAGTTTTAAGCGTGTATATATATCTATTACTATATAATTAATGAAGCATATTGCATTGGATGAGCTTGACGGCACAAAGAACGGTGAAAGCATATAATTTTTCTTCTACAGAATATTGAAATATACAGGATTTCTAGAACTCACCAATAACATTGAATAAAGGTGACTGTACGTACACGTTAGGCTTATCTATAGTAAAGTGCCAGTTTCCGATGAGATTAAACATTTACGGTACCCCTATTTAAAAGATTTGGAATACGAACTCGGCAACGAAGCCAGATTGACAAAAATGGAAAGCCCATTTCAAAGTTTTACAGCACTGTTTAATTAGTAGAAATCGAAGCAGAAGGCAATAAATATCTGTAACCATGTCGTATTATTGGAGCCTATAACATGGTGATATTGGTAATGCATGTCAAAGTACATGGCGATATTCTGTTTCGAATTCGACTGTGCATTGGTATTGATGCAGGGCATGATGGACATGTTGTACGTTAAATTACTATGCATGTAATTGTTTATTTCAGCATTCCTGAATATGGCAGTAATTCGCCAATAACTATATTGTGTAAAATAAATACCTTTTATAATAGTTTTATTGTAGATTCTTACTCATTACACAATGGTCTACAACTTTGCAATTCACTTTTTCGCCTAACTCGTTTTGCTGCCGAATTCGCTATTCTAAAATGCCGCGCTACGGGTCCATCAATTAAATGTATTCGATTGAACAGTTTCACTTTACTATAGATAGATCTATATATATATAGTAAAGAAGGTTCATGAAGGAACATGTCGGATTCTAACATGTTCGTTCATGTGCCTTTCCATTAAAAGTTATAGCCGCCATTTCTTTAGCCTTAGACAAAATGGAGCAGTGTGAAAAGGAAAATATCGTCTTTTTTGTTGATTCCAGGGCAGCAATTATGACCTTAATATCTTTCAATCTCTGGGAATGTAAGATTTCCAAGAATTGTATGGGAAAAATAGATAAGCTGCTGAACATCAAGAGCCGCATTGACCTGCAGTGGATTCCAAGCCACTGTGAGTTGTATGGAAATGAGCGGGCGGCTTTATTGGCTAAGAATGGATCTCAAATGATGCAACCGGATCCTCCCTTGTCTGTGCGGCATATAAAGCGATATATTTCCCACTCTATTACAGCTAACCGTTTCCGTCTGTACGGGGAGAGAACTTCCGGAAAAAGGTGGAATTTCCTGCTAAATAAGTCGGCAAAAATACCCAGTTCCTTACATAGAGCAGTTGGCGTGGCTTGCTTTAGACTTGCCACAGGTCATGATTACTTACAGAGTCACCTGTATCGAATGGGACTGAGAGATACAGATGTCTGCCCTCTTTGCGACCATGGCGTTCCCATGACTGGAGATTACCTCAACATTTGCCCTGCTGTTTTTGACTGTTTTCCTTTATGTGTTACTGACAAGACTTTTAGTGACTATTTTTATCGTTCTTCTTTGTATTGGGCTGCTCGTCGACTTATGACTGAGAGGTCGGAGACGGGCATAGGATAAATAAAAGTTATTGGCTTCTTGAACCCTGTATGAAACTTTTAAAAGTAATTGGAATTGTATATTAAATTTTGTAAAAATCAACCCTGTGATTTTTTGTTCTACTAGTTGCAGACAGATGAACAGAGAGACGGACAAATCGATTACAATAAGTGCGTTTTCCTTATGTATACGGCACAGATACTCTTAAAAATGATTAAATATAGATTGTATTGTATCAAAACTCTATTAATGTTTTAAATTATTGAGTTCAAAATAATTTCGAATAAAATTGTCGATTGTGTTGGAAAGCAATTTGTCAGTGTTTCTAGTCATCAGGAATATTATAGAAAAATACTCTGTGTGAATGTAGCCGCAGGTGAAATTATTTGTTAATGTGTCTGCACTTTTGACAACGGGTATTAAGCTCAAAGCATCTTGGTAATTGGAATTGTCAGCATAAAGGTAATTGAAACTTTTCAGAAAATGCATCAAAAGACTTACAGGAAGCATGGTTTCGAACAAAGTGTGCGAAAATTTCTGTTGGTATGTTAGAAGCTGTTTATACTTCAATCTAAAAGCTTTAAGTGGGTATATAGCTATTAATGTTTAACAATTGAAGCATATTGCGTAGATGAACTAGACTGCACAAAAAACGGTCAAATGATATAATTCTTCTTCAGAAAAATGAAATATAGGAAATTTCTAGAAAAGTCTCAAAACTTTGTAAAGAAATGTGATTGTAAATGTTAGGTCTTTCGATAGTAAACAACGGACCATGTCCGTTGGGATAAAGAAACTATGGCACCCCCATTTAAAAAGTTGGGAATATAAAATCGGAAACAAAGCGAGATTCGAAGGAAAAAAAGTTATACAGCGTTGTTTAATTAGTAGAAATCGATTCCAGAAACAAGCGAAACGCAGAAGGCAATTAATATCTGTAAAAATGTCGTAATAATTGAGCCTGGAGCATGGTGATACGTGAAATGATTGTCAAGGTACGTGGTGATATTTAGTCTCAAATTCAACTTTGCAGTGTTACTGATGGAGGGTATTATGAACAATCTGTATGTTAGATTAAAATGCATGCAATTGTTTATTTCAGCATTCCTGAATATGAGGTTATCAGCTAATAGTCATATTGTGTAAAATAAATGCTTTCTGTAATAGTTTTACTGTTCATTGCTACTAATTAGGTAATGTTCTGCAACTTTGTAATTCACTTTGTTTCCTAATTCGCTATTCTAAAATTTTAAAATTCCACACAACAGCTGCTGCAATTGGATATGGTCATTTTACTATGGAAAGATCTAACGTGCTCGTTCATGTACTTTTCAGTTCGTTCACGTACTCCAACAGTTGTTGTGCCCTATATATTAAGTTTTGTAAAGGCTAACCTGTTTTTTCGTTGTTGTATTACTTGCGGACAGATGGACAGACAGACGAACACATAAATTACAATAGGTGTGCCTTCCTTATTTATAGCGCGCAAATACCTTTAAAGATTATTAAATTTAGACTGCGTTTTATTGAAACTATATTAATGTTTTAAATTATTTTCTTAAAATATGTTCAAACAGCATTTTTACCAAGTGTTGGAAAGTATTTAGCAGTGCCTCTAATCATCTTGAATATTCTAGTGAATTACTCTGCGTGAATGTAGCCGCAGGTGAAATTATCTGTCAATGTGTTTGCACTTTCGGAAATGTCTATTTAGCTCAATGTTTCTTGATAATTGGAATTGTCAGTATACATATAATTGAAACTTTTCAGAAAATGCACTATTAGATTTATAGGAAGCGAACAAAGTGTGCGGAAATTTCAAATAGGATGTTAGGAATAAAACAAAGTACAATGTTTGAGCTCTAATTAATAAAGCATATTAGATTGGGTGAGCTAGGTTGCACAGCATTTAATTTATGCAATAATTATTTTTCAGAGAATTGAAATATATATTTAAAATTCAATGCATATTTAATGTATAGCATATTTATAATATACATTTGTGTACGCTATATTTAACATAAATTTTTACTTATTTTGTATCAAAATGTTTGCGGTATTTTAATAAAATGGGATATTATTTTAATGTGTTCTAAATATGCACTCACAACTATCTATAGGATAAAGAAATCCAGCTGCCTGTAGAAAGCAGAAAGGCAATATTTTTTCCAAACAATTGTTGTTATCACCAACTTGTTTGAAGTATCGATTTCTCATGATCAGCTATAGATAAAGAGTAGATAGTGACTGGTAAAAATTTAGTATCACACTAGCCGAATACCCGTTGAAAATCAACGGTCTCGCAATAAGCAACTCCTCAAAAATGTAAGTTTTTGAATAATTCGCGTTTCACATTTATATGGCAAATCAAATATTTTGTTGTGCAGAACCCCCTAAAGAAGAAAATATTGGTAAACTTAATTTGCCCATTTCTTTCTTTCGAACTATCTACTCTACACCACATTAAAGTTATCTCATCCCGAAGCATGCTATTTTATTATTTCTCCTTTTGAACATTTTTCTGTGAAGCACACCCATAAATGAACATTTTTAAAAAACGCTGTTTATTTTGGGTTTTTTATCAGATGATTGGCTCATATACCAAATATCAAGCCTCTATCACATTTAAAAGGAAGCGTGCATCATTTATTCGGAAAATCGAATATATTTGTGTGCGGCACCCCTTAAGTAGCAAATATTGGAAATCTGAAATTTCACATTTTCTTTCATTCAAACTATCTACCCGGACACCAAATTTGAAGTCTCTATCCTATCGCGAAGCATGTTTTTTCTATCACTTCACCTTTCGACCGTTTTTCTGTATAGCACTCCGTTAATGAAAATTTTTGTCAAACCGTATTCATCTTTGGTTTCTTTTTTGTCAAATAGTTAGCCCATATACAAAATTTAAAGCCTCTATCACATTGTAAAGGAGGCGTTTTTCATTTGTTCGGTAAATCGAACATTTTAGTAAGCGGCATTCCCTACACTAGCAAATGTTGGAAAACCGAAATTGCACACTTTCTTCCTTTCCAACTTTTTACCAGTACACCAAATTTGAAGTCTGTATCTCCTCACGATGCATGCTATTCTAACATTTCACCTTTCGAATGATTTTGTGTGGAGTACCCACCCCTTTTAATATACATTTTTGAAAAACTCTATTTTTCTTGTGATTTCTGTGAGATGATTCGCCCATATACCAAATATCAAGCCTCTATCACATTTTAAATGCGGCGTTTTTCCTTTATTCCGAAAATCGAACACCTTGGTGTGCGCCACCTCCTAAAGTAGAAAATATTGGTAAACTGAAATTATACACTTGCTTCCTTTCAAACTATCTACCCTTACACCAAATATGATATCTCTATCTCATCTCGAAACATGGTTTTTTATCAATTCACTTTTCGAATGTTTTTCTCTAGAGCATAAACTATATTCGTCTTGGGTTTTTTCGTCAAATGATTAGCCCATATACCAAATTTCAAGTCTCTATCAAATTTTAAAGGAGCCTTTTCTCATTTATTCGGTAAATCGAACATTTTGGTGTGCGGCACCCCCTTACGAAAAAAATATTGGAAATCTGAAATTGCACACTTTCTTGCTTTCGAACTATTTACTCATACACCAAAGTTGAAGTCTCTAACTTATCGCAAATCATGCTTTCCTATCATTTCACTTTTCGAACGTTTCGGTGTGGAGCACTCCCTCCAGAGAACGTTTTCGAAAAATTCGATTTTTCCATTGGGGGTTATCGAACGACCGAGCCGTGTACCAAATTGCAAGTCTCTATCTATTAGGAAAGTGCCTAAAAAAAGGGTGACGGACGGACAGACGGATACACGGCAATTGGTATATATAGATTCTGGAGGAATAGAGATTCATTAAGCATTTCTGTATTCGGTTAAAAATGTGCATTTTAATTGAAATATCTTTTTTAAGATTGACTGTACTTAGAGGATGACTGAAAAGAATTGAGTGAACTGTTGAAGTGTTGAAGTGTTGAAACCCAGACCACTCGACTGACCCTAGGGTCAGTCGACTGGTCTGGGTCTTCAACACTTTATATATCGTTGCTATTCATACCCTAGGGTGAGTCGAGTGGTCCGGGTTTCCGACGCTTCAGATAAATCACCTTTTGAGAAGCCAGTGACTTATTCTGTTCTGGCAATTGTGACGCCTGTCAAACAGGCTTCCACAATAAGACCTATTTCTGACGGAGAAAAATCTGTCGTTTTCCCCAATTCACCCCACTTTTCTTGGAACACACACTGGTAGCATTCTTATAGTGGTGAAGCGATCACGTGTACCTCCCATAACCAACGTCATTCGCATATATCTTCCTGTGATCTACATTTACATACATGTTCCCAGGTTCCTAATTCACAGGCCTTCGTGTACATAAATCCTTCGCTCATAGTTATTAGACTAGTTCCAGTCTAATCAGATTAACTTTCGCTGGTTTACTTATTAGAATTTCGATGCAGCAAGTTTATTACATATTTGCTAAGTTTGTCTGGCACGAGGTGTACATCATTAATGTTCGGGAACTCACTCACTATGACTCGGGACCCTTGGAGATTTCGATAACAGTGACGTATAGAACATTGTACTTACTTTTTACTTTCCCTGCAATACATGGTAATGTATAGGGAAAGTATTGGAATCATGTCGAAAATCACAACTCGAGTTTTCGACGGATCTACACGTTTCAAGACCTCTAGACCTCTAGACCGAAAAAAACCATTTTTAGCGTGACGTCTGTGTGTGTGTCTGTGTGTGAGTCTGTGTGTCTGTCTGTGTGTCTGTGTCTGTGCAGATTTTGTATCCACTCTAACTGAAAAACTAATGGACCGAATTTCACAAAATTCGGTAGATAAGTCACTTGTGGGTTACCCTGGTGCTGATTAGATTTTGGTATGATTCGGAAAAAATTGACCTGCCTTTTTGTGCAAAATGGCCCGCAAAAATCGTCCAAATCTAAACTAAAGAACTGGGTATACTCAAATATATCCATTAAATGCTGATTTAATACGTAATTTTTAACGACGAAAAGAATAAGACCAACCCCATTACTCTAGGGCTAGCCGTTCCCGATATTTTTGTTTTTCGTACTTTCCCTACGCCACCTTTGAAAATAAGCCCGGCTACCGAATGAGAACGGAAATTGAATTAAAAGTGAAATAAATTTAATTAAAATAAATAGAACGTTAATATAAGTCTGCAGGGAAAGTCATGTGCTGCTCACATCAGAATTTTCTATATTGTTGGATTTTTCGTTCGGGTTTCTAAATACGACTTTGCCGTGCTCCGCGGCTAAAACTTCCCAAATTCTTTGACAAACCGATCATAGGGTTTCGATGGGCTGTGAACCTCGAAAGGATGAATCCTTCTGGCTTAGGAATGTCGATAAATTAAGGAGGAGAATGGAGATGGTAACAGTAATTTGTTTAAAATAAGGATAGCGTCTGCATTATCTATAATTTTAATGGATTTATCACGAAGCCATGATAACATTTACACACATGTACGTAAATAAGTCACATTTTTATTAGTTGTGTTACAAATAAACAAGTCACCTTGAACACTAATTGCGTATTTATAAGTTTATATAAGTCATTTGGTGTCTGGCCTAAATTTAGGAAATTTTGCTTTTTAAAATGCTTTAAATATTCGATTTTAAATATCTACTATAAAACCTAATGTATATTGAAAATGTGCATACCTTTAGTATAGAAGACGGAGCAAAACATAACTCAACCACTTTCTTTTATTTTCTCCTATACAGACGAAGTAATTTAAGTTTTTTTTTTCAAACATTCTTTTCATGCCCTCTAGAAGCCCCCGGTAACTTAGAAGGCTGAGTATTTGTAGACTTATAGTATCAACCATGGGACAGGAACTATGGGAGCCTTATTTTCAATTTTTCTCCACTAGTGGAAGAAGAAAGGGATGAATAAACTGGCATTTTTGAAAAGTTTTTAAGACCTTCCAGAAACTTCCTGGTGACTCAGAAGATCAAATCTTCGCACATTCATCGTTTCGTCCATGTGGCAGAACCTAACTGAGATAGATTTTCCATTACTTCCCTTGTGACGAAGAAGAGGGAGGGGTTTCGAAAAGATATTTTGCATCCCCACATAAGCCCCTCCCCTGTGCCTTAGTTGATTAGATATATGTGCACATATAGTATAGACCAGAAGTCGGCAAAATTTCTTTACTAGGAGGGCATATTTTAGAAATGCGGGAGCTCTGTGGACACAGTGGGATGAAGAGGAAGGATGGGTAATACTTAAACATTAAAATATTAATGCAACATAAATTTATTACATAAATTCAAATTTTAATTGAAAAGGCATATTCTTAAAATTGATATGCGATATTTGACATTGCAAATCTGCTGCCAAGTCGTTGTAATGTGGCACATAAGTTTAATTCCCTGTTCTCAGGCATTGGTTCAAATGAGTGTCAGTGAGACTTGATCGTACTTTGATTTTATGTATTTCATATTGAAAAACAAACATTGATAAGCATATGTCGACATGCAAATTGAGCTCAATTTTAGAGCACATTTTCTCAACAATGGGAAGCTATTTCCATTCACTGTATTCCAGAATTTTTCTTCGTTATGATGTGATTTTAATTTAATGTCATTTGGTATATTTATAATTTCCAAATCCAAGTACTTCTTATTGGTAATATCGAAATACGTTGCGATTTTAATAGTCGCATCGTCCTCTGTATGAGAGAAAGGATTAATAAGAAACGTTAAGAATGCCTCCAATTCGTAGAATTCTTCAAATCTGGTATTAAATTCTTCCAATAAGGAATCAAAATGTTTGGCAAACTGATGGGTGGTATCACTTCCATTGCAATAATTTTCTATTATCATTTTTAATTTTCGAAAATGTGATAAATTATCTTTACTATAATTTATCTATACTATAGATAATGGGACAGAAACTAACGGAATCGGATTAAGACGACTTTTTGCAACGCCAAGCGCTATATATTGTTAAACAAAATAAAACTTATTTAAATGGATGCAACTGTATTTTTAAGAGTTTTAGTTTCAATATATTTGACAGGTTTAAGTACGAGTTGCTTTTTATTTTTAGAACCAGTACTTATGAAACATCGCATAATCACTTGAACTTAGCTCTGCTCACTCAGGCCCATCTCTGTGCATTACATAAGTATTTCAGTACTTCTCTAACACGGAACCATAATACCATAATAAGAAATCATATCTGATGACTGCCATACCTTCGCCCAACATTCCAAGTTACTAGACTCATTCTGAAATACATTCCCATGTATTTTTATGTTTCGTGATATGAATGGGGCAAGGCGTCTTTAACCTACTCGTGGTATCTTGAGATAGAACATTTCCTGGGAGTTTGGATATATGTTTATGCCGCTATTTCATGTGGAAGGCAATGAAACGGGGAAAAGAGTATGAACGTAAATTTCAGGTTTAGTCATCTTTAGAGGGCGATATATGTGCAATCACAATTTTATGTCTTTCAGTAAAACACAGTAAATAATGTTAGGCATTAAATTATAAATGCAATCCCAACTGAAATTAAAGATGGGTTTAAAGTGTAATTATAAATGGAACAATTTAAGTCCAACAAAGACAACGAAACTAAAACTCTTAAGAATTATTTTGCAACATTTTTTAAATACTCTCTTTTGTTTAACAATGTATATGGTTCTCAGCGTCGAAAGTTGGCTTCGTAATCGAAAATTGGTTTAGTTAGTCTATTGTCGGTTCTATAAGTGTGAAAAGTTTCAAACTTTTAGTTCACCAAGGGTTTCTGGATGACCCAAAAATGCTTTTCGCTCCCTCTCCCACTATTTTGTCAGTAGGATGAAATAGAAAATCCGGTATTCTTAAGTTTGGTTCCCTGGTCAATGGTAGAAGTGTGCAAAGATTCATCCTTATAAGTTCATAATGGGGAGGGGGGTTCTTGTGAATCTGAAAAAACGTTTCGAAAAAAAAAACACTGATCTCTGTCTCCGTGAGATTAAAAATCCAGCTCCGATAGTTCATGCTCCGTTTTCGGTACTATAGGTGTACAAAGTTTCAACCTTCTAGGTATCCGGGGGAAGATCTTCTTGAGACTCTGTAGAAATATGCGATCTCCCTATTTTTTCCACTACCAAAGCAGAAAACAGCATTTAGGCTCCTCTGCATAGTATAGTCGATGCTATTAGTATACAAATATTAAGTTAAATGCATTTAAGTCACTGGTGCGATTAAGCTATTGCCAACTAAATCCTTGTTTGTAAAAATGGCAACATCATGAAGATGTCATCAGAAATGAATGGAATTTATTGCACAAACGACCTGCATTGATATAAATAAACGATTAAATTTACAAAGCAAGAAAGCAATATTACATGTCGAACATCAGTATTTGGTGAATCCACTACGTACTGCAATAAGTGCTTCTATATGACGTGGGATCGAATCAAACAGATTTTGAATTCGTACCTGAGGAAGAGATTTCCAGATTGCGTTTATCCGAACCCAAAGTTGAACTGTATTAGCTACGGGACGGCTGTCACGAGCAATACGCCGATCAACGAAATCCCGGACATGTTCAATAGGTGACATATCAGGTGAAAAGGCAGGTTAAGGAAAAAGCTGTATCTGTTGTGCCGAAAAGAAGTCTTGAATATTCCTAGCGACATGTGAACGAACACTGTCATGTTGAAATACAGCTCCAGGAATGCGTTGAAAGAAAGGTACGATATCAGGCTCTAGAACTTCTCTGATCTACCGGTTGCTGTTGAGATTATCCACAATTCTTAGCAGTTGAGTTCGTCTAAGATACCTAATGGCATCCCAGACCATCGCACTTTGCATTAGTCCAGTATGACGTTGGATAACGCATTTCGGAAGGTGGCGTTCACCGTCATAGCGTCTAACGTGTATGCGATCATCAATGTACCAAGAATTAAAGCGGGATTCATCGAAAAAGACGACTTGTTGCCAATCCGCACTTCTGTGTCTATGTAGATGAGTTCATTGTTGCCGCAGGCGTAGATAGTTTTGCGTCAGGTTAATCCTATACAAAGGAATTCTTCCATGCAGTCCACGGTGTAGGTGATATCGACGAATTATTGGAGCAGACAATGACACATCTGTAGCAATGCACCAACGTTTTGCCAACAAGTCGAGATGAAGCTGTAAGTTACATCACTGCCATGGGGATGAGGTGTCTATCATCTCGTGCTGACGCAACATTTCGTCATCCACAGCCGGATTTGCGATTCTCCCGGTCCTTGTCAGTTCACCGCTTTCACACTCGCATCATGGTTTTGGCACTGCGCTCCATACGAGCTGCTATTGCAAGATAAAAAAAACCGCTTTACGAAGGCCGATCCTTTGTCCCCGTTCAAACTCAGTAACTTGCTCATATAGTACCATCTGTCGTCGAAGCATAGTGACTTCTCATGACGCTTTTATTGCTGGCAGACAACTAGAGTATTTTCAAAGTATCGCTACAAATCTCTATGTATACAGCTAAAGAAGCAGTTCAGAGAGCTCTGCGGAGCCCACGCATGCGCGGTGACTCTGAAATTCTAATCATTTGCATAGCACACCCTAATTTCATTTGCTGTAAGTTTCAGCTCAATCGCGTGATTACCTCATGGTGTTGCAATTTTTACAAACATGAATATATAAACTTGAAATATTTTAGAAGAGTGGTTTAGATATGAAAACAAATTTATTTTTCGTTTTGATTATGCTTGTGATACAATTACTGCACCTTTGGAATATAAATGAGAAAATCTAATATGGTGATTCTTACACGTCAGATAATATATTTTTTTTAATTTTGTACCTATCTTTCTAGAACTCTTCTAGTACTTCAGTTTGCAAAATATGCCAAAATATTTTCTCATTTGATTTCCTTACATTGTTTTCTCATTTATCAGAAATTAAGAAAAATTTAAATAAAATTCCAACCATATATTTTATTATTAAATTGTGTTTGTCATCCACTTTTATTCATTTATCTAACCGTTCACGTTTATATTACCTATCTGATTGACTTCAAATAATGAATTCTACAAGCATCGGAGTGGAATCGAACGATTTTATTCCATGTCCCTCGTTAGCCACCGATTGCGAGACATGAATTATTCATGAAAAGAGACCTTAAGCAAATACATTTCATATCGAGTTTTCCCGAGAAAAATAACAAGAAAAAAGCGTATATGGGGAGTTGAATATCTGATTAATTTTACACCTCATTTAATTTTCGCTATTGTTTTACGTATGAGGTTTTTATCTTTACTCCCCGCTTTAGTCCCGTAGTTGTTTTGTTCAACGACTTAAAACGTACCTCAGGCATGGAATATCACCCGTTTTATTATGTTCCAAGTCTATTTGATTAGAAAGAAAGCCCCCCCTCTTCTTCGCTCATGTAATTCATCGATGTTGCCGATTGTCGCTTTATGTTCCCTGGACACTGGTATCTCAAATGATCAAAATGCCCCACATTCGAAACATTGCTTCTTTTTCCCTTTTCGTCACTCGTAGGGCTCTCCGTTTGAAAAGAAACATAAGCACTAATATTATCTTGACTTCTCGTTGCTCGTGAAAACGTCTCTGTCGACGGAACCTTGTGATTTCTAACACTTTCAAAGTCATTTATCCTGTCAGTAAATAGCAAAGGATCTACCATTTTACACCATTCATTCAAAAAATGCCTGTACCCTTCATTTCAATTGGACAGAAATTACAAAATTCGCAAACTGGTCGAAGCTCGTTATATTTGATCCTGGTATCCAATCCACAAAATAATTTCTAATCTCGTACGTGAAATTTCTCCAAGATTTTTCGGAAGTCCGCTAATCTTCTGGAGTTTCTCTAGGAATCAACTGATTGATATCGTATGGAAGTAGACCCAACAAGTAAGTGACCCCCTGTTTTTCATTGATCTTAGCACGACGTGCTTGTTATTCAAACAATACCAATTACAAACCAATATCACCCTCGATTGGGTATAACCTGTTTATCAGATTCTGAAACTATAAGTCATTCCCATGGGCCCGAAGTTTTCATTACGGACCGCGACTCCATAACTGAATTTAGTTTTTTCAATTCAAAGTTTCTATCTTCCTTCCTTTTCAACTCTGCTCTCTTTTTCTGCCTTTCTATCTCTGCTTTCGTGCCTTTTTTCTATCCAATTCCTATTTCTAAGACATATTGGCCATTATGTAATGCAAATTTTATTTTTATATGTACAAAAGGGTGGAGATGGTACATTATCAACCAGGACAATCATGGACGAGTAGTTCAAAATTCAAACCGAATAGTATCAATAGATTACAGCGTTTTGACTACGCCAGTAAAGTTCCCGCCTTCCATCCAAGGTGTATTTGAGCCATAGAAACACCAAATTTCTTTTTAAAATATTTTATTAAAACTCAAAAAGTACGTTTTCACTTTATAGACACTTATATCTCGCACAGTACTGTGCATTTTTCTTTACTTTAAAAGCCGAAAGCTGTACTCAAATATACAAGTAATATGTTCTAAACTTCGCGCGGTGACCTTTTCAGGAAAATTTCACCCGCTTGACTCGAAAATTCCGTTCTAACTGTTCGATCCAAGAGGGCCTCTTCTCCACTTATCCGCATGATTGACAAATAGCGCATCTCCCCCTCCATAGCACATCTCCCCCTTTGGCGATGTGGTCTTTACGATGAGAAACATCAAAAACGACAGCCGCTCTTCAACTAGGCCCAACAAACTGCAAATGGTCGCGCCCTTCAATCACAGGAAGTTCGATTGTATGCGCTATCTAGCGGCCGAGATAAAAAGCGTTGTGACAACTAATCCATGGAATAATTAATTAGTCCAGTGCTACCATACATCAAACTGCGAGAAGACTCTGGGAATAAATAACATTATGCCGCCAGCACAGCACATTATAAACAAACTAGATGTGCAGCCATGCAATAGGAAGTCATTATAACCGTACTGTATCACTATTAACCGTGTGTATAAAAACGATCTCTCCTAAGATTCATTTAGATATTTATTTTAAGTTTCATTTTATAGCTAACAAAAATTGTTAGGATCTTGTTTCCATTGCAGATAACAGCATCTATGGACCTGTTTTATGCTTGTTATGCGCTGGTCAGTATGGATTAGCTGATACACGTAATGGCAGAAAAACAGAACATCAAACTATTATAGTACACCCAAAAAATAAACAACCAAAACACTAGCTATTAGTCAGAATTATGGGAACCTCTATGGAAACTCACAAATTCAGCCTGTCATGAAGTAAGTTTTAAATTTATTAAACATTGAGTTGAATCTGCACAAGGCTGCAACAGGAAAGTTTATACGTACATAACTCACCGGTAATCGGAATGTGACCTTAGCTTTGAAAATGTCCTCTATAGGCGTGCTTCGTTAATTTTCTGTGAGGCGTGTTTTGTGAGGTTTTATGAGGCGAGTTCTGCGAGGGTTAAATATGTCCGTTTCTATACAGGTTTGCAAAATTGTAATACATAGCAAGTTTTCTTGATGATATGGTAATTTATTACATACTGGCAAGCGTAAGTAAGGCACGAATCCTAACCATGTATGCTCTTATCTAATATAATTGGAACGCCATCCAAACTTTGGAATCACCTCTATAGGCGGGTCCTGTGTGTATAAAATAGGAAATGTCCATTTATAAGAAATTGCTTCAACGTCAATCGCATAGTGAACGAATCTTAATTTTTATTTGTAAAAAAATTGCAGTATGTACGAGCATATGAGGTTACGATATGAGGTACGAGGTCGTACATATGAGGTTTCGAACACATGAGGTTCGACTTTAGGTGGGTTGTCTACCATTTCATCAATGCTCTTCATATTGAACCAAAAAAAAATATTATCGAACTTTATATCGAACCAAAAAAGTTCGACATATGAGGTCGAACCTCATATGCCGAACATATGAGGTACGAACGCATGAGGTTTGGGCATTACTGCACAAACCTCATTTGTTTGTAGGGCAAAGAAGTTTGATTAGATCCGTACGTTTCCTATTCTGGTATAGAGCAGAATGGGTAGAATAACACGCACATTTTTGTTTGTATGGGTAGCATGTCTGTTTGATATTTCTACCCAAACTAATAAGATGTTCTTTTTTTGGAAAAACCTTCACCAAATATGCATGTCATGAATTTTTTTATCAACACGTAAATGTTTTCCATGAAATAAAGAACCTTCTGAAAGGACGTTCTCTCTAGAAAGTATTTAGATATAAATTTTATTTTGCACACTATTTAAAAAAAAGTATTTAAAACAATCTTCAGTAAAAATCTTAATATTGGAAAATTAAATATGAGCAACCAATTTAAAAGTTTTCAAAACATTTTTAAGCTGGAAATAACATAGTCTATAAAAATATTTAGATTGCAATACGTCGCGAATGTATTTTCTTATTATATTATTTTAAAATTTTAAGCTTAACAAAAAATTCATTTAATTACTAAAATAATTTTCACGTTGTATTTAGAAAAAATAGGCTAATTTGACAGCCATTTATATTCAATTAAAGGAATTGTGATATTTTATGGCTTCAAAGATAATATGCAAAAAATATTTAAGACTAGCCATATTTTCATTCGAAGTAAAATATCTTAATTAGATGTAAAATAAAATAAATTAATTTCAGTAATTTTCAAAGTTATTTAGAAATGTAGCATAAAAATGCATTTTATCTGCATAAAATGCATTTTTTTAGATGTTGGTAGTCAATTAATTAACAATATCCTAACTTTTTGCAATAGTCTAATTTGGAAATAGTTTCTTAAAATAAATATTAATTTTTATTTTTATTTATACACAATGCGAGTGTTTTAAAAATGTCTTTGCAATATTGAAAGCTTACAGAAATTTATTCCGAATGCTAATTCGGAATCATTAAAGTGCTAATTTGCAGCAAAACACTTCAAGTTTGGCCACAAATAATTTTTTGGTTCGATATGAAGAGTATTGATGAAACGGTAGACAACCCACTTAAAGTTAGTTTCTTCCCAAACTGGAAGAAGCATATCTGGTGTCCCTTGTGCAACTGCGGTGGTGATTCAAATTTTGCGTTCATCTAGATTTGCAGGTAATATTTTTTCTACCCAAATCATCCGACTTACCCTAAGGTGTAAAGCAGCTGTTTGCACGGCCGGGACTGTGCTACACAATTTAATTCGGGATCTAATGTGAGTGGTAACCACAAGAATTGTACTATCATCCTAATAACCTATTGCCTATCGTATGAACTTTCCGACCTACAGATTTACCGTGCCCATACTACTTAACGGCGACAGACAGGTAAGTTTGAGTGGAAGGAACCGAACCCGGGTCTAACTTATGCGATCCCAACGTCTTAACCACTAGGCTATCTTGGCCATATGACAGATAATATAGGAACAAATACTCGATTTTTAATGGAATCTGTGAGGATTCTATTATTCTTGATTATTGTATGCTAATTTTACTTTTCGTTATGCTAATTTAGGTGTGAAACTCCTCAACTCACATACTCACGGCTGGGCAGGACTATAAGAAAGGGCAGGCATTGGATAAGAAATAGTTCGTATTCGGATTCGTCTTCGTAGTCGAGAAGCATGAAATCGTGAGGCATCGTCGTCCAGCTTCGGCTGCTGTCTTTTTACACAGTTCGCATGTGTGTGGTTCTGTTCATCCGTGGAAATTCGCATCGAAGTTATAGACTCTACAAGTTTGTGAGTATATATCTATGGTATAATAGTTTGATCATTATAGATTCAGTTCAGTAAGGTGTTAAGGCTGAATTTCGGTATAGATTATTATGTCGGGGGTTAAGATATGTTATTGCTAGCTCTGTAAATATCCTGTATATGTAATTGTATTTTGAGTTATCAGCGAAGTTAGCTGGAATAAATTATGTTATTTGTTAATGTCGTAATTCCTTCGTCGAACTACAGTCATCAGGTTTTTGGAAGTTTAAGTTAGAGTGAAGTAAATTACACTGGTGCATAAAAAGACATGATTTTGGGATGTAGTAGAAAAGTACTTCACAAGTATTTTACAAATCCCATAAAAAGAAAATCAGGTTAACGAGCTGACTATGTTTTAGGCCATGTTTGACCATTCCATCAATTTGGAAAATGTTTGTAGAAGAAATTCCGGACAGCTGTACAGCAGTGAGCTGGTGCGCAGTTTGTTGAAAGTGGATGTGTGTTGTTTGGTCATCATAGCCCTACTGTGGAATGAAATAATTTTTTATAGTTTTTTCCATGAAAAAAACAAGGGACCGAATATTTTATGCTTGATAAGTGCCTAAAATATATTTACTTTTGGACTATCACGAACATATTTCAAAGTTTCGCATAAATTTTTAACGCTGCAAATTCTGTAGTAATAGGTTTTAATCTTAGCACTTATATGAAATATCGACTCATCATTAAATATTACATAGTTCAAAGAATGTGCCGTCTCCCAACCAATGCAATATTTCTGCATGGAGTTTGCTGATGAGCAATGTAAATTGCGCGTGTAATTTTGGCATCATGGTAAATCTGTAAATATGAGGTGCAAATGTTTTCGTAACTCTTGTCATATGGTCGGTTTTCACGAGACGAACATCGCGTTGATTTTATATTATTTGGAAACGAATCTACCTACCTTTTACTGTTTTCCCTGATATCATTAGGAATACGCTGGTGACCTGTAGCTTTCTCATGGTTAACAAAACAACCAGTTTCAAAAAAATGTTATACTAAGAGTAAATTGAAGTTCTAGTCAGAGGATACCTATGATACAGGGTGCAAAATTTATGTTCCACAGTTGTCTGAGGATTTCGTTTCATCAAGCCAAAACACACAATGAGCATGCTCTGCAGCTGTGAAAGTAGCCTTTTTGATACGTTCCCAGTTACGATAATTGTGACTTGCGTTCTAGGTCATGCATTCAATTTGATATTATAGCATTATGCTAGGTAAAATTTAATGCATTTTGATACATATTAAAATCTAAACTGATTCTGTAAATCTTCTAAATAAATTTTTGTAATGCCAGAAAATGTATGAATTCAAGGTTTTGATGCATATACACAGATAGTGGAAAGATTATTTCTTCTATTTGCCATTCTACTCAACAATGAACGTGATCTGCCAAAATGCAATGGTGGCGTCTGTCTGACTATATGAAATGACATTATACCTTAATAACATATAATACATAATGACAGTTGCATATAACAGTGTCCGGATGGATATCGTCACTAGCTGATTCCACGTCACGTTGTAATGTACCAGGAGCAAACAAGCCCTTTATAATTTCTATATGCTTTTAAGGTTGAAAAGTACTTTTAAATCACTCTATATAAAAAAATTATGACTTGGCAAAATTAGACTTAGTTCCTGTAATTGATTTCAGTACTCTAGTCTTAATGTGAGTCTTATGTATTAAGTCTAGTCATAATATGAAGGAAACATTTCCAACTGTTAGTAAATTGTCACATATTTTAAAATATCTAAATAATTCAAAGTGTATATATACGCATGTCTATTTTTTTCAGTTGTATCATTAATAAATATTGAAATTGGCATAAATTTGATCTCTTATAATTATAAATGCTTTTTAATATTTTAAAAAATAATAAAAATTACATCAATATTAATAACTAAACGTATACAATTAAAATGTTGTTTCGAAATTTCAGCGACCATGAGCAATGCAATTTTAAATAATAAAGGACATATATGCATACCGATAATTGAAGTAACTATCTAAAAGAAAGCTGACTCGGTGGTTGAGCGGTGGTGAGAGGGTTCGAGTCCCACTTGCTGGCTTGGATTTTGTGTTGTTGGGCATAGTGTGTTACGCCTCGCCCCTCCCTGGTGCGTTGAGGCAACGTCTTGTGACGGCTAAATGGTTTTCGATTTATGGTCGATGCATGGGCGAATGATTGTATGTATCAAGTGCCTAGCTGTGAGTGCGTAGCTGTGAGTGCCTAGAGGAGTAGTGATTTTTGTGACTCTATAGCCGTTCTTCAGGCAATGCAACAAGGTCGGATAGGGTTGACATAGAATAATCACTGCCTTCTGGATAACATCAGCCAAATGGGTAAGCCCTGCATTTTGCAATGGTTGCCGGAACATGTCGGCAAAGAGGTAAATGAGATTACTGACGATTTGGCTAAAGAAGCCAGGGATCTCAACTACGACACTTTGAATCTCAGAATATTAGATAATGTAAATGCAGTGGCGAGTTACAGAATTAGAGAAAAGCCAATAAAAAATTAGCACCAGGTCTGTGAAATAAATGCGAACAGAACAATTACCAAAACAATTACTAGACTGAGGACTCAACAGCTAAAATAAATGAAGATAAGCAGAGACGACACAAGATCTAATCGACTCTGTAGGAATTGTCCAGAAACTGAACTTACATAGGAACACATTTTTTCATACCCAGCCATTTTGGTGGCCATGCAGAACGTGGATGAATTTCCACGGGAAAACTTTACTCCGACAAGGTCCTCGATATAGCTAGAGCATAATTTCTGCACATGGACCAAGCTGACTTCTTCTGAATACGACACTAACCAACCAGCCATCAAGTGTCTAGACATTAGAAATATTAAAAGCATATCCAAAAAAAATACTGAATTGCAACAAACGGTCCCGAAAATTTTGAAAATGGTTCTCAGTTGGTTTCTTGAGTGTAATATAAACATACTTTGTTAGCTATGTTAACTACTCAAACTATTACTGAAACAGCAGTCTATTTAAAAGTCGTAATGCTTGCTTTATACATTACCATGTACTGCAGAGAAAGTAAAAATGGGTAGAATAGGCGAAGAACAGGAGGAAAGAATGGCATTTTTATACAAGAGTTTCTAAAAGAAGCGAAAATAACGAAATTTAGAAAATTGTCGTTTTTAAATGATACTAAATTAATTGGTAGTTTTCCTTCAGAGTAAAATAATTTATCTTCAGATGTCATCTCAATTTATGAAGTAAACACAAAGAATGGCTGATTAATTACTTGACACTCGTAAAATATTCATCTTCGAATGACAAATGACGCTAATTTACATTGCAAAAGGTTTTATGGTTATTGTTAAAAATGCATTTTAAGTGGAATTTTTAAAAACCCCACTTAAAGACTCCACTCAAGATTTCTTTCCTTACAATTGTAGACTTTACGTATTGATTATCAATTAATATTTTTTTAAATACGAAACAAATTTGCTTTTATGTCACATTTCGCAAAATTGATTTGAATAATTTTTAGATTTGTAATTATTTCTCTATGTATCATAAGCTAAATGCTATGTGATACCATTGTAAAAAATTGAAATATATATATATATATATATATATATATATATATATATTACTTGAATTGTATTTTTATTTTATTTTTATTTTTACATAATTCTTATTATTACATTTCAAATATATATATATATATATATATATATATATATATATATGTATATATATATATAATCACCGAGTTCACATGTTTTATATTCATACTAGTATTTAAGTTTGTAAAATGCAAAGAAAATTAATTGTCTTAAAAAATTAAATTGCAACTTTTTTAATAAGTTTTATTTTGTTTCGCAATATATATGTATATTAGCATCGACAGAAGATGTCTTAATAGAGAATTAGCCCAATTAAGACTTTTCTGCTATCGGTACTATAAGTATGTAAAGTTTCAGTCATATTGTTTGCTAGGGGGTCTTCCTTCTACCACGACCGTCCCCTAAGGAGTGATGTATTTTTTTGGATGTCTCGAAAAGTACCTCCCAATTTAGACCGGAATCGAGTGAGGGTCGTAACTACAGAGATCGCACCATTCTTCTCCTGGCTCATAACCTCTCAGATGGATTTTCGGACCTACAGATTAATCGTGTATATGCTCCACGTATAGTTGGAGCTAATTTTAGGCGTAGTCAAGGATCGAACATGGGACAATTGTATGCAATTCTTCTGAAATTCACTACTGGGCTATACCAGTCTCTTCTGGAAGGGTCATTTTTTACCTGACTAGGCCGTTTGACCTACCCAAAGGTAAAGGCAGCTATTTGGACGACCGAGGCATTATCACCCAATTTGGGCTAGAGTCTAATGGGGATGGCATCCACAGGGATCGTACCACATTTCCCCAAACCTACTCTCTCTCGGAAGGGATATCGGATCTACAGATGAATGACCCAAATATCGAATGCTAGCACGATCTCGAAATACTGTATGCTTTTTAAATAAACTTATAACAAAAATTACTTCATTTGAAAAGTAGTAAGTATAGTTAAATTGATTTACTTTTCATATGCAATATTATGCATCAAATATATTAACACAATTTAATTATATCTAGCTCGTCCTATTTATGTGAGAAAAACAATTTTTGCAATAGTTTTGAACTTTGAAGCTAAATAATTCGTCAATTGTCGTTTATGTTACGAGATATTAATTATAGTATGTCAATTGCATTATAATGTGGATAACAATTTTTTAAGGTAGTAAAAGTGAGGGCAAGCATACTCTGCAGTTATGCATTTTCTATTCTATTGCTATGGTGCATTTTTTACGAGCAAATTTTAACGAAAGATTTGTTGGGTTCAGAACACTTAAATTTTAGGTCCAATGTAAATGGAATTTTTAATCATCAATATATATATATATATATATATGTGTTAATATGAAATATGAGGTTTATAGAAGATAAAAATCTAGCGCCCTAAGGACAGCTAATTACTTTCCCCACGAATCCTCATTCATTTTCTCATCAATTTTCTCCAATTTTTAAGTCGGGTGAAAATCATTGGCATTTATTTGAATCATCCAAATATTTATTTTTAATTTCGTTTTAGACTGGTTTAATAAGAGAAAGTTAATTTGGACTAATTTATGTAACTATTGGCTTCTATTTCTCCAGCACACAAATGTCTATCACAATCTTACTATTAAAACATAATTAAGAATAGGATTGCGAGTAATGGGATTGCGAAGCCGAGTTGGGCAGTTTCGAAAATACATGCATTTGAAATGCATTTTCAAAATACATTTGTATTTTGTATTTTGCATTTTAGTCTGAAAACAATAATATATTTTGGTAATATATCGAAAATACATTATCAGTGAATTTTGTATTTTCAAAATACTCAAAATACATTTCTTCAAATCTCAAACTATCCTGTTTTTGGCGCAGATGAAAGATTCGCCAAAGAGAAAGAGACTTATTTGTATTTTGTCTAGTCGTTGAATTCATTTCTAGGAGTTAATCTAAACATCCTTTTTCAATCTGGAGCCGATAAAAATATTAATTAATGGGATGTTTAGAATCGGTGTTGGTGTTTGAAAAATATAGGTTCTGTTATAAATAGAGGTTCTAATATAGGTTCTGAAAAATATAGGTTCTGTTATATATATAGGTTCTGTTATATAAGTTAATATTTGAATTATAGTGATGTTGTTTGGTAAATGACTCCTTCCTGTCTATGTATGTAAAGGGCCAAGAAGAGAGCTTGAAGTTGCATTCTGTGTGAAAACTGAAGCCTGGGCAATCGTGTGGTAAATTCAAGGCTCAGCTGTGCATTATACATGTAGCATATGTATATATATATATATATATATATATATATATATATATATATATATATATATATATATATATATATATATATATATGTATATATATATATGTATATATATATATATATATATATATATATATATATATATATTTATATAATCCAAGAAAAAGAAGATTTAAAGGAACTTGGGATAACCAAATGCTTTGCATATAATGGTTGGGGAGGATTGCGACTCCCCCTCCCGTATAAAGCTGCTTTTCCAGCCTAGGCAAACGCTCACGGTACCAATGCAAAGCAAAGGTTGGTCCCCAATGCGTGCTAATATGAAGGCACCCGGACACGGAAGAACAAGACCAACCAAACAGAAGGAAACTGGACCAAAAGTGAATCCTGCCCAACTCGCTATCATATATATGTTCATTTTACGCATGCGTGCAATCTTAGCAGGTACGCATAAACTTTATTTACTTGCAAATTGAAGAAGTAAACTGTCAAAATCTACATGATCCTTGAAAATCGATCTATAGCAATCCTTTAAGAAATATATAGGATAATGTTTATATAAAGCCTCTGTTATGATTTTAATATTGCTATTATTGCAATCTTTTTTAAACGTGTTGTAAATTTGATTTCTCTTGAAGTGTCCGAGTATGATATTTCTGAAAGTATTTTTGGTAAGATTTGTTTTCCAATCGATGAGATGATTTATCTTAATTCTATATAATTCTCTTTTGTCATATAACGTTGTATAATGACCATATAATCCATGTTTTTTTATTGAGATGTCCAGAAAATTTACCGCTTCATTTTCTTCTTTACAATTTTCTATTAATTCCAATTCCGGTGGGTAAAATGTGAAATCGAAATTGGTGGTGGTTTCATAACTCCCTAATAGCACATCGTCAACAAACCGGAAATATGGTATCTCTGACAAAATATGGGTTCCTTTTTCATATGTTGAGAGGTAAATATCGGCCAAGATTGATGAGCAGGCTCCTCCCATTGGGATTCCCCTTATTTGTCGGTAATAAATGGAGTAGAAGTTATCGATCGATTAAAACATTGTAATAAAAATATATGTTTTAAAAGCTTTGATTTCCGCGACCTATTTAACAACATTGATTTATCTAATTTATACTCAATCTTGGAAAAATTACATGAAGAATTTGATTTGAAGGATTTTATTACTTATCGAAGATACCTTGATCTTATTGAACTGGTATTAAAAGAAAATATTCTATATAACGAAAAAATTATTACCGACAAATAAGGGGAATCCCAATGGGAGGAGCCTGCTCATCAATTTTGGCCGATATTTACCTCTCAACATATGAAAAAGGAACCCATATTTTGTCAGAGATACCATATTTCCGGTTTGTTGACGATGTGCTATTGGGGAGTTATGAAACCACCACCAATTTCGATTTCACATTTTACCCACCGGAATTGGAATTAATAGAAAATTGTAAAGAAGAAAATGAAGCGGTAAATTTTCTGGACATCTCAATAAAAAAACATGGATTATATGGTCATTATACAACGTTATATGACAAAAGAGAATTATATAGAATTAAGATAAATCATCTCATCGATTGGAAAACAAATCTTACCAAAAATACTTTCAGAAATATCATACTCGGACACTTCAAGAGAAATCAAATTTACAACACGTTTAAAAAAGATTGCAATAATAGCAATATTAAAATCATAACAGAGGCTTTATATAAACATTATCCTATATATTTCTTAAAGGATTGCTATAGATCGATTTTCAAGGATCATGTAGATTTTGACTGTTTACTTCTTCAATTCGCAAGTAAATAAACTTTATGCGTACCTGCTAAGATTGCACGCATGCGTAAAATGAACATATATTTGATAGCGAGTTGGGCAGGATTCACTTTTGGTCCAGTTTCCTTCTGTTTGGTTGGTCTTGTTCTTCCGTGTCCGGGTGCCTTCGTATTAGCACGCATTGGGGACCAACCTTTGCTTTGCATTGGTACCGTGAGCGTTTGCCTAGGCTGGAAAAGCAGCTTTATACGGGAGGGGGAGTCGCAATCCTCCCCAACCATTATATGCAAAGCATTTGGTTATCCCAAGTTCCTTTAAATCTTCTTTTTCTTGGATTACATTCTGCTTCGGAGTATAGAGCGGCTTGGCGCCTTTTCCTGAGTAGTGCCTTTGATTTTTGTGGATATGCATAGGAATTCTTTTTGAATTTGTTTACTGGCTATTATATGATATATATTTATATATATATATATAAACTAATAAACTAAATCGAAGAGATGCGATAAAGTTATTAAAGTTGCATTCTTTTTGAAAACTGAAGCCTAGGCAATGACGTGGCAAATTCTGGGCTCTGCAGTGCATTATATATATATATATATATATATATATATATATATATATATATATATATATATATATATATATGTATATATATATATATATATATATGTATATATATATATATATGTATATATGTATATATATATATATATATATATATTTGAAATGTAATAATAAGAATTATGTAAAAATAAAAAAATAAAAATACAATTCAAGTAATATTAACATCACCATAGAAGCAAATTCACGGCCATAATGCCGATAAGAGAAAAGAACAGAACCTTCCCAAATTCGATGATTAATCAGAATTAAATTCATCTTCAGGTCTGAGTATTTAATTCTAATTAACCCAAACAAATGCCTGTTTCAGATTAAGCAATAGTACATTACTATAAATGCTTAAACTCAGACTACAGGCATCAAAAAATGAAAAAATGAAAAAAGGATACATTAAGAAAATTGTATTACCATGCGGCATGAATCATTCCTCTTCTACCACGTGTATACACGATCAACATATATATATATATATATATATGTATATATATATATATATATGTATATATATATATATGTATATATATATGTATATATGTATATATATATATATATATGTATATATATATATATGTATATATATATATATATGGATATATATATATATAATCTGTATATATATATATATATATATTAACTAAATCGAAGAGATGCGATGAAGTTATTGAAGTTGCATTCTTTTTGAAAACTGAAGCCTAGGCAATGACGTGGAAAATTCTAGGCTCTGCAGTGCATTATATATATATATATATATATATATATATATATATATATATATATATATATATATATATACATATAATATATATATATATATATATATATATATATATATATATATATATACATATAATATATATATATATATATATATATATATATATATATATATATATATATATATATATATATATATATATATATATATATATATATATATATATATATATATATATATATATATATATATATATATATATATATATATATATATACATATATACATATATATATACATATATATATATATATATATATATATATATATATATATATATATATATATATATATATATATATATATATAATATTAACTATATCAAAGAGATGCGATGCAGTTATTGGAATTTCATTCTTTGTGAAAACTGAAACCTAGGCAATCCTTGTTCTGCTGTGCATTGTATATATTTTTTAATTAAATCAAAGAGATGCGATGCAGTTAGTTATTGCCAAGACATGAGAATGAAAAATGGAAGATACTTCTGCTCGTGATGCATATGAATTTCGTGAATTAATGGATTATGACGTGCACGGCACGGTGAGCAGTATTATGTGGAAAACGTTTTAAAGTGATATTTATTGATGGTAATGAAAAAGTATGGAAGAATGCCAATCATGCAAACGAAAATATGCGGTTAGAAATGGGACTTTAGAAGCTACAACACATTTTAAAGCGCATCTAAAGTTAAGATTTAGTTATATTGAGTAGAACCCCGATGTAACAAGTATGTTTTCTAGTCCTTAATGAGGTTTTGTAAAAAGTTTTACGGGTAGCAAAAAATTTGCCGAACTAATGTTTTTTAGAAAAATGTTTTCTTAAAATATCTATTTCTCCGGATCTGCCCTGAAGCTTAAATGATAAGTGATTTGAATATCAGTCATCATATTTCAGAGGAATTGAAGTTCATTATGGATTTTTGCTTCCAGTTTGTTTTCATTTTCGCTTCAAAAGTTTTCAATTTATTTGAAACGTCTATATCACAAAATTGGTTATATATAGAACGCAGGTGATAATTAATGACATGGATTCCGAGTCAAATTCTAGAGGATGTAAGGTTGTTCATCATGAATTTTTACTTGCGGTTTCGTTTCGACATCGGGCTCAAGAAATGTTTCTAAAACATTTATTCCTCAGAATTGGCTATAAATAAAGACATATGATTTCAACATCAAATTCCGGAGTGGGTCGGTGATTCACCAAGAATTTCCACTTCCAGTTCTTTTTCCTCTTCCGGTTCAAATTTTTTTTAAAACTTTATTTTTAAGATTGGTTATCAATAGAGCTGAGATCATGACTGATATGAATTTGACATCAAATCCGGGAGATGACTGGGGGTTCACAAAAGATTTCCACTTTTGCTTTTTCATTTTCGATTAAAAAAATCGCCTTGAAACATAATTTATCCTCAAGGATTGGCTATAGATAGAGCTAAGATGATGACTAATGTGGATTCAACGTGGAATTTCACAGGGAGATTTACTAAAAATTTACATCTCCAGTTTTATAGATGTCATTTCTGATGTTTCTAAAAATTCGTATCACTGAACCAAATATGTATGCAATGAGAATTAAAATGTTTAACAGTTCTGTTCAAAATGAAGTGCTTAAACTAGAGATGTGAATTCTTTTAAAAAATTCGAAACGGAAAATGTTTCTGAAAATTTTGAAAATCTCTATATCACATTTCAGCTGGAATAATATATTCAGTGAATTTTAAACGTATTTATTCCTATATTACAGCTGCACTCAAACATTATTGTGTAACAAGGTTTAAATCAAGAAATATAGAAAAAAGTTCTATGCGTAAAAATTTCTGATATCTGTATACTTATATCTGTATCTTTCTTATATCTAGACATCTAGAGATAAAAAATCTAGATATTATATCTAGATAAAAAGACATGTTTTTTTAACTTTGAAAATTCGAATTGTAAAGCATTGCACAAAGGGAATAGCATGAAAGATAATTTACAAATATCAGACCTTATCAGAATAATTAATAATTTACTGTTTATTACAGATCTAAAAATATATTATAAAATATAATATTCTAAAAAAATCAAAAATTAATTATTTTTAAAAAATATATTAAATATTTTATTGCACTTCCTTCAATATCTACTAATAATCTATCTATCTATCTATATATACTAATAGCCAAGTGTCCGTCTGTCTGCCTGTCACGCTTTTTTTAGGCACTTCCCGAATAGATAGAGACTTGCAATTTGGTACACGGCTCGGTAGTTCGATAAAACCCCCTGGAAAAATCGAATTTTTCAAAAAAGTTCTATAGAGGGGTGCCCCACACCAAAACGTTCGAAAAGTGAAATGACGGGAAAGCAAGCTTTGCGATGAGATAGAGACTTCAAATTTGGTATATGGGTAAATCACTCAAAAGGAAGAAAGTGTGCAATTTCAGATTTCCAATATTTTCTACTTAAGGGGGGGGTGCAGCACACCAAAACGTTCGAAAAGTGAAATAATAGGAGAGCATGCTTTGCGATGAGATAGAGACTTCAAGTTTGGTGTATGGGTAAATCGTTTGAAACAAAGAAAGTGTGGAATTTCAGATTTCCAATATTTTCTACATAAGGGGGTGCCGACATTTAAACGTTCGAAAAGTGAAATGATAGGAAAGCATGCTTTGCGATGAGATAGAGACTTCAAATTTGGTGTATTGGTAAACCGTTTGAAAGGAAGAAAGCGTACAATTTCAGATTTCCAATATTTTCTACTTAAGGGGGTGGCGCACACCAAAATATTCGATTTGCAGAATAAATGAGAAAATGCTCCTTTAAAATTTGATAGAGGTTTGAAATTCGGTGTATGGGCTAATCATTTGATGGAAACACCCAAGACAAATATAGTTTTTCAAAAATGTTTGTTTAAGGGGGGTGCTCCAGAGTAAAACGTTCGAAAAGTGAATTGATATAAAACCATGCTTCGGATTGAGATAGAGATATCAAATTTGGTACAAGGGTAGATAGTTTGAAAGGAAGAAAGTGTAAAATTTCAGTTTACCAATACTTTCTACTTTAGGGGGTGCCGCACACCAAAATGTTCGATTTTTGGAATAAAGGAGAAACGCCCCTTTTAAAACGTGATAGAGGCTAGATATTTGATATATGGGAAAATAATCTGACAGAAATCACAAAAAGAATAGAGTTTTTCAAAAATGTATAGTTAAGGGGGTGGGTACTCCACACAAAAGCATTCGAAAGATGAAATGCTAGAAAAGTATGCTTCGCGATGAGATAGAGACTTCAAATTTAGTGTACGGGTAAAAAGTTGGAAAGGAAGAAAGTGTGCAATTTCAGTTTTCCAAAATGTGTTATTGTAGGGGGTTCCGCTCACTAAAATGTTCGATTTACCGAATAAATGAGAAAAGGCTCCTTTAAAATTCGATAGAGGCTTGAAATTTGATATATGGACTGATCATTTGACGAAAACACCCAAGACGAATATAGTTTTTCAAAAATGTTCGTTTAAGGGGGTGCTCCGAAGTAAAACGTTCGAAAAGTGAATTGATAAAAAGCCATGCTTCGGAATGAGATAGTGATATTAAATTTGGTGTAAGGGTAGATAATTTGGAAAGAGGAAAGTGTGAAATTTCAGATTTCCAATATTTGCTACTTTAAGGGGTGCGCAAACTAATATGTTCGATTTTCAGAATAAATGAGGCACGCTTCCTTTTAAGTGTGATAGAGTCTTGATATTTGGTGTATGGGCCAATCATCTGATAAAAAACCCAAGACAGAATTTTTCAAAAATGTTCATTTACGGATGTGCTTCATAGAATAAAGTTCCAAAGGAGAAATAATAATATAGGAGTGCCTCGGGATGAGATAGACTTAAATGTTGTGTAAGGGTAGATAATTCGAAAGGAAGAAATGCTCGAACTTAGTTTCCCAATATTTTCTTCTTTAGAGGGTTCTGCACACCAAAATATTCGATTTGTCGAATAAATGTGAAACGCGAATTATTAAAAAATTTACATTATTCAGTTGTTGCTTATTGCGAGACCGTTGATTTTCAACGGGTATTCGGCTAGTATATACTAATTGCCAAGTGTCCGTCTGTCTTTGTGTGTACGATTTTTTAGGCACTTCCCGAATAGATAGAGACTTGCAATTTGGTACACGGCTCGGTCGTTCGATAAACCCCCCTGGAAAAATCGAATTTTTTGAAAACGTTCTATAGAGGGGGTGCCCCACACCAAAAGGTTCGAAAAGTGAAATGAAGGGAAAGCATGCTTTGCGATGAGATAGAGACTTCAAATTTGGTCTATGGGTAAACCGTTTGAAAGGAAAAAAGTGCACAATTTCAGATTTCGAATATTTTCTACTTAAGGGGGTGCCGAACACCAAAATGTTCGATTTACAGAATAAAGGAAAAACGGCTGCTTTAATATTTGATACAGGCTTGACATTTGGTATATGGGCTAATCATTTGAAGAAAACTCCCAAAACGAATATAGTTTTCTAAAATGTTCGTTTAGGGGGTGCTCCACACCGAAACGTTCGAAAAGTGAATTGATAGGAAAGTATGTTTTGCGATGAGATAGAGACTTCAAATTCGGTGTATGGGTAAACCGTTAGAAAGGAAGAAAGTGTGTAATTTCAGATTTTCAATATTTTCTACTGAAGGGAGTGCCGCACACCAAAATGTTCGATTTACCGAATAAATGAGAAAAGGATCCTTTAAAATTCGATAGAGGCTTGAAATTTGATATATGGGCTGATCATTTGACGACAACACCCAAGACGAATATAGTTTTTCAAAAATGTTCGTTTAAGGGGGTGCTCCAGAGTAAAACGTTCGAAAAGTGAATTGATAAAAAACCATGCTTCGGAATGAGATAGTGATATTAAATTTGGTGTAAGGGTAGATAGTTTGGAAAGAGGAAAGTGTGAAATTTCAGATTTCCAATATTTGCTACTTTAAGGGGTGCGCAAACTAATATGTTCGATTTTCAGAATAAATGAGGCACGCTTCCTTTTAAATGTGATAGAGGCTTGATATTTGGTATATGGGCCAATCATCTGATAAAAAACCCAAGACAGAGTTTTTCAAAAATGTTCATTTATGGGTGTGCTTCACAGAAAAATGTTCCAAATGAGAAATAATAAAATAGGGGTGCCTATGGATGAGATAGACTTTAATTTCCTGTACGAGTAGATAATTCGAAAGGAATAAATGCGCAAATTCATTTTCCCAATATCTTCTTCTTTAGGGGGTTCTGCACACAAAAATATTCGATTTGTCGAATAAATGTGAAACGTGAATTATAAATTAATTTACATTATTCAGGGGTTGCTTATTGCAACACCGTTGATTTTCAACGGGTATTCGGCTAGTTCATTCTACCATTTTCTTAAAAAATAACAAAAAAAATGAATTACTAGTTTATTATATGTATAAAAATAAATTATTAAATATATAAACATATTATAGGACAAAAAAATAATAAAATACTTGTAATTAAGGACTTTATGAGACAACGTGCATATTAAGTAAAGCATGTATTTAATGCTATTAAAGCATTTTGTCTCAGCAGAACGTGCAAAAACATTTCATTTTTTTATATTGCTATAAATTTTAGAACTTAATATTGAAAGAATAGACTTCATAAAACTTTATTTGCCTTTTCTTTCTGAGAATGAGTAAAATGTCACTTGAACCTTTTTTGTTGTCATTCAATTCTTTTCCCTTTAAAATAAAGCGCACATACACACATTTGCCCCCAATCTTTTTCATTTTCCTTTTACAAATTAAGAAAACTCAATGACCCAAAACTTCTTGTAAAGTTACTTGCTTTTCAAAAAGCAATTTGGAAAGAGTATTACATTTTACTTTCGAATTAATTAAAAAGGGAACAAAGAATGGAAAATTTTCAGATCCACATCTGTAGTTTAACCCATTTGTCATCATATGAAGGTTTCTTCATTAATTTCTTATTTTTTTATTATATCTGTGTTATATAAAATGTGTTTCTTCATAGATTCATTTAACTTATTTTACTTATTAACTTGGAGATTTAAAACTTCAAAGAATTTAGCCTTTGAAGTCAAACTTTTTCAACACATTCTTTCATTTCCTTTTAAAACCCCATTGTTAATGTTTAACAATAATTAAGATTTGTTTATTCCCAATAAAATGTTTAGACTGGTGTTGTCTTCATTTTAATTCAATCCTGTCCAATACATACCAACATTTGATTTTTTGAAATGTTTTTTTCATTTTGAATGTATTTTAAAATACATGTATGTTGTACTTGGATTTTTTTGTATATTATGCCTAAGACGTATGTATTTTGTATTTTGTATCGGAAACGCCTTTTCGATGTATTTTGTCCAACTCTGTTGTGAAGCCGTTACTTGACCTAGAAGCGGACGATTATTTTTATCGAACCAAAGAGATATAAACTTTCGAAAATTTGATACATTTTTAGTTAGTTGTAACAAATATCATTTTAGATCATTATTGGAAGGGAAGAAAGAAGAGCGTGTGGAAAATATATGTTCTCATTTAAAATTAAAGTTACAATTCGTTTTCTTTTAACGATAGACAGATAAATTTCTGATTTTGATGAATTTTTTCTAAAGAGCCTCTAGAAGCCGGATTTTCGATAAATTCGATAGTTTTATTTATACAGAATTTTAAAAATACCAAAAAATACTAAAGAATTTTTTTAGAACAAAGAACGATCTCCCTTTTTGTTTATTGATTCCCTTTCTCGTAGAGTCCCGAAGTTCATAGAGTGGGCGCCGCTCGAACTAGGAATTCAAAATGTAAATTTCTAAAATATCCAATTTTAGAGATAGGAATTTTAAATGTTACATATCTAACGTTACTATAAGCATTCTATGAAGAAAAAAAATCATGGCGTTCTGATGAAAATTTCATGTTTTGCACGTTTTAGTCGTATTGCTCAAAATTAAAATTAAAAATGAAATAAACGTTTTCCAGGAACTATCTTTTGCCATTTTGATGTTTCAAATCTTGCTTCTACGGACCTTTTATTCCTTTCGTCATAACTTTATTTATTAAATTTTTAAGATTAAAATAACGATTTTATAACTTTAATTACAAAGAATCGTAATGCTCAGAATTAAAAATACGTCAATAATAAAATCTTAAAGGGGTCTTAAAACATTTGTCATCGTGAGGTGCTATACTTTTGCTCTACAAAATATTAATTCTTTTTGTTTTAATTGTATTTGTAAAAATTTTTTATAGTTAAATTCATCATTTGATAACTTTCATCCGGAAAATCGCTGCGTCTTTTTCCTCTACTTTCTATATTTCTGCATGCTCTTTAGGTGAGGTACGACTGTGGTCGGTCAAGCTATGTGACACAATTTATGGAGTAAGAAGTGAATGATGACCAAGATAAAGGCAGTTATCCCTCGCCTCAAGAACTTTTAATGTGTTGTTGTTGTTGAGACCCAGACCGTCCGACCAACCAGAAAGGTGTAAGGTAACTGTATGGACGGCCGGGAAGTGCCACCCAATTTAGACCGGAACCCAGTGGGGGAGGCATCCACAGGGACCGTACCCTCCTTCCCCTACCACCAACCTCTCGGAAGGACTTACGGACCCACATGTTTAACGTGATCGTACTCCGCATGAACACGGCGGCATTTGTGGCAGCGTGCAAATCTAGCGCGCAAACCACGGGGATACCGCACCCGAGATGGCCAACAGCACGCGGCGTTCCGAGGTGGTCACCCACCAAGTACTAACCGCGCCCGATGCTGCTTGACTTCGGTGATCTAACGAGAACCGGTGTTTTCAGCACGGTACGGCCGTTGGCCCTGAACTTTTAATGTGTGGAGTAGCATTTTTTTAATGTATGAAATAGCATGCAGAACTTGTTAAAAGCTGATTGCTACAATAACTTGTTTCTATATATGTGGTATTTGCAATTGAAGAATAGAAAAATGTGGTGTATATTTTATTGTGGTTAATTAAATTAAATACTTTTCATTTAATATTTAGATTTTATTGCGTTTGTATTTATTGTAATAATATTTATTGCGTTGTTTGTAATAATATTTATTGCGTTTGTATAGTATATTTTTCCCTCACAAGTGCGAGCCCACTTACGGTTGTTGAAAAATAACATATTAATCATTAATCATAAAGTTTGTCTTTTAAATTATAATTATTTATGTACTCTTTTAAATTATAATTATTTATGTACTCTTTTAAATTATAATTATTTATGTACACTTAATTATTAACATACATTTTCACAATAACGATTAATCATTATTAAATTTACGGTGCTATATATTTAGTCACCGCTAGCAGGTAAAGCCCGGTAATAAACACATTAAATGAAATTCACACAGTTATTTCCTTCGTTTTTTTTTTCGTACTAGGCACAATTTTTTGAAAACCTATTAACTAAAATTTAAACTTAAAATACTTACTAATACACAACGAAAGGCTCAATACCATTTAATTTGATACAGCTTACTATAATAGCTAATATATATATATATAAAACCAACTCAATGAGACGTACAGTGGTCGTTACTGCCAATAATTGCTTGGATGCATTGCATCATAAAAACTATCAAGCTGCGGACAAGGTATGTATCTTTCCGAAATAATTCCCACGCTATATAACAGATGGCCAAAGCTAAAGCTCCCTAACATTTTACCTACAGATAGTTTACGTTCTGACATAGCTATAAAATATAAAACTTGCATAAAAATGTTCTTTGCGGTATCATTATGCATTCTAAATACAATTAACAAGCTGAAAGTAATTAAAAATATTATATTATACTTTTTATGTTCAATTATATGGCTCAACTCTGCTGTGTACCACATAAAGACCCTAGTATGCAAATGTAATCTTTCTTTAAGAGCATTTCGCCTAGTGAAGAAATATATGCATTTAGTTTAATTTGCTATTCCGGCAATTTACTTTTGTTGATATCGACTTCGGATTGGAATAGGAAAATTAAAATTATTTTATATAAAATACTTTTATAATATTGAACGAAGTTATATACCATGAAACCAACCCCAAAACTGAATCAACAATTGCATGAACTTTCAAATATGCCATTGCATTTTTAATTTTGGACTTTTTCTTAACAGAAATGCAATAGCAGTGTCTGATTATTCGTTGCACAAATGTCAAGGGTCTAAACTTTGCATTGCACTGCAATTTTGAAATTTTTGTTCTGAGTACTTTCCATGGGACTTTTCAATGGAGTACTTTCCATTACATTAGATGCTCATATAATTGATTTTTTTATTTTAAACTGTCAGAAGTTTTGACCGAATTCTATAATATTATGAGAACAGAAAGCATTAGTTATTCATGATTGTTAATTCATTAGATTTCTTAAAATGCATAAAAGCTCATAGAGGTTGTTAAGCGTAGTGGACTAGGGTGTAGCCCCTAGTATAAGCAAATGCCAAAGGTTAATCGAATGTATAAAATACTGGGCCGCTTAGAACATTCCCAATTATAATTGCTTTTTAATTTTCATTTGCAACGAAAGAATGCAACTCCAGCTGTTTTTCCAGTTTCCGTCATGAACATAAAAGAATGGCTGATTAATGATTTGATTCGCGTAGAATATTTTTCTACGAGTGACAAATAGTGGAAAAGTTCTGTGCCGCATGTTCTAGCTTTATTGTCATTGAAAAATGTATCTTAAAAGACATTTAATCGCTTCATATATTACTTTTTTCAAAATTTTAGAATTGCATGCTGCAGTGGTTTTAATGTTGAACTTTCTAGAAAACTATTTTTCTGTGTGTCTTTTTCTAAAGCACACATTATTGCAGATTTTATTTTAATAGGCTATATTATTAATAAAAGATGGATAAAAATTTATTTTAAATACATGTACTCGCTTCAATAATGTTCGATTATGAGGTTTTTATTGAAAATACATTGCTGCCACTTTGGCGTCGGCTTTTCTCCCGACCAGAATGGTCAGGAAAAACGATTAAAGTTTCAAAATCTGGTGTTTACCTTTAACAATTTATTTTTAAAACGTTTTGTTTACGTTTGACAAATATACTGTGGGCTTTTTATTTTTAACATTTATTTTTTCTTATTTTATTATTCCACAACTTAAAAAATCGTTTGTTCATTTTCCAGTACTTTAAATTGTGTTTACTTTTCAGCAGTATGAATTTTAACAATATTTTGTTTTCTTTTGAGTAGTATAGAGTTTAGAAACTTTATGTTTACTTTTCGGTAATTTGAGTTTTAATAGATTGTATATTCTTCAATAATTTAAAAAGATTTAGTTTTTGGTAATTTAAAACTGTATACGCTTTTTATATTTTAAAAGTAGTGCTAGTAATAACACTATTATCAGTAGTCTTATTCCTGCAATTATTTGTACTATTATTACTAATAATAAGAAGAAATTAAATTATGCTTGAGACAAAATTTTGAGTTTCAAGAAAGTACAAAATGAGTTGCAAATTAATAATTTAAATAATATTTAATAATAAAATATTTAAAATATAAATCAGAAATTATTTCTATAACTTGCATATTTCAAGAGCGAAAACCCTTCTCAAGTCTATTTCATTTTGCAGCAAAAAAAAAAATATGAAGAAAACTGTTGTATTACCTCGAATTTAATACATAGATGACAGAGGCTTGGAAGTTTGCCCATTTCTTTCTAATACGAATTGAAATTGAAACTTATCTTTTTATGTATGCCATGAAATTTTTTAAACGACTTTTTCACACATATTTAAAACTATTTATTCAGATATTTTACATAATACTTGTCATACTGTCAAAGAAAATTATTTATGAAACACATATATGAAAATTTTCGAAGTTCCATAAAATATATTATATATTTTTAGATGTACAGAATATTAATCTACCTTTATTCAAAAAATGTTGATAAATTGACCTAAATCTTCATTTATTTTTTAAAGTTATTTGTTACTTAAAGGGAAATAAAATGATAGTTTTAAGTTTAAAATCGAGGCAATATGAATGAAATATATCGGTATTATGAGTCTCCACTCGACTTGCTAATACTTTTATATTCCAAAGTGTTTCAATTTATTTGTATCATGATTATTAGAAGAATTAATACAAGAAAGATCAATCATGCATGAATCATTGATTATGAAACACTTTCCAACTGCAATGTAATGTTATTTAAGCATCTCTAAATAAAATGCAACACATTCAGCGGTGATATTTTTGAAATTATCACATTACTACAATAATTTATTTTACTTAAAAACTTAAAACCATGGAAGTAAAAGTGCGTTCTAACTCCATGCTTAAAACTTCATCGAAAAAAGCCATGCTATAAAATCGTCTGCTTCTCTATGTAAAATCAATGAATATTTTATTCATATCACCTATATATTGAGTCTATATCACCTATATAGACTCCAGTGCTAAATAATTTTGCTTTAAAAAATTCAGCAATTCTTATATAACTCATCTTATAGCTTGGTTTGTTTACACATCTGCATACGTTAAAATTAGGTTTCGGTGTGAATTTTAAATTCGCTTACAAAATGTTTGAAAAATTAGGTCCCATAGGATTCAATGTATTTCATTTTTTCAACCCGGGTTCAGTCCAAAACTAATTGGGTGATATTATTCATTTATATGCCCATTGGTCCCACAGACCGTCTGAACAACATACTAAAATTTCATTTTGATAAAGACATTTTTAATGCAGCTATCGTGCTAACGGACAGACAGACAGACAGACCGAATGAACAAAGTCATAAACACTTTTCAACTATGTTGTAAAGTGTTAAAATGGATAAATATTTTTTTCAGATGTTGTATCCAAGTTATTCGTACAAAATATTTCAAAGACATTCTTCAAACTTTTATATTTCAAATTGGCATCATCTTAGTGACCCCGATGGAGGGGTGTGGTATTTTGGAATCGTTCAGATGCACTGCCTCGTGCAGTCCAAATTATCAATTTCTCTTCAGGCTACCAAGTAAAAAAATCTGATGTGGGCAACACATGACTTTCCTTATATAATGTAATGCATTTACTACTTTTACAGTAAAAAAATAGGTTTTTCTTATAGTAGATACTAATATTCTTTCCAAGATATTGAATTTTCGACAATTAGTCGTCATTTTCATTAATTTAGCGTCATTTTTATCCATTTGGCGAGATTTTCGTTAATTTGGCAACATTTCAAAAAGTCCCCAAGTTGGCGACATTCCACCAAATTCGTCGCCAAAATCTCGCCAAGCGTTATGGACGAAGAAATAAGTTGTTCTTACAGCAGATCAATGACTATTGGCGTTCAAATACAAAAGTATTACTTAAAGTATATTTTTTCATGAATGGAACGAGATAGATGCACGAGAAGGATGTCACCCAATTTATCGCATGGTATTACATATGAAAAGTGAACATGTTTCGCAATAGGAAATATTTTTTTTTTCATTTTATATGACTTTTTAATAATTTTTTTGAAAAATGTGCAATATCTAGAGAACAGTTCATGTTAGCGTTCTAAAATTTATGTCAATCGTTTTCTAATGAAAAAGTACATAAGAAATGTCTATTTGCGTAACTTTATTAGTGGTTTTGATTTTTTGACGATTTTTTCAAAATTTTATTCGAAAATTTAGGGGGGTTCTGAACACTTGATTACGCATAAAAACAATAGGCTTCCAGTGTTTACGGATTGTGATTTTTGTACCAAATTTGGTTCGAATCGGTCCATTCGTTCGTCAGTTATCGTCTCCACAGACTCACTGACACACACACACACACACACACACATACTTTCACACACACACACACACACACACACACACACACACACACATACACACACACAGACATCACTTCAAAAATGTTTGATTCGTGATCAGGGATGCTTGAAACGTGCTCTCCCATCGAAAACTCGATTACGAATTTTCGACCCCGTCACAATACTTTCCTTATACATTATGTATATAAGGAAAGTAATTATGGAACAGGTCAATCACGCCAGATGTATTAGGTTTATCGTGTCTTTGTATGCAGGTATGTAGAAAACCCTTATGGAGCTACACGATGAAACAGCATTAGAGGGCTGCCCCTCTTTTTAACACTTTACAACATAGTTGAAAGTGTTTATGACTTTGTTCATTCTGTTTGTCTGTCTGTCACCGCGTGTTTTTTAATTTATCTACGTTTACACTGTCATGTTAATTTGTTTTTGCTAGGAAATAATGTTATGAAACTCTTACAATCCCTATCATCCGAGCTCTAATCAAGAGATGTATTAAAATTGCTATCAAATTATAGTTTTCATTTAATGTATTTACACATGAAGTTTGATAGCAGTATGTTGAAGACCCAGACCGTCCGACTCGTCCAAAGGACTAAGAGCAACTATTTGGACGGCCGTTATAGCAGTATGTGTATTCGTTCTCCATATATCCATTAGACACTTCGCAAACACACATATACACATAGACGGACATCTTACACAAAATGTTCGAAATGGCTTCGAAGCTTTTCTCTATACAGTAATATGAAAAGGTAACATTTTGAGGACAAAAACTGTTGTGATCCTAAATATATTATAACGAATTTATAAAAACTGTGTGATACTCGCGAATATGTGTATATTTTGCATCAATACATATTTTTAATCAACGAATCGTTCTTAGCAGTACGTTGTAAGATTATGAATCGATTCAATGTTGATAGTTAACAATTATGATCAAAATAAAGAAATATTGATTGGGAGATACAATATGCCACAGTTATTTGTTCGCCATAGTTCTTTTAACTGTTTTATGCATCAGTTTTAAGGTGATGATAAAGTGGGTAATTTGTCACGGAAAGTTATATGTGTAAAAAAAAGATTCCAAATATTTGATATGATGAATTTGTAATTTGACGGATCGATTAATTATTGTTCTGGTACTAAAAAGTCAAATATTGTAATGTAAAAAATTGTAGGGATAGGATACATTTTAGTGAAACATCACCTCTGTTGAAACTGCGCTCCTAGGCCAGAGGGTCCTAGGTCTAGGCTCCTAGGCCTAGGCTGCGCTCCTAGCACTAGAGAACCGAATGTGCATTTGTTAGATCTCATTTGTACCGAATATCGAATAAATTTTCAAGCAGCAAGAAAGCTTGCTGAGCTGGGAGATTATACCTGCATAAAGTTGGACTCTGCTCGCGAGCAAGTACTATCACGTGATTGTTTATATTAAGTAATTCCTGCATAATTAGCAGACTCAGAGTTAAAGTTTGCGAGGATCAAGGGCATACATGGTGCCCAACCTGCCCTCCTCTCCCTTCAAGACAAAAATATTATCGCAAGTACTGTTAGAGTATTACGGGTTTTTAAGGGCATAAAATCGGGTATGGGTTCACTGTAATCCAGTTATATGGCAATTTCTTCTTCGATGCTCACTATGGTGAACTTGATGAACCTGTCTTCGGTCATTGTAGTGCGAGAAAATGTTGTGATCAAGTTGAGTTTGATAAAACTCTTTGAATGGGAACTCTGAAAGCTTGACAATATCATTCACAAATGACTTGGGGGGGGGGGGGTAATTGATTCGACTCCATTCAACTCCCCTGTAATTGTCAACCTTTAGATATCAAGACTTCTATTCACTGTAAGGTGCTCAATCTATGTCGAACTTTTTATTTCTTTCTTTGGTGTAATGTAGAGACAAAATTGTGGAGACAAGAATTATAGAACGCATTTATGCTTCCCTTAGGGAAAATCAATGTTGTTGTTGTTGAAACCCAGACCGTCCGACCTACCAGAAAGGTGTAAGGTAACTGTTTGAACGGTCGGGAAGTGCCACCCAATTTAGACCGGAACCCAGTGGGGGAGGGAAAATCAATGTATTAAAGTCCATCCAATTTGATTTTTATGGTATATTGGCAAACACATTTTTTGAATGCTGAATAAATGACGCTAGTTCTATTTCTATTTTCAAAATTTTAAGGGGAGGGGAACAAAAATGTCATCATTTTGTTTCCGATTACCGAATGTCAAATAATTAACAATAAAAATTCACATTCAAGTGTTAATTGGGCGAGGCCCCTTACAGCGCAAGATCCAAGGCTGTTGCCTTACTCGCCTTAACCTATGGCCATCTCTAATAATTAGTAAGTTGTGTAATTTGTTAAATAACTACTTGGAATGACTTCAAATATAAAAGAAAGTATGAAATGTTTAGTTCCCATTACTTCCGAACTTTCAATTCGCATTACATCCATAGGTAACGTTTTTATAGTTGGTTACATATGTGATTATTATGATAGTTTTGAATGCTTAGTAACTGTACAGTAAACATCTTGTGTTTCAGATATTTTGGTATTCTTGGACACGGATGGTGGAGTGCGATATCTCTGCAAAACATTTAGCAGAGATGATGTACGCTTTTTCAGAAGAAAATAAACCCATTATTTACATAATTACCCTATATAAGCCAAAAAAATATTGCTTCCGTATATTTAATGATTTGAGAAGTACACTAATTAAGTTGATTAAAATATATTTTCATATTTGCACTTTTTCTTTTATCAGATGACTGCAGTCCTGCAATAAGAATGGTATCTACAACAGGTATATATATATATATATATATATATATATATATATATATAAGGAGGAGACTGGATGTGTGAGACCCGGAAATTATTTGCCTAAAATCATAACAACCTAAATTTAATGTAGATTGGCACATATCTCTGTTGCCGTCTTAGACCTTGAACTGCATGTTGGACATTCAAACACACTCGCTATTCTGTATATTCTAGACTCTATTTGTCCAAGAATGCGTCTGCGACGTTCATTGCGTCAATTCTATGAATCACACTCTTTATCATGTTGGACTGATATTCTAGTTACAACTCTATCGGACGGTGACTCTTAATTCATTTGGTACACCATTTCTTTGATCCGTCATTCTCACTTGACCGTGTCTCGACTTCTGTATAATACTGTTACACCATGTCTCCAAACCGAATATTAACTCTTAACTCTGAAATTTCTCTGCTGGTTGCCACAGCCTGAGGTCCAGATACGGCCACCGTATCTCATTGGTTGTCTCCATGGCGATGCAGCGACACTTCCTCATTGGTTAATAATTTAGCTAATTTGCATAGTTTCAGTTTTGCCCTCCAGTAACTTTTCTGACTCTACCACACCTGTAATTTATGTGTCTTTATTTATTGCTTTCATAATCTCCAGGGCCAGGGCTGTCATAAACTGGAACCTCGAGTCTGCACCTTTATCTGGCTTGGCAGATATAATAAATATTTGTACATTGACACTACTTAAGTGTCTCCTAGTCTCACAGCTTCTTTTTAAGCTCTATATTCATCCATCAACTTTTTGCAACCACTTAGTTCGTCGACTTATTTCCAATACTCTTCTGATTTCTTGTACGAAGACTTGACAGTATAAGACATGACACTATTTTCAAAATCTTTCTCCAGAAGTTGACTAAAGGGTTGTTTTTAAAACCAGCCATTAAATTCATATCAATTTCAATATCAATGTGTTGTTCTTTTTCTTAAGAAGAACGGTATTTGGCTATTGTTGCAAATTATTCACGTACTACTAGGTATCTTCTCGCGTACCACCAGTGTTGAGTATACCACCGGTTGAGAATATCTGCACTAAATAGATTCGGTAATAATATAGATAAGATGTATGGGTTTTTTGCCAGGATTTCTAATAACTGGATTTTATTTTCAGCCTAAATTACACAAAATGCAGAAAATATAGCTCATGGAAATAAACGCATTTTTATGAAAGTATACATCATCCAAAATATGTAAAAATACTAGTACCGTCTAATCTGTACTGCATCTAATAATTTTGAAAACTTATTTACATAGCAGACAGCACTAATATTTAGCATCAGATTGCTGTCATGGTGAATTGCTTTCAAAATGCATAACATGTGTATGACATTTTCCGACACCTTTAATTAGAAAGGCGCTTATTTAAATTAGTCTTCAAAAGCGAATTATTAGTGATTAGCCTTCAAAAGCTCATAGAGCTATGTTTTAGTTTGCGTGAACTACACTGGGGCTGTAGTGTTTCGTAAAGCCTAATGAGGTAACAAAATATTTATAGAATATATTAAAATGGAATAAATGTGTTTTTAATTTGTATATTACAACAAAATTGTTAAATAACCTTCTTTCCATTAAAATAAATACGACGAGAGGAAGAGAAATAATATCCATATATTTCAGCATTTTATGTCACACACACACACACACATACACACGCAAATGCTTGTATGCATGCATACATATACACTATGTGGAAAAGTCTTCGGACATATGCTGTTTTTAAAATTAGTGTATTTATGCTTGGTTAATAGGCTGTTAGCCCACTTTTGTGAGATATTACACCCTCTTTTGTGTACTTTTCAAAGATTTTCTGGTAAAAAGTTGTAAATATATATTGTATTATTCTTCATTTAAAATAGTTGTACATTATGTAACAAAAGTATAGATGTTGTTATGGACCTCAAATAACTCTCGACTTTACTCCAAAATGCCTTTATCGAATTAAAAATGGTCTTTAAGCTAGCTACATCAAGTTACATGAATATCCTGAAACTATGTCGCAATGGAGCATGCTGAATAATTTGTTGCTTTAGTATGTTGACACAAGTGCACTCTTTCTCTTTTGGCAGTACTAGGTAGTGCAGAATATCCAAGTACTTCACGATATTCCTGTTTCTATCCACTGTCTATAGAGAGAATATCCAAGTACTTCACGATATTCCTGTTTCTATCCACTGTCTATAGAGAGAATATCCAAGTACTTCACGATATTCCTGTTTCTATCCACTGTCTATAGAGAGAATATCCAAGTACTTCACGATATTCCTGTTTCTATCCACTGTCTATAGAGAGAATATCCAAGTACTTCACGATATTCCTGTTTCTATCCACTGTCTATAGAGAGAATATCCAAGTACTTCACGATATTCCTGTTTCTATCCACTGTCTATAGAGAGAATATCCAAGTACTTCACGATATTCCTGTTTCTATCCACTGTCTATAGAGAGAATATCCAAGTACTTCACGATATTCCTGTTTCTATCCACTGTCTATAGAGAGCGGGGGGGGGGGATCACTGCCGGTCTAAGTCCAATCCAGGTGCCACGCAATATAGTTATCCCAACACAATTACAGGTGTTGGGGGTGGCACACTTTGGAAACGCTGACATAGTCATTCAATAGAGTTCCTAAATACGCAGGCTGACGTTACAACGGTCATCTTGACTCCCAGTTGAAGCGATGGGTGTACATGGGTAAAAAAAGTACTATCTCGTTCTTTTCTAGGGATCTCGAAAATATCGAAACATTCTAGATTAACTTTCTTGAATGATTGGTATAATTATTTGGAAACAGGGGAACCTATTTCATAACTAAATTGCGTATCAAATATCAGCCATGTAACATGCACGTGCCATTGAAATAGCACAGACAGACGATAACTGACTGGACCTCTTGGAGTTAAAATGGCGATTGCGTCATCCTGCATTTGTATAAGCTTTAATCACACCTAGAAACAACCATTTGAACGGAACACACAGTATAGCTTGAAGTTTTTACTCCATGTGACTCCACTATTTAGGCGTCACACAACAGATCTGCACCAAGTGTTGAAGTTTCATATTGGTCGCCTAGCATTCTTAGATTATTAGCACATTAGCAGTAGCTTCTATATAGCAACTGGACTATAAAAATTTAATCTGGTAATTCCCGTATAAACTGACAATAGAACAGTATATAAGGTAATTATGCTGCGGCGAGAAGAGACGCCACTGTTTAAGTTTAATTAATTCCGCTTAACTTAAACATGCAGTTGCACATCAGAAAGACAAACAAGTATTCATTCTGATTTTGCAGACAATGGGAATTTTTTTCAGTCAGTTTTATTATGGACTAGCAGCATACCCGTTCTTCGTACGGAGTATATAATATAAAGAAACTTGAAATTCATAATCATGCCCAAATTCTTATAGTATACTAAATGACATGTTTAATCAAAATATTCTGTTAAAATATTTAATATAATGCTCCTAAAAAGAAGTTTAAGAATCTCTGTTCTCGCTATATAAAATTATCTTCATGGACATATCTGAAGAATAAAACATCTTGGACCCCTTATGTAAGCAAATATAAAAAAAAATATGGAATTCAATCAATATATGCAAAATAAAAGCGTTAAAATTGTATGGGACCCGTACTAATTATATACGCGAATATTAGAAAATATAACCTGTATTAGTAGATTACATGTATAAATTGAAAATACCAATAAACCCGTAATCTTTAAATCTGAAGACAGTCATTTATTCCAATATATGTCAAAATTAAAGTGCTAAAATTAAATGGGAAGATATACACGTACTACTTATAATGTTCGATTATTAGTAGAAGATTACCCGTTTTGCAATATGAGTCACAAATGTTTTTTGGTAAAATACAACAGACGACGTAATAAATTGAATTTATAATTAATCCCCTTAATCTTCATACCAGAAGACTGTACTTGATTCCAATATATATGCCAATATATGTCAAAATATATGCCAATATACCTGTACTACGTATATTCTCGTAGGTTAGAAGATATACCCGTGCATTCCTAGAAGATTACTCGTACAACGTACAATATGCGTGTGTCAGCAATTTTTGCCGCAATAAAACAATGGCGTAATAACTTAAAAATATCAATAATCCCTGAATCAATAATTCCGGAAAATATCAATAATAATAATGTTTAAACGTGAAGAGTATAATTGATATTATCCAGTCCAAAATAAAATGGCAATGAAATTTATTTTATATACATATCTTCATTATTCAAATCGGAAAGGATTTAATAAAAATCGTCTGCCGCATAAACACATTGGATTTAAATCCGTTGCTAAGCGACATGATATCATTTGCTTCAAATAAATTGGTAGAAAAAATATCGTTTAAATAGTTATATTTCTATGGAACATTTGGCGACAGTTTCGTCAAATTAGCGATATTTTAAAAAATCGCCAAATTTATCGCCAAGTGGGACTGTAGAACTGACAGTTCCACTTTGCGACAAATTGACGAAATATCATCACAATACTATCCCCTAACAAAAAACAATTAATATCATTTATGTAGCGCAATTTTATCAATTTCAAGATATTTTTATAGATTTGAAAACATTTTTATCAATTTGGTGACATTTAAAAAATTCGCGAAATGTATTACTAAGTAGGATGGTTGGTCTGACAGATAAATGCTAACCAAACATCATTTCAGTACTCTCTTCTAACAAAACAAAAAAAAATTTCATTGATATGTAGAAGACCCAAGCCACACGACCAACTCGAAGGTTTATGGCAGCTGTTTGTGTGTCGTTTATATCAATTTGGCGACATTTCCGTCAATTTGGCAAAGTTTCAGAAAAGTTGTCAAATTAGCGATATCCCTCCAAATTCGTAGCTTTGAATTTGCAGATCTGAATGAAACATTCTTATCCCGTTTCAATATACTAAATGAAAACACTACAATTGTATTAGAAGATATACCCGTTCTACTCTTTTTCTGTTTCAACAATCGACTATATGAATTTATTGGCTAAACACAATATATGAGTTTAGTAGCTAAATACGATATAAGCTTGAAAACTCTTTGCCAAAATAAATGAAATTGATGTACGCAGTCAGCAATTAATATAATTAAAAGAAAAATCAAACCGTCCATTCATAAGATATACTTTTATATCCATTTATCCATTTATTTATTATTTAAATCGAAAAAAAATAATAAAAACATTAACAAACACATTTAATTTAATTGCGATGCCGAGCAACATGATATATCCTCCTAAGATGTTAAAATTTATCAACCACTAACAGCACACCCCTTATTCGTACGGAGTGTATAATTTAAAGAAACTTAAAGTTCGCAATCATGTGCAAATTCTGTTAAAATATTAAATTTATTGCTCCTAAAGAGAAGTTTAAGAATATATGTTCTCACTATGCAAAATTATCTTCACGATCAGATCTGAAGAATAAAACATCCTGCCCCCTTTTGTAAGCAAATTTACAGAAGAAAAAATAGGAATTGAATGAATATATGCAACCCCGTGCTAATTATATTGTCGCAGATCAGAAAATATGCCAATGTGTTAATAGAAGATTACCCGTTATTTGCCAAAATAAAAGAGATGACGTAATAAATTGAAAACATCAATAATATCCGCACTCTTTATACCAGAAGGTCGTAATTGATTCCAATATATGCCAATATATATCAAAACATATGTCAATATACCTGTACTACTTATATTCTCGTAGATTAAAAGATATACACGTGTATTTGTAGAAGATTCGTACAACATACAATATATGAGTTTAAACAATTTTTGTCATAATAAAATAATTGCATAATAACTTGAAAATATCAATAATCCTTGAATCAATAATCCCCGAAAATATAAATAATAATAATTTTTAAACCTGAAGACCGTAATTGATATTATCCAGTCAAAAATGCTATAAGAAAAATCAAATCGTTCTTTTCTAAAATATATTTTTATATCCATTTATTTATTATTCAAATCGAAAAAATAATTATTAAAATTAACAGACAGATTTAATTTAATTGCGTTTCTGAGTAACATGATATAAGATAGAATCTTATAACATGTTAAATATGTCATGTCTTATAACATAAACTGCGAAATTAAATAACGATTTTGATTTCTCTATACTTCTCATTGTTCCGTAAAAGCTTGTTTTAAATAAACCATGAACCATGGAGATAGATTTCCCCTTTAAATCATGTTTCAAACAATTCATGTCTTCAGAAAGTGACTAATTAACGCAAAAAATCTCCCATCAAACTCAGAGATTAAATTTTAATTCACTTTCAAACGATATTCAAGCTTTTCGTTTGGATAAACCACGGAGTTAGGGAGTAGAACTCCTAGGAAAAAGTTCCGTTTTTCATTAATATCTCGACAACCCCAGGTCTTAGAAACTCGAAACTTGGACAAAATTTATGGGGGGATATTTCAAGGCTATTCACCAAATTTCATTAAATTCGGTTCATCCGTTTTTCCGTGATGATGAGACAAACGAAAATTTCGTTTTTTACTAATATCTCGAGAACCACTGGTTGTAGAAACTCAAAACACGGATATAATTTTAAGTGGGGCTATTTCTGGGCTACCCACAAAATTTCATCAAATTCGGTTCAGCCGTTCTCCCGTGATGGTGTGACAAACAGACAGACAGACAGACAGACAGACAGACAGACAGACAGACAGACAGACAGACAGATTTTCATTTTTATTTATATAGATTGTAACTGCTTTTGCGTAGTAACCACATTATTCAAGTTATTTTGCTGTTTCATTATTGTTTTTAAATAAAATTACCAAATTTAAAATAAATGTAAATGTGGTGCACAAAAAGAAAGAATATACAAAGTGTATTTAAAATTAAACATAATAAACATGGTCGTTACTCGTAAATCCGTATATATTGCATTGTGCCGTATAAAACCCACCATAAATTCTTTGTGCAAGTTCCTGGAATAAAATATATCTACATAATTTGGTAAACATTATTTTTTAAACACATTATAATTATTATGAAATCACAATAACTATAGTTATATATTTAAGGAGGAGATTAGGTATGTGAGACCAGGTATATGTTAGCCAAATATTATTATGAACTTTTATAATGGCTGATAGGTACATACCTCCTTGTTGTCTTTAGACGTTTGTGGTTCATTGGTTGCTGCACCACATTGCAATATTTACTATATGACAGAATATCGTTACACCACACTTATGTACCTACATTCTGACTGCTAAAACGCACTCTTGGCCCAAGTAGTCTCTCACTTTTTTCCGAATGTGACTCTTCACACCGGTTCTTAATATCGACACTTCATTGAATGCATGTGTAACTTAATGTATCTTCACTCTCTGAATACGGACGCATTATCTGAATGCTGACTGTACAATCACTGTGTGCAAGTGTGTCACTTGATGAATATTTTGAATCATGACTGTATTGCTTGACTAACTTGACGCATATTGTAACCTGACTGAACTGTAAGAGAACTTTGATGCATATCCCAATCTCGTCTGCTAAATTTCTTCCTGTTGCACATCGTCTTTACCTGAGGCCCAGATAGGCCCACCATATCTCATTGGTTGACCTCAGGGCGATGTTACTACACTTCCTCAATGGTTAAATCTTAAACCAATCCTATGGTTTCATCTTTAGTTTCCAGCATTTTTTCTGGCTTGATCACACCTGTAAATGAAGCTACATTATTTAGCTGTAAATGAAGCTACATTATTATGGCTCTCATGACATCTCGCATCAGGGCTGCTGTAAACCTGCGAATATCAGTCAGGGTCCTTTGCATGGTTTGTCAGAAGTCATAAATATTTATATATTACACAGCCTAAAAGTATCCTGGTCTCAAATATACTCCCTCTCACACAACTAAACAAAGAAGAAACACCAAAAAACTTTTTCTTTGGCAGTTTTGTAATTGTCATTTTTCATCTTTGAAATTTTGTCATAGATAACTGTTGTACTCCTAAAACAAAGTCTTGTTGTAAACACAAAAGTTCTTTTACCTATTATACCATCCCGGCCGTCCAAGCAGTTACTCGAGTCATTTTGGATGAGTCGGACAGTCTGGATCTTCAACATATTATACCATCCGGCCGTCTAAATTGTTGCTCTATGTCTTCGGATGAGTCGGACGGTCTCGATTTTCGACATATTATACCACATGTATAAGTTATGTGTACTAATCAATATTATATCAGGTCAAGCTTTTAAACAAAGAAAATATAAATTTTGACTAATTTACTACTTTATATATATATGCACATTCACTTGCCTAATATTTATATATTTATATACATTTACTGATAACTCTTATGTAATAAGCACATTTTTACCAAATTAAACAACACTATTAATCCTTTCATTTCCATTGTTGCTCCTGAGCAACATAGTCTTTAATCTTATATATTTAAAAACTGTTTCTCTTTCATGGATATTAACTGATATATTATTAATCGTAAATGTGTCAAGTTACTAAAAAATCCAATAGATGGTGCCACCATGCAGTTTGTATTTTTATTTGGAAGGAAATGCGAGCGGGTGTCAATGCATTTTTTACACCTTGTGATTCAGTGTTTTCCTTCATTTTGTTCTCATGAATTTCTTATCGTTTTAGCTGTTTTAAAAGCTTGAAAACTGGATGATTTATTAAATAAAGGTACGTACTTTAATTCCATGTTTTTTTTTTGTGGTTGGGGCATATAATTTACTAAAACTGTGTTTCAAATAAGGGTGTTGCTCTAGACTCTAGAGCAACGCTGGGAAGAAATGGCTGTTTTCATTCAAAATCGAGTAGCTACGATTTATCGCTGCAAAGTGAAATGTTTATATTTAGATATTCAAAAGTTGTTTTTGTTTCACAATGTGAATACTTTAAAGCAGTAGCGGGCCCAGGGGGGAGGGGGCCTTGCCCCCCCTCTCAAACTTAGTAAATACATAGTAAATTCTTCATTTTATTAGATTTGTTTTGCTTGCAACGTCAAAATTTTTTTTTCTTAACATTTTTGCCCCCCTCCTTTTTGCCTTCGAAAAAGACCCGCTTCTGCTTTAAAAACATGATTTTGTTTTTATCAAATGTTATTGCTTTAAATGAGGCTCTCAGTTATTAAAACAATAGTTTGGTGCTTCAGGCAGTAGAATTATTCCAATTAATTTTCAAAAAAAATCTATATCTTGTTGATTCTGGTTAAAATAATATTTCTAAATATTTAATATCACATAATAGACTAATTTAAATATTAATGACATATAATTACAAACTTAAATTTTTTTATAAATTAATAATAGTCGAATGTTAATTTTCTTACTACTATTTTAAAATTAATACAAGCCAATAATAAAACCCTTATGCTTCATTCATTATTACTTATAATCCACAGCAACATTAAAAAGTATATGAAAAATTATATATATAATTTCAAGTTTACTATATATTTTAGTACATTGCAGTTAGCATGTTTTAACTTATTTTAATGCTATGAAAATATTATCGTAATTAATTAATTGCTACCTAAACAATTATGTGATTAACCGTTATAGTTTCCAAAATTATATAGCAATTTTCGAAATGCGAGATTTCTCCCAGATATTGCACGAGTGAGCCAAAATATTTGATGTACATAAATTTAATAAAACATGTATTTTATTCCTAATACTATAATTTTTCCAATTGTTTGTTATAGATGTCATCAAATAAAAGAAAACGTTATCTTACTACTGAAGAGGCTCTGGAACTTACATTTTTACCAGATGGGGAGCTGTCTGATGTTGATTTGGGTAGTGATGAAGAAGATCCAGAAGAAAGAGACTTAGAAAGTGATAAGGATATTTCAGATAAAAGACAAACGAATGAATTGCAGTTTGAAATTCTCAAAAAAGATGATTCTATGACTGATAATTTAGAAAATGATATTATGATGAATAAATCATTACACCATTATTCTAAACCTAAAGACAAGGAGAAGAATTCAAAAGAAAGAAAGGTTAGAAGAAAATGAACTCATATCGACGAAAATGCACATGCAGCGGGAATTCCTTTCTGTAGAGAATTACCTGATCCTCCGGATGATGTTTATATGCCGTATCAATATTTTTGTTAATTATTTGATGGAGAAATGCTGAAAATTATAGTGCATTAATCTCACTTGTATTCAATGCAAAAGAATGGGGGTAGTTCAGCTAAAATCATAAAGGAGGAAATGCGGAAATTCCTAGGTATAATTTTACTGTCAGGTATAGTAAAAATGCCCTCTTATCGCCTGTTTTGGCAAGCGGAATTTATCTACATCGCGAAAAATAAGAACAAGAGTTGTGACAGTAAACTCACAACAACCAAAAGCCCTATTGCAAAAATTAAAAACCCAGTTGTCAGACGTCCAAATCCTGACGTTCGTCATGATGGACAAAATCACTAGCCGGAGCATAACCTAACAAACAAAGGTGTACATTCTGCAAAAATGGCTTTTATTTTGTATTTTGCAGCAAATGCAATGTTCACTTGTGTTTTGTTCCAAAAAGAAACGGTTTTATGGATTTTCACATAAAAAAAGCCTAAATAGACTGGAAAAACGTGTTATTTTCCCTGTATGAGATATTGAAGCATTAATACCCACATATGCCCAATGTTGCTCCTGAGCAACATGCTGTAACTTTCAAGAAAATGTATGTATTAATTCTTTTTTGCCTAAAATGTGTTGTAATGCTTCAATGTGATGACATATTATCAATCGCACCATTTCTGTTCAGCAGAAAAATTTTTGGGAATGTGAGGGGTTAACATGCATGTCTCCATGTTATTTTTTATACATAATTCATTATCCTTCATTTAAATCCTGATATTTTCATCAAATACATCATATCGATCAGCATTTACCATCGCAGTACATAATTATTACCTTTTTTATACATCAGACATCTTTAAATCACTTGAATAAAAAATTTCTATTGTATTGTATTCATGCCTACACTGAAAGATATGCAAAGATATCTATGCTCTCACTGTAATCACATCATAAATCTTTATATATACTGGCTTCTAAATGTTAATCATGGGCGGTAAAATCAACAAAAAATGGAAAAGTAAAGGTTTGATTAACTCAAAATTGTACATGAAGGGAGAAAATGTGCGTATGCATTAAAGAAAACAAGAATTTTGTACAAAGATGGAAAATATATTTACTTTTCGTAAGTTATATGTTGATGTCACATTTTGGTCATTAACAAAATCATGTTTAAAGGCAAGATAACTAAACAAAACTTACTTTCATATGGTATGTGACCACCCCGGATCTTCACACAAACTTTACAATGATTTTCCATGCTTTCACTGAGGTGATCAACCATCGCAGATGCGAGCAATGGCCATTCCTCCAATAGGGTAGTTTCCAACTCTCTGAGACTGGCTGGAAGAGGTAAACGTTCCGAGACAGCACTCTGGAGTGCATCCAAAAATTTTTCAATAGGATTAAGATCGGGCAAATACGCCGGTCACTCCATTCGAGAAATGCACTTACTTTTCAGGTATTCATTAACGATGTTAGCTCGATGGGACGGGCATTATTGTCCATAAGGAGGAAATCAGGACCAACTGCTGTAGAGTCTCACAATGGGATCTAAGACTTAATCCCGATACCGTGAAGCCACCACAGAATCGAATTTAAAGTTGTGCAGGTCTGTGCGTTATTCCATTAGAATTTCAGCCCACACCATGACGCTGGATCGTCTGAATGCGTGATGTTCGATGATGTTCTTGGCCTGATTGCGTGTCCTACGTTCTCTCCAGACCCTTACACGTTTATCATCTGATTCCAGGGCAAATCTGGACTCGTTCGTGAACAGGACATTGTACCATTCTGAGACAGTCCAATTGACATGTTGACGACACCAATTTAATCTTGCTCCTCTGGCTTGGACGGTTAGAGAAACACAAAAACGTAGTACTTGGGCGTGCAGTCCCTTCACGTGGAGCCTTAGGTGCACAGTACTGGCAGATATTGTCTTACCAAGTGCCGCTGCAACCATGGATGTAACAGTTGTGGAGGTCGCTCGTCGATTCCGCTTGGCTACTATAGTAATATACCGATCATCAGAGGGGGTGGTAACCCTTGGACGACCGGGCACAGGTCTCCGAACAACTGTTTGGAATTAATTTCATAATCGAGAAATTACCAAATGGTCAACGCCAAGGAAAATATCGATATCTTTGATTAACTGTCCTGCTTCAATGCATTCGACAGCACGACAGCGCTATCTGCCCTTCAGAATGCTGGCGTCTTCAACGACTGCCTAATTAGCATATATTCGGACAGTCAATCGTGATTGGCTGAAACAAACGATATTTGCATACTGCCATCATTTTCAGCCACTCAATTCAAATACGCTTTCAAAAAGTGAAAATTTGCATTGCGTGCTTAACTTTTGGAAGTGAGTGTATTACACAGCGTAAACATATCCTGGTCTCACAGTAAATATATTAGTGTAAGGTAAAATTAATAGTTTGTTTTAATTATATATATAGTATTAAAAAACTTTTGAATTCCATATTTATAGGCATCGATTGTTCTGATATACCGAATCTGAATTCTGATACACCAAATGTTTTCTCTATAGTAAGAGTTAGGTATTAAATGTGCTATCCTTCGCTCCAATCAGTGCCTAAGAAGTAAGATCCATTTTTTCAATTAAGATTTTTTCGCGATGCGCCATTACTGACAGTGGGCAAATAAAAACATAAATGAATGGCAGATATCTTTATGAAGGAATTTGTGTGGATATCTTCCTCCATTCATGTTGCATGCTTTGGCCAAAGATACATACCAGTGGAACGGGGTTGGGGCGCAAGTTCATGTGCCATCGTATGTTTTCAAAAGCGGGACTAAAGACAATTATGCAATAGTAAACATTTTAAATAGCTGACGTTATTCTTGAGATTACATTTAATATATTAAAATTACAGAAACGAATATGTTTAATTTATTCCTCTTTTCATAAAACAATATTTTATCTTCTGATAATAAATACACTTATGAATACGTTAGAATAATATTAAAATATGATTTTAGTAATTAAATATATTTATTTATTTATTTTCCAAGGTTAACGAGAGAGATACGTGGATTATACATCAAAAATATAGTTTACTATCCTAAATATACCCATTTAATGCCCTTTTCATGAAACACCATTTCATCTTATGATAATAAATACACTTATAAATATTTTAAAATATCATTAAAATATGTTTTTATTAATTATATATATATATATATAAATAAAAAATGAAAGATTTTAATCGAAAATTATGCATAAACTACTGTATGTATAAAAAAACCCATCTCTAGCATATCTGTTACAAATGAGTAACTATAGACCAAGACTAAGGATAAAGATAGAATGTAACTAATCACTACAATATATATATATATATATATATATATATATATATATATATATATATATATATATATATATATATATATATATATATATATATATATATATATATTTATTTATTTATTTTACAAGGCCAACGAAAGAAACGCACAGATTATACAGGAAAAAAATATTTTACTATCCAAAAGATGTATTTTCCTATGGTCTTGACCATTTTGCCGAATCTTAATTCAATCACTACACACAATATATATAACCTAGAGGAACATACAGTGAACTTCCGACAATGCGACGGGTCTGGGACTTCAACCGGATTATCGGTATAGGATTATCGAAAGTTCACTGTATGCGGCTCTAAGTTATTTGCCCGATTATCAGATACCAAACTAAAATGGGAAAAAAGGGGGAAAATTTAAAACAAAATAAAGGACAATAAATGGGATAATTATTTGTGTAAAATGTTACACATGCTAGATTGCACTGTACAGTATGCAAAAAAGAGTTTGAATTGAAAATGTTAAGCTAAACTTCAATGAAAAGAAATCTCCATATAAAGTCATATACACTCAAACCTGTTTTTGTGCGGTCGTTTTTGTGCGATTTTTTATTTGTGAGATATTTTTTTGCGCAGTATATGAAAATTTCAATCAAATTGGAACATGACAGAAGATAAAATCTATGTAGGACTCCAACTTTGCCATAAATTAGAATGTCATTTTCTTGCAATCGATGCCAATTCTGAAGGAACTTCAAAATTCCAAAAGGAGCTTCAATCTTGTATATCTGGCTACCGAGACATATACAAGCGTCTTGTGAAAGAACAGTCGTCCCAAAAACTGATCACCAACTACATGGTAACTGAAAAAAGTCAACTCTAAACGAGTGCGAGGTAGTATCTTCAAGTGACGAAAGCGATATTGAACCAGTTTACCACAAGAAAGTTCGCGTATTGTCAGACTACGAAGAATAATGGTTATACGTTTTGAAAAGTTTTGTATGTGTAAAATAAGTACATATGTAAATAAAATATTTAAAATTGTTCGCATGTGTATTTTCTAAATCAGATTCCAAAAGGTTTGGCGAGATTCCAAGTAGCTGCCAAGCCTCGTGTCTTGATTTCGTTTAAAAAAGCAATTCCTAGTTATTTCGTAAGGTTTTGAGTTATTTTTTACGTGAGACTTTTTTTATGCGGTCCCTATTCATCGCATAAAAAAATACTTTTTAATTGTGTTACGAAAACTATTTTTTATAGCTACTCGTGAAGTTTTATGCGATTTTTTTATGCGTTTTCTTTTATGCGATCCTTTTCCACCGCACAAAAATAGGTTTGAGTGTATTCAATTACAGTAAATGTACTTATGTACAGTCGAACGGACTTGAATATTATTCCAGAGAAGTGCCGGAGTATTGGGAATGCCGAACCATTAGATGCTGGGTTAACGAAAGTTAATTGTATCAATATTGTATGTGAATGGAAATAAAATTGGCTAGTAAAAATATAGTGTTTATATTTATGTGACAAATTTGCAGGATGAGACAAATATAATATATGTACATGAGAAAATAATATATAATCATAAGATACAAATTTTTATCATTTGATCTCAATATTATTTATCATTTTCTGGAATTCAATCATCATACGCCCAATAAATAATTTAGAACCTGAATTCTATTATTTGGGAGATAAGTTATAGTAAGTCATTAAAAGTTCAATACACGTAAAATAGAGTGTTTCAAGAACAGTGTCCAAAAGGATAATAAAGCAAAAGGTGGGTCGTAGAAGTGACGTGAAATTTGAAAAACAATCTCCAAACAGAGGACATTTTACCATTGTGGTTGCACCCTACCGGGAACCGATAATTTAAAATGAGTGCAAAACATGTTATATGACCCCCCCCCCCCCGTAAAAAAATCAATTAGTAAAATCTTCACCAGGTTTAATAAGAAAAAATAATTACCAGGTACGTTTAATTGAAAAATTTGCTGAGATGTCGATAATTGTAATCATTGACTTATTCAATTTTACCCGAACTGCAAATGTGAATTGTTTACTTCCCATGAGATTAAATATCGGGGACACCAACAAATTTATTTAAAACAAAAAAATCACCAATTGAAATTTGCTGCAATTTAATTTTTCTCAATTTATTTGTTGTCGGTCCCTTTCAATCGACCGAAAAATATTTGATAACAATAATTGGAATATCTCAGAGAATTTTTTTTTTCAAAATGCAACGGGAAAAAGGATTAAGTTCTAATTAAACTCGATGAAATATTTACTACTTGACATTTCTGTTATTGGGGTGCAATATAAAGCATTTAGTTTTGCATTAAAAAAATGTCAGTTCCCTGGTTAGCTAAATTCTCCTTTGTCTGCTAGTTATTTTTCTATTTCACTTCACTTCTAACACCAACAGTTGTATTTATATTCATTTTGCACATTTTTCGCGAAACACCTTGTATGCAGTATTTATGTGTAAAGAGTCTGATGTGGGCAACACAGGATTTTAACTACATAATATAATGACATTTATTTCTTTCACAGTTAAAAAATGATATACGAGGGTCACACTGAAATATTTAAGATACGGCTAAGTGGTACAAGTTAAACTTACCAACTCCTAAGATTGTTCAAAGTACTCCCCTCCAACAATGCACTTTCGTAAGCGAATTTTCTAAATATTAAATGTTTCAAGCCATCCATTTTTTGGAATCGATAAAAAATATGTTTTTACAGCCTCATCAATCTCATCTTCGGAATGAAAACGACGGCCACGTAAATTTTTTTTAGATTAAAAAATAGCCAAAAGTCACACATAGCATGACCGGCCATCCAAATGGTTTCTCTAAGTCCTCGGACGAGACGGATGGTCTGGGCTTTCGACGTTCCTTTCGACATAGCATGACCAAAAGAATGGGGTGAATGTTCCATCAATTTGATGTTTCTTTGTTCAAGAAGTTTCTTTGTCATTCTTGCTGAATGAGAAGATGCATTGTCATGGTGATGAATGAGTCCCCTAATATTCACTTCCTGAAGAGTTTCTGGAAGATACTTAGCGGTGTACCTGTCTTCTGCCCCTCTAGCTATAACTGTCTTCTGTCCCTCTAGCTGTATGGCTTTGACTAGACCTGTACTTCTGACGAACACGGCATACATTACTTTTTCATTGTTCGTTATCTTTTCACTATTGTTGGTTTGGGGTCATCTTCAAAGACCCATACTTTACTTTCTTGACATGTTGGAACGTTAAAACATGGTATGTACGTTTCATCACCAGTTATGATTTTTGAAATAATGCAGTGCTCACCATCATTAAGTAATTTTAGGTTTTCTTTACTGATTCTGACAAGCTCCGCTTTTTGGTGTTCTGCTAAATTATGGGTTACCCAACGACAAACTAATTTTTTCATATGCAGTTCTTCATGAATAATTTTAGGTATAGCTGCGGATACAATGTTAAGTTCCTTCTGTATCATTTGGTAGGTACAGAAATTATAATCAATTAACATTTTTCGAATGGCCGACACATTTTCAGGAACTACAACTGACGAAGGTCTTCCTGTGTTTTTTTCATCCAGGAGATAATTTCGACCTCTTCTAAACTCTGCAAACCATCTGAATACAGTGGCACGAGATGGAGCATCATTTTCATATGCTAACTGTAGACGTTGAAGACATTCTTTTTGATTTAGCCCCACTTAAAAATCATAGAAAATCATAGATTGATAATGCTCTCGCTTCAACTCCATTTTCTTTTCTTTCAAAATTTATTCTACGATAGCCGAAGTTTAATTGTTGCCACAAATTTTATCGTCTGCGGACATAAAAGAGTTCAAATTTAAACATTAGACCAATAATTTTTTTCTAGCCCATATCATCTGCTCTTGTCTCAAAAATTTCAGTGTGACCCTCGTATAAGATCCATGGCACAATGTTTTAAACGTTGAATTGAACATTTTACGCTTTTCCGAATGACAACATATAAAACTATTTCGAAGTACCTAATTAATTTATATTTCTGAAGTTGTCAATTTTCAATAATGATAGCATTCGCAGTAAGCATTAGAGTCTATATATAAAATATATTATTAATTCATCAATTTTGTCGTTATTTTTTGTTAATTTAGTGTCATTTTTTGCTGTTTTTACCATATATTCTTGAATCTGGGGCAAAATGTTGCAATGTTGGAGATATATCGCTTAATAATTCGCGAAGTTCGTCAAATTTATCGCCAGACGCTACAGATAAGCAAAGAGAAGATATTTTCTTATATATAAATAACTATTTGCGAATTTTTAGGCTTCAAAACATAAAACTATTGTCCACAGTATCTTCTCCCGTGAATGAAACGAACTAGATCCACGAGAAATATGTTAGCAAACTTATTGCATAATATTCCATATGAAAAGTATATTTTGCAATAGTTAATACTTTTTAATTTTATGTGATTTTTTTATAGATTTATTTGAAAAAGTGCAATATCTCGAGAACGGTATATGTTTGCGTTCTAAAGTTCATGTTATTCGTTCTGTAATGAAAAGTTACGTACGAAATGATCCTTTACGTAACATTATTAAAGGTTGTGATTTTTTTATCCTATTTTTTCAAAATTGCATTCGAAAATTTGGGGCTCTTCCGAACATTCGATTATGTCCAAAGTTAATGGCTTTCCAGTATTCAACTGTATGAAATTCGTCACTGTATCAAATTCGTCAAAGCGCTCCAGTTATCAATGATATATAACTTTCACAGACTCATGGACACACACACACACACACAGACATTACCTCAAAAATATTCCATTCGATATCCGGGGTGCTTGATTCGTGCTTTTCCGTTGAAAACGCAAATTTGAATTAACGACCCCATCACAATACTTTACCTGTACATTATATTATGTATATAGAAGAAGTAATATATGAGACATTTGTATTGAATATACATAAAAAATAATAAAGCACACTATAAAGGATGCATGTCCTTATCAGTTAAACTCATCAATTTTTATTATTTTGTAAGATATTACTTGAATTGCCACACGCATAATAAATAACCTAGAACCAGAAATCTGTACGTGAAAGGAATTCATTCTTATCTGCGTTCCAGGCTATCCGTTTTCAGCTGCGACAAACATGCCTCTATTTGTTTCTAAAGTCTAACTCTTAAACGTTAGGGTCTCAGGGGAGTTTCCCTATGGAGCAAGAATTTCTGATTAATGACTTGGAGTCTCCTAAACAGTCTGAGATCCTGTAAGGGATGGAGTAATTAGATTAACAACATTGAAGATGTACGATGCTTCGAAACTACTTGATTTTCGAAGGAACAGAAGTAGAATTGTATTTAGCTATTAAAATGGGGGTGTTTACTCATTCTTTAAAGGTTTAAATTTTTGCTAAACATGTTTAAGGGACTCAAGTTATTACTCTTTTATCATGAACAGCAACAACTATTTTATGTCGAGCCAGATGTTATTTATTGTCATTTCATTATATAAAATCGTTAATATTCAAAAATAAACTGAAGAAAAGTGTTATTAGGTAGTTTATTCAAACACCCATTTCTACTTCTTTATTCGTTTGTTCTCACTCGTACTCATTGTGTACTTTAATTCCACAACCTTAGGGAATCGTCTCAATACTCATCCTTTAAGAACTAAACTTTAGAAACAAATGAAGACATGTTTGACACATCTGAAAACAGATTTCCGGCAACACATTAAGCTGCCATAAACCTTAGGATTGGTCGTGTGGTCTGGGTCTTCAGCATCAACATCTGAAAACAGAATTGATATTTTTATCTTCTCAGAATGTCTCTGAAGAATAAGTAATGGATATTATCATCTTAGAAAAATGAATATTATCGTCTCAGAAGAATGGATATTATCGTATTAGAAGAATGAATATTATCATCTCAGTTCAAAGAATAGCACGTCATCTGTCCAACAAAATATCCATGGTACGAATCCTGATTCAGATTTGTGGCTCGAATCCTGGTTCAATTCTTTGCAATGCTCCCAAACAACTTAAGGCTGCAGGTTTATCAGAAAACCTTCAATTGCAGGAAATCTTCAATTTATGATTGAGAAACTACGCGAGTTTTATTAAGAACATAATGCTATGTTTAAACAAGAAAGATCAATCATGCATAAATCATTGATTATGAAGCACTTTCCAACTGAAACTCAATTTTATTTTAACATCTCTAAAATGTGATACATTCAGCGGTGATCATTTTTAAATTATCGTAATACTACAGTAATTTATTGTACTTGAAAACTTCAAAATTCATCGAAATATAAATCGTCTGCCTCCCTATGTAAAATCAATAAATATTTTATTTATATCACTTATATTCCAGACTTCAGAGCTAAATAATTTTGCGCAAAATAATATTCGGCAATTCTTATACAACTCACCTTGCAATCGCTTGATTTGCCTACATTCTTCATAAGTTAAAATTAGGCTTCGTTGTAGAAATAGTCAAAGTTCAACAATCATTTAAAGTAAAAACTATTTTAATTGCATTGGCACATAATTTATATACACAGATAACACGCAAAACTAAAGCGCGTTTATGATGGATGTAACAATAAATATAAGTTTTAAATATTCTTAACAATCACGATCTTTACACATGGAAAAGGAATTGGATGCCCTATTTTATTTTGCAATTAGTCACATGATCTTTTCATATATTATGGGTGTAATTGTTATTTCAATTTTTATTTAAATTACTGCCTAACATATTTTTCTGAAAAGTTTTTTCCACATTTTATGTGAAAAGTTGAATATTTCCTAAAATTTTCGAAGCAATTTGGGAATCTTAACTTTGCTTCAAATATGGTTAAAAAATTAAGTCCCATGGGGTTTTTAATGTATTTCTTTTTTTCAACTATGGATTGAATCCGAAATTAATAGGATGACATTATTTATTTCCATTCTCATACGTCCCACAGACCGTCCAACAACATACTAAAATTTCATTTTGATAAAGTCATTTTTACGGCAGTTATCGTGTGAACGGGAAGACAGATAGATAAAATTTACAAAGTCGTAAACACTTTTCAACTATGTTGGAAAGTATTAAGAAGTAGAGGATTTGGAGTATACTCACATCAAAGTTAAAAGGGAAATGGCGGGATTTACTTTAACAATAGAAGAAAAGTCCCAGTATTTGTGTGGATAAAGCGTATTCCGGTCATCTGATGATCTATGGTTCAAATTCTGGTTAAAGCATAAGTTTTATTTCTAAATATTTTTAAATGGTATCGGAATAAATATACTTATGGGTTCAAGATAGTTGGAAATGTTGGGACCGTAGTCTGTATTTTTAACAATCTTATCCTAAACAATATTTCGTGTAATAAATTAAATAGCTTTTATTCAGTATTTTAAGCTCATTTCTGCAAAAATCTATACCAATAATTGGATCTAAGATAATAAAACTGTCTCAAATATATTTACTTAAAGCCTTTCCTCAATCATGGCACTTAATTGAGTTCATAATAAATCCAATTCCACTAATAATGTTAAGGTTTAGTCTTTTATCTGGAAAATTTTTGTCAATGTTCAGTGTGTTAAAGTTCATTCTGGGGTTATTGGCAATGAAATTGTCGATCATCTTGTGAGAATATCAACCACTTCTAGTCAGCTCCTGGATATTCCAGCTCCGTACTCTTTTCTTTCCTACTTTTCTAAAATAATCAGTAATCAAATGATGTTAATCCTTCTGATACGACTATGATTCAGGGTGTATTAATATTTATCTCCCTCGAAATCAGGAATGCCACATGTTGTTTATGCAAAAATACACGGGATGAAGAACACTACATTTTTTGAATGCACTCATACAAACCATATAACCTGTAAAACACTTTGATGGGAATAAATTAATATGGCTCAAAAATGTGATGAATAATAAAAAATCTAGTAATTATATAAAGCATTTATGTGTCTCTTTGCTGTTAATCAACTTTTTCACTTTTACATAAGTTATACAGTTTTATCTCTAATTATTTTCATTCAACTTTGTTGCCATTATTAGTTTGTTGCCATATTATACCAACAATGTTGCCATTATATCATGTATTGCTTTCCCTGCAATACATTATAATGTATAGGGAAAGTATTGGAATCATAACAAAGTCGCAACTCGAGTTTTTGACAGATCTACACGTTTTAGGACCTCTAGAATACGAAAAATGATTTTTAGCATGACGACTGTGCTTGTGTGTCTACCTGCCTGCGTGTCTGTCTATCTGTGTAATATACAGTTCCACTATAACTCAAAAATTTATGGACTGAATTTCATAAAATTTAGTATAGGTAAGTCCCTTGTGGGTGATTCTGGTGCTGATTAGATTTTGGTATAATTCGGGATAAAAGAACCTGCGTTTTTTTTAGAAATGGCCCACAAAAATTGCTGTTTCTACTCTAACTGAAAAACTAATTAACTAAATTTCACAAAATTTGGTAGATAAGTCACTTGTGGATTACCTTGGTGTTGATTAGATTTTGGTACCATTCAGAATGAATGGACCTGCTTAGTTATAACCTCCTGATGCTATTTTATTCTCTAGGTTAACTTTCCGTGTGGTCTATGTTTCCCGATTTGAAATAGGCGTTCAATATATCATAGAGCATTGAATCTGTACTAGTCGCTTTAGGGTCGTTATCAGACATACGATACCTTTGTACTAACCTACAGGGTTGAATTGTTCTGGCGCCATTGTGAGAAATCTTGCTGCCTTACCCGGGAGTCAAACCACGGATTTCGTATTAGTTAGCCGACATTCTACTGTGGAGCTACTGGACGGAATTATAAGCTCTTAACGTTTAAATGGACTCTGTAATCGACATGAGTTACATATAGAAAGAAGGTATCAATGATAGTTTCAGTTGTAATCGACATGAGTTAAATATAGAAAGAAAGTCTCAATGATAATTTCAGTTGTAATCGACATGAGTTACATATAGAAATAAAGTCTCAATGATAGTTTCAGTTGTAATCGACATGAGTTACATATAGAAAGAAAGTCTCAATGATAGTTTCAGTTGTAATCGACATGAGTTACATATAGAAAGAAAGTCTCAATTATAGTTTCAGTTGTAATCGACATGAGTTACATATAGAAAGAAAGTCTCAATGATAGTTTCAGTTGTAATCGACATGAGTTACATATAGAAAGAAAGTCTTAATGATAGTTTCAGTTGTAATCGACATGAGTTACATATAGAAAAAAAGTCTCAATGATAGTTTCAGTTTTCAACAACGAAAGTTAAATCGATTAAATATTACTTCTGTTGATAAGGCAACAGCATTTCATTAATGGTTAGATTATGGGGTAAATGAAGGGGAAACGTTTAAAAAAATACAAGAAAGATCAATCACGCATAAAGCATTGATTATGAAATACTTTCCAACTTCACTGCAAGTTTATTTAAACATCTCTAAAATGTCATGCATTTCTCGGTAATATTTTAAAAATTATCACAATACTACATTAATTTAATATATTTGAAAACTTGAAACTTCATCGAAAAAAATGAACTTCATTCAAATGATGGCATTTAAATATTATTTGTCTGGTTTAAACATTTCTAAAATGTGATACATTTCTCGATAATATATTTAAAATTATCATAATACTACAATAATTTATTATATTTGAAATCTTCATCGGAAACAACTGAAATTTACTTAAATGACGATGTCGAAATATAAGACGCCTGGTTCTCTCTATAAAAGCAGCATTTCATTCATAAGTATTTTCCCATTCATTTCATTCATCACAATACTATAATAATTTATTTTATTTAAAAACTTAAGACCATGAAGGTACAAGTAATTAAACTAACTCTATGCTTATATGCTTAAAACATCATCGAAAAAATCGTCCTTCTCTCTGTAAAATCAACGAATATTTCATTCATATCAGCTATATTGCAGACTCCATGAGCTAAATAATTTTGCTTTAAAGAAATGCAAGTCATTTTTACGGAAGTTATCGTGCTAACGGACAGACAAACAGACAGACAGACAGACACAATGAACAAAGTCGTAAACACTTTTCAACTTTGTTATTGTAAAGTGTTTAAAACGTTCTCTTTAATTTTATATACGCGAGAGTTACTCCGCTGGATCCAGGAACTGTTATATACTCTAATGTAAATAAAATACATAAAATAAAAGCTTTTGGCATGGTGTAGCTGGTATCAGATGTGAGCGCAATAAAATAAATAATATTTCAAGTGGTTTTTGTCGATGGCTGTTTTAGGCCTAAATTATGTCTTCTATTCTACGAACTATTATTAAATCTTTAACATTATTAAATTTCAAGATCTTGTTTAGAATTAACATTTTCCAGTCTTGCCATATAATTTTTTCGTAAGTAATATGCCAATAAATTTTGTCAAGCCTTTTTAGCGAAATTGATTAATTTGTGACCCAAATTTCTTAATATCATGACACGATTTTTAGAACTAATACTCATGGTATTTAGGAATCGGCAAATTTTTTAGACAGTAAATTAATTTTTATACACAATTTGTTCGTGTGTTTATTAGCAGTTTTAAAATAAAAAGGGTTAAAATAACTTAAATAAGCTGTTTTGTATATGGTAAATATGCCATCCCTTGTCTCAGAGTTAAAATAACATGAGATTTAATTATACTTAGTTGCCATGAACTGAAGAATGTTCATTAACTTTGGAATTCCACATTCATTTTCGTACAGCTATTAACATAACACATATTTTCCCCATTTTCTGAAGCAAAATAACGAAAATGAACATAAATTTCCATTCTATTATGAAACCATATTATTTTGTTCCAAACATAGTATCATTGGTCTAATTGAGTGATATAAATTTTTATATAAATATATATCTATGAATTGCCTTTAATATCTATAAATAGTCCTTAATATTTATAAATAGCCCTTATCTATAAATGGTTTTAAACATTGGTTTCAGATTGGTCTTTATATATATTTCTGTGTTAAAATATTAGTATATATCGAACAAGTAAAACATTTAAACATCATTACTTATAAGATTTTATGACTTGAAATAGTGAAAATACTTTGATATAAAATTTCTTTTTTTTTTGCTCATCAGTCGATAAAAATTACTTTAAAATGAAGAATTACATTTCTCGTAAACTCGCATTAAAACGTGAGAAATCAAACTAATATTAATCCATGCATACATGATTTCTAAACAAACTAATTTTTATTGCTATTTAGCTTAAAATAGAGATCAATACAAAACGATTGGGTTTGAACTTAAATAAGACGTTTAATATTAAAATTTCCAGAATGGTATTTAGTGACATTAATTATTATTGAAAAATCGTTGTTATAACAAGATAACAATGGGCAATATGATGTTTTTTATATTGTAAAAATTATATAGAATATTTCCCAAAATAGTAGAAAGCACAATATTTTAAAATTAGTATTAAAATCCTTGGAAATGATATACAAAATCTTTTTTATATTCAAAATTCGAGAATGATATTGTGCGACATTTATTATATTGAGAAATCAGTGGTATAATGAAATAACAATGGTTAGTAATACGTTCTCCTAAGTTGTGAAAATTATACTGAAAATTCCCTAAAATAGTGAAAAAACATAAAATTTTAAAATTTTGCATTAAAATTTTTGGAAATGATATACAAAATCATTTCTATATTATAAATTTAAATATATGAAGCGTTTGACTACACAAACATTTATGTTCTATATATTATTTTTGTATACTTATGTTATAATTCGGAATATCAGAATGAAAAAAAAATATATTTTTATAAGGTTTTTTTCACAAGTAGTAGTTTTAAGAAATATTCAAAACATTTTTGGAAGTTTTGATTTTCCATTTGGAAATAGCTTATTGAAGCAGTAAATGTATATGCTTTGGGTTATGTGTGTTAATATATACCATTTTGATGCCATGTATATGTTAATAACATTTACATTTTGAAAACATTTACATTTTTATAACGTTTGCATTTACATCTTTATCGTAGCTTAAAATATCATTCCACGGAGACATAGTGCCATTGCTTAAGGATCTATAAATAAATCTCAGTGAATAATAATTTGAAAACCATGAAATTCGAGTAATTGGAGTTCTAGTAAACCAACACGTTAAAAATTTTATGCAGTTTTAGATTATACAAATATCATATCTAGACATAAAATTTCTAACGAAGTCACATTTTATTAACATATACTCACATATACACACATACACAAACGCACATGTTTCCAAAAGTGTTCGATATTGGTGCAAGATGTCTTTAAACGAGCCATTTTTAATCAAAAGTATTTTCCAAGATATTTGAAAACATGTTATATTTCTGTGATAGATTAATCGTTTATTTTACATATTTACGCCTTGTTTTATAATTTTCCTATCATTGTCTTCGTGGTTGTGATATTTCCCCTCTTCCTGCAATTTTCGAAATGGGGTTGCTCTTTGTTGTTCGAAATTTTCTTTGAGGGGGTTGTTCTTTGGAATCATCAAAGGTGATGTCGACTGAACATATCACGGACTCTTTTCTCCCTACTTGGGAACCCATCAATTAATTAGCAACGTCTGTAGCCGTCAAAGCGTTAGTTGCCGTTTTATGTCAATTTTCTTCAATAGTCTCGCTACTTTTAAAACATATAATTCACAGTTTTGTTCTAAGCATAAGTTACATTAAGTAGACTATGATGATTTAGTAAAAATGAACATAAAACGAAATGAATGCAGTAGTCTTCTACTGGTAACCAAAGGTGTGCACACTTCATTTTCAACGGAACTAAATCACTTTTCTTTTCTTTTCTTTTGCTTACTTAAGCAACATTCCGTTGCTGTGAAAACCATGGAATTCATATTTATAAATTCAAAATAAGCAATATTTCTACTAATAAAAAATCGCCAATAATTGTTTTTAACCGAAAAAGGAACAACGAATGAATACCCAAAGAAGGTACGTACAATTACGACTGTTTCAAAAATAAAGTATCTTAACATAAAACAAAATTCATCGACTCAAATAACAATTACAGTGTCTTTAAATACATCTGCAACGACTGTAAACAAGTTGTAAATAAATATGTAAATCTTAAAAAAGCTTTAAACCATAATATTTACCGCCTTTAGCCTAGACATGGGGTTGAGTGTAGAACACGCTGTAGAATTCTCTATAGAAATCATTTAGCCGGTGACAGATGAAAATATTTGTAACAATTGACGAAGTATGGATCTATTTAAATGACTGCAAACAAAGATCTATTTACTATACTAATTACTAATGAATGACAAATCTCACAGATCCAATAGTCATTTTATTTTAAAATCATCCTACAGACGTAAAAACAATAGTCAAAGCGCTTTCGAACATCTTACATGTTCATCCTCAGTGGCAATACAATTAAAAACAATGCCAACGTGCTTACATATAATTCAATACCGTGAAGTAAGATAGCAACGCATATCATGAAATTCTCAGTCACACAAAAAGGTGGATTATGAGTCAGATTATAATTTATACAAAGTTCAAAAGCAAATACTTCAAAAAGGTTTAAAGATATAGGATTTTTTGAAATACAATAAGCCTTTGCATAGCTACATTGATTTATAATTATTGTGTTTAAAAAAAAACCTATATCTTTAAATCTTTTTGAAGTATTTGCTTTTGAACTTTGTATAAATTATAATCTGACTCATAATCCATCTTTTTGTGTAACTGACAATTTCATGATATGCAAATTTTACTTGACAGTATTGAATTGTATTTAAGTATGTTGGCATCGTTTCCAATTGTATTACCACTGATGATGTATATGTAAGATGTTCGAAAGCGCTTTGGCTATTATTTTTATGTCTGTAGGATGATTTTAAAATAAAATGACTATTGGATCTGTGAGATTTGTCATTTACTAGTAATTAGTATTTAAAATCGTGACGTGTCGCTACTCTTAGTATCTATTTACTATCTGAAACTAGGTGAAAAAGACCTCAAGTATTAGGTCCAAGAATCAAAGAAAGTTCCAGAAAAGGATTGATGAATATCGCTGTCTTTTAGTACAACGATAAATTAAAGTTATGAAAAGGAGACAAAAATGTTAAAATTAATTCAAGATAATGTTTACATTCATTTAAAGAAGTATCTTCCCTTTATCCCGAGTCTTAATAGAGTTGAACTCCATCGGTATAAAGCTCTGATCACACATGAAAATCTACCTCTAAATTTCTTGAAAAAAATGACAAGAGATATAGGCACATTAAAGTTGCTCATATTCCTTCAAAGGTCACTTGATGTGCCACCAATGGATTATTGTACTCTTCGACTGTTAAAAAGAGAACTTTCTAAACTCAGACCTAAAATTAATGGATGGACAATGGAAAACTGTGGATGAGAAGTGGAATAAAATTTCACTCATTACTTTACGAATAGCTAGGTCTCGTATATCTGAAATCAAGATGTAGAATGGTAGCCCTGAGAAAAGGCTAGATAGATCATTTTTGAAATAAATATCGTGACATTAAACCTTAACTATATTGTTTTAAATTCTTTCTAAAAATGTGTAAACACACTCTGTATTTAATCAAGATATTTAATTGGAAGTGATATTTAATCTTGATTTAAAAAAAAATCTCTATATTGTATGTATTTGAAGAATTTAGAATTCAAACTAAAATTTGGCAATTTTGATGGTTTGAGTATCACTTGTTTGATACAGTCGAAATTCAAACTATAAAATTACTTTTCATAATTTAATAAAAATTATATTTCTAATTTCTTAAATGGCTTGTTACTATGAAAGCTATACCAAGCACATACATACAAAATCGATTGAATTAATAAAATACAATTAAAATTCAATTTGTAGATTCAAGTTTTCTCATATTAGCTATGGTTGGAATACAATTACTTTATGAAATCAAAATTAATTTTTTGTAGTCTTTTACGCAATAAAAATAAATTAATATGTGGAATTATAATTCAGCTGAAATTAAAATACAGATTAAAATCAATTAATCTATAAAATTCAAAGAAATGAAAACTGGATATATACTGGAACTACAATTAAAGATAAAAACTCAAAATAAAAATGAAGTACATAGCGTATAGAATCAAAGAGTTCGTTTCTTTATTGACATAATGATGCAACTTTTATAAATGGCATACTTTTGACAAATAAAATAAAAACTGCAAAATACCTCAAGTAACTCTGTATGCTATGAAAACGCAACAGTATTAAGATATTTGACAATTAAATTCTTGCCTCGATGATTATTTTTTAATTATTTCAAGGGAATGTTGATATTGGAACTGTTCATTATCCTCAGAATAAAATGTCTTTTAAGATATTAATGGCATAAAAGTTTCACGAATGCTCGGAATTTCTTAATTTCTCTTACAGAAATGTCAAACCGAAAATATTTTCTGTCTTCAATAACACTTTATTTAATTAAAATAAGGATTATTAAAATGTTTAAATTAAGAAATAATGAATAGTAAAAGTAAAGACAACATAAGTATAAAATTAATAAAAAATGAATAATAAAAATAAGGATAACATGGGTATAACATAAGAAACAAGGAATAATAAAAATAAGGGAAACATGGGTAAGAAATCAAAAAATAAGTGATAATAAAATAAGAATTAACAAGCAAAATATATATAAAAAATAAGGATAACATAAATATCTCATTATATAAAATGAAAACAAGAAATATTGAAAATAAAGATTGCATAGACATACAGTTTTGAAATGAGTAATAATTAAAAAGAAAGGATAAGATAGGTATACAATTAAGAAATACGGTGAAAGAAACAATTTGAAATAACAAGAAACACATGAAAAAACGATAATATAGGTATAAAATTAAGAAACAAAGAAATATAAGCATCATTTGTGTCAATCCACTATTCAAAAAATGTAATATAAAAAACTTCGAAATCTCAAATATGTGAGTATTCAGTAATCACTGCTTTAACGAATTCTACAAATTTTCACTCAAGTATGTCACAAAGTCCCTCACCTGCATACGATGATTTTCAGGTATCCTAGATAGATGTAACAGAAATTTTTTAAACAACAGTTAGATGCGTTCGGCTGTCCAATGTTACTTCAATAGCACCCCCGAATATAAGGAATGTTCCTAAATCTGCAATCGAAATCTCATTGCAGATAATAGTGTCCATGGTCTGGCTTTATGTTTATATGCGCTTTTTTTTTAGCTAGAAATAGCTAATAGAAGTAAAGACAGCACGAAAACCTATTGTGTATCATAATTTTAAAAATCTTTACGGAGACCTACAATACTTCGTAATTGGTATCAGATATTTTAAAGATTAAGCTCAGGCGTTCCCAAGTTAGGAAATTTCTAAGAAATTTCGTGAAAACTGCAAAGAACTTTGATATCTCAGCTGAGGCTCGAACCGCGGATTTTCGTATTCGCCAGCTAAAGCTCTTCTAATTGAGATACTGAAACGAAATTCAAACTTTCAGGAACGAAATTCAAACTCTCATCGTCAAAGCGAACTCTGGATTCTCCTCTCTCCAATGTCCGACTAACGTTTAACTTGATAATATGATTGCTAGTTCTGATTAAGGTTAGCTTCTAAAATAACATTAATAATGCTATTTTTATTCTCCAGGCTAGTTTTGCTGGTCTCTCGATTTTAAATCGGCGCTCCATGACTCGTGATACACTGAGTCCGTACTAGTTGTACTAGGGTCACTTCCAGACCCCCAACTTCATTGAACTAACCAGCAGGGTTAATATATTCCGACGTTATTGCAAAGAAACTTGTTAGCTCGAACCACGGATACTGGCAAACCGATGTTTTTCTAATTGCTTCCTGGACGAATTCGCAAGCTCTTATTATTGAAGGAGTTTGCAAGACTGACTCTTGTAATAAGCGGACCCGGGCGGTTGATGGTACCAATTGTAAAACCGTTACCTGTTGTATTATCCGTATCCGTAATCAAAACAGGAACAGTTCGATGACTGCATGATATCATATGATAAAATTTCATAACGTGAAGGCCGTCGTGATCGTGTGGTAAAATATATTACAGAACAATAAATATCAGTACAAATACTATAAATACAAACTCAGCTGAACCTCTTCCATGGCGATGGGTGTAAAGGTCCACTAATGACTGAAATATTAGAACATGGCAAGAAAGGGAATACATGTACACATAAAATGATTACTCCAAAAATGGTGGAATTAAATTATTTAATTAAGATATTATCAATATATATATTCAATTATACTATAACAATAATCATTTTTCATTTTTTTCTTCCAAGTAATTTCCTAACTAAACACATTCTCCTATTTCATAGATCTAGATATCAATTATGTTGACACCTTTGAATCACAATTTTTACAATTCAAATTAATTATACTTCAAAGTTTTAAGCACATGTTATTTATATTCGGAACTGACTATTTTCAGTTCCTCATCCAGAAAATAGATCAAACAGTATTTTGAACATATTCTGGTATATAGGTTTCATTAAGTATGCCTGGTGTCGGGCTCAAGAGCCAAGTTCTATTACTAATCATCTCGAAAATAATAATATTCTACTTACGAAATGGTTCTTGGTTATGTTTCAAATTTTAATAGACATGATCCTGGATGCATATCACTCATTAAGAGGTCTCCTCGGTATAGGAACTTTTGGTTATAATTTAGTAAATTTTGTAAAATTTGGAGCAGACCGCCCGCAGGTCCAGTTAATGTTCATTTGTTTCATCTCCCTCGAAAAGATAGCGTCCTTACGCCACCGTCACGTCATCAAAAATCACGTCTTCCAAATTTACTAATCAGGAAAAGGCCAACGACACGTACAACATCTACACCACCAGCCACACTTGAACATCACGAGCCTAAGAGACTCCGGATTTCGCATTCCCACAGACGGGCAATAAACAGAACAAACATTAATACATCTACTTTAAATTAATGGTCGCTTCGAAAAAGGAAGAGAAGCCGAGACATGAAAGATTACAAAAATCGTGCAGTTTTTTGCACACAGAAAAACACTTAAATCAGAATACAGCTATACAAGTACAAATAATATAAAAATACATTTAAAATTCAGCTGAGTCAAGAATTTATAAAATTCCGACAAAACACGCTAGGCTTCAAATTTCTTCAAAATTGCTTAAACTTAGGCTGCACTAGGTTTCAACTGTCAAATATATGTTTCCAGAATCCGTAGGTTTTGTGAGTTGTTGAGACCCAGACCGTCCGACCTACCAGAAAGGTGTAAGGTAACCGTTTGGACGGCCGGGAAGTGCCACCCAATTTAGACCGGAACCCAGTGGGGAAGGCATCCACAGGGACCGTACTATCCTACCCTACCACTAACCTCTCGGAAGGACTTACAGACCCACATGTTTAACGTGATCGTACTCCGCATGAACACGGCGGCAGTTGTGGCAGCTGCAAATCCAGCGCGCAAACCACTGGGCTACTCGTAGGTTTTGTGAGTATCATAATTCAATCCTAGCAGTATTAGAGCTCAATAATTTCAAACTGACTGTGTGGTAGAATTGAATTGTTGCTCACCATATAGGTTCGTATAATTGTGGGCATAGTAAGTTTTCTTGTTGACATTGCAGCAAGAAATTAACATGAATTCCATTTTGTCGAGATTTTAAAAGCTATAAAACCATCGGATGTTGTTAATGGCAATAGGAAATCTAATTATATTTCGATTTTGTTTTATTGAGTGCATTTTGAGGAGACTTACGCTTTATTTAAGTTCCATGATACAAATTTATTAATAGTTGTCACGCAAAATCTATTAATATATTCTAAGCTGAGTAAAATCCTGAACACTTAGTGAGCCCTTATATACAACTATAATTTAGCATCAGCATAGTAACCACTAGCATAGTAAACACTAGCGTCAGCATAGTAACTGCATACTAACCATGCGTAATTTCCACGTGCGTTGGTAACGTGTTCAAAACGTGATGGAAACTTTTCCACGTGCTTCATTTAAAAACAATTCAACAAATCTTAGTAAGAATATAAATGTTTTCAGCATGATCGCTTCCAAATGGCTTTTACTATCACTAATAGTTACATCTACGGATATCAGTGACACATTTCCTAAAAGTACGTAAAAATGTAATAATATAGCATTATTCTTTTCTGTTACATTACATCTATATAAAATTGAAAATCTGTCTGTTTATTTGTTTGTTTATTTGTGTGTATATTTTTGTGTTTGTCTCATCATCACGGGAGAAAGGCTGCATCGAATTGGATGAAATGTTTGGGGTAGACTTGGAATTTAATTGTTTTGGGTTTCAAGGGTCAGGGATTGTTTTAATATTAATTAAAAAACACAATTAAACCTTCTATAGAAATAGCATTATGCGGACGGTACATTTCCAAAAATTTATTTGAAGAAAATTATGTCATGTTGCCTACCAACGGATTTAAATCAGATTTTTATTAATTTTTTTCCGATTTAGATAATAAAGATATGTATATAAAATAAATTTCATCGTTAAAGTATTTTTGACTGGATATAAATTACGGTCTTCAGTTGTAACCATTATTATCATTGACATTTCAGGGGATTATTGTTATTTTGACAAAGATTTTAGAAACTCATGTGTAAATGTAATAATATAGCATTATTCTTTTCTGTTACATTACATCTATATAAAATTAAAAATGTACGGGTACTCTTTACGGGCGTTATTGATATTTTCAATTTAATACGTCATCTGTTTTATTTTGGCACAGATTTTTGAAACTCATATTATAATATGGGTAATCTTCTAACACACGGGCATATCTTCTAATCTACAGCAATATAAGTAATACCGTTATATATACAATTTTCGCGCTTTCATTTTGGCATATATTGGAATCAATTATGACCTCCAGGTTTAAAGATTACGGGTTTACTGATATTTTCAATTTATTACATCATTTGTTTTAGTTTGACAAAGATTTTAGAAACTCATATGTTGTACGTGTAATCTTCTACTAATGCACGGGTATATCTTCTAATTTTCGCGAATATAAGTTGTACGGGTCCCATACAATTTTAGTGCTTTTAATTTGCATATAATTAAATAATTATATATAATTTAATTTGCATTATAATTTTTTGTAATATGCTTAAAAACGAGACCAGGATGTTTTATTTTTCAGATCTGCCTGTGAAGGTAATTTTGTATAGCGAGAGCAGATGTTCTTAAACTTCTTTTTAAGAACATTAAATTAAATATTTTAATAGAATATTTTGATTAACAATGTCATTTAGTATACTATAGGCATTTGCACACTATTGTGGATTTTAAGTTTTTTTATTAGATACTCCTTAAGAAGAATGGGTATACTGCTAATACACAATAAATCTAAATACAATATATCCTTAATGAAATACGCTTAGTTAAATTGATGCGTCTGCGCATTAGTAACATTCCATATCAACTTATACACACACACAGAGAGAGAGAGAGAGAGATTACATTAATATGAAATTTTTAAAACATTTTTAGAGGCATGGAAACATGAATTTTCGTTAAAATAAAATATTAAATTCGTCAAATTTTTGAATATCATAATATTTTTACAGTGTTCTCTATACGGATTAAAAGGATATGAATGCAGGAATTGCTTATTATTATAGAGTTTTAAGAAGGGATTATAATTCATTTCAAAAATTCATATTTTAATTATCATGTTCGAAGTAACTTTTAATAACGCTATAAAATATCATTAATACTGCTACTAATACTGGTATTGAAATTACATTTTCAAATACAATTTTTCACTAAGAATAATCTTTAGATTTGACAATTTATTACTACATTTTCTTTTCTTGTTCTCAAGCCTTCAGAGAGTAAAATATGTCATTAATTACTCTATATTAAATTCGTAGAATTTCTCTTTTCAGTCTGCTTTACGATTAATTCTCCGAGTGACCCGGAAGTCACGAAATACATTTGATCGTTCTAACAAAGCCATTAATATCTTATTAATGACCATATTAATAAGAGTCACGAAAAGAACTACGTGATATGATTCTATATATTTTATAACGGAGTTTGAAAGTCTTTTATTCAGTGGAAAATTGCATTGCTCTAATTACCTCTATAGAAGAAAATATTGCGCATCGTTTTATAGATAAATTGCACTCTTTGTATAGTAGTTCAGTAATATTAAAACATTCATAAACTAACCGGAGATCTAACCACGGATTTTTGTCTATCAAGTGCTTTATTTTTTGAGATAAAAGGATGATAGTAATTTTTCTACAGCTGGTGGATCCTTCAGCATTTTTTCTTCAGATTTCAGTAGTGAAGTGAAAACATTTCTTAAAGCAAGGCTTAAACGTGTAGTGAGAAAGGGAAATCTTCAACTTGGTAGTGCCGGGGATGGATTCCGAGGAAAAAGCGTGATAGGCCAGTACCATAGCGTTGAGCTAAAGACATCTCCAACTCAAGGTATTTAATACTGCCTTATGAGCATTCGCTACAGTACTCTTCCCCCAGTGAGTTTCATCAAAACTGAAAAAAATTGTCACTGGGTTGCAGATGAGGCGACGACCTTCTAAGTTGAAGTGAAGGAGCTGTTACAAGCTGTTTCGTAGTGAGTTCAAAGACCCGATGACATACGGTAAGTTGACGTCAGAGAATTTCGAAAGTTCAAGAAAGTGTGGTGGCGCCATCTCATGGGGAGTGCAGAAAGTACATCTATGCAATGTATATATAATACTCGGGAAGCAAATTACTGGAAATCATTGCTCGAAAGTTCAAGAAAGTGTGGTGGCGCCATCTCATGGGGAGTGCAGAAAGTACATCTATGCAATGTATATATAATACTCGGGAAGCACAATTACTGGAAATCATTGAGCGGAGGATGCTTTATACTCTTGTCCAAGGTTGTCAATGTAGCGAGAATGCGAAATGACCAGGTTAGAAGTACCGGGATTTGATCCCGGGGGCAAAATGTGGTAGTCCAATGTCATAGAGTTGAGCTAAAGACGCCTCCCAGCTCAAGGCATTAAATAGCCCCTTATGAGCGTTCAATACAAACGCCTTAAAATATGTGAATGTTACTTTCGGAAAGATGCCAGTATATTGAAGAAGAAAATCATACAGCAGAATAATTAAAAATATTGTTTATCTGAATTTTAGTAGGTCCAAGTGTTTATTTTATTCTTTGTACTCTAAAATCAAAGGATGGATTTTTATTGGTGTCCTCTAATTTGCTGAAGCTTTAAGCATGTGTTTAGTGGGACTGTTGGGTCAACACTGAGTAACACGATGCTAAATGTGGATGCTTTTGCTTATTTCCAAAAGAATAGAATTGGTATTATGAAAAACTTCAAAGAATTTATGGCGTTACTCGAAAATGAACTGGAGTCTTCGATTGGCAAGTCTTAATGCATTTGAAAAGATCTTGCTATCCCAACTAAGGATAAAATTGTGAATCTTCAAACTGATCAGCCAATTTTCTAACCTCTGACAAAATTCCATCTTCTTATCATCGAAATGGACATTATACATAGTGTAAAAAGGAACGTTGTATTTTGTGAGAAGCATTTGCGACTCATAAGTCGAGTTCTTCTTATTCAAGATCAAAGTAAAACCATGTCTGAACAACCTCTTCATTTTTCCATCTTTTTATACATGAGATCTATCATTTTATTACTAGTAACACTGGTCAATTGAAAATTATTGCCACAAATATGAGGATCAGTAGAAGTATTAAATAATTGAATCCCCGAGAGCTCAATCATCTACAGCATTGAATATGTAAGATTAAGTTACTGTGGTGTCTTTGTGAAGGAACGTCATAACCTTAATTCGAAACAAGATCTCTACCTGGTAAGTTGACGTTCGATCCAATGATTTATTGAGACGATATTTTTTTTTCTATTGTTGAAGTTGTCTGAACAGACTTCTGATATAAAATCTGCATCGGAACTTCACTTACATACTCCTGGGCGTGGTAGCCCAGTGGTTAGCGGGCGGGAGTTGCAATCGGTAGGCCCAGTTCGATTCCCGCCACTGCCAAAACTGTCGCCGTGTTCACGCGGACTACGATCACATTAAGCATGTGGGTCGGTAAGTACTTCCGAGAGGTTGGTGGTAGGGGAAGGAGGGTACGATCCCTGTGGATGCCTCCCCCCTGGGTTCCGGTCTAAATTGGGTGGCACTTCCCGGCCGTCCAGACACTTACCTTACACCTTTCTGGTAGGTCGGACGGTCTGGGTCTCAACAACAACAACCTACATACTTCTATTGCAAAGGATACCATTTGGAAGATTTTTAAAAATTGCACATCGTATCTTAAGAGCACAGGATATTCGAAAGAAGGAACAATTAGAAGAAAGAATAATATTTTTAGAATAGGTACATAAAATCCTAAAACTAACTTTTAACTGTAAAATGGCATCTTAAATTGGGCTGAAACTTCAATAAGCCTGTAGATTAAAAATCATATAGAAGGATTAGTTCTGACTATCCAAAAATTATTTTGTAGGGAAAAACACGCGTCAACGTTGCAGAATGAAACGTTGCAGTTGCAGGGTGTTAATTGATGTTTATCAAATGAAAGGAAGGAAAATCGTAATAAGATATATTGTAATTGTTTTAGAAAAATCGTAATTAAACATTATGTTCTAATGAATATATTATTGCTTGCATGACGATGTTTTTTGCTAACTCATCTTCTCAAACTCCCAAAAATAAGTCAAGAAGAATATTTCCAAAGTCCTTGAAGATTCAATATTCTCACCTTTACAAGTAACAACGAATGAGTGATATGTAGATTTAATGCAGCATGCCTTATATCCACAATATATTAAAGATGATCAATGTATAGGAATTATGAGCACACATAATTAGCATTAGGCTTGGCATGCTTAGCTGTTGGTTATGACCAGAAAAGGCACGACAGATAACAACTTCTACATACTCACCGAGCTGATATCAGAAAACGCCAGCGAGTAGTTTGAATCTCATTAAAGCAGAAAATAAGTATATCTTTAATATACTATATAGGAACAGAAGCTAATCTTGGTTGTTCAGTATGTTAAATTCAAATTTTGCATGACGTGCGATTTCAGACGATAATCGTTAAATATTAAATGTTGGTTGGACTGAATGTAGAAAATAACAAAAATTTTTAAGATATGTAATTTTGAACAAGAATAAGTTGAGGATTTTGAATAAGTTGAAAATATTGCACGGAAATGACATTGATAACAGTTTTAATCCAATACATTTTCAGAACAATAAACGTTTGACAAATATAAGAGAAATAACAGTCTGCCATTATTCAGCATAAAATATATAATAAATTATTCATATTTGAGAAAAAAAACACACACTTTAGGAGATTTAAATGGCAAAACAACCTAAATCTAATTCTAAATAATATAAAAATATATAAACGTACTTATTATTTTTTAAGATAAAACAAAATAATTTTAATTTAAGTTATTGTACTAATATGTACACATTTTTAAGAAATAAAATAAAATAAAATTAATTCAGATCAATATATGAATTTAAAGTAATAAAATGATATAGTAACTAGATAATATTATTGTAAATTTCCATATATAAATGTTCTAAAGCCGATTCTGTAGCTGAGTGTTTTAAGACAAGCGTTTCTCCGTGCTCTCTCAACTGCCGGGTTGCGAGTTCGAATTCAGTTTGCTGGTATGGCTATTGTGGTGTCTTTAAGGGGTGTAATGTGTTCCCTGTCCCGTGGTGCATCAGGGCAACGTCACGTGACCTCAAAATTGTTTACGTTACGCCCGATATTTGGCCGAATCGTCAGCTAACAAATTATCTGGCCATTAATAACAAGCAAACAAAATATATTAGGTATATCGGTTTGAAATTTCTATAACTCTAAAAAGCAAAAAAAAATTACAGAGATATGTAGCATTTTATTGCTTATTAATCAAAGCTAAAAGAGGAAACAAAATGCCTTCTTGGTTATTGTCTAAATGAAGAACTGCTTGTACAATTAGTAATATAAAAATTTAGCATTTATTTCTGTTTTTTTTCGCATTAAACGTGATAGAGGATTTCCAGCTAAATCTCTATAATTGGAAATAATACGTGATATTCTGATAACTTTAATGCTAACTTTAATGCTTTAATGCTATAAAGTAACAGTCTGAAGTATGAAATAGCAATTTAATATTAAATCATACCACTACTTTAAATTCTTTTTACATATAAATTGCATTTTAGACAATAATGAAATGGGATTATTCAAAACTAGAAGGAAATTTTAAAATAAAATTCAATCGAGTATTATCCAGCTGAATTATTTCATATGAAGATGACTTTTTAGCTTTTTCCCTTTTATGGACATTATTTTTACGTCTTATTTAATATAAATCGGTGTTTCTGAGAAAAGTAATGAAAAATTCTTTTTCAGTGCGAAGACGAATTTTTCTCTTGAATTGCCTCTTTTGTACTTGAATCATCCATGCAAACCGGGATCCCATTTTCAAAGCATGAACATGATCTTTTTCATGCTGCATAAAATATTTCTTCCCTTTTTGATTGCCTTTTTCGGAATCCATCCAGATTCTGATCAAGCCATTGTATAATGTGGACGGATTTTTTTTTTTACTTTGAGAAAATTCTATTTTGAAGTAGAAATTTAAACTTAAATTCCTTTTAGGTCTACGAAATAAATTTGTTTAGGAAAAAAAAAATCTTAAATTTCAAGTTTTCTTTAACATTGCATCATATAGTGATCTTATTATTGTGATATAAACTTTTTTTGACTCGATGTAGTGATGTGTAATAAAGTCCGTAGCATAATTAATGGGCTGTTTCATGTTCTTTTTTTATCATAAACGAAAATTTCTTCAACCCAGATAGTCCAACCTAGGCCAGGAAGTGCTACCCAATTTAAACCGGAACCCAGTGGGGCAGGTATTCACAAGGACTATATCCTCCTTATCCTGCCACCAACTTCTTCGAAGGACATATGGATCCACATAATTAACTTACTCGCACTCCGCGTGAGCACAGAGACAGTTTGGGAATCGAATTCGGGTCGTTCGAAGCTAACAACTGGGCTGTCCTACCTCTATGGTAAGCTAATTAAAATGTATTAGTTCATACGCATGTATTGTTATGCAAATTTATGGTACACATTATTAGTTTATATATAAATAAAATAGTACTAGTGAGGCCCACGGGCATACTAGTGAAGCTCCATAAGTAACTTGAAAAACTAGTTTATTTATGGGATATCTTACTAAAATACAATGCAACACTCAATTGCTGTCTGTTTAGAAACAATACAAAGAATGCATTATGTAATCTATTGTTGTAAATAAATAAAAAAATAGTCCAATTCCCAGCTTCGTTTTTAGTATGTAATGTCGTATGCAACGTAAAGCTCCAGAATTCTCTATTGTAAATAAGTTAAAAGTGAGTCCAATATTGCTTGCCCTCTGACTGGTTTCAGACGCATGCACTCCGTATTGCTCTTTAGTCATTATGATGTTTGTTTCACAATAAACGGAATTGCTGCTTGTGAGAATAACACATTCAATACTTCTTTAAAAAAAAGCAGGAATATGATAATTAGATTACTACAAGGAAATTCGAATTTTCAATTTTTTCGTTCACATAAGAGCTGAGCCGGTTCAAATGAGACCTAAACCATGATTCCAGCTAGAGTGCAAGGTGCTTGATAATTAAGAATAGTGGGTGTGAATTTTTTGATTATTTCTTTGCCACGTCACAACTAGTTATAATTTTTTCAATTTTAGATTCTTCCCTTAGTATTAAATCTAATATGGATCGAATGGCATTAAAAACCGAAATTCCAGCAAACTCTTACTAGAATCCTTCCTCTTGCTACAGAACCTCTCACGATCTGAAATATATTCCTATTTCACCTTAGGAACGCAGAAATGCTGATTAGCTCGGTGATTGGTCTACCAACCAAAGCAGTTAGAATTTTTAGCTTAAGTAAACATGAAATATAATACACACTCAGGGAAATAATAATCGAAATGTTATTTATACCCCACAAAGCGCTCGATAATTTTCATACATTATCTCCTCATCTCAATCAGTAAATTCAGTGCTTTCAGTGTAAACGTGTTTTTAGTCGATTTTCGAAAATATTATTCGTAATATTGAGATCCTTCTCCTGTTTGGATTTTAGAAGATGCAACAGGTGATGTACTATTTACGAATTGGGGACTGACGTACGAAAATTCCTTGGGATCGTTTGATTAGTTCGAGAGATAAATTAGTGGGATTGCGTATATCACTATACATCGTCCTACGATTTTAAACTAGGTTGAAATCTCGTGACTGGGATCATTTGAGAGTAGTAAACTGATTAGTGATCTCTCTTTAATCTTTCAATTCTTTGGATGGTGTGCCTTTTACTGTAGAAATACGATATTATTCTTTGGAAACATAGCCATGAGCAACTGTAGATGTATCGAAAATAGACGCTTTAGCTACAGCGTATAAGGTTGATAAAATGGCACCAACTTGTTTCACGGGCGATAAAAATCTTCAGCAGAAGAGAGACACAGCACCATTACTAACAAAAGAACGAATTTAAAAAAAAATAGTTGTATCACGTGACCTAGAAAATAATCGTTGTCAGAGAAATAACGAAAAAGTGAAAAAGTGCGTTCGTCAATGGTGTTCTGTCTTATTTATCTTGATGAATCTGTATTGCTTTTGAAACTGACTGCTGCCTTTTCTCAGTGGCAAAGTGTTTATATTTTATAGTCATTTTTTGAAGACAGAAATCCAGGTACATTTTTTTATTCTTACCTTGCCTGTAGCCTGCTAATATTACTTTGTTAGGTAATAATGGCCTTAATCGATATCATGTATTACAAGGTATAACTTAAAAATTCTTAAATATTCTTGTATCTTATATTTTTCATAGTTTTGAAAATAAAATTAAAGGCTTTTTTTTCTATTATAAAAAGTACATATGAATTTGAGTGTTTAAATATTTGCAATAATATTCAAAATTGTATTATCATCAATTTAATTACGGCTCACGATTTAAATTTATACATTTTGTTTCGATGTACATTTAAAAAATTAACAATTTTATAGAACATTTATCGCATAATTAAATTCATTGTATTATTTGTTACTGAATTTGTTACCTGTGAGATATTATATTAAGTATGATGTCTTTTTCATCAATGTTAACCGGAAGTAATGTAATTAAAATTAGGAATGTTCTATCTCAAGCAACATCGAATATATTAATTTTTGTTTAATTAGCATAGAGTTTTATTTTGTATTTCAAACATGTATTTACTAGATATGCTTATAAACAAAATACTTTTATTACGAAATTTTAATCCAAAGAGAAAAATTTAAAAAAACTATACTACATAGATATTAATTTTTTTGAAGAATTTAAATTATCTCGTAAAGTAATTACTGGAAATTATCTGTAAATGAAATTTAAATTCATGTATTTTTTGTTTGAAATGGATTGAAAAAAATATGAAATATTATTCGTCAGCCACTAATAACTTATGTCTCTAGGGAGTGACATAATAGTTCTAAATTGAAGAATGCAAAATGAAGAATGCAGTTATTAATTGCAAAATTATGTACATATTAATGATAGGAATGAAACTTAATAAATATAAAAGAAGTAATTGTCATATTTGCTATAGATTTTATGTTAAAAGTCTTCCTGTAAATAAATTAATTGTTAGACATCGTTTTTGCTTTGAAATAAATTATATTTATGTCTCTTTTCATGTTGGCCAATATATAGTAGGCATTTGTTTATGACTTTGTTCATTCTGTCTGTCTGTCCGTTCGCATGATAACTGCCGTAAAAATGACTTTATCAAAAGAAAATTTTAATATGTTGTTGAGACGGTCTGTGGGACATATGGGAATGTAAATGAATGATATAACCCAATTAGTTTTTGATTGAACCCGGGTTAAAAAAGTGAGATAAATTGAATTCTATGGGTCCTAATTTTTCAAACATTTTTTAAGCGAAGTTATAATTCCTAAATTGCTTAGAAAATGTTAGAAAATGTTCAAATTATCCTATAAAATACATAAAAAAATCAGCAGAATATTTTCAGTAGTTTCTTAAATAAAAATTAAAGTAATAATTACACCCATATTGTATAAAGAGAGATCACTTCAAAATAAAATATGGCATTTATCTTTTTTTCCCAGTGCAAAAATTGTGATTTTTAAATTTCTTTTAAATGTATATTTAGTGCTGCACCTATCCTAAACCCGCTTTATTTTTGCGTATTTTCTGTGCATCTATATGCTGTGCCAACGCCATTATAATATTTTTGACTTTAAAGGATCATCATACTTTGATTATTTCTACAACGAAGCCTAATTTTAATGGATGCAGAATGTAAACAAGTAATTGTAAGATGAGTTGTATAAGAATTGCTGAATTTTTTTCACGCAAAATTATTTAGCTCTTGAGTCTGGAATAAAAGTGATATGAATAAAATTATCATTGCTTTTTCATTGAGGGCCATACGATTTATATTTCGATGATGTCATTTGAATAAAGTTCTATTTTTTCGATGAAGTTTTAAGTTTTCAAATACAATAAATTATTGTAGTACTGTGATAATTTAAAATATATCAGCTCTGAATGTGTCCCACTTTAGAGATGTTTAAATAAAATTGCATTTTAGTTGGAAAGTGTTTCATAATGAATGCCTTATGTATGATTGATCTTTCTTGTTTAAATTTATATGAGTTAAACCTATAGTTACATTATCGAGAAAATTATCTTCTAATTTCTAGAATTGAAATTACTAAAGCATGGCATGAATCAAAGTTGAAAAATATATGAGTAAATAGTTATTTATTTGTTTTCTTGAAATGTAATCCCTCTATGGCGGAACTTTTGAAATCTGAAATTACATATATTTTTTTAAATACACCATAAAAATTCTGAAAGAGGCTAAAAAGTTTCTTTTTCGGCAAGACCTTCCAAAACTTAAAAATGAATCGTCTAATAGTTGTAAAAATAGCTGTTTCACGTGACACATGAAAGTAAATCATGGTAAAGGGAAATTAAAAAATAAAAGTAAAAACCTGGGAGGAATGTTAAAGAACAGCAGAAGAACGAACTAAGATGAAAAATAAAGGGAATATCCTATGAGGAAGTATAGGGGATAACCTTTAACTCAAGAATATGAACTAACTTCAACAAAAGGAAAACTACTGTAAAATTCAGAATACCAAAAGTTGAAAGAAAACAATAGGTTTCCGAAAGCTACATGAACAATTTCATCAACTAAATTCGAATAACAAACAGTTTGAAAATGTCAGCGAATAAAATACTGCGAATTAAAAAAGTATATGACACAAAGTAGACGGAAAGTGACCGGGTTTAGAAAATGTATAAGCATAACTTCATCAACTGAAATCAATTATATCTTTCGATTGAAACTATAAGAATACTAGTAAATAAAAGACATTCTGAGATATGAATTTAACTGAAAATGAAGAAAGTTACCGGTTTCGGGAGATTCATGAGCTAACTTGATCAACTTAATTCATATAAAAAAAGTTTCAATCAAACAATTTCAAATACCAACAAATATAAAACTGTGGAATTAAGGAAATGGTACAGAAAATTTTTAATCAATTTTTAATTATTTTATTTAGCGAATAAAATATGTTTCAAATATATTTGTTGTTGGTATTTTTAAATTGCTTAATCGGAAGTTATTTACATTTTGTTGAAATATGTAGCTGATGATCAGCTTTCAGTTTAGGTCCAAACAGATACCGACCTACCCGAGGGTGTAAGGTATCTGTTTGGATGACCGGGATAGTGCCACCAAGTTTAGACCGGAACCCAGTGAGGGCGACATCCACTGAGACCGCACCCTCCTTACCCTACCACGAACCTCTCGAAAGGACTTTCAGACCCTCATATTTAACGGTTAGGTACTCTGCGTGAACACGAAGACAGTTTGGGCAGAGTCGGAAATCGAAGTTGGGTCGTCAGTGCTCTAACCAGTAGGCTGTCCCGCCCTTAGTTTATTATTTTCTTCTTCGACCCAAAACGTCCGACCTACCTGAAAGTGTAAGATATATGTTTGGGTGGCCGGGTACTGCCATCCAGTTTAAACTGGAACTCAGTGGGAGCTGCACACACAGGTACCGTACCCTCCTTCCTCTACCACTAATATTTCGGAACTACCACTAATATATTGTTCGTACTTCGAGTGAAGATAGGGACAGTTTGGATAGAGCCGGAAATCGAAATAGGGTCGTCATGTGCAATCGCCGCGCGCTAACCCCTGGGCTATCCTACCCCGTCAGTTTAATTATCTGATGGAAATCAGATAATACGAAAAGTTTCCTGTAAAGCTGATCATAAAAGTGACCCTTGAAAGCTTCGAGTAGCTCCAGAAATGCCCCTACTCTCCCTCTTTATAAGCCATTATAATATTAGTCACTTCTTAATTTTTCTGGTTCCTGCAATCACACACTTAATCGAAATTAGATCTCACGTATATTTTGTACTTTGGACCTATTATTTGTATAATTGTCAGCCTCAAAATTTCAGCCTTTTAAATCACTGGCGAATTTCTGAAAACTTTTTAGGACTTCCCGCATTTTGTTTGCTTGTCAGTCCTCGGTGGGGAAGGATTCTTATAAGATTCAGTCTTCTAGTTCAGCAGACGTATTCTGGAATATCTTAAAAGATAAAATCACATTAGACAATGATTATACAGGTGTACTTCTCCTATCTGATATCTTGTTTACTATATTGATTGCATTCTTAGAAATATAAATTTCCTCGACCCGTATCTAAATTAGCACAATTAATTTCAGAGTTTTAAATAAATAAGTCAAACATATTTCCGTTTAACTTAAATCCAATTACAACGTATGTTTAGATAATGCGGCGTTTTCTAATTACTTTATAATACGATTCTGTGAACCATTTAGCTAAGTAAATGATTGTTTTAAACATTTTCTGAGTATCAGCATCCTAGATATCACATTATTAGCAGTATTCAAATTTCGAAGAATGAATTATCTGTTCTTAAATATATAAAAAATATTACTTCAAAGTGAAAACTTTTAAAGAATATATTTCAGAATAATTCTGTTCTAATCTCGAAGAAAATAACATTTAAATATTTAAATTATTGGATGACAATTTTTTATGAATTTTAAATTTTAGACGGGTAGAAATAGAACTTGCTTATATATTTTATATTAAAACTAAGGGAATTATGGATTCTAAACGGGAGTGCATATACAAATTAGAAGTGCATATCGCCATATAACGTCAGAGGTGTATATACAGTCGTGATGACGCTCCCTATTTAAATACAGAATGCTATTAAGTGGCTTATATACGGAGATGACAGTACATTTGAATGAAACGTATGGCTACATAAATGCTGTAGGGATTAAAGATAACAAATGTGAGAATATATAAGTAAAGGAGGAGCATCATATGTGGTGATTAAAATTGTATTTAATTAAGTCATTTTGTTTATGATGATTAACGATAAATTTAAAATCCACAGTGCAAGAGGTTATAATGAATATAATATCAGAGTCATTACATTGTTTCCTCTCAAGCCTTAAAGTTAAAAATTGCAATAAATTGGTAGATTGAAATGTTATAATTCTATTAATTATTAATAATTATTATCGTGTTTGAACAAATGAATAACTATTTCAATAAATTGATATATTTGAAAATCTATAACTCTATTAATGGATAATAATTATGAAGATGTTTGAACAAATGAATAACAATTTATGGGAAATTATTTTATTATTATTTAATTAATTTCTTTATTTTTATTAATTTTTATTTTAGACTCTGAAAATCAAGTTTTGCCTACCTGCAATTTTTTAAGTAACAACTTCTAATCAACCAGAACTGAAAAAAGTGCGTTAATGTGAACTTCAACACAACACAAATATTTGATGGATAAAATTTTTTTATTTAAGCACTTAAATACAGGACAATTAATTTATTTAATTAAATACAATTTATTTCAATACCCTATTTCGCACTCTTTCTTTTAATTATCTATCTCTACATTTCGTGTTTTATATCACTGCATTTGGTGCCGTGACCAGGATTTGAACATAGTTTTTGCTGACACAACACAATGTATTAACCTATATATCAACACTTAGACAAAGGACAGTCACCATGAGGCTCCGTTCTCTTCTAGTTTGAAGATAGTTTTTCACCCTCACTAATTTTCGCAAAGTTTGATTGACGTGAATGCACAGGCCGGGTGCCTCTAAACATCCCCCTAGTTGACCGGCCTTCCATTACGTGACGCTTGAGTTGTATCACTTTTGGCATATCTTAAATAACATAGTTTATAGTTGTTTTCATAAATTTGTTTAACTATTTAACATTTTTCTCGACTTAAGTCGGGTTCTTTATTTCAGCCATTCTTGTTTTTATGACTTAAATATTTTTGGATACTTAACACATTCAGAATTTTTCCGGTGTCAATCTTCACAATATTAGTTGTTCTGAGAATTATTCCGAATATTTTAAAAATAATAGTTTTGCAACATGTCAAGTGGTTAATAAAACCATTTCTGTATGAGATTACTTGAGACTATTTTTTGCACGTTTTAATGGACACATTACCACTTGGTTAAATTTCATACTTCTGAAGATATTTTCTGGATACATCTGAAGAATACATTGAATAAAAATTTTTGAACTATGGTCATGTTCGCCTTCAAAATTTTTAATTCGAATCAAATATTTTTTTGTACGGCAGAATTGGACGAATGATGCCCTGGAATTATGCCGAATACCCGGGTTCTAAATAAGCGCTCGTTGCTTAAATAATTCAGATACAGAAAACATCATACAGAATTTTCAATTCGCCCATTTTGAATTAAACCATTCTCGCAATAAAGAAATGAAAATACTTGAAGTCACAAAATAGTTCCTGTAACCTACAAGTAAAATAATGCTAAGTCAGCGAATTTCCTTTCACTTTAAGTCAAATTTTAGCACAATACCCATAAGCTAACACAACGTAAAATTAAAAAAAAAGGACACTATCTTTTAAATACGCAAAATTAGAAACACCGCTTTCCAAAAAACGCACTTAGATAGGATCAGTTGTTTTTCCACGAATCGTTTGCTATTTTCTCTCAAATTATTGTCTGCTATGTTAGAACAGAAAAAATAGATTTAATTTCACAAAATGGTGGTTTTTGAATTTTAAAAATTCGTCACTTATGAACTAATTCGATTTAAGAAAAAATATCTGCGAGACGTATTTTCTAGGGTTCAGAAATATCTGTGTACGAAATTTAAGGGCCGTACCATGCTTAGATTTCCCGCAATAGTTGGCACACAAAGACAAACACACACACGCAGAAACACCGACATCTTTTTTATTATGCAAGAAGAATTTTCTTATTTGCATTACGATTTTAATATCAATTTGAATATTATTCACAGATATTTAGCATATTAGTCAGTCTATACTTCCCTTTGATCAAGCACAGGTATGATGCAAAAACTGAAACTAAGGATGTTTGCAATCATAATCTGAAGATAAATATGCATACAGTTATCATGTACGAATAGAAGTCTATACTTGCTACATAAAATATTTAACAAGAAAAATGCGGTTGCTGCTTGTACCTTTTGCATCAGATTGTGTGGCGACTCATGTATGGATTTTGAATTTTAGAGTAAAAAAGCACTTTATTTTTAAAACTTGAACTATAATTATACTTTTCTATAATTTGTATGCAAGGCTTTCTTAAGTCGTGTCGTCTTGGCTATAAGGGAATAATTCTCTCCTGTGACATTAGGAACGTTAGGTTTATAAATATAGGAACTTTACTCCTCGTCGCATTTATTTTTGTGCAATTACGTTTGGCTGTAATTCGCATTTTATCATCTGGTGAGAGTTGCATTATTTTCGTGTCGCATTGTCTTTTGTACCTCACGCAGCGTACCACAGAATTGTAGATAAATGACCAATAGCCATAACTTGTGTGTTGGGGAGGGGCAGTGGTTATGGTACGTGTATTGCATTAGGAGGGTCCGCTTTCGATTCTAGGCTCTGCTCAAACTGCCCCCGTGTGTAAACCCGTAAGTCCCTTTAAGAGGTTAATAGTAGAGGAAGGAGGGTATTGACCCTGTGGATGCCGGCTCCATTGTGTTCCAGTATAAATTGGGTGTCACTGTCCAAGGGGTCCAAACATCCAAACAAATCGGACGGTCTAATTCGATCAAAGAAACCGCAACTGGGACCCTGAAAGTAAATGGCTGCCGATGATTAAAGATTGGTGATTCGAGAAAGTTCACATAAAGTAGTGACCGGCCAGTGAAACTGCTACTCAAACCTTAGGGTGACTCGAGTGGTCCGGATCTTCCACATAAAGTAGTGCCTGTGAAGTCTATATAAATTAACAATCTGTCTGCTGCATCTGAATGGGATCATATTGGAACTTTACTGTTCTTCTCATGTACACAAGAGTCACCTTGACAGAAGTTACAGTACAGGCTATTTCATACAGCTACTTATATGAATGCATACGCAGAGCCCTCTACCTGTCTTGATGAACAGCTTCAGATACAGACAACTTCCAGCGATAACCATGTGGTTTATGCCGACATATATGGGAGGAAGTAGGATGCAAAATTCACTTCCTGCAAAGCCGCAGCTAAGGGCCACGTTCTCGACGGGATAATTCATCGGGTAGGGACCCAAAGAACACCCACCAAGCCCGACCCCAGCCACCGTCCGGACCTTGGCTCAGACCATGAATAGACGCAGTCCAGTAATCTCGGACACCCGAAAGAGTCGGGGCCTGATAGACTCGCTGGTTCGACTGACAGTTCTTCGTCTGCCAGATAACTCGATTAATATGCCACCAGAGTCGGAGGCTCATGGCTACAGAGCCAACATCCGTAACCATCATCTAAGGGTGGTCCGCCCCAAGGGGGGGCTGTCTTGAAGACCAAACCCGAAGTCTATGAAACTGAAGACCAGAGAATGGACTTCATAAATGCGTAGGTATTGCAACTCATCGAACGCCTCCTACGGAAAGAATGTGTATATTTGTATTTCTAGAGATTCTATTGTTAAGATTTATCTTGGCTCAGATATCTTTAATTTCTGCAATAAAGCATAAGTAAAGCCATTCATAACTTTTTATATCCACAAAATAAATCTGAAGGATATATATTGCAATGTATTGAAATAAATTTATTGGTACGACACGCCCATATATAATAGGTTTGTGGCTCATAAACTTTATAATGTTTCTTGATTGGAACATTTTAAAGCTCATTAGTGTGACATGGATTTCTAAACCGTAAAACATGTGGCGACATCATACAACTTGAAAGGTTTAATGGATTTTCGTTAATGTTCCAAAGAATCTTTTAAGCTCTAAGAAAAGTTCGTATTCCAGTAATTTCTAAGGGAATAGTTATCAGAGGCTTTTCGATATTCGAGAAGAGTTATATTAATTAATTTTCTAATAGATTTATATAGAGTTGTTGAATTAGTTTGAAAAACAAACACAAAAATCTGAATTAAGACATTTATAAATGATTATATGTTAAATAACATCGCACTCTGGAATATCCTTAATGAAAGTACTTCATTTAAGAAATAATTTAAAGTACTTGTTTGGATGTCGTTTGTTGCTTGAAAATTTGTATTTCAACAGAAAATTTTGTTTTTGAATTTTGCATGAAACTTATATTTGATTAAAATACAAAAGTGGCAATACTATATTAAAGATTTACATTTTAATATACGACTGTTTAATTCTTACTTTTCCTATTATACATGGTATAATGCATACAGCGGGTATTAGAAAGGGTCGAAAATTTGAATTCCTGTTTCCGGCAGATTTTTATATTTCGGACTGGCGCAGGGAGATTCTTTCGACAATGTGTTCATTGTACCACATGCCTATCCAAGGTGTCAAACCTCTCACAAATCGAGCAATTCTGTCATATGCTGAGAATGTAGTTGCAATCATCTCGAAATGCGAGTGGACTATTGTAACGATTGCAGAACATCTTACAAAATTTGACATAAGAGAATATTAGACTGTTATACGACTGCATGCCGTACTGTAAATTGTATTACTTTGCCACCAGCAGAGTATTAACATTCTACGTATTAACATTCGACCATTATATTGCCCCGCGACTGCTTTTATTAAGGCGTTTAAATATTTATTTATGTATTTTTTGCAATAAATTGTTTTTTATTTCACTTCTGTTACAATGAATATTGAATACAGTGAACACTTTCACCCGTCTTTAGTAAATTTTTATATGCGAGGTCTTCTGTATTATAAATGTGATGATGCACAAGAAAATGACCCTGTTATCTATAATTTTATTTCTAAGATAAAGTATAATATCGACATTGGTACTGGCTTTAGTTTACAATGGATGTAATTAGCAGCATGCTATTCAAGTACGTTTACCATTTTTTACTTTCCTTATATACATAATGTATAAGAAAAGTATTGAGACGGGGTCGAAAATTCGAAATCGAGTTTACGACGGGAGAGCACGTTTCAAACATCCCTGATCACGAATCAAACATTTTTGAAGTGATATCTGTGTGTGTGTGTGTGTGTGTAAAAGTATGTGTGTGTGTGTGTGTGTGTCAGTGAGTCTGTGGAGAAGATAAATGACGAACGAATGAACCGATCCGAACCAAATTTGGTACAAAAATCACAATCCGTAAACACTGGAAGTCTATTGTTTTTATTCGTAATCGAATGCTCAGAACCCCCTTAAATTTTCAAATAAAATTTTGGAAAAATCGTCAAAAAATCAGAACTACTAATAAAGTTACGCAAATAGACATTTCTTATGTAATTTTTCATTAGAAAACGATTGACATAAATTTTAGAACGCTAACATGAACCGTTCTCGAGATATTATACATTTTTCAAAAATATTATTAAAAAGTCATATAAAATGAAAAAAAATATTTCCTATTGAGAAACATGTTCACTTTCCATATGTAATATCATGCGATAAATTGGGTGACATCCTTCTCGTAGATTTAGCTCGTTCCATTCATGAAAAATGATACTTTGAGTAATACTTTTGTATTTGAACGCCAATAGTTATTTTTCTGCTGTAAGAACAACTTATTTCTTCGTCCATAAAGCTTGGCGAAATTTTGGCGACGAATTTGGCGGAATGTCGCCAACTTGGCGACTTTTTGAAATGTTGCCAAATTAATGAAAATCTCACCAAATGTATAAAAATGACGCTAAATCAATGAAAATGACGACGAATTGTCGAAAATTCAATATCTTGGAAAGAATATTAGTATTTACTATAAGAAAACCCTATTTTTTTTACTGTAAAAGTAGTAAATTCATTACATTATATAAGGAAAGTCATGTGTTGTCCACATCAGATTTTTAGCACTTTACACCAAAGTTGAAAAGTGTTTATGACTTTGTTCATTCTGTCTGTCTGTCTGTCTGTCCGTTAGCACGATAACTGCCGTAAAAATGACTTAATCAAAATGAAATTTTAGTATGTTGACGGTCTGTAGGACCTATGGGAATATAAATGAATAATATCACCCAATTAGTTTTGGATTGAACCCGGGTTGAAAAAATGGAATACATTGAGCCCTATGGGACCTAATTTTTCAAACATTTTTTAAGCGGATTTAAAATTCACAAATTGCTTTGAAAATGTTAGGTAATAGTCAAATTGTTCCATAAAATATATAAAAAAAAATTCAGCGAAATATATTCTGTAGTTTTTTAAATAAAAATTAAAATAAATATTACACATCTTATATGAAACGATCACGTGACCATGATATGAAACATTCACATGACCGACTTCAAAATGATATATGGCATCCATCTTGTTTCAAAATCGTGATTTTTTAAAGTTCTTTTTAATTCATATTGAGTGTTGTATCCGTCCTAAAACTACTTTATTTTTGCTTAAATTTTGTGCATCTACATACTAAAACCACACAATGACAATATATTTGAGTTTAAATTCTCATTCAAATTTGATTATTTCTACAACTAAGCCTATTTTTCACCTATGTAAAATGTAAACAGCAAAATATGTAGAATGAGTTGTATTAGAATTACTGTATTTCTTTAACACAAAATAATTCAGTCCATGGAGTCTGCATGGCTGATATGAATGAAATATTAATTGATTTTATAAACAGAAGGACGATTTTTTTCTATGAAGTTTTAAGCATAGAGTTTATGAATTGTAGCTCCATGGTCTTAATTTTTAAATAAAATAAATTTTTATAGTATTGTGATGAATGAAATGAATGAAATCCTGCTTTTATAGAGAGATCCAGGCGTCTTATTTTTTCTATGATGTCATTTGAATTTATTTCAGTTGTTTTCGATGAAGTTTTCAAATATAATAAATTATCGTAGTATTATGATAGTTTTAAAAATATTACCGTGGAATGTATTGCATTTTAGAGATATTTAAACCAGGCAATTTATATTTCAATGCCGTCATTTGAATGAAGTTCATTTTTTTCAATGAATGTTTAAGTTTTCAAATATAATAAATCAATGCAGTATTGTGATAAGTTTTAAAATATAACCGAGGAATGTATTGCATTTTCGACTTTTTTAAATAAAATTGCATTGAATTTGGAGAGTGTTTCATAATCAATGCTTTAAACATGATTGATCTTTCTTGTTATTTATGCTCTGGGTGTTAAAAATAAAGTTAAAATGAAACATTCTATTTAGGAGTTAAATGTTCAAGCTGTTTTTTTCTTTTCATGTCTAACTAGATTCATAATATAAAATGTGTATTATGATTTGCAATTATCGTAAATACATGTATTTTATTTTTTGAAATTAGTCCACTAAGCTGTATTTAACAAGGCTCTATTTTGGATTTTCCGACAACTGAATATTTTATTTGTGAATTATTACAGATTGCAGGTAAATTTAAAAAAATCCATTTTATTATTTAAAATATTTTATTGAACTTCTACGGCTTCTGAGCAATCAACATAGATATGAATGCCAAATATTTAATCCATTCTCCTTCTAAGACTAAATGCTAATAAGATGCCAAAATGGAATGCAGTCTCTATGGAAAATGTCATTTGTATTCAAGTCTGCAATGCAGACAGATAATTCAAAACGATTCTCAAATTCCGGCTCGGCTAGTAAGATGGATTCTGCGAGATTGATTCTCTAATTATCTATTAAATTACAAATTCGAGGATTACTCTGATTGGTAGCACTTCGGATTTAGGGTTATGGAAACCCACGCAGTGCATAATAAATTACCACTGATCTTTTAATTCTGCATAAATTACAGTGTGCGAAATATTTATGACACATGCGATGATATACTGAAAGGAAATAGACGGTTATTAAAATTTCGAAGTCGAAATTTCGAATTTTAAAGTCGATTTGCATTTTAAAAGTACAGTAGATAGGTTGGGGACCTATGGAACACTTTTGTACTGGCAAATATATTCTATATATATAACAGGATGACAGTTATTGTCTACTATTGATTCCTATATATGGTTCTACCATGCATATATTTTCAATATGGTTACAAGCCATTTGGCCATGTGCAGATTGCCATGTGACATCAAATGTAAAATTAGGCAAGAAAAATAAATTTTTTGACAAGATATTCAGCGAATTACCATAAAAAACTACATTTGGAATCTTCGTGCTTCTTGCTGCACTGAACAAAGTAAATACAGTATATGGATACAGTCAATACAGTATATGGATTAATGCAGTCAATAAAGTATATGGATTAAAACAAATGTGTGTACATATAATAGCAAGAATTTTTTAAATACAAATTGTACATTAGAGCAAAATAGAACACGATGGTTGGAACACAACAGACCATTGTTTTTAAATGCTGCTATTAAATATATCCGATTCGCAAAATCTATAATTTAACAAAATTAACACATTTCTGTTCCTGCGACTTATACAAATGATTCCATTAAAATTTCGTGTGATGAATTTGTGCAAAATGGCAGTGGTTTAGTCTATGATAATATATAATGTGGATGTTTTGATAAAATTGTGTTTAAAAAAATAGCCAAGAATATCTAAGAATATAATTTAAAATTATATATAATCCTAAATTTCATAAACTTTATAATTTTAATGAGCACTTAAAGATGTGTTTCATAATATCTTATGTGATGTTCTATAGTACACATCTGTTGCAGCACTACGGAACCACTTGCATAACTTTAAGTTATAATTTCTATAACTAAACAGTTTTTACCAATCCTAACTTCGAGTACACATTCTTGTAGTCAATAATCCTGTGATTCTGAATATACCTCGTTTCTGTAACTATAATAAACTGTTAAGATGCTTGGTGTATTTCTAAAAGTGCTTCGTTGTACCCTAATTTTCCTTATTTTTAAAATAAGATTGATAAGAAATATATATCTTATTTTGATAAAACGGCGTGTTGCAGAACGTTAGTAACAATATATTATGCTAAAATTTTAATTTGCTTCAACTTATGTTTATATAAGAAAAATCTGATGTGGGCAACACATGTCTTTCCTCATATAATGCAATGATTTTACTACTTTTACAGTAAAAAAAATATATAATTTTTATAGTAGATATTTATATTCTTTCCAAGATAGTGAATTTTCGTCAGTGAGTTGTTATTTTCATTGATTTAGCGTCATTTTTATCCATTTGGCGAGTTTTTGTTAATTTAGCGAAATTTATAAAATAGTCTTCAAGTTGGCGACATTCTAACAAATTCGTCGCCAAAATCTCGCCAAGCGGTATGGACGGAGAAATTAGTTATTCTTACAGCAGATAAATGACTATTGATGTTCAAATACAAAAGTATTATTCAAAGTATCTTTTTTCATGAATGGAATGAACTAGATCCACGAGAATGACGTCACCAAATACATCGCATGGTATTACAAATGAAAAATGAACATGTTTCTCAATAGGAAATATTTTTTTTGGTTTTATATGAATTTTTGATATTTTTTTTGAAAAATGTGCAATATCTCGAGAACGGTTAGTGTTAGCGTTCCAAAATTTTTGTCAATCGTTTTCTAATGAAAAATTACATAAGGAATGTCTATTCGCGTAACTTTATTAAAGATTTTGATGTTTGGAAGATTTTTTTCAAAATTTCACTCGAAAATTTAGAGAGGTTCTGAACATTCTATTGTGTATAAAAACAATAGGCTTCCAGTGTTTGCGGATTGTAATTTTTGTACCAAATTTCGTTCGAATCGGTCCATTCATTCGTCAGTTATTGTCTCCATAGACTCACTGACACACACACACACATATTTTCACACACACATACTTTCACACACACACACGCACACACACACACATACATCCCCTCAAAAATGTTCGATTCGTGATCAGGGATGCTTGAAACGTTCTCTCCCGTCGAAAACTCGAATTTGAATTTTCGACCCCGTCACAATACTTTTCTTATACATTATTGTATATAAAGAAATTAAAAACTAATTTAGGCTTCATAATCGGCTAATTATTTTCCGTATGATTTTATTTACGGATTCAGTGTTATTTAAATTTTTGGTTTAATGGTGTTAGATTTTTTAACAGACATTTTTACATTTCAAGTGTCGCCTAAATGTTAGATTAAGAGAATATAGTCCTAAGAGAATACTAAATGTTATTATTTTTTGTACAGCATATTGTATTTGTATTTTCTGCATTTTATAGTTTTTTTCCAATTTTGCTTGTTTGTTTCCTCACTAAGCTGCCCTATTAAACAAAGTCCTGAAGTTTAGATATTTTGTTTGTGGCAGATTTTCTTATCAATTTTTATTATCTTTGTAGTGTCCTCCCTACTTTGCTGAATCCAAAATTTGTGAACTTACGCATATCTCATATAGTTAAGATAATTTGAAATTCCTCAACGGGATTATGATGCGGGTATTTAGTTAATTAAAACACAACTATTTCAAAAGTTTTGAAATTCCTCCCATACAAGTTTTATATTTTATTTCGACCTATACGGCGTTACTGCGATGATGGTAGATGATATTTTCTTTGTTCATAAATAAATTTCACAGTTCACAAATGCACAACTATATTCCAGAAACGTAAGAGCGACAAATTTTTTAACATCGAATTTCGTTTTCGGAAGTGCACCGTAAAGTACGTTTTAAGAGACGTATATCAATTATTAACTGATATTATTTATCAATAATTCTCTACTTAAATCATATAATTTGAAAACTCACTAAATGACAACGGAACTCGGAAGAACACATGATTTTATATAAATTTAAAAATTCAGAAATGCGCAATCATATTCTAGAAATATTAGTGCGACATTTTCTTGAAAATGAAAACGAAACTCACAAAATTTTTAAACCTGTGACAAAACTGCCGGAAAAAAAATCTGGTATAAGCCTAACCTGAATGAATCACTACTTGTACCATAGAATAAGTATACTCACTAAATTGCAACGTTACTCACAAAATTGTGCAAACCTATAACAAAGCTGTTGGTAAAAAATCTGGTATAAGTTTAACCTCGATGAATCTCTTCTTGTACCATACAATCAGTATATTTACTAAATGGCAACGGCACTCATAAAATTGTACAAACCCATAACAATCTTGCTGCTGTAAACCTCTGGGTCAGTCGTGTGGTCTGGGTCTTCAACAAACCCATAACAAAGCTGCCAATGAAAAATTTGGTACATGTCTACCCTCAATGAATCACTACTTGTACCATAGGAGCAGTATACTCACTAAATGACAGCGGAACTCACGAAATTGTACAAAATATAACACAGCTGCAGGTTAAAAAATCTGGTATAAGTCTACACACATTTAAAGCACATAGATTTTATCAATTCTGCCAGCAATTATGTCTATCATTTCTACTATGCTGTACAATTCAGTAACGTTTGAATGCGAAAAGACAAGCATTTTATGCAATTGTTTAGAGATCGAAGACATTGACACTCAGATTTGAGTAATTTCGTTGAAACCTGCACTTCATGTGATAATGCATGTCATGAATTAATCATTGGGTTCATATCTCTGTATAATGTATTGTAGTAGTAACTACTGCTAATTATATGTATCAGTATGCTGCATTCTAATCAAAATGTGTTTTGTATTGCAATTTATGAAAGATGGAAATTAATTTTATTGAGATTTTGTTAAGGAATTCGGGGAATAATAAGGAGTGTTTGTAAATGCACGTGTGTATTCATAGCAAACTGTAAGAAAAATTGAATACGAATGCATAAACGTAGGCCCTAAATGACTTGCATAATTTCGACACTACATTTTTCAAGCAAGAAGTTTGAGTACAGTTAACAGTTTGATATTGCAAAACATTTTTAAAACACTATGTGTAAAGGTGAATGCTGTCTTAAATATAAGTTCTTTTTGCCCTCTTTCGAAGCAAATACACTAATTATACATTAAGTTTAAACATGATTAAGACGTAAACTTTTTTAGTCTCTTGAAATGCTGTCTTAGGCACACTATACATTTTATTCTCCCGCAATTACAACAATAACTGCAATTACAAATTTTGTTTGTTTTTGATCACCATTTATAACTCAACTGATTCATTTACCTTTACAAATTTTCACTGGTTTCTTCATATTAATTGTGAAAGGCTTTAGTGCTAAAATGGTAAGATTCTGTTCTATGTTAATATGTAAAAGGAAAAGTTAGAAAAAATGCTTGAAAGTGTAACATCTTCAAAACTATCAACTTCGTTAAAATTTTTTTTTGAGGTAATGTTGAGTCTAGGAATTATTCTTATACTAGCCGAATACCCGTTGAAAATCAACAGTCTCGCAATTAGCAACCCCTGAATATTGTCATTTTTTTTAATAATTCGCGTTTCACATTTATTCGGCAAATCGAATATTTTAGTGTGCGGAATCCCCTAAAGAAGAAAATATTGTAAATTTTAAATTGCGCACGTCTTCCTTTTGAACTATCTACCAGTACACCAACTTAAAGTCTCTATCTCATCTCGAAACATACTATTTTATCATCTCCCCTTTCGTACGTTTTCTGTGGAGCACACCCATAAATGAACATTTTTGAAAAACCGTAATAGTCGTAGGTTTTTTTTATCAAATGATTACCCCGTATACTGAATTTCAAGCCTCTAGCACATTGTAAAGGAGGCGTTTTTCATTTCTTCATCATATCGTTTTTCATTTGTTCATCATCCTTGTGTTTCTTATCAGATAATTGGCCCATATACCAAATATCAAGCCTCTATCACATTTAAACGGAAGCATGTCTCATTTATTCCGAAAATCGAACACATTGGTGGTCGGCACCCCCTAAGTTGCAATTATTGGAAATCTGAAACTGCGCACTTTCTTCCTTTCAAATTATCTACCAGTACACCAAATTTGATATCTCTATCCTATCGTGAAGCATGTTTTCTATCACTTCATACTTCGAAAGTTTTTCTGTGTTGCACCCCCTTAAATGATCATTTTTGAAAAACCGTAATAATCTTAGTTCTTTTTATCAAATGATTACCTCATGTACTGAATTTCAAGCCTCTAGCACATTGTAAAGGAGGCGTTTTTCATTTGTTCATCATATGGAATATTTTAGTGTGTGGCACCCCCTACAATAGCAAATGTTGGAAAACTGAAATTGCACACTTTCTTTCTTTATAACTATCTACATGTATACTAAATTTAAAGTCTCTATCTCACCGCCAAGTATGCTTTTTCTATTATTTCACCTTTCGAATGTTTTTCTGTGGAGTACCTCCCCCCCCCCCTTTAATATACATTTTTGAAAAAATCCATTTTTCTTGGGTTTTCTATTAAATGATTCGCCCATTTACCAACTATCAAGCCTCTATCACGTTTTAAAAGGGGTGTGTCTACTTTATTCCGAGAATTGAAAATTTTTGTGTGCGACACCCTCTAAAGTAGAAAATATTGGAAAACTGAAATTGTACACTTTCTTCCTTCCAAACTATCTACCCTTGCACCAAATTTCAAATCCTTATCTCATCTCGAAGTATGTTTTCTTATCAATTCACCTTTCGAACGTTTTCCTTTGGAGTACCCCCTTAAACGAACATATTTAAAAAACTATATTCCTCTTGGGTGTTTTTATCAAATGATTAGTCCATATACCTAATTTTAAGCCTCTATTAAATTTTAAAGGAGCCGTTTCTCATTTATTCGGTAAATAGAACATTTTGGTGTGCAGCACCCTCTTAAGTAGAAACTATTGGAAATCTGAAATTGCACACTTTCTTCCTTTCGAACGATTTACCCATACACTAAATTTGAAGTCTCTATCGCAAAGTATGCTTTCCTATTATTTCACTTTTCGAATGTTTTGGTGTTGAACACCCCCTCTAGAGAACGTTTTCGAAAAATTCGATTTTTCCAGGGGGTTTTATCGAACGATCGAGCCGTGTACCAAATTGCAAGTCTCTATCTATTCGGGAAGTGCCTAAAAAGGCGTGACAGACAGACGGACAGACAGACAGACGGACAGACGGACAGACAGACAGACAGATGGTCACTTGGCAATTAGTATATATTGATGATTTATACCCTCATACTAAAGTTCAGTACACAAACAATTAAAATTACTGATTCAGACAGTTTTTTATTATGTCTTATAACCCGAGTTCGCTCAACTAACATACTTTATTGATGAGCCACATAGCAGCAAGCTTCTGACTAGAAAATTTATTTTTTGTAGAGAGATAAATTGTCACACGCAATATTAAGCTGAAGTCAATTCTTTAATTTATAAAATCATAGATATCACATAACTAAAATGTTCATGTGCATACAATTGAGTGAAATTTCTTGACTGACAAACGTATGAATTATACAGATCAACATAGTGAAGATAGAATCTTGAAATTTTGCAAATATGTCAAGTTGGATTTCTAGATAATGCAAAAAAAAAAAAAAAAAAAAAAAAAAAAAAAAAAAAAAACTTAGACCTTAGAATTTTCTTCGAAAATTTTATATATTGCGCAGATTAAATTTTTTTTTGTGTGTAAAACATTTGAGTGAGACTAAGTTATGAATTATATAGGTAAAACTGCTGGAGATAGAAATTTCTAAAGACAAAATTCTAAAATCTTGGAATTTTTATTCGATAAATTCATAAATGGCCGAATTTTTTGTTCTAACATTCTTTCAGTTATAACTCGAGGACCACAAGCCATACAAAATTCATTTTTATACCATCATATGCAAAAAATGTAATTAACTTTAAAGGTTTTAAATTGACCGTTCTTGAGTTAAATTAATTTATAGTTACAGTAGGCATTTTCTTAAATATTTTATCAAAGATTTTATTTATCGTTTTTGAATCAATTGTAACTATGGTAACCATCCAGTTACGTTTTAAATATCCAAATTATTTGTTGGTTATTCTTTAAATCAAATAATATTGAAAAATAATGCTACAATTAAGTAATTTGTTTAAAAACGTTGAATGAAGTTTTCAGCCTAAAGTGAACGGGGATGAATTATTATTTTACATAACGCAATCTTCATGCTGATCGAACTATAAAATGTGCTCCATATTTGTGTTATAATTGGAAACCGGATTTTGATATTCGGAACATTAAATAAATGTGTAAGTGCCATATTTACTACCTCTGGTCTTTTAGCTTGCGCCAAGCGTGTGTGAGAATGACTATTAAAATAATATGACACATAAATTGTACTTATAATGCAATAATATACTGCCCAAACTGTATTAATAATATTTATAGACTTTTCATTATGACAAAAGTTATGTTATATACGTTCTAATATAATGTTCTATATAATGTTCTACGCATTTTAAAGCGTGGTAGAGAGAGATTAAACTCAGTCAGAGTATTTAGCCGCATTCACTATACAATTAATTTATGCACTTTGTCATTAGATGAGATTAATAGGTAGTATCCGTATATTCTGAATTCAATAGTGTGAATACATAAGTGAAGTTTACTGGTGATTATGAATAAGCTGTAGCCTTGCAGTCACAAATCAAAATCTATTTAAATGCAAAGTTATCCGAGTGACAAAATTTAATGTGTCAAAACCCATGAAAAAACATGTCAAAACTTATGGAAAACATGTCAAAACCTATCGGAAACATGTTAAAATCTATGGAAAAACATGTCAAAACCCATGGAAGGACTTATTTGTCAAAATTATTTTTCCAAAGAGAAGGTATTGAAGAATTAATTAAATTATAACACTTTTTGTGATTAGATGGCTCCGCCCCCTGCACATTATGCTCGCCAATATCCATAACTAGCTTCGTGAGTCGGTGTTTCGCTGGCTCTCTATCAGCTCGTTTGGCAATATATTTCGTGCCACCTGTTACTCATACGTAATATGGCTGTTAGGGGTACGCTTTTTGTTTTTTGGCACTCACTAACCTTTGTAGCTCTTTCAACTGGGCGCACATTCACACCCTTGTGCTCCCAATCGACTTGTGATGAAACAATCCCATATTTTTTATACGTAACCCTGGGAGGGAAAAGGGCAATCGTAATGTACTTGAAATGTATATAATGGTTTTGGTATTATGTATATAGCTATGCCTCTGCACAGACGAAATTGGGATTTTGGGCGCCTTTGGGTTGTAAGCGCACTTGACATGGATTGTAACTATTCAGAGAATTGATAGCAGCAAAATGTCAAAGTTGAGCTACATATCTCTGAAAATTTATAGCCCAGTCAGGTGTGGTTCGCGTCGGGGTCCGGTCCTTGGACCACCAGGTTTGTAGAAAGCCTTCTGGTTCTTTTATTTTAGTGGAGTGCATAAAAAATGAGCGTCGCTTCGAAAACCAATGGTGTGAAACAAAATTGGACCGCCTTTTTTTTATTGCGCTTGGGAAACCGCGAATGGAAATTGGGGGACTTCCTCCCTGTTTTGTCGTTCCCCTCGTCTTAAAATTTTTGGAAGTTTTAGAGAAATGTAAAAAGTCCAGACGCAATCTGATTGTCATGGAGAAAGGTCTCTTGGTTTCCTTTTGAGCACTTGTGTGTGAAATGCATCGTGCAACGAAGTTAGGCGGCACTAGACGGCACTTGTCGTACGGCAGTACATGCAAGTTTCACTGAACCGGCGCTTTTTTTTATCTGACCAGGGGTACCATACTCTAGGGTAGCGCATATTTCCCAGAAACAGCCTTTCATTTTGTTGCAGCCATGGCAGTGCTTAGTCACAACTATTAGAACGGTGTCGACTGATTAGCCTAATCTTTCACTACGAAGGTACGTGGACGGAGTCTTGTAGGGGCAAAAATCCCTGGCTCCTATGCAGCAGACGTATGTCAACTGGGTGTCATCGATTGGTTTCAGTGAGGTCCGTGGCAGATAATTTCTACTGAAACGTAATTGCTCTTGACTTATGGTAGCGCCTGTACACAAGTTCCCACGATCCGCTGGGCCTAAGCCAACGTTAGGAGGTGGAGAATTCCCTGTCTCAGCCTTAGCCGGTCTGATCCTGCTGACGATGATACTTTACGTAATTGCTCTTGACTTATGTTAGCGCCTGTACGTAAGTTCTCATGATCCGCTGGGCCTAAGCCAACGTTAGGAGGTGGAGAATTCCCTGTATCAGCCTTAGCCTGTCTGATCCTGCTGACGATGATACTTTACGTAATTGCCCTTGACTTATGGTAGCGCCTGTACGTAAGTTCCCACGATCTGCTGGGCCTAAGCCAACGTTAGGAGGTGGAGAATTCCCTGTATCAGCCTTAGCCGGTCTGATCCTGCTGACGATGATACTTTACGTAATTGCCTTTGACTTATGGTAGCGCCTGTACGTAAGTTCTCACTATCCGCTGGGCCTAAGCCAGCGTTAAGAGGAGGAGAATTGAAGTGGACAGCGTGCCCATCTCCGGATAAATCCTTGTCTGGACTTCTGTCACCTGTTTAGCCTCAACCGAGCTGCTCAGACTGACAGTGTTTTTCATGAAACATCCAATACTGAACTAACCTTTCAAATAATCTTGCCACCCATTTCCAATGTGCAGAGAGATTGCTACCAGCACACATTTGAGTGTCATTTTCTTCTGTGATGCAGGTATGGGAATTATATTCGATTTTAAATGTTTTATAAGTAATGTGTAACAGTATTTTGATGTGATTTGCAGTGTTTAAGGGTAACTTTAAGTTTCATGGGATATTTGCCCCATGAATTTTGTTTTCTTCTAAAAGCAATTAAATGCAAAATTTGGATAATTTAAAAAAAAAAATACAAATTAATGTAAAATTAACCGTGCACCCCGAGGTCAAGCTTGGGTAATTGGGAAGTAATTGTAATTGTATATATTTTGTTATTAGTGTTCATTGAGATTTCATGTGTTCTTTTAATAAATTATTAAGTGGCCACAAAAATGGAAGTGATTCTTTAATTAGGGAATGCAATGCACTTAGGTCCAATCGGATCCCACTATACGAAACGCGGTTGAGCTGAGTGAAACTGTTGGTGAGTAATATTAGTGTATTTATGTGTTCTATTTTTGTATTTATGGTAAAATTCTCCTCACCACACGACTCGACTGATTGAATCGCCCATACTGAGAAAAAGTTTTCACTTCAGAAATGCATAAAACATAAAATAAATTAAGTGAAAATTCGATAAAAGAGCTCCTTCTTGCAAAAACCCAAATTGGTAGGTACACGCCAAAAAAATGTGTGGTTGTGGTATTGTTTGTCTTCCTAGGACACGAGCTCACAGGTCAGATACTTTTACTTCGACATTAAATATCTTAAATTAAAACTTCAGTAAAATTAACGGTTTATAGCAGCATTCCTCTGCAAATGTACCATATTTCATATTTCTATGTGATATTAGATTTTGAGGTATGAGACAAAGAATCTTAAGCGATACGAATTACTTAAGATAAAATTACACTTCCAAACTGCATAAAAATAGGATAACTTATGAATTACTTGAAAAAAGGGCTCCGTCTTGTGAAATGTCTATTCGGTAGATACATGCTTGCACAAATTCGTGTTCCTGCTTGTGATAGTTTGTTCAGGACGTGAACTCCCTTCTCAAATACTGATCTTTTGAGTTTGGCATTCAATATATGTTAAACTATAATTTAATTGAGTAAAGGGGTTTTTCAGCTTGTTCCTCTTATATTCATCTCAAATGTACCGAATTTCATCTTTTTTGTATGCAATCGATTTGCGGTACAAGACAAAGATATTTGAGAAACATGAAATTTGTCAAACAATTGCTGCGGCGGCTGCAGAGACGGAATCAATTATTTTTTATAATATAGTTATTTATTTATTTTTAGCTTCTACTTTCCCTGCAGTACATGGCAATTTAATGATTGAAATTCTACTTACGTCGATGATGATCGAAATTTCCCAAAGAAAATGTGTAAAAGGATTAATTTAATAATAGTAATTTGTGTGAATTAATTTTAGTCTTTTACCGTTGTAATACATGTTGATGTATGAGGAATATATTGCAATGGGATTATATTTGATGTATAATAATTATTTTATTTTCAGTTTGACATCGGAATGTGCATGGTGGTTCAACGGTGTACAAAGTTGCAAACGGTGTACAAACGGTGTACAAACGGTGTACAATGTTGCACTGTACAGTATACGACAACATATATAAATGTGATATTATGTCCACTTTGTTCTGTGGGATTGTTTTTAATCACCACTGTCAGCAGAAGATGTACCGCAGTTTTCGTATAATATTTTCTATAATGCAAAACGTGTCACGCTCTGTGACAGATATTAATATAAATATAGAATACGTGATCGATTTTGATGAAAATTTTTTCAATAAATAAGACTCAATCAAGAAAACTTTTTTGTATTTATGTTCTTGCCTCCTACTCGTGAATCACAAGAAATCAAAACAGGGTTTGGTCTGACAACAATGACCGCTCCAAATACCGAAGCTGCTTAACCAATTTGTATATTACTTTCCCTGGTGTGTTATGGCTATTGACAGCAGGTTTATGATTAAAATGTTTCACAAGTAATTCCACGTTTATTTTCTTTCAATACTATTCCGGGCAAGGCCGAGTAATTATGCTAGCATATTATTATGGTTGAGCGAAGAGAAGTCCATTTTCCATTGCTGAAAAAGCAAAATCATCATTTGCCTGAATTTCAATATCCCTTTTACTCGAAAACTACAATAGGTGGGACGATGAAATTTTATCACACATACGTGACATTGGATGCAGATTCGCAGAATTACAATTTCAATTATTAAAACAAACTGTAACAGGGTGAAACACCCATTTTTAAACCGCGCATGCTCAATAAACCTACCACAAATATTAAGCAAACATAAACTTTTAAACATGTAATTAAAGCGTGTTCACTCTCATGCATTGTGATTTAAAGGGGCTCCTCTATATATTAAATACGATTTTGTGATTTAAATGTGTTGCTTTGATTTCCTTGGTTTCCTATTCTCTGACATGTTTAATTTACTATTCAAATTCTAAATTTTTTCATGCTCTTTTTGTATTAGAATTCTCAAATATTGAAACTATTTATTTATACATATAATTTCAGAATAATTCGCTACATTAAGATTTAACATAAAAATTTCACAGCTCGCATATTTCATATGCGCGAGCCAATTCAAAGCATGTCTTAGGGCTAGAAAAATTACGTTTGACATTTTATCTTTTCTTTCTTGCTGCTAATATGTAGCACAATTTAAATTTTGCAAACATGTCTTCTAATTTACTCATTAGAAAGTCAAAAAAGAAGAGTACAAAGATGATGCATCCAAGATCATAGGTTCTCAAAATATTAAATTACATTATCTATGCAATGCATTATCTCTCTGAATAATTTGTCTAGAAAATTTCGTTATTTTTTTATTTGAACAGTGGCGCGAATCTGTTTTATAACACAGTGACGGTAATCTGTAAGAAAACTTGATTACTTTTTATAGGACTAATTTTTTTTTCCTGTGGCTTGTGCGGAGCTAAAATAGCCCAATTTATATGTCCTGCAAAAATTTTTACGTTACATTATGCACTGTAATCTAGTGGTTTCTTTAAGATGTATTACGATGTGTTGAAAATCTCAGATTTTGATGGATTTATTCGTTTGAGAGCATACATGAATACGAAGCACCCATTTTTTGCTGATGTATGGGTGTCCGCTTGTCTAAGTGTGCATACCATCTTACAACACAGGGAAGCAATTCTAGCGAAATTTGAGCGAATCAATAGGGAAGCGCATTTATTTTCAGATATGTAGGACTAGGAGAACTTTTCAGATATATAAGAAAGGGTCGCAATTTATCGCATATCAATTTCCCCAAAATTAAGTTTTATAAAAGATAACTATGTCAAATATAGTTTTAAATTGTCTTTTATTATGCAATATTTTATTTCAACTCCTTAATACTGACGACGCGCTAAACGCCGGCACAAGAAGACTTCAGTCAGAAGAACGAATATCCATATGAATGCAAGAAGAGATGATTTCCCAAGATGTTCATTGACAATAAGTAATTGATGCAGTGGGGCCTCAGCGTTTCTGTTAGTTATTTCTGTGAGAAATGGGAGGGGGGGGGACTCATCCGATGGAATCAACTATTGTTCCCAAAATAAGGGTTTTTAAGGGTGATTTAAAAATATTCTCTAATATCCAGATTATAATTCCGTCGCTACCAACTTTCAATAGGATTCAAACACTAACACCAATTATCATGCAAAAATATCAATCTCCGAGTTACAATTGCTTCGAAAATTGAACAGAGCATTTCTCAATTGCTTATTGTCAGTGCTAGCATACAGACTTTGTCACGCCTGAAAGTAATAATATGAAATGATAACCGGAAGTTTTAAATTAAATAAAATTTTATTACACAGTTTTGTTTGCCGTAGGTTCTGAAATCGATAACAAAAATGAAACCTTTTAAATTCTCAATAGCATTTTCAAACAGTAATTAAATTTTTATACAACAAAACAATGAGTCAATATCAGCATTGAGTAAAAAAATATAAGTTCTCTCTGTTAACAAGACAAATATCCCTCAGGGGTTCTACTTTTAGATTTATTTACTATCAGTAAGAAGGAAAGGAATTTTGTTGCTGAAGGCATATATAAATGCGCCTGTTCTCAATTTCAAAACATTTTTTGACAGAAATCTTAGCAACTCAAACAAAGTGTTATTATATAAATTAGTCAATCGGCCCATAATTCTATATACGTCATCAGTATAGGGACATGTCTGTAGAATCCAAATTAACTCCAAATAAAATCCAAATAAAGCAATATAGGATTCTTAGGAAGATTATGTAATCCCCTAGAAACTTAATGTATTCGGTTATAAGGAACGATTTTAAAATTAAAACCATAACAGTTGAAATTAAAAAAAAAACGAACTAAACATTTTTGATATTCTTTCAATAGTTCTCAATGAACTAGTTTTCAATTTATATGATTGTGATTGTCGAAAGGCAAAATCTTATTCGTTATAAAACGGTTCTTTGAATCATTTAGTTAAGAAAATAATTGTTTTAAACATTTTCCGAGTATCAGTATCCTCGATATCACATTACTAGTAGTATTTAAATTTCGAAGAATGAATTATCTGCTCTTATATATATATAAAATATTGTTTTAAAGTGATAAAGAATATATTTCAGAATAATTCTGTTCAAATCTCGAAGAAAATAACATTTAAATATTTAAATTACTGGCTGACGAATTTTTATGAAATTTGAAATTTAGGCGTGGAGAAAGGGAACTTGCTTATATATTTTATATTAAAACTAAGGGAATTATGGATTCTAGCCGAGAGTGCATATACAGGTTATAAGTGAATATCGCCACATAATATCAGAGGTGTATATACAGTCGTGATGACTCTCCCTATTCAAATACAGAATGCTATTAATTGGCTTATATACGGGGATGACAGTACATTTGAATGAAACGTTTGGCTGTATAAATGCTGTAGGTATTAAAGATACCAAATGTGAGGATATATAAGTAAAGAAGGAGCATCAAATGTGGTGATTAAAATTGTATTTAATTAAGTCAGTTCGTTTATGATGATTAACGAGAAATTTAAAATTCACAGTGCAGGAGGTTATAATGAATATAATATCAGCGTCATCACATTGTTTGCTCTTAAGTTTTAAAGTTAACAATTGCAATAAATTGGTATTTTAAAAAATTTATAATTCTATTAATGGATAATAATTGTAAAGATGCTTGAACAAATGAATAACAATTTATGGGAAAATTATTTTATTATTATTTAATTAATTTTTTTGTTATTTTAGACTCCGAAAATAAAGTTTTGCCTATCCGCAATTTTTAAGTAATAACTTCTAATCAACCAGAACTGAAAACATGAATTATTGTGAACTTCAACACAACACAAATATTTGATGAATATAATTTTATTAATTTTACGCATTTAAATACAGGACAATTAAATCATTTATTTAAATACAATTTATTTTAATGCCGTACTATTTCGTACGCTTTCTTTTAATTATATATCTCTACATTTCGTATTTTATATCACTGTATTTGGTGCCGTGAGCAGGATTTGAACATAGTTTATTGCAGACACAGCGCAATGTATTAACTTATGTATGATCACTTCGACAAAGGACAGTCACCATGAAGCTCCTCTCTCTTCTAGTTTGAAGATAGTTTTTCACCGTCACTAATTCTCGCAAAATTTGGTTGACTTGAATGCACAGGCCGCGGGCCTCTAAACATCCCCCTAGCTGACCGGCCTTCCATTATGTGACGCTTGAGTTGTATCACTTTTGGGATATCTTAAGTAAGTCAGTTTATAGTTGTTTTCATAAATTTGTCCACCTATTTAACGTTTTTCTCGACTCAAGTCCGGTTCCTAATTTCAGCATTCTTGTTTTCATGACTTAAACATCTTTGGATAATTAACACATTTAGAATTTTTCCAGTGTCGATCTTCACGATATTAGTTGTTCTCAGAATTATTCCGAACATTTTAAAAGTAATAGTTTTGCAACATCTCAACTGCTTAATAAAACCATTTCTGTATGAGATTATTTGAGACTATTTTTGCATGTTTAAATGGACATTCCCACTTGAATAAATTTCATACTTCTGAAGATAATTTCTGGTTGATGTTTGTATCTTTTGTATCAGATTGAGTGGCTACTAAAGTATGCATTTTGAATTTTAAAGTAAAAAAGCATTTTTTTAAATTTTGAACTGTAATTATACTTTTTCTATAATTTGTATACAAGACTTTCTTAAGTCGTGTCGTCTTCGCTATAAGGGAATAATTCTCTCCTGTGACATCAGGAACGTTAGGGTTATAAATATAGGAGCTTTGCTCCTCGTCGCATTTATTTCTGTGCAATTACGTTTGGATATAATTCGCATTTTATCATCTGGTGAGAGTTGCATCATTTTTGTGTCGCATTGTTTTTGTACCTTAGCCAGCGTACCACAGAATTATAGATAAATGACCAATAACCATAACTTGTGTGTTGGGGGGAGTCAGTGATTATGGTACGTGTATTGCATTAGGAGGGTCCGCGTTCGATTCCAGGCCCTGCTCAAACTGTCCCCGTGTGTAAACCCGTAAGCTCCTTTAAGAGATTAATGATAGAGGAAGGAGGGTATTGTCCCTGTGGATGCTGGCTCTATTGGGTTCTAGTATAAATTTGGTGGCACTGTCCAAGGGGTCCAAACATCCAAACAAATACCTTACACATTCTGGTAGGTCGGACGGTCTAGGTAGATTAAAGAAACCGCAACTGGGACCCTGAAAGCACATGGCTGCCGATGATTAAAGATTGGTGATTTGAGAAAGTTCACATAAAGTAGTGACCGGCCACTGAAACTGCTACTTAAGCCTTAGGGTGAGTCGAGTGGTCTGGATCTTCCACATAAAGTAGTGTCTGTGAAGTCTATATAAATTAATAATCTGTCTGCTACATCTGAATTGGATAGTATTGGAACTTTACTGTTCCTTTCATGTACACAAGAGTCACCTTGACAGAAGCTACAGTACAGACTATTTCATACAACTACCAATATGAATGCATATGCAGAGCACTCTACCTGGCTTGAAGAACACCTTAAGATGCAGGCAACCTCCAGCGACAACCATGTGGTTTATGCCGACATCGAGGGGAGGAAGCAGGATGCAAAATCCACTTTCGGCAAAGCCGTAGCCGAGGGCCACGTTCTCGATGGGATAATTCACCGGGCAGGGAACCGAAGAACACCAGACAAACCCGACCCCAGCCACCGTCCAGACCTTTTCTCAGGCCATGAATAGACGCAGTTCAGTTGTCACGAACACCCGGAAGAGTCGGGTCTGATAGACTCGCTGGTTCGACGGACAGTTCATCGTCTATCAGGTAACCCGATTAATATGCTCCCCAGGGTCGGAGGATCAGGGCTAAAAAGATAACATCCGTAACCAACATCTCAGGGTGGCCCACTCCGGGGGGGGGGGGGTTGTCCTGACGAACAAACCCGAAGTCTATGAAACTGAAGACCAGAGAATGGATTTCATAAATGCGTGGGTCTTGCAACTCATCAAACGTCTCCTATGGATAGAATGTTGAAGACCTAGACCATACGACCGACCCAAAGGTTAACGGTAGCAAAATGTGTGGCTGGACCTATGGATAGAATGTTGTTGTTGAGACCCAGACCGTCCGACCTACCAGAAAGGTGTAAGGTAACTGTATGGACGGCCGGGAAGTGCCACCCAATTTAGACCGGAACCCAGTGGGGGTGGCATCCTCAGGGACCGTACCCTCCTTCCCCTACCACCAACCTCTCGGAAGGACTTACGGACCCACATGTTTAACGTGATCGTACTCCGCATGAACACGGCGGCATTTGTGGCAGCGTGCAAATCTAGCGCGCAAACCACGGGGAGACCGCACCCGAGATGGCCAACAGCACGCGGCGTTCCGAGGTGGTCACCCACCAAGTACTAACCGCGCCCGATGCTGCTTCACTTCGGTGATCTAACGAGAACCGGTGTTTTCAGCACGGTACGGCCGTTGGCCCTATGGATAGAATGTGTATATTTGTTTTTCTAGAGATTCTATTGCTAAGATTTATGTTTAATTTCTACACGAAAGAATAAGTAAAGCATTTCATAACTTTTTATATCCACAAAATAAATCTGAAGGATATATATTACAATGTATTGAAATTAATTTATTGGTACGACACGCTCATATATAATAGGTTTATGGCTCATAAACTTTATAATGTTTGTTTATTGGGACATTTTAAAGCTCATTAGTGCTACATGGCTTTCTAAACCGTAAAACATATGGCGACATCATACAACTTGAAAGGTTTAATGGATTTTCGTTAATGTTCCAAAGAATCTTTTAAGCTCTAAGAAAAGTTCGTATTCCAGTAATTTCTAAGGGAATAGTTATCAGCGGCTTTTCGATATTCGAGAAGAGTTATATTAATTAATTTTCTAATAGATTTATATAGAGTTGTTGAATTAGTTTGAAAAACAAACACAAAAACCTGAATTAAGACATTTATAAATGATTATATGTTAAATAACATCGCACTCTGGAATATCCTTAATGAAAGTACTTCATTTAAGAAATAATTTAAAGTACTTGTTTGGATGTCTTTTGTTGCTTGAAAATTTGTATTTCAACAGAAAATTTTGTTTTTGAATTTTGCATGAAACTTATATTTGATTAAAATACAAAAGTGGCAAAACTATATTAAAGATTTACATTTTAATATACGACTGTTTCATTTTTACTTTTCCTATTATACATGGTATAATGCATATAAGGGGTATTAGAAGGGGTTGAAAATTCGAATTCCTGTTTTCGGCAGATTTTTATATTTCGGACTGGCGCAGGGAGATTCTTTCGACAATGTGTTCATTGTACCACATGCTTATTCAAGATGTCAAACCTTTCACAAATCGAGCAGTTCTGTCATATGCTGAGAATGTAGTTGCAATCATCTTGAAATGCGAGTGGACAATTGTAACGATTGCAGAACATCTTACAAAATTTGACATAAGAAAATATTAGACTGTTATACGACTGTATGCCGTACTGTAAATTGTATTACATTGCCACCAGCAGAGTATTAACATTCTACGTATTAACATTCGACCATTATATTGCCACGCGACTGCTTTTATTAAGGTGTTTAATTATTTATTTATGTTCTTTTTCCAATATATTGTTTCTTATTTCCCACCTGTTACAATGAATATTGGATATAGTGAATAATTTCACCTGTCTTTAGTAAATTTTATATGCGAGTTCTGCTGTATTATAAATGTGGTGATGCACAAGAAAATGACCCTGTTATCTATAATTTTATTTCTAAGATGAAGTATAATATCGACATTGGTATTGGCTTTAGTTTTCAATGGATGTAATTAGCAGCATGCTATTCAAGTACGTTAACCATTTTTGTTTTTGCTCTGGGTGTTAAAAATAAAGCTAAAATGAAACATTCTATTTAGGAGCTGTTCAAACTGTTTTTCTCTTTTTATGTCCAACTTGATTCATAATATTAAAATTTGTATTATGATTTGCAATTATCATAAAGACATGTATTTTATTTTTTAAAATTAGTCCAATAAGCTGTATTTAACAAGGCTCTATTTTGGAATTTCCGACAACTGAATATTTTATTTGTGAATTATTACAGATTGCAGTTAAATAAAAAAAAATCCATTTTATTATTTAAAAAATTTGATTGAACTTCTACGGCTTCTGAGCAATCAACATAGATATGAATGCCAAATATTTAATCTATTCTCCTTCTAAAACTATATGCTAATAAGATGCCAAAATGGAATGCAGTCTCTATGGAAAATGTCATTTGTATTCAAGTCTGCAATGCAGACAGATAATTCAAAACGGTTCTCAAATTCCGGCTCGGCTAGTAAGATGGATTCTGCGAGATTGATTCTCTAATTATCTATTAAATTACAAATTCGAGGATTACTCTGATTGGCAGAACTTCAGATTTAGGGTTATGGGATCCCACGCAGTGCATAATAAATTTCCACTGATCTTTTAATTCTGCATAAATTACAGTGTGCGAAGTATTTATGACACATGTGATGATATACTGAAAGGAAATAGAACGTTATTAAAATTTTATAAGTCGATTTGCATTTTAAAAGTACAGTAGATAGGTTGGGGTACCATGGAATGCTGGTGTACAGTCAAATATATTCCCTGTATATAACAAGATGAGAGTTATTGTCTGCTTTTGACTCCTATATATGATTCTACCATGCGTATATTTTCAATATAGTTAGCAGACGTTTGGCCATGTACAGGTTGCCACGTGACATCAAATGTAAAAGTTGGCAAGTAAAATAAATTTTTTGAAGAGATATTTTGCGAATTACTATAAAAAACTACTTTTGGAAACTTCGTGCTTCTTGCTGCATTGAACAAAGTAAATACAACTGTCAAAACAGTATATGGATTAAAACAAATGTGTGTATATATAATAGCAATAATTTTTTTAATACAAATTGTACATTAGAGCACAATATAACACGATGGTTGGGACACAATAGCCCATTGCTTTTAAATGCTGCTATTAAATATATCCGATTTGCAAAATCTATAATTTAACAAAATTAACACATTTCTGTTCCTGCGACTTATACAAATGATTCCAATAAAATTTTGTGTGATGAATTTGTGCAAAATGGCAGTGGTTTAGTCTATGATAACATATAATATGGATGTTTTGATAAAATTTTATTTGAAAAAAAAAGCCAAGAATATCTAAGAATATAATTTGAAATTATATATAATCTTAAACTTCATAAATTTTGTAATTTTAATGTCCTTAAAAATGTGGTTCATAATACCATATGTGGTGTTTGTTCTATAGTAGCCATCTGTTGGGGCACTATGGAACCACTTGCATAACTTTAAGTTATAATTTCTATAACTAAACAGTTTTTACCAATCCTAACTTCGAGTTCACATTCTTGTAGTGAATAATCCTGTAATTCTGAGAATACCTCCTTTTTGCAACTATAATAAACTATTGTTAAGATTTTGGTGTATTTTTAAAAGTGTTCGTTGTACCCCAATTTTCCTTATTTTTAAAATAAGATTGATAAGAAATATATATCTTATTTTGATACATCGGTATGTTGCAGAACGTGAGTAACAAGATATAATGCTAAAAATTTAATTTGCTTCAACTTATGTTTATATAAAACAAGAAAGATCAATCATGCTTAAAGCATTGATTATGAAACACATTCCAACTTCAATGCAATTTTATTTAAACAAGTCTAAAGTGCAATACATTCCTCGGTAATATTTTAAAATTTATCACATTACTACATTAATTTATAATATTTGAAAACTTAAACCTTCATCGCAAAAAATGAACTTCATTCAAATGACGGCATTGAAATATAAATTGCCTGGTTTAAACATCTCTAAAATGCGATACATTCCTCGGTAATTTTTTTAAAACTATCATAATATTACGATAATTTATTATATTTGAAAAATTCATCGAAAACAACTGAAATTCATTCAAATGACGTCATAGAAAAAATAACACGCCTGGATCTCTCTATAAAAACAGCACTTCATTCATAACATTTTCCCATTCATTCCATTCATCACAATACTATAATAATTTATTTTATTTAAGAATTAAGACCATGGAGCTAAAAGTAATTAAACTCCATGCGTAAAACTTCATCGAAAAAAATCGTCCTTCTCTTTGTAAAATCAATGAACATTTCATTCATATCAGCTATGCAGACTCCATGGGCTAAATAATTTTGTTTTAGAGAACTACAGCAATTCTAATACAACTCATTCTACATATTTTGCTTGTCATTTTTGAGGCAGTTACCTTGCTAACGGACAGACAGACAGACAGACAGAATGAACAAAGTCATAAACACTTTTCAACTTTGTTGTAAAGTGTTAAAAAAACTAATTTGAGCTTCAAAATCGGTTATTTATTTTCCGTATGATTTTATTTGCGGATTTAGTGTTATTTAAAAATTTTGTTTAATGGTGTTCGTTTTTTTAACGGATTTTTTTACATGTCAAGTGTCGTGTAAATGTTAAATTAAGTGAATACAGTCCTAAGAGAGAACAAAATATTATTATTTTTTGTACAGCATATTTTCTGCATTTTATAGTTATTTTTCCGGTTTTGCTTCTCTGTTTCCCCACTAAGCTGCCCTATTAAACAAAGTCCTGAAGTTTAGACATTTTGTTTGTGGCATATCTGCTTATCAATTTTTATTATCTTTGTAGTACTCCTATTTTGCTGAATCCAAAATTTGTGAACATTCGAATATCTCATATAGTTAAGATAATTAGAATTTCCTCAACGGAATTCTGATGCGGGTATTTAGTTAATTAAAACACAAGTATTTCAAAAGTTTTGAAATTCCTCCCATATAAGTTTTATATTTTATTTCGACCTATACGGCATTACTGCGATGATGGTAGATGATATTTTCCTTGTACATAAGTAAATTTCACAGTTCACAAATGCACAACTATATTCCAGAAGAGTAAGAGCGACAAATTCTTTAACATCGAATTTAGTTTTCGGAAGTTCACGGTAAAGCATGTATTAACAGACGTATATCAACTATTAACTGATATTATTTATCAATAAATTACTACTTAACCCATATAATTTGAAACCTCACTAAATGACAAAGGAACTAACAAAAACTCATGATTTTATGTAGATTTCAAAATTCACAAATGCACAATCATATTCCAGAAACGTAAGAGCGACATTTTCTTGAAAATGACAACGAAACTCACAAAATTGTACAAACCTATGACAAAACTGCTGAAAAAAAATCTGGTATAAGTCTAACCTGAATGAATCACTACTTGTACCATAGAATAAGTATACTTACTATATTGCAACGTTACTCACAAAATTGTGCAACCAACGGCCCTACCGTGCTGAAAACACCGGTTCTCGTTAGATGACCGAAGTCAAGCAGCATCGGGCGCGGTTTGTACTTGGGTGGGTGACCACCTGCGAACAAACACCACGTGCTGTTGGCACATTTCGGACCCGGTAGCCCGGTGTTTTGCGCGCTGGATTTGCACGCTGCCACAACTGCCACCGTGTTCATGCAGAGTACGATCACGTTAAACATGTGGGTCCGTAAGTCCTTCTGAGAGGTTGAGGATAGGGGAAGGAGGGTACGGTCCCTGTGGATGCCTCCCCCACTGGGTTCCGGTCTGAATTGGGTGGCACTTCCCAGCCGTCCAAACAGTTACCTTACACCTTTCTGGTTCGGCCGTCCAAATTGTTGCTCAAGTCCTTGCTGACGAGCCGGACGGTCTGGGTCTTCAACACCTTTCTGGTAGGTCGGACGGGCTGGGTTTCAACAACAACAACACCTTTCTGCTAGGTCGGACGGTCTGGGTCTCAACAACAACAATATTTAGCAAACCTATAACAAAGTTGCTGGTAAAACTTCTGGTATAAATTTAATTTCGATGAATCTCTTCTTGTATCATAGAATCAGTATATTTACTAAATGGCAACGGCACTCATAAAATTATACAAAACCCTAACAATCTCGTTGCTGTAAACCTCTGGGTCAGTCGAGTGGTCTGGGTCTTCAACAAACCCATAACAAAGTTGCCATTACAAAATTTGGTACATGTTTACCCTCAATGAATCACTACTTGTACCATAGGATAAGTATACTCACTAAATGACAGCGGAACTCACGAAATGGTACAAACTATAACACAGCTGCCGATAAAAAATCTGGTATACGTCTACATTTATTTAATGCACATAGATTTTATCAATTCTGCCAGCAATTATGCCTATTATTTCTACTATACTGTACAATTCAGTAACGTTTGAATGCGAAAAGACAAGCATTTTCGGCAATTGTTTAGAGATCGAAGACATTGACACTCAGATTTGAGTAATTGCGTCGAAACCTGCACTTCATGCGATAATGCATGCCATGAATTAATCATTGGGTTCATATCCGTGTATAATGTATTGTAGTAGTAACTATTTCTAATTATATGTATCAGTATGCTGCATTCTAATCAATATGCGTTTTGTATTGCAATTTATGAAAGATTGAAAATTCATTTTATTGAGATTTTGTTACGAATTCGGAATATAATAAGGAGTGTTTGCAAATGCACGTGTGAATTCATAGCAAAATGTAAGAAAAATTGAATACGAATGCATAAACATATGCCCTAAATGACTTGCATAATTTCGACAATACAGTTTTCAAGCAAGAAGTTTGAGTACAGTTAATAGCTTGATATTGCAAAACATTTTTAACGCACTATGCAAAAAGATGAGTGCTGTCTTAAATATAAGTTCTTTTTGCCCTCTTTTGAAGCAAACACACTAATCATACATTAAGTTTAACCATGTTTAAGACGTAAACATTTTTAGTCTCTTGAAATGCTGTCTAAGGCACATTATAAATTTTATTCTCCAGCAATTACAACAATAACTGCAATTACAAACTTTGTCTGTTTGTAACCACCATTTATAACTTAACTAATTTATTTACCTTTACACATTTTCATTGGTTTCTTCATATTAATTGTGAAAGGTTTTAGCGCTAAAATGTTAAGATTCTGTTGCATGTTAATATGTAAAAGGAAAAGTTAGAAAAAATGCTTCAAATTGTAACATCTTCGAAACTATCAACTTCGTTGAAATTTTTTTAAGGTAATGTTGAGTCCAGAGATTCATCTTATATGATTTATACTCTCATACTAAAGTTCAGTACACAGGCAATTAAAAATACTGATTCAGACAGTTTTTTATTATGGCTTATAATCCGATCTAGCTCAACCAACTTACATACTTTATTGATAAGCTACATAGCAGCAAGCTTCTGAATAGAAATTTTAATTTTTTGTAGAGAGATAAATAGTCACACGCAATGTTAAGCTTAAGTCAATTCTTTAAATTGGAAAATCATAGATATCATATAATTAAAATGTTCATGTGGATACAATTGAGTGAGACTTATTGACTGACAAACATATGAATTATACAGACCAATGTACTAAAGATAGAATCCTGAAATTTTGCAAATATGTCAAGTTTGATACCTAGATAATGCAAAAAAAAATCTAAGATTTTAGAATGTTAATCGAAAACTTTATATATCGCGCAGTTTTATTTTTTTGTGTAAAACGTTTGAGTGAGACTAAGTTATGAATTATATAGACAAAACAGCTGGAGATAGAAATTTCTAATGACAGAATTTTAATATCTTAATATTTTTATTCGATAAATTCATAAATCGCGGAATTTTTGTTCTAACATTCTTTCAGTGATAACTCGAGGACCACTAGCCATACAAAATTCATTTTTATACCATGAAGTGCAAAAAAATGTAATTAACTTTACAGGTTTTAAATTGACAGTTCTGGAGTTAATTTAATTAGTAGTTACAGCAGGCATTTTTTTAATATTTTATCAAAGATTTTATTTATCATTTTTGAATCAATTGTAACTATGGTAACCATCAAGTTACTTTTTATATATCCAAATTATTTGTTGGTTATTCTTTAACTCAAATAATTGAAAAATAATGCTACAATTAAGTAATTTGTCTGAAAGCGTTGAATGAAATTTTCAGCATAAAATGAACGGGGATGAATTATTATTTTACATAACACAATCTTCATGCTGATCGAACTATAAAATGTGCTCCATATTTGTGTTATAATTGGAAACGAATTTTGATATTCGAAAAATTAATAAATGTGTAAGTGCCATATTTACTACCACTGGTCTTGTAGCTTGGGCCAAGCGTGTGTGGTAATGACTATTAAAATAATTTGACACATAAATTGTACGTATAATACAATAATATACTGCCCAAACTGTATTAATAATAGACTTTTCATTATGACTAAAGACTTTTCATTATGACAAAAGTAATGTGATATACACTATTCTACGCATTTTATAGCCGGTAGAGAGAGATTAAAGTCAGTCGCATAGGCTATTTAGCCGCATTGGCTATACAGTTAATTTATGCACTTTGTCACTAGATGAGATTATTAGGTAGTATCCATATATTCTGAATTCAATAGTGTGAATGCATAAGTGAAGTTTACTGGTGATTATGAATAAGCTATAGCCTTGCAGTCACAAATCAAAATTAATTTAAATGTAAAGTTATCGGAGTGGCAAAATTTAATGTGTCAAAACCCGTGGAAAAACATGTCAAACATTATGGAAAACATGTCAAAACCTATCGAAAACATGTTAAAACCTATGGAAAAACATGTCAAAACCCATGAAAAGACTTATTTGTCAAAATTATTTTTCCAAAGAAAAGGTATTGAAGCATTAATTAAATGACAACACTTTTTGTGACTAGAGGGCTACAACCCTTACATACTATGCTAGCCAATATCCATAACTAGCTTCGCGAGTCGTGGTTTCGCTGCCTACTCGCTGGTTCTCTATGAGCTCGTTTGGCGATATCTTTCGTACCACCTGTTACTCATACGCAATATGCCTGTTAGGCGTACCCTCTTTGTTTTCTGGCACTAACTAACCTTTGGAGCTCTTTCAACCGGGCGCACCCACCCACCCTTGTGCTCCCAATCGACTGGACTGATTAAATCGCCCATACTGAGAAGTTTTCACTTAAGAAATGCATAAAACATAAAATAACTCGAAAATTAAGTGAAAATTTGACATAAGAGCTCCTTCTTACAAAAACTCAAATAGGAAGGTACACGTCAAAAAATCTGATGTGGGCACCACATGACTTTCCTTATATAATGTAATGAATTTCCTACTTTTACAGTAAAAAATAGGTTTTTCTTATAGTAGATACTAATATTCTTTCCAAGATATTGAATTTTTGACAATGAGTCGTCATTTTCATTGATTTAGCGTCGTTTTTATCCATTTGGCGAGATTTTCGTTAATTTGGCAACATTTCAAAAAGTCGCCAAGTTGGCGACATTCTGCCAAATTCTCGCCAAGCGTTATGCACTAAGAAATAAGTTATTATTACAGCAGATAAATGCCTATTGGCGTTCAAATACAAAAGTATTATTCAAAGTATCTTTTTTCTTGAATGGAACGAGCTAGATCCATGAGAATGATGTCACTCAATTTATCGCATGGTATTACATATGAAAAGTAACCTTTTTTTTTCAATAGGAAATATTTTTTTTTATTTTATATGACTTTTTGATAATTTTTTTGAAAAATGTACAATATCTCGAGAACGGTTCATGTTAGCGTTCTAAAATTTATGTCAATCGTTTTCTAATGAAAAATTACATAAGAAATGTCTATTTGCATAACTTTATTAGTGGTTTTGATTTTTTGACGATTTTTTTAAAATTTCATTCGAAAATTTAGGGGCGTTTTGAACATTCGATTGCGTATAAAAACAATAAGCTTCCAGTGTTTACGGATTGTGATTTTTGTACCAAATTTGGTTCGAATCGGTCCATTCGTTCGTCAGTTATCGTCTCCACAGACTCACTGACACACACACACACACACACACACACACACACACACACACACAGACATCACTTCAAAAATGTTTGATTCGTGATCAGGGATGCTTGAAATGTGCCCTCCCGTCGAAAACTCGAATTCGAATTTTTGACTCCGGTCACAATACTTTCCTTATACATTATGTATATAAGGAACGTAAAAAATGTGTGGTTGTGTTATTGTTTGTCTTCCTAGGATACGAACTCACAGCTCAGATACGTTTGCTTCGACATTAAATATCTTTAACTGAAACTTCAGTAAAATTAACGGTTTATAGCAGCATTCCTCTACAAATGTACCATATTTCATATTTCTATATGATATTAAGTTTTGAGGTATGAGACAGACAATAGAAGAGAGAGAATCGAAGAGACACGAAATACTTTAGATAAAATTACATTTCCAAATTGCATAAAAATAGGATAATTTATGAATTACTTGAGAAAGGGGCTCCGTCTTATGAAATGTCTATTGTGTAGATACATGCTTGCAAAAATTCGTGTTCCTGCTTGTGATAGTCTGTTCAGGACGTGAACTCCCTTCTCAAATACTGATCTTTTGAGTTTGGTATTCAATATATGTTAAACTAAAATTTAATTGAGTAAAGGGATTTTTCAGCTTTTTCCTCTTACATTCATCTCAAAATGTACCGAATTTCATCTTTTTTGTATGCGATCGATTTGCGGTACAAGACAAAGATATTTGAGAAACACGAAATTTGTCAAACAATTGCTGCGGCTGCTGCAGAGACGGAATCAATTACTTTTTATAATATAGATATATTTATTTTTAGCTTCTACTTTCCCTACAGTACATGGCAATTTAATGACTGAAATTCTACTTACGTCGATGATGATCGAAATTTCCCAAAGAAAATGTGTAAAAGGGTTAATTTAATTATAGTAATTTATGTGAATTAATTTTAGTTTTTACCGTTGTAATACATGCTGATGTATGAGGAATATATTGCAATGGGGTTATATTTGATGTATAATAATTATTTTATTTTCAGTTTGACATCGGAATGTGCATGGTGGTTACTTGCGGGTACAAACGGTGTACGAAGTTGCACTGTACAGTATACGACAACATATATCAATGTGATAATATGTCCACTTTGGTCTGCGGGATTGTTTTAAACACCACTGTTAGCAGAAGATGTACCGCAGTTTTCATATAATATTTTCTATAATGCAAAACGTGTCACGCTCTGTGACAGATATTAATATAAATATAGAATACGTGATCGATTTCGATGAAACTTTTTTCAATAAATAAGACTCAGTCAAGAAAACTTTTTTTTATTTATGGTCTTGACTCCTACTCGTGGATCACAAGAAATCAAAACAGGGTTTGGTCTGACAACAATCACCGCTCGTAATACTGAAGCTGCTTAACCAATTTGTATATTTCTTTCCCTGGTGTGTTATAGCTATTGACAGCAGGTTTATGATTAAAATGTTTCACAGGTAATTCCACGTTTATTTTCTTTCAATACTATTCCGGGCAAGGCCGAGTAATTATGCTAACATATTATTATGGTTGAGTGAAGAGAAGTCCATTTTCCATTCCAAGAAAAGCAAAATCATCATTTGCCTGAATTTCTGTATCCCTTTTACTCGAAAACTATAATAGGTGGGATGATGAAATTTTATTACACATACGTGACATTGGATGCAGATTTGCAGAATCACAATTTCAATTATTAAAACAAACTGTAACAGGGTGAAACACCCATTTTTAAACCGCGCATGCTCAATAAACCTACCACAAATATTAAGTATACATAAACTTTTAAACATGTAATTAAAGCGTGTTCACTTGCATGCATTGTGATTTAAAGGGGCTCCTCTATATATTAAATACGACTTTGTGATTTAAATGTGTTGCTTTTATTTCATTGGTTTCCTATACTCTGACATGTTTAATTTAATATTCAAATTCTAAATTTTTTCATGCTATTTTTGTATTAGAATTCTCAAATATTGAAATTATTTATTTTATTACTAAATTAATCTTACATCTAATTTCAGAATAATTCGTTACATTAAGATTTAACATAAAATTTTTTCACAGCTCGCATATTTCATATGCGCGAGCCAATTCAAAGCATGACTTTGGGCTAGAAAAATTATGTTTGACATATTATCTTATCTTTCTTGCTTTTAAAATGTAATACAATTTAAATTTTGTAAACATGCCTTCTAATTTACTCATCAGATAGTCAAAACAGAAGAGTACAAAGATGATACATCCAAGATCATAAGTTCTTAAAATATTAAATTACATCATCTATGCAACGCATTATCTCTCTGAATAATTTGTCTAGAAAATTTCGTTACGTTTTTATTTAAACAGTGGCGCGAATCTGTTTTATAACAAAGCGATGGTAATATGTAAGAAAACTTGATTACTTTTTATAGGACTGAATTTTTTCCCGTGGCTTGTGTGGAGGTAAAATAGACCCATTTATATTACCGGCAGAAATTTTTACGTTACATTATTCACTGTCTAGTGGTTTCTTTAAGGGTATTACGATGTGTTAGAAACCTCGGATTTTGATGGATTTATTTGTTTGAGAGCATACCTGAATACGAAGCATCCATTTTTTGTTGATGTATGGTGGTCCGCTTGTCTATGTGTGCATATCATCTCACAACACAGGGAAGCAATTGGGGTGAAATTTGAGCGAATCAATAGGTAAGAGCAATAATTTTCAGATATATGGGACTAGGAGATCTTTTCAGATATATAGGAAAGGGTAGCAATTTATCGAATATTATTTCCCCCAAAATTAAGTTATATGAAAGATAACTATGTCAAATATATATTTTAAATTGTCATTTATTAAGCAATATTTTATTTCAACTCCTAATACCGAAGACGCGCAAAACGCCGGTACAAGCAGACTTCAGTCAGACGACCGAGCGTCCATATGAATGCAAGAAGAGATGATTTCTCAAGATGTTCATTGACAATAAGTAATTGATGTAGTGTTGCTTTAGCGTTTCTGTTAATTACTTCTGTTAGAAACGGGAGGGGGGGGGGGAGAACTCATCTGATGGAATCAACTGTTGTTCCGAAAATAGGGGTTTTTAAGGGTGATTTAAAAATATTCTCTAATATCCAGATTATAATTCTGTCACTACCAACTTTCAATAGGTTTCAAACAATAACAGCAATTATCATGCAAAAATATCAATTTTCGAGTTACAGTTGCATCGAAAATTGAACAGCGCATTTCTCAATCGCTTATTGTCAGTGCTAGCATATAGACCTTGTCACGCCTGAAAGCTATAACATGAAATGATAACCAGAAGTTTTAAATTAAATAAAATTTTATTACACAGTTTTGTTTGCCGTAGGTTCTGAAATCGATAATAAAAATGAAACGTTTTAAATTCTCAATAGCACTTTCAAACAATAATTAAATTTTTATACAACAAAACAATGAGTCAATATCAGCATTGAGTTAGAAAAATATAAGTACTCTCTGTTTGTTAATAAGAAAAGTTTCCCTCAAGGATTCAATCTACTTTTAGATTTATTTACTATCAGTCAGAAGGAAAGGAATTTTGTTGCTTGAGGCATATATAAATGCGCCCGTTCTCAATTTCAAAACATGTTTTGATAGAAATCTTTGCAACCCAAACAAAGTGTTATTATATAAATCAGTCAACCGGCCCGTAATTCTATATATGTCGTCAGTATAGGGATATGCCTGTAAAATCCAAATTAACCCCAAATAAAATCCAAATAAACAAAGCAAAATAGGATTCCTATGCAGATTAGGCAATCCCCTAGAAACCTAATGTATTCGGTTACAAGGAACGACTTTAAAATTAAAACCATAACAGTTGAAATTAAGAAAACGAACTTAACATTTTTGATATTCTTTCAATAGTTCCCAATGAACTAATTTTCAACTTATATGATTGTGATCGTCGAAAGGCAAAATCTCGCAAGAGACGCCCGGCAGCTATAAACTTAAAATAGCCGAAAATTCGTAAACCTCTTTACTATAATCTCTAAACTAAATAAAAGCTGGAACCGGAATAAATTAATATTCTAAAATATCTCCCCAAATTGCCAAATTACCTAAATTAATTCAGATTTGTGCCAACCCCTAAACTTCTAAAACCTAAATATGTGCTACATTTGGAGATTTAGGCTAAATAAATTTAAAAAACTAAAGTTTCGAAATCCCCATAGGGGTTACTCAAATAATGTCAGAGAATGAAGATAATTTCAGAAAATGGCTCAGGAGATTAGAGGAGCTTCGTGTCTGGTGCTCCATCATGCACTAGGATTAAGGATTCTCAGCAATTTTTGTGATAATGCTTACCGATGCAAATGGGTAATAGTGAATGATACTACTTATGGAACGCTAATTTGTGAGCTAATATTTCGAGACATTGTCTGTTTTCGATCTGGAAGGAAATTATCACACACATTAAATAGAAACACTACGATGCATCATATAAGTGTAGAAAGGAATTGGACTCTTATTTTACACGAGTGAATTAAATTTGCTTATTAGGAGCTAAGTTTTATTTCTTTGGTCTGTGCAAAAGCAACTAATCCTTTTGGGTGAAATACATATTGAAACAACGCAATTACAATAAATTTGAGTTTAAATGCTCATCCAAATTTGATTTTATCTACAACGAAGCCTATTTTTCACCTATGTAAAATGTAAACAGCAAAATATTCAGAATGAGTTGTATTAGAATTGCTGTATTTCTTTAACACAAAATCATTTAGTTCGTGAAGTCTGGATATGAATGAAATATTCATTGATTTTAAGGACGACGAAGGACGATTTTTTTCGATGAAGTTTTACGCATATTAATTACTTGTAGCTCCATGGCCTAATCTTTAAATAAAATAAATTATTATAGTATTGTGATGAATAAAATGAATGGAAAATTATTTATGAATGAAATGCTGCTTTTATAGAGAGAGCCAGGCGTGTTCTTTTTTCTATGACGTCATTTGAATGAATTTCAGTTGTTTTCGATGAAGTTTTCAAAGATAATAAATTATCGTAGTATTATAATAATTCTAAAATTATTACCGAGGAATGTATCACATTTTAGAGATGTTTAAACCAGGCAATTTATATTTCAATGCCGTCATTTGAATGAAGTTAATTTTTTTCGATGAAGGTTTAAGTTTTCAAATATAATAAATTAATGTAGTATTGTGATAAGTTTCAAAATATTACCGGGGTATGTATTGCATTTTAGACATGTTTAAGTAAAATTGCATTGAAGTTGGAAAGTGTTTCACAATCAATGCTTTAAGCATGATTGATCTTTCTTGTTTAAAACTATAATGATCTTGAATGTTTGAGAGTTAAAAGTAAATTTATATGATATCATGTTTTTAATCTGTAGTATTCTTGTTTGGTAAAGTTATTAAATTTCATGACAGAGTTTGAAACCAGTGTTAAGCTATAGGAGTGTTAAGCTACAGTTTGTGTGTTAAGCTTAATTTTTAATAAAATGTAACATTCCTCACTTAAGGAAAGGAGATCTACAAATAATTTATAAACGAATCTTCACTGCGTGTTGCCAGAGATCTTCTAAACCTCTATTTGTGTTAAAAATTGCCTTCTTGCAAGATAGAAGCTAATACATAAATTATAAATAAACAAATAAAAGTATAATTATAATTTAGTTAACGAACTGAATAAAATTGAAGAGTTTGCTTACATTAACACAATCTCGTCACTACGTTTTGTTTTCTAGAAAAATATCCTTGTTTATACTTCATTAGCAAATGATAATTAATTAAAATATGAAAATAGACAGTTCTGGTCGTCTAATGTGAAAAAAATCAGAAGAAGAAAATGGATGAATATGGACGATAATGTAAACTGGATAATGTAAACTGGACGATAATGTAAACTGGATTGATTTATCTTGCTAGAACACTATTAAGTACGTGTACTAGTGAGGTTGCAAAATGTCTGAATCTGTTCATTTTCGGTTTTTAACAGTACAAAGGAATAAAAAATTACTGTGTACAGAAATGGTATAATTAGGCGTGGCCGTCTGTGATCTTATAAGAAGAAAGTCATGAATGTAAAATAAATAAATAAAAACTGAATAATAACTGCATATTACCGAAAAGTTTCGGAAATTCCATTTTTCTCGGTAAGAATATTTTAAGTTTGCCTAGAACATATCTTAAAAAAAGAAGTAGTAGTCAGAAATGCAATACATGAGCGGATAAGTATGTATAAGGATGATCCGTGACAGCACGGATCTTATCTAAATAGAAGCATGTGACATGCCCAACCAATCAGAGGGCTTTATTTTCTGACATTATTCGAAAAGAGTGAATATAGATGTATATCATTCATAAAGGACCAAAGCGAATATTAAGAATATCGGTTTAATGAGTGAAAGAAGTAAAATCATCAACAGTTTTGAGTTAAGAAATTTTCACTCCTATTTTGAGTGAAAAATCCACATTCACTCAAAATGAGAGTGCATATGTCAAAAAGTTATCAAAAGCTGTTCTTGGGATATTAATCAATTTTCTATCCAACACGTTATGGTATATCTCTTGAAAATACAAAGCAATTTAATGTGTGTTTTCGTATTTCAATTTACAAAATTTCATAAAAATTGCAAATTTATTTTCTGCGAGATTGAATTTCAGCGCCAATAAAATAACTCCAATTTTATTTATTTTCATCTTAGAATATAGAAATTGTTTAGCCTATATAGGAAAAGTGATATAGAGATATCCTATTTCTTGGAGCATTTAAAAGAAAAAAAAAATAATGCATTTATACCGATCTGATTCATATATCCTAGAATGGAATCGTACACATATGTGATACAAGTTAAAGGGAGAATATTTTTCATCAAAATATTTTTTTTGTTTATTAAAAAACGAAATTCGAGAATAACATTTTCAGAATTTGTCATTTAAATTCTCAAAAAGCTAAACCTTATGTAAGATTACAGCATACGAAAAATCACATTTCAGATGCCATTGTCGTTTTTGAGAAATAGTACAGGGGATATATCGTTGAATGGAAAGAACGAATCGCTTACATAATCCTGCATGACACTTAATTCCTTCAAACGAAATATATATGCCTGTTTGCTAAATTTTTGCGAATTGTTGTAAATAAAGCTGACGGCTTATTTTCCACGGAACTTGACAAATCCGTTAAAATGGGCGATCCACTTCCTTTTTCGATTTTAAAAAAATTGATGTGTGCAGCACATGATTTTCCGTATATAATGCAATGAATTTCTACTTTTAAAAATCTACGGTTTAAAATCTACGGTTTTAAATTTCTACGGTTAAAAATTTTTTATTGTTATAGTAGATACTTATATTCTTTCCAAGATATTGAATTTTCTTAAATTAGTTGTCATTTTCATTGATTTAGCGTCATTTTTATCCATTTGGCGAGATTTGGTTAATTTGGCAACATTTAAAAAACTCGCCAAGTTGGCGATATTCAGTCAAATTCGTCGGCAAAAGGTCGCCAAGCGTTATAAATGGAGAGATACGTTATTCATATAGCAAATAAATGACTATTGGCGTTCAAATACAAAAGTATTATTCAAAGTATATTTTCTCATGAATGGAACGAGCTAGATCCACGAGAATGATGTCGCCCAATTTATCAAATGATATTAGATATGAAAAGTGAACATGTTTCTCAACAGTTAATATTTTTCTTTTTAATTTATGGGATATTTTGATGAACTTACTTGAAAAAGGTGCAATATCTCGAGAACGGTTCATGCTAGCGTTTAAAAAAATTAGACAAGAAATGTCTATCTGCGTAACTTTTTTATAGGTTTTGAATTTTTGATGATTTTTTCTAAATTTCACTCGAAAATTTAGGGGGGTTCTGAACATTTGATTGTGTTTGAAAACAATATGCTTCCAGTATTCATGGATTTTAATTTTTGTACCAAATATCATTTGAATCGCTTCATTCATTCGTGAGATATCGTTTCCACAGACTCATTGACACACACACACATATTTTCACACACACACACACACACACCCACACACACACAGACATCACTTCAAAAATGTTTGATTCGCGATCAGGGCTGCTTGAAACGTGTTCTCCAGTCGAAAACTCGAATTCGAATTTTCGACCCTGTCACAATACCTTCCTTATACATTGGACTATGTATATAAGGAAAGTAAATAGTAAATATTTATAAATCAGTTGTCGTAACTCTCAGTTTTGTTTCGCTGTAGTAACGTTCCAATTGACTTCTCTTTGTGACCAAAAATGTGCATAACTACTGTCCTTATTTTCTAAATATGTTTCACATATACACTTGATTTCAGGCATTTAAACTGATTAATTGGTACTATTAAATTATGCCAACGTTACCATGACTATGGAGAAGATGGTAAATATCTAATAACAAAATCGCTTTTGAATATGAATTTAGAATATTTTTATTATCAAATTGAAAGATGTAAGTAGAATTTTGAACATTTTAGAAAAATCTGATTTGAACCCAAACACACACACACACACACGCATATATATATATATATGTTAGTAAATGAACTATAGTGCTGAGCTTTAGACATACAGCTAGCTTTTCTAATACCTCTTTACTGTCATGTTTGCCCTGTCGGAACTATGGAAAGACAGTAGATATATGTATGTATTACATTTTGTACTAAATAGATATAGTAATAATACATTATGTTCCCAAATGAACTGCAGGGATATTCCTTTACATCTTTAAACTATATAATTAACGAAATAATTAGAGAAATAAAAAAATAGACATTAGGAGCAAATATATATATGATCTAATGTAATACGTGATCAAAAAGTATTATGGGTAAAGAAAAATCTATAATTGCCATCCATGTTCAACTTTTAAAATACAATTCAGCTCTCTAAGCAAATTATAAGGTAGAAGTAGCATTTAAATAACACTTAATTTTTTTAAAATTAGAATCAAATCAAATCTTGTATTTGAAAAAAAATATTTCCTATATGTTTTCGTCTCTCACGTTTTTAGTATGACATATAAATCATAACAATTATTTCAAAAGTCATTTTTTCAAGTAAATTTTGCTGTCTTCTCCTTAAAATTCCTCTAAAAACAAAAAGGTTAACATATTTGTATACAAGATTTACAAATGCAAAAAATATCTGGAGTACATGATGTCACAAAAGTCTGGAGTACATGATGTCAAACATTCACACTTCATATATGACCCACACATCATCAGCGTAGAAAAATATCTAATGTCAGCACCACATAGCTTCCCCTACGTATTACAAAGATTTCACTCCTTTCAAATCTGTTGCATAATATTGCATGTGGCAAGTGACCATATTGGATGACATTTACTACTTTTAAATTCTATGATTTTTTTTTCATGAATTAATTTGAAAAATATGCAAGAACTCGCTGAGGCTAGCATTTTATGAACATGCTAGCATTTTAATATCGATGTCATTCGTTTTCTAATAACAATTATGTCTGACAAGATTATTTAGTTATTATTTTAAAGGCATTGACATTTTTTATGACGTTTTTCAAAAATTCATTTCATAATTGGTGAGCTTAACATTTGATTGCGTTTAAGTTAAACGGAGTTCCAGTTTTCACTGATAATCGTGCTAAATTGTTATAATCGTGCCAACTTGCTTGCTTAACGCTTTATTCATTTGTGAGATATACACACAAACACACATAAATGCACACAAACGCACACAAACATACACACACACATATACACATACAGAAATCCCCTCAAAAATGTTCGATTGGAGGTCAAGGATACTTAAAATTTTCTCTTCCACCGAAAACTGGAATGTGAGTGTTCGACCCTGTAGCAATATTTCCCCCATACATATTCTACTATGTATGTAGAGAACGTGAAATTGTAATTTTTTTATAAGCATTCTACCATAAGGTATCCTTAAAAAAATTTACATTTTCCTTAACAAATATAATTTTTCCTTTAAGTCGGCACCAGCTTAGTGAAGGCTATAAATTTTATACATTTGGCTACTCTGAGTTAATATGCACAATATTGATACCATTTACAAGCATTGAGTGCTCCAATTTAACATTCGCTCTCACAAATGATAGTACCAAAAGTGTTTTTAGAAACTATCATGTTTCTCCATAGTAAATAATGCAAGGAAAAAATTATAATTTGAGTTCTAATCACACGAACTGTGAAATATAAATTAACTGAGCCATTTCTGATGAGCGCCAAATAAGCGAAAATAAAATGGTTACATTTCTCTCAAATCAATGAAGTTGATTTATTTAGTATGGTCTTTCTGATACAACGATTTATCCGATATAACTACCAATAAATGCCTGTCATTTTTCAATATAAATAATATGGTGAAAAATTATTACAATGACTATTGGCAACAATTGATCCTGTCAAGAACTTCGGGCGTCTATGTTCGCCCCTGTCGTAACGATATTTGATTTTATTATGCATAAACGATTTATGTTTAAATATGCTAATAATTTTAAACTATAACCAATATAGATCCTAAATAAGTGTTTCCTACATAAATATTACAGATAACAACACTCGAGTTCAACTCGAGTTTCTCATACTAGAATCCATTTTCAAGTAATTTGTGATTTTTTAAAGAATGTATGTCGAATTTTGATGAGATTTGTGTCATTTTTAGCACAATGCTCATAACAATGATATAATATCAAATTAAAAAGAAAATGAATGAAATCTTTCAAATTAGAAAATTGATAAATTAAATCCACCACGTTTCCAAACAGCAGTTTTACAGTTTCAATAAAATATCGGTTGTTTTATCAAGGCATCTATTTTAGTATATCAACACTCGGAAATCTTCTGTTCCTATAAATGTGATTTTGAAGCCGAAATTTTAAGAAAGATATAAAATTCAAAATATCAAACGCTATGCCAGAGAGTTTTGATCAGATTTATGTCATGGTTTTTCGTACAATACTCTTAATGATAACGTGAAACTTAATCAAAAAGAAATATAATTTTTATTATTGTTTGTATTTTAAATTGTTTAATTTAATATAAAACATCAAAATAAAAGTAAACTAGAAAACGAAGGCTGGTAAATGAAGTTGCGATCTCATTATTTGGTTGTTGGAACACATAGGGGAACGACAGTTAATAAAAAACTAAATTTTTAAATATGCTGCTGTTATTGCTTATTCCCCCTTGGTGAAAGAGCGTATATGTACTAGACCCCTGGTCCCATGGCGAAGTGGAGAAATTTGCAGTATCACTTTTATTGAGGCACCTCAAGGGCGGAAGTCTGACATTGCCTCGACAACACAACATCCATGCCCGCTGGCAGGATTCGAACCCACAACTCGGCAATCCAGCGATCAGACGGAAACAGGTGCTCCTGACTGCTGGACCACCGGATCGGCAAATTTTTAAATATAAAATATAAATTGTTTCTTTAGCTAATGTATGATAAATATGACCTACAATATAGAAAAATCTGATCAGTGTTCAAAATCAGTCCCAAGTCAAGCAAACTTTTATTAAAACAACTGCAGAACTCCCGTTTACAGAAAATGACCCATATAGAATATTGACAGGAGTACAAAATCTGCATTGAATCTATGATCATTTAGGATTTCTGTCATGAAGCTATTCTGCGGTGTAATGGAAGATCGGTGTTTGGCAACAATTACCTCCCTGGGTTACGATATATAAATATTTTTTGACAGATACGTGTTTATCACTGATAGCAGGCATCGCTCTCTTTGGGATTGGTGCTCTGTCTCATATCTCTCATATCATAAGAATGTTCGTTTTTGCTTCTGAAACCGACTGATATCTTATGTGACACCAGAATAAGTGCAACAAGTGCCGCAGTGCCACAGTTCCTGCCAGTCAGGGGGGTGCCACTCCTTTGCCACGAACCTTTCTGTGACTTCGGTTGGTTGGTTGGTTGATTATGGTTTAATGGCACAAGATCCAAAGAGGACATGCTGCGCCAGACATATGGTACCAAGATACATAAATTAGTATGGATTAAAACACGTGTATAATTTAAAAGAGTTATAATGTGTGAAAAAACCATGACTATGGAACATGTACAACAATGAAAACGAGATGAAAAATGACTAAAAGGTTATAAAAAGAGAAGTTAAAAATGATGGAAAAAACCAATGTCCAGAAGGAATGGGAAAAGCTCTAAATGAGGATTTTCTCCAATCAATTCTGCCAAATGTAAAGTATAAGTCTTGAAATGCTTAAAACGGAACTGTTTATATTTCGAACACTCAATTAAAATATGTTTGATACTTGCTGACGTCTGACAACTATTACAAAAGGGTTCAATTTCTGCTAAAAGTAAGTGTCTGTGGGTAAAACGAGTATGAACAATGCGCAAACAAGTTAATATAACATCAAGTTTCCTACACTGAAAACTAGTCCACTTCGAGTCCACCACTGTGACTTCGGATGGAGTTTATTTGTAGCCCGCGGAAATCGGCGCCTGAGAGTGCGGATGAAATATTTTATTATTTCTATTTAAATCCAAGGCAACGTGGTCGTTGTTGATCTATCGTTCCTTACGTATCTTTTTACGTAAACTTTGGATTGATTTAAAACAAAACAGTCTTTATTAAGGCTAACTTATTATTTCTACTATCTAAAATCATCGGCTTATTCATTTTGTGAGTTCTGTCGAGCAAATTTCGATATGCCGAACGATTGTGCTATTGCAACTCTAGAGTTCTCAAGATATTTGAACAATGGCATAATTAAATGTGCATCTAGACTTTCTTGTGACTTGTTGATTAACTGATACAAAGTATGATTATTTTAAATTTTCTACTTTGTTTTGGTTGATTTGTTGATGTGAAATGTCTGATATATATCTGAAGATTGAAAATAAGAAGTTATAGTCTGATGAAGATGTTTAACCATAGTAAGTTAAAAATAAATGTAATGATATAATTTGCTTGCTCGTATATTTTTTTATCATGAATCAATATACTATAATACATTTAATTTATTATTCTGAAAGTATATCATAGTGTGTGTGTTGAACGATTAATTTCTATATTTTTATATGTTTACATTGAATTTCGATTTGATATAAATTCCCTTTTTATTCTAAAAAAACTAATAAAATCAAGTGTTTTGCAATAATATAAGTTCTTCACTATAAAGCATCACTTAAATCGTTTACTAGTTAGGCATCAGTCCCCCCCCCTCCCTGAAAAGACATAAAACTCATAGTGTTAGCGTTTTAATTATTGTTTTGATTTTCAATTATTAGAGATAATATAATTGAAAATAATTTTATTTATATGCATTTAGAAATAAATTACGCGATGTTTATTTGTTTATAATGGAAATTTTAGAATGATTGCTTGTTTAGAAAACTTTCCGAACATATTTCTGTAAATTCGCTTATTTAAAGCAAAATTCGTTAAAAATAACGTCGCCTCCTGCAATGACATTGACTGTTTTCAAAAAGCGAAACGAAACGTTTAGATGATTTATGTTTTTCAGAAAGGAAAATACAGTTTTATTATTTATGTACCCCTAACAAAAACCCCAGTACTGCATATTTAATTTGCGTTCAAGTAAAATAAATTTTATTTGAGAATTTATTTCATATTTTAAATTAAAAAAAAATTAAATTAATTTTGCTATCATCGTTTAACATTGGAGTCTACCGGGCTGTTCCTGACATTTTACTCCAAGTGACGTCGCGTCTTTACGTGCTCTCATGGGCTAGAGCTGAAGTGGCGCAACCTTATAGATATTATAACGTTGCGCCAGTGATCAAGGAGGATCTCTTAAGAGTGTGTGCCACAGAGTAGCCCGGAAATAGTCCACAAAAAGTGTCCTAATATGCAATTCTATGACAGTCAGAATCCAAGGAGATTTCAATAAAATGAGCAAAAACAGTTCAATATACAAAGATGCAAGCGTTGCGGTCAGGTATCTGCTTATTAAATATGGTAGCAGGTCTTAGATTATATCGATAACAATATGTGACCTGGTTGGTGTCACATGGCAAATCTCTCACATGGCAATCTCCTCCGCAAATAAATATGCAAATTGTGTAATGAATTTAATAATTAATGTTATGTTGTTAATAAATGATTATATTTGTAAAGTTAACAATGGTGCAATTAATTGAGTAATATTATGCTAATTAATATTCCTTTGCAGAACTTGCACTAAAGATAAAGAAAGGTGGATAATAGCGGCACAATGCAATGTTCCACGAATACGATAATTTACGACCATGTTCTTAGCGTAATTAATTATGGTTCTTAAATTTTACTTTTGTTTATATTTTGGTTATATTTTGTTTTGTGCACCACATCTTATTCAAACTTTTATGCTGTTAACTAAGTTATGCTTCTCAACTATTTATTTTTAGATTATTTTTCTCAGCAGCCAGAACGGAGAAAATTGTTGATAAAAGTAGGTCATTTCTCATTTCGATGGTTGTTTTAAAACTAGAAAAAGAACAAATTTTGAGCGACGTAGAATTTTTGAACAGTGCGTACAGATCAATAATTTCAATTTACTGCAAAGCTTCAATTTACTATAACTCTTTAAACTAAGTAGTTACATAGGAAACAGCTAAGATATGCATAGACAAATAGATATTCTGAAGTATTTTTTTTGTATAAAATTACAAAAATTTGAACACCAGTTATTTTATTCTGCAGAGTATTAACGTAGTCATATATCCTCAAATTTCGATTTACATTCCTCGATACTGGATCGTAAATGGACGCCAATCAATCTTGCATTTGCAGTTTCAAATTTTGTTTTAAAATATCCAATGTATGTCCTTTAAAACTCGTGTTACCTCCTCAGTGCTGTTTAATCGTGTCGTATATCTTAAACAAGATTTTGTTTTATATCCGCCATTAAACGCAAATACCAAACAATGAATAATTCATAAGGCGATATTAGGAAGGAAATATCGAATAACGCTTGGAATAGCCATTACGCCATAATTCCGAAGGTATTACGGGCACAAAATTAGCATCCGTCTCGTATACTTTTGGAACGATTTGCATTTGCATTATTTGCATGTTACGATATTTATATTTTCTGTTAAAACAAATCTAATCTTCAAATAAATTTCATTTTCAAATACCAACTTTAATTTATGCTGGCAATATTAACAGGATTGCTTTTTCATATTATTACAGTTACTTCATAATGGAATGAGTAAGTTAATGTTAATTTAATAAGGGGAATAAGGGGTGCAGTTATATATAAGAGATTGGAGTAACTAGACATTACAATTGAACCGGTGAGCAGAAAAGAAGAAATGACTTCTTTTTGTCATTTTTAAACTGAGATTAACTTTTTTGCTAAAGGCAGGGATCACTATGGAGCGAAGGAATGGAATTATTCCACCATTTTTAATGGTAGAAATTGAAAAAAACATTTAGTGGAAAAAAATCATTCCAAGCGTTATACTATCTTCCACTCAATTCAACTTTTGAGCTTGCAGCGCTATCTGTCTGGAAACATTATCAACAATGTAGAGAAATTAATTGTTAAAACTTTTAATACTGCCTTAAAGAAAGTAGTCATAAGAAAATTATGTGACAACAATTGTTTCAAGGGAGTTTTATCCCTTTTCATCAGATCAAAACAGTGTCTTTACTTAAGAGACGCTATGTAAGAACTGTAAGACTGTAGGCCAAAAAACAGTGGAATGGCTTGCCACCATACTGCTCTTGCGCTTCTTAAGTAAATACATTGTTTTAATCTCATTAAGGGGGATAAAAACTTCCTTGAAACAATTATTGCCATGTAATTTTTTTGCGTCTGCTTTCTTTAGGGAAGCGTTGAACATGTTGTTCTCAAAATCAGCAGTTTTATTTCTGTGAAAGTAATAGTGGCTGGTTGTTGTCATGCGTGCTTTGTTTCAGTGTTTGTTTGTTTGACATCCTGAGCATTATGAGTTTCTAATAGGGACGGTTAAATGGCTGTTCCTGAACGAAAAATGAGTTCTGATTATGATGCTGAAATACCTGATGCTAAACAATAAAGGATGATCAGAATCTAACTCAAATAAATAAATTAAATTTATCTAAATGACATGGCTCACCATTAGAATCAAATGGTATGAATCAAAATAACGTAGTTGTTGTTGACAAAGACGAACACATTACTAAGTATTTTTGATATACATTTAATAGAAAACTAGATAACAATGTTTTAAAAATTAAAAACTTTCAGAAAAAGTGCTCAGTTTATTGACTGTGTAAATAAAAATAGCATCTACATTTTTTGTTCAGAGTCTCTTTTTTACATCTATAAATTCATTGGCTGTCTATGACGATGAAATCACAGATAATGCTACATCATATAAAACATTTTCATAAGATGCTTATTCGCCAAAAATAATTTCCATGCGCTAGAAAAATAAAATTTACGATTGAGGAAAAAAGAGAATAACACCAAGTATTTTAAAACGATAAAACACGATCAATAAAGAAGAAATTGAAAAATATATATACATTTGAAAAAAATCTGATGTGGGCAACACATTATGCAATGAATTATATAGCACTTATGCAATTAATTTACTCTTTGTACAGTCAAAAAATAATGTATAAGAACTATGGTACTTTGTTTCTAACGCTGAATTGTACATTTGGCGATATTCCGGATGACAACATGTAAAACTGTTTCTAAACTACCAAATTGACTTATATTTCGCTCAATTCTAAATAAACAATTATCAATATTGATTGCGTACTCAATAAGCGATAGAGTCCATACATTAAAATATTTTAATAATTAATTCCTAAATTAGACGTCAGTTTTATGAATTTAACGTTATTTTTGCAATTTTAATGATATTTTCTTCAATCTGGGTCGAAATATCACCAAGTTGGCGATACTTCCCTGGATTAATCGCCAAGTTTGCCAAAATGTCGCTAAGCGTTATGGACGGAGAAATAAGTTATTTTCATAACAGATAAATGACTATTGGTGCCCAAATACAAAAGTATTACCCACATATCTTCCCTCGTGAATGGAACAAGCTAGATTAACCAGAATGATGTCACCAAATTTATCGCATGATATTACATCTACAAAGTGAACACATTTCACAATAGTTAATATTTTATTTTTATTTTATGTGATATTTTGATACATTTATTTGAAAAATGTACAATATCTCAACGGTTCATGCTAGTGCTCTAAAGTTTATGTTAATCGTTTTCGAATGAAAAATTACATAAGAAATGGTTATTTACGTAACTTTATTAAAGGCTTTGCTTTCTTGATGATTTTTTTAAAATTTCTATCGAAAATTTATGGGCGTTATTATTAAGCGTTTAAAAGCAATAGATTTTCAGTATTCACGTATTGTAATTTTGTACTAAATGTCGTTTGAATAACTCCATTCGTTCGTGAGATATCGTCTCCACATACACACACACACACACACACACACACACACACTACCTCAAAAACGTTTGACTCGTGTTCCGGGATGCTTGAAACGTGCTCTCCCGTTGAAAACTCGAATTCGAATTTTCGACCTCGTTACAATACTTTCATTATACATTATACTATGTATATAAGAAAAGTAACAATGTTGGTTTGAATATTTCCTATCATTTGCTAATTATGAAGATTTGAGTTAGGAAAAAATGAAAGCACGAAACAGTTTCTGTTGTTTTCCCCAACCGAGGGTTGATGGATTTCTTTTTCTTTTTATTACTCACAGGTTCAATTGCAAGCTACAGATTAAAAAAAAATCAATCAGCCGAATATTTTTAATTTTCAGAATTGGGATACTGTGACTGATAATGTTACGTTTGGAATTTCAAATATTGGCGTGAGCAAGGTTTATATTATAACCTAATTTAAATGATATATGTCGTTGTTATCTATCTAATTAAATATATGCATACAAAGGAGAAACATGACATTAATCTATTTTTGAGTTTCATAACTGTATTTTCAATGCTTCTTATGTACTATAGAATGCAGATGAAATAAAATATATTGAAGCATTTAAAAATCCCCTTCACAAAACACTGAGAAGGGAAACGGCTGGAAAAGTGCGATAATCCGCTAAATATTTCACGACATAACAGCATCAAGTTTATAAGCAGTGTCTTTGTTTTATCAAAATTTTGCAGTTTCTCAAAAATTTCTGAAGCTAACTGAAATTTCTTAGAAAGGTTTTATCAAGAATGGCAAATAAATTTATGGACCAAACACGTTTCAGGAACTTTTGCCATGTGAAACCTGGGTAAAAGGATTTTAGTTGTCATAAACTTCTAACACGATTTTTCTATTTTTCTGGATGATCCAAGTAATAGAACACTTTAAAAGATTGTAAGACACTTTAATGTAAACCTAAATAAATTTAATAAAACTGTAAGGTTTAAATAATATATTTTAAAACAAAACTGCTTTTCAGAAAATCTTGATAAATTCGATATTCAAGAAATCTTAGTGAGGTTTAAATAATTCATTTTAAAGCAAAATTAATTTTTATTAAACACATTTAACAAACATTTTCAGTAATATCTCAGAGTGAAAAATAATTTTCTAAAATCCAATTCAATATAATCTAAGAAGCTAAGATTATGTCCATATAATCAGAAAAAGTCGAAATTTATAAAAAAAAATTGTATAAAAGTGTATTTTTTTTAATACCTTCGCACAAAAGTACTTTTTAAATTTTCTTCCTATACACAGTATATGTGAAGGTAAATGAGGTGGTCAAAAAATAAACTCTCGAATGTCGTGTCTTGGCACCTTTTAAGATACCTGAATACTAAACATCTATATTTACTTTCCTTATGTACATAGCATAATGTATAAGGAAAGTATTGTGATGAGGTCGAAAATTCAAATTCGAGTTTTCGATGAGAGAGCGCGTTTCAAGCATTCCTGATCACGAATTGAACATTTTTGAGGTGATGTCTGTGTGTGTGCGTGTGTTTGTGTGTCAGTGAGTCTGTGGAAAGGATATCTCGCGAAGGAATGGAGCGATTCGAATGAAATTTGGTACAAAAATTACAATCCGTAAATACTGGAAACCTATTGTTTTTAAACACAATCGAATTTTCAGAACCCCCTAAATTTCAGAGTAAAATTTTGAAAAAATCATTAAAAAATCAAAATCATTAATAAAGTAATTCAAATAGACATTTCGTATGTAATTTTTCCTTAGAAAACGATTGACATAAACTTTAGAACGCTAGTATGAGCCTTTCTCAGGATATTGCTCATTTTTCAAATAAATGTATCAAAAAATCCCCTAAATAAAAAAAAAAATTAGCTTTTGAGATACGTGTTCACTTCTCATATGTAATATCATGCGATACACTTGGTGAAATTATTCTCGTGGATCTAGCTCGTTCCATTCATGAGAAAAGGTACTTTGAGTAATACATTTATTTTTGAACGTCAATAGTCATTTATCTGCTATAAGAACAACTTATTTCTCCGTACATAATGCTTGGCGAGATTGTGGCGACTTTTTTAAATGTTGTCAAATTAACGAAAATCTCACTTAGTGGATAATGACACCAAATCAATAAAAATGACGCGTAATTGACGAAATTTCAATATCTTGGAAAGAATATAAGTATCTACTGTAAGAATAACCTTTTTACTGTAAAAGTAATTAATTCATTTCATAAGGAAGGTCATGTGCTGACGACATCAGACTTTTAATGATGTATTTATGTTTCTGTGTTTATGACCATGATATCACCCGAACACACTGGTCTGAACGAATGTTCTTTGCGGACCTCCTCTTTACAATATGCTCTACTTCCAAAATATATTACTAGAATGTTCTTATTAAAGGAATCCTTGAAATTAAATATTTATCGAATGTTTATCACGGGACACCATTTTCGCTACGGTATGCATTTTATAAAATAGGTTTTTATTAAGATGAATATAACACCTTTTTACTTTAGATAGTAGAAGAAATTCAGTCTGAATATATGTTCATGTGTTAATGAGTGTGATTTAGCATATTTTCAAATAGTTTCATTTTACAAGATTCGCAGAAAATGCGAATATCTTATCAGGGTCGAAAATTTAGTATATAATTTACTGCATGTTTACATTCAATAATACGAAGTGGAACATCTAAGGACAACGGGAAACAATTTAGAGGAAGTTTATGAACAATGCGTGCATTCTGCTCCATGGACACTCAGCTCATGTTTTTCACAATTTATTATCAACATTTATTCATTAGTTACTAAGTAGTAGTTGACATAAAAGTTCATGCTCTCAAATCGAATAACAAGATCTATGATTATATGCAATTAGAGCACAAATCCAAACTTTGTGTTTTATGAGTACGAGCATGGCCATTACATTACAATCCTTGTTTGCCAGAGCTCAATTTTGAATTTAAGTGAAGTGGACATTTTGTTAGAAATGAATTTGTTGATCTCCAAAGAATTTAGTGACACTGGATCATTATTGACAATGTTGATGTACCAACAGAAATTTAAAGGAAATCAGTATATATATTAAATTTCTGATCCCTACCTCTCAATGATGGATGTAAGAAGAAAAGCTCGGTCGGCAAAAAATACTCTATAACAAAATATCGACGCACCCACCAAGAAGGAGTTGTACGATTGTAATGAAATTTCGCATGCAAAGACATTTTGAGCGAACATGCAAATGAATAAAATGTCGTGTCCAATGAATAAATAGTGGGAGCTCCAGCGCATCGGAACTGTGCATTCAGCAGGTGTATATCTGGGCAGGTGTATATTTGCAGGTGGGTATGGTCTGGGGAGCCATCTCCTTTGATAGTCGGATGCCTTTGGTAGTAATTTCTGCACACTAACAGCACAGCGGTACGTAGACAGCATTCTACGACCGGTTGTGTTACCGTTCCTTTTGCGACACCCCGGACTTACTTTTCAACACAATAATGCCCGGTCGCACACGGCTCATGTTGCTATGAATTATCTTCAAGCTTGCTCAACACTTACTTGGCCAGCTAGGTCTCCTGATCTCTCTCCCAAAGAGCACATCTGGGACGTTATGAGAAGGCGATTGCAACCATCCCGGAATGTTGACGATTTAGCCCGACAGTTGGAGACAGTTCGGTAAGACACCAAAGGACAAAATCCGTGAACTTTATCAGTCTATGCCAATCCGGGTGACATCTTGCATCTAGGCCAGAGGTGAACCAACGCCTTATTGACTTCCTCCCTTTGTATACGGTCAAACTCTAAATCATTAAATTGTTCTGAAATTTTAATCGTTTCTTTTTCTATGTATGTCCTTCACATCCACCAATTTTTATCACAATCGGACAACTCCTTCTTGGTGCGTCGATCTTTTTGTTATAGAATGTAATACAGGCGGTCACCAAACAAGCAAGCACCAAATGAAGCAACACATGAATCCCCAAGCATCTAAATCACACGATGCTAAATCGATATTAGCCAACATCTAAGCTCCACTTATAGCCAAGTCTAAGAAATATGTGGTTGGAGAATAATAAAAGGTTTCGAACAGGAAATGGAAAATGATAAGGAATTGGAATTCATTAGTGTGCCAATCCATTTCTTTTTAATTTCCATGTTGAATCCATACCACTCATCATCTAAGCTTTATCTATAGTATAATTTAAGAAAAAAATGCTTCAAAAATTTTTGGTAAATATATATATATATATATATATGTCAAATTTTATTGCCACCAATAATATATTTTTTAATGGAATAAGTCACTGAAAATACTTTTTGTGACCTCCCATTTTCTCCAACCCAGAAAAGCGTCAATCTGTCTCCGTTAGATTCCTTACCATAGTCGATATTATAAGTGCACAAAGTCGATACCATTATTATGCAAAGTCAATACTATAAATGTGCAAAGTCGATACTATAAATGTGCAAAATCCATACTAAAAACGTGCAAAGTCGATACTATAAATGTGCAAAATCGATACTATAAACGTGCAAAGTCGATACTATAAACGTGCAAAGTCGATACTATAAATGTGCACAGTCGATACTATAAATGTGCAAAGTCGATATTACAAATGTGCAAAGTTGATACTGTAAATGTGCACAGTCGATACTGTAAATGTGCAAAGTCGATACTATAAATGTGCAAAGTCGATACTATAAATTTGCAAAGTCGATACTGTAAATGTTCAAAGTCGATATTATAAATGTGCAAAGTCGATACTATAAATGTGCACAATCGATATTTCAAATGTGCAAAGTGGATACTGTAAGTGTGCCAAGTCGATACTATGTGCAAAGTCGATACTCTAAGTGTTCAAAGCCTATAATATAAATGTGCACAGTCGATACTGTAAATGTGCAAAGTCGATACTATAAATGTTAAAGTCGATACTTTAAATGTGCAAAGTCGATAATATAAGTGTGCAAAGTCGATATTATAAATGTGCAAAGTCGATATTATAAGTGCGCAAAGTCGATACTATAAATGTACAAAGTCGATACTATAAATGTGCAAAGTCGGTACTATACAAAGTCGATACTAAACAAAGTGAATACTATACAAAGTCGAAACAACTTCTCCAGCTGCTTTTACCATAGAATCTTCAGCTACATCTGTTACAACTTTCAAAAAATTTTACTTCATATGTTTCATATGTAGCTTTTGCAACCACTGGCAAATTCATTGTACTGCAATGTTTATAAGACGCAGAGAAACAATTTGCTCCATTTCATATACAAATCTTTCATTTACTTCAGGATCCTTATTAATTTTGTTAGATGAAGCGAAACCTTTGAATAAGTTACAGTTTTTACATTTTAAAATAAAAGGAGAACACAATCCATATCTGGATTTTTCATTTAAATCCAATCCTAAATTAAAATATGTATGTCGATACTATAAATGCGCAAAGTCGATACTATAAATGTGCAAAGTCGATACTATCAATGTGGAAAGTCTATACTATAAATGTGCCAAGTCGATACAATAAATGTGCAAAGTCGATACTAAAAATGTGCAAAGTCAATACTATAAATGGGAAAAGTCGATACTATAAATGGGAAAAGTCGATATGTGTGCAAAGTCGATACTATAAATGTGAAAATTCGATAATATAAATGTGCCAAGTCGATACTATAAATGTGCGAAATCGATACTATAAACATGCAAAGTCTATACTATAAATGTGCAAAGTCTATACTATAAATGGGCAAAGTCGATACTATAAATGGGCAAAGTCGATACTATAAGTGCTCAAAATCGATACTATAAATGGGCAAAGTCAATACTATAAATGGGCAAAGTCGATACTATAAATGTGCAAAGTCGATACTATAAGTGATCAAAATTGATACTATAAATGGGCAAAGTCGATACTATAAATGTACAAATTCGATACTATAAGTGTGCAAAGTCGATAGTATAAATGTGCAAAGTCGATAATATAAGTGCGCAAAGTCGATATAATAACGTGCAAAGTCGATACTATAAATGTGCAAAGTTGATACTATTAGTGTTCAAAATCGATACTGTAAATGAGCAAAGTCGATACTATAAATGGGCAAAGTCGATACTATAAATGTGCAAAGTCGATACTATAAGTGTGAAAAGTCGATACTATAAATGTACAAAGTCGATACTATAAGTGTGCAAAGTCGATAATATAAATGTGCAAAGTCGATAATATAAGTGCGCAAAGTCGATTTAATAATGTGCAAAGTCGATACTATAAATGTGCAAAGTCGGTACTGTAAATGTGCAAAGTCGATACGTGTGCAAAATCGATACCATAAGTTTGCAAAGTCGATAATATAAGTGTGCAAATCGATAATATAAATGTGCAAAGTCGATACTATAAATGGTCAAAGTCGATACTATAAATGTGGAAAGTCCATACTATAAATGTGCAAAGTCGATACTATAAATGTGCAAAGTCGATACTATCAATGTGGAAAGTCTATACTATAAATGTGCCAAGTCGATACTATAAATGTGCAAAGTCGATACTAAAAATGTGCAAAGTCGATACTATAAATGGGAAAAGTCGATACTATAAATGGGAAAAGTCGATATGTGTGCAAAGTCGATACTTTAAGTACGCAAAGTCGATACTATAAATGTGAAAATTCGATAATATAAATGTGCCAAGTCGATACTATAAATGTGCGAAGTCGATACTATAAACATGCAAAGTCTATACTATAAATGTGCAAAGTCTATACTATAAATGGGCAAAGTCGATACTATAAATGGGCAAAGTCGATACTATAAGTGCTCAAAATCGATACTATAAATGGGCAAAGTCAATACTATAAATGGGCAAAGTCGATACTATAAATGTGCAAAGTCGATACTATAAGTGATCAAAATCGATACTATAAATGGGCAAAGTCGATACTATAAATGTACAAAGTCGATACTATAAGTGTGCAAAGTCGATAGTATAAATGTGCAAAGTCGATAATATAAGTGCGCAAAGTCGATATAATAACGTGCAAAGTCGATACTATAAATGTGCAAAGTTGATACTATAAGTGTTCAAAATCGATACTGTAAATGAGCAAAGTCGATACTATAAATGTGCAAAGTCGATACTATAAGTGTGAAAATTCGATACTATAAATGTACAAAGTCGATACTATAAGTGTGCAAAGTCGATAGTATAAATGTGCAAAGTCGATAATATAAGTGCGCAAAGTCGATTTAATAATGTGCAAAGTTGATACTCTAAATGTGCAAAGTCGGTACTATAAATGTGCAAAGTCGATACGTGTGCAAAATCGATACCATAAGTTTGCAAAGTCGATAATATAAGTGTGCAAATCGATAATATAAATGTGCAAAGTCGATACTATAAATGGTCAAAGTCGATACTATAAATGTGGAAAGTCCATACTATAAATGTGCAAAGTCGATACTATAAATGTGCAAAGTCTATACTATACGTGTGCTTTCAATATCACAGGAGCTTTTAGAAGGTCCGAAAGACAAATATATAGTGATTAGTTCAAACTGCGTTCTTAAATATTCTAAAAAAACCCTTCTTCACTAACAGCATAAGCAGATGATTAAATATGCCAGCTGGGTTCTATAGCAAAATCTCTAATGTGGCGAAACAGTCATTACAGCAAACGTTGGTAAATCTTCGTTTGGAAATGCAAAATGCATTGCTCTAAAAGAAATCTACCTGCCTTTGCTGTACAGACTACTATGTCTCACTTACTCTGACTTATGATTTACCTCTGAAAACTTACTAAGACTTTTGCTCTCATTTACTAAGACTTTTGCTTTACCTCTGTAAATGATTGATGAATTTAATCAAGTGTTTATGATGTTTTTCATCTATTTATGCTGAACAATAAATTTGTAATTGTATTTCGATGAAATAATATTTGACGAAGTAATTATATAATATTTTGTAATTAGAAGTACTTGTATATATTACAAAACTAAGAGAATTGGAATCTAACCTAAATATTATAAAAGTAAGTAGAATAAGTTACTAAATATTCTCTAAAGAAAGGATATTACCTTGAAAGCATTATTTTTAAACTTCTATTTTACTATTATACTATATTCCTATTATATTTTTATGTTAAATGTTTGTCCCTTAATTAGTTTTCAATAGCTTATACGATCTATAAAATTTAATGATGTGTCAAAAATGTTCTAACAGAGTTAAAAGATAAATACTGAAATATCCTTTTAATTACCATTTTTTAGCAAAAGACATTGTGGAAAACACTTTATGCCCCTTTACAATGGTAAATTCTCCGTTAGACGAGAAAGAAACTCAGTTGCTTTTATACTGGTAAACATAAAGCAGCATATTATGGAGGAAGTGATTAAAAATGTCATTAAAACCGTATAAATCAATTACGGGGATAATGTTGCCATTGAAAATTATTTAATTATTTTCCATTTTCCTGAAATAGCAAATTTAATTTGTCATATGCGTTAAATAAATAGATCACAAAATAAAATATTGTGTAAATAAGTTATAGAAACCCTACAATCGTTTAGAAATCATATGATGTGTTTTCTTCTTCAGTGCTAGTAGTAAGTAACGAAACTAGTAAGAAGTGGTAGTAGTAAGTAACGAAACTAGTAAGAAGAGCTAATAGTAAGTAACGAAACTAGTAAGAAGAGCTAGTAGTAACTAACGAGACTAGTAACAAGAGCTAGTAGTAACTAACAATACTTGTAAATAGAACTAGCAGTAACTGACTGGTAAATAACAAATTATAAGAGAAAAATATCAACAGAAGGGGTGAGGGCCCTTAAACATTTCCCTTGTATGAATAGGTTGGGATAAAAAGTTTAATAAAGACCGACAAACTATTCACTTTGTTTTTAAAACAATCAAATAAGTGATAAAATATTTATGACTCAGAAAACATCCATATAACTGATAAAAGATTGATAATATTTATAAAATATTTACGTCACTGATGAAACATCCACATGACTGATAAAACATTCACATAACTGATACAAAATGTATGAAAACTTACGTACACAAGCCAGTATAAAGGAAATAAAAAAAAATGCAAGTAGAAATGTATGATTTTATTTGAAATTTCACAATAATGCAAACAAACAAACAGAAAACTATCTTGTAGTAACAATAATATATACTTGTATTATATGCTATAAATATATACTTGTATTATATCTTTACTCTGTTTCATTTAGGTTGAAAAAATGTATTCGAATAAAATATTTTAAGCTTTCGGCCAGTTTGAAAGAATATATAGTGATTTAAACAGGGATTCTAACTAGAGTGGGAGTGCTCGATATTTCAGCAAAGTGATTAAGTTTTTTTTATTATTCTTTTACACCGTTACCCTTAATTTGAATTTTTGGAATTTTAGATGTTACACTGGTCTTGAAGACTAGTCAGATCGAATGACACCAAAACCAAGATTCTAGATATAGTGAAAATGCTCGATAATGTTGATACATTGACCTCCCCCTCTTCTCACTCACTAATTCAGTCATATCAATCATATTATGCAATTGCAAAGTCATGAGGATTTTGTGCGGGAGTATGAATAAGTAAGTATGTGTCGAAATATAAGTTGCCAAAATGGTCTACATGTTTTGTAAATGTTATTTCACTGTCAAAAACATTGTTCTGTCAATTTTGTACATCATTATCTTGTTGTTGTTGTTGAGACCCAGACCATCCGACCTACCAGAAAGGTGTAAGGTAACTGTTTGGACGGCCAGGAAGTGCCACCCAATTTAGACCGGAACCCAGTGGGGGTGGGATCATTATCTTGTTGTGAAAGAAGTGACGTAATTGCATTTTTTAGTGAAAGTCATGTACTGCCAACATTAGATTCATATTATTATGTAAAGAAACGACATAGTATCAAATCTATCCTATTCCATTAATTGGTACAATAAATGTTTCAGAAACCATGACATAAAATTTGGATAACACTGGGACAGTGAAAGTGAACTAAACCCTTAACTGAACCCTTAACTGAACCCTTTAACTGAACCCTTTAATTGAACCCTTAAGTTTGGCGTATTATCTGTGCCAACTTTCCCTATATAAGTAAAAGGAATCTTTCTTTTAGGCATGTACAAAATACTCGCATCAGATTGTCTTTGGTGTGAATGACATATGTGGTTGTGGTTGGGATTTTTTTGGCTGAAATCGGAGCTTTAGGAAAAATGTAAATAATTTTACCGCATATATGTCCGAACCTAGTAGATAAAAATGCAAAAAGTTTTTACTTGTTTTGTAGGATATGTGGCTCAATTTATTAATATATAAAATAATTTCAATAATTTAATATTTGCATCATTGTTTCGAAACAGCTAAAATTTGGTAAAAGAATAATAAACTAAACAAGAAAGTTCAATCATATATAAATCATTGATTATGAAACACTTTCCAACTGCAATGCAATTTTATTTAAACATCTCTAAAATACGATACATTACAGCGGTAATATTTTTTAAAATTATCACAATAGTACATTAATTTGTCCTATTTGAAAACTCAAAACTTCATCGAAAAAAATGAACTTTATTCAAATGACGTCATTGAAATATAAATCGTCTGGATCTCTATGTAAAAGCTGTAAATATTTCATTCAGACACTTTTATTCAATTCCTTTCATTCATCACAATACTAGAATAATTAATTTTATTTAAAACTTAAAATCATGGAGATAAAAGTAATTTAACTGTATGCTTAAGTTAAATCTATGCTCAGTTTGATGATAATTTAAACTGAAATACATTGTAATTGCGTTGTTTCAGAATGTAGATGCACAGAGATTAAGCAAATATAAAGCGGATTTTGACACAAGGTGGATGCCATATTTTATTTTGAAGTTGGTTACGCGATTCCTTCATATAATATGGGTGTAATTATTATTTAAATTTTATTTTAAAAACTACCGAGTATATTTTGCTGAAATTTTTTTCCTATTTTTATGGGATAATTTGAATATTTTCTACAACTTTCGAATCAATTTGTGAATTTTAAATTCGATTAAAAAGTGTTTGAAGAATTAGGACTCATAGAGTTCAATGTATTTCATTTTTTCAACCCGGTTTCAGTACAAAACTAATTGGGTGCCATTGCTCATGTATATTACTATAGGTCCCGCAAACCGTCTGAACAACATACGAAAATTTTATTTTGATAAAGTCATTTTTACGGCAGGTATCGTGCGAACGCACAGACAGACAGACAGACAGACAGACAGAATGAACAAAGTCATAAACGCTTTTCAACTATGTTGTAAAATGTTAAAAACTAAAACACTAAAAATTTTCGCTGCACTGCTTCTTTTCACCGACGTATATTATAAACTATGAAAGACAGATATGAATAGTAAACGATAAAAGTGTTTTGTAGAAACTCCAGGTTCTAGATTATGAATTTGACTTCAGAAAGCTCTAACAATTTTTGAGGAATCGTCTTGTCAAGTTCAAGAATATTAAAAATTTTCCGTTTTTCAAGTTTGCAATACTTTTGCTTTTATCTCGAAAACTAAACTTCCTATGGCAACGATTGTAGCGCATTTGTAGCGTATTTGAAAGTTCGACAAGGGATATGCAATTGGATTTTGGATCAGGTTTTAAGTTTTCGGAATAGAGCGGATATAATTTCGATATTTTAATATTTTGAATAATTTTGAAAAGGTGGCTCTATCAATATTTTAATATTTTGAACGCGTTTTGAAATGTATAAAGAATACAAACCATTCACAGTGAAACGCGTAATTCACGTAAAATTATGTCGGCCTCATTGAACTGAAGTCACAGCCGATTTTTTTCTTAAATTCTTTATTAATAAAATATTAAACCCATTTTAAGAAAGATTGTGTGTGTTCAATTGCAGTTGATGTGTTTGGTGCAACCCTTCATATTTCATCATGGCATATGCGATTACAATTGGGATTTAAAACCGTATTATAATCGAATCATTAAAACATTTCCATGTAATTAGATTCAGATTTAAAATGGATAAATTAATTGCACGCGAATGAAAGTTAATGGGGCGATGGAAACTTCGAGGTACTGCAAAAATAATTATTTAAAGTGTTTTCTTAATAGCAAGTATTTTCTGGATAATTGAACGTTGAAACTATATAATCCGCAGTTCATGTTTTTAGTATTGTGCCTTGGTGTTGCGATTTCATTAAAATTTCTATTACAGAGAGAGAGAGAGAGAGAGAGAGAGAGAGAGAAAGTTATACCACAACACATTTTAATGATTGTGTTAGGATAATTTCAAGATTATCCCATAATTGAAGGCATGTAACTTGGTTTAAACATAATACATAATACAAAAAGAACTCTGTCTGTGTGCTCGTGTGTGTGTTTTTGTTGTTGAAAATCAGAGCTTCGGACAACTACGAACATAGGACGAATTAGTTACCAATACCTCATACCTTGTCTATTCGCTTTTAATTAAATTAGCTTAAAAGTTATGGACTTTTGAAGCCAAAAATAGGCCATTTTCCGCTATTTAGTTAAATCTATTTATCCCACGCAGTTAATGATCCGATCGACACTGTAAAACATTTGCAAGTATGTTACTCAACGTTTCAGGGGAATCAAATGTCCGTAATGGGGAGTAAGGTTTATAAAAGTCATAACAATATACGGGTGTTTCAAAACTAATGCAACAAACTTTCAGGGGTGATAGCACACATCGAAACAAGCATTTTTCATCATAGAATACATGGTTGCAAGCGAAGCAGTTTCGCGCCAGAGTAAGCTTTCTACTTCTCCCTTAGAGCAGCTTATTGGATGGCCGGAGACTTCTCCACACACAGACAGTCTCCGGCCATCCAATAAGCTGCTCTAAGTCCTCGGACGAGTCGGGTGGTCTGGGCTTTCGACCGACAGACAGTCTTACGCAACGAAAAAACAGGACTGCCACGAACCATCACAACAAAGCTTTATTTAATATGACACAAATGCATGCTGAAGGATTCTTTTCCAGACAGCTGGAGACGCAAGTGAGAAAACATTCCGTGATGGAACACAAGTCTGTTGGGGAAGCGTCGTCGGTAAACTTCCCTGTCATTACCTTTGGCGAGATCGTAGACAAAATGCATGTCCGCCTTCTCCACATTGGTATACCAATCGTTAATGATCTTGCATGCGAAAACATCTGCTTTTATACGCGTGCCTTATAGAGCTCTTTTGCGCTTAACAGCCCCCTATAGAATGTAACCACTTCACTTGCTACTATGCATTCTATAATGAAATGGCCTGTTCCCGATCCTGGGGTCCAACAGGCGTTTGGCAGTTATCGTATATTTTTATGGCAGTTATTGTCCGAACGGACAAACAGACAGACAGAATGAACTAAGTCATAAACACTTTTCAATTATGGTGGAAAGTGTTAAAAATTGACTTAATATACTTAAGACTTGCACATACCTCTGTATTTCGGATCTGTAGCTCAGCATGACTGTGACTTCATCGATTCCTGTTCTGCCATTTGGAGTCAGACTGCGATATCGCATCTTTGATTCAGTGACTCCTTCTGTTTCCAATAAATCTTGGTTTAAATCTTGGCCGTACGAGATTTTTGTCCCAGCCACACTTGCAATTTATATAACGTGTATTTATTGAGGTCATGACCTTCTGGGCTAAGACTCTGATAAAACGGCGCCTAAAAGTCTGAGCGTTGTTTCGTCGTAAACATCAAAACTGCCTAAATGCCTCCTGGTCTTACACTTTATAATGTGTTTGAATTTATATTTAAAATAATTATGTTCTTTATTTAATGTGTCTCGGATGTTCTTAAAAGACCTTTATATCCTAAACTGTTAGTCGTAGATATACACCAATCACAAAAATGTTTCATATGAGGTTATAATTTGTAGTGTAACTATTTTAAATTGAAAAATGTATTTGTCTGAAAATTATATTGGAAGTGTTATAGGTCCTCAACACAAAATTTTCCAATTTAAAAAAAAATTCTCTACGCAATAACATATAAAACTAAAAAAAAATCGATTCCTTTACGAGTAAAATTTGCGGAGATATGAAAAATTGAATTTTATCACTTTTCCATTTCTGCAAAATCGTCATTTCGGGCTGTCAATGCGGGACAGCACAAGATAAAAATAAAACATTTCGAGATGTTTGTTTAACATTTAATTTATTGGCATATCTTTGGTATTTATCAGGGCGTCCCGCAAAATTCCTTTAACAATTAATAATTTGTTTAAAATGACATTATAGACATGCTGCATATGGAATATTTGCTGATGAAATGATATGGCTCGAAAATTTAGTGTGTGCACAACTTCTGATTTTATAGCGAACAAAAAAAATTGCTGTACATTTGAGCTGAAATATCTGTAAATATTTCCTCCTAAAATATTTTAACTTTTTTAGTTTTACATGTTATTGTATGAAGACATTTTTAGTCATTTTAAAGTTTTGCATTGGGGGACCGTATAAAAGATAAAAATTCGTATTTTTCAAGCGAATACTTAAATACACAAGTACTATTTGATATAATACAAATACTACTCTATTTAAAACTGTTTTAAGCTGAAATGCAACCGTATTTGAAATATTCTTGTAATTGAAAGTATATATCTACAATTAATGGGTCAGGAGTTAAAGGTCCTTCCGGGAATTTCTGGAACACACGGTAAACGTAAATGATCAGATAAAACTGCCATTAGTAATGAGAATTAAACTTCTATGCCCGTATCACACTTCCGCGTATTTTGTTCTCAGCTCACCACCATTAGGAGATGCTAGTTTCAATTTTCGTGGTTTCGTTTTTAGAATTTGAAAGAATATCCATCTCATTAAAATCATGAAACGTATCATTTATACTTACTTATAAAAGCCAAATTATAGAGCGCATAGAAATATAGTTACTTGGATGTCGAAATAGGTAGATGGATATTTATATCAAAACCTCTGCTCCATGCAATGATTTTTAAAACTATGAGTTCTCATTGCGTATTTTGGAAATTTGAGAAATAATCTAATGATGCAGCATGTAGAAACCATGCTGTCCTAATTTTTTTTTTTAGTCTCTCTGCAACAATTTTATTTTGCCTATAAAACACCGTAATGTGTATCAAAGGAATAATTACGAAAACTGGAAATTAAGTTTTCGATAGATTTACACGTTTTGGTTTTTCTAGAACGCAAATCACGTGTGTGCGTGTGTGTGTCCATGAAAAGGATAGCTTAAAAACAGTATCCGACAAATTTCATGACATCTAATATACGGTTGTTGTTGTTGAGACCCAGACTGTCCGACCTACCAGAAAGGTGTAAGGTAACCGTTTGGACGGCCGGAAAGTACCACCCAATTTAGGCCGGAACCCAGTGGAAGAGGCATCTACAGGGACCGTACCATCCTTCCCTTACCACCAACCTCTCGGAAGGACTTATGAAGGACCACATGTTTAACAAGATCGTACTCCGCATGAATACGGCGGCAGTTGTGGCAGAGTCTAAATCCAGCGTTCAAACCACCGGGCTACCGCTCCCGAAATGTGTCAACAGCACGAGGTGTTCCCAGGTGGTCACCCACCCAAGTACTAACCGCGCCCGATGCTGCTTGACTTCGGTGATCTAACGAGAATCGGTGTTTTCAGCACTGTAGGGCCGTGGCTATTGAATATACTGTGAAATAATTATAAATTCATTGGAGTGGGCTCAACTGTGGGTCAATTTCACATTTTCATACCAGAATTCATTTATTTTTTCAAATTTTATAAAAAAAAAATTCAAAAATCTGTATCGTGGGTCAAAATGATTACAAATATAGCTTGTTAGTTAGCCTTTACTTATTATGGATTGTAAAATTATTCCGTTTGATACCATTCACTGACAATGTATCCCCGGGGAGGGGGGTATATCTTCCTCCAGGGGTGGCTAATGACGTCACGAATAAAATGTATCGCGGCAATTTTTGACAACAGTGATTGAAACGCTTATGTTCCATGATCATTGAGTAAAAAATAAAGCCTCTTATGCATGATTATGTCAAATTTTGTCCAATGCTGCCAAATTAAAAAAAATATAAAATTTCGAATAAATTTCAAAGTTTCGAAGTACGAATTTAAAAAAAAATCTGTCTGATTCTCGATTTTTTTATAACAAAGCTGGATAAAAAGTTTGGTGAAATTCCATTATTATTTGCGGCTGCTATAGTGTACACAAGAATCGATAACATACAGACAGACATGCATCCCAAAATAGGCAAAATGTGTTCAGGAGGTCTTAAAACATATAATGGCATTAATATTCCGAATTCGAAACTTTTCGTGAAAACAATGCTTTCTCCATATTACATAACATGAGAAAGTAAAAATGCAAGTTGCTTTTTTATTTCAACACTCTGTAAGCATAAATAAAAGAATAGATATGCTTGTTTTGCACGTAATTTTTTATGGGAAAAAGAAAGCACTCATTTAATTTTACGATAAACCGTTTTGGAGGTACTCGTATTTAAGTTTTTAGAATTTTTGCAAGTTTTTGTTATTCTAAAATGCACCAAGTCACCAAATGTAACGTCAATGATATTAAAACAAGGATTGATCATTTGATTGACGATTGATTTTACGGTAAAACCCGAATTAATGCATCTATATATAAAACACAGTACTATAGAATTCTACATTGACTGACCTCAGATACTTAAGACAAAGATTTTGGATCATTTTTAACTTATTCACAACAATGAATAATTCTGGAACTTTGCGTTGTTTAAAGAACAGTATTGTGGAGCTCTATATTGGGTAGCCTTAGATACAGGAAAGGAAGCCAGAAATTGGACTTTCTTAAAACTTATTGACAACAATGGAGAATTCTTGAACTTTATGTTGTATATGATATAATATACTGAAAACGAAGCGGAATATTTGACTCATTTTTAGTGACAATGGATATTATAAAATCTCGATTTGTGTTGTGGCCACACAGACACAACATTGTGTGTATTGTGTGTTGCCTTTTATTATAGTCAGTTATATCATGAATGAACTAGCTATTCATATTACTTCTGGGCAGAATGTGCTCAGGTCTCACAAATAAAAATAAATCTGTTGTGAGCAGCACGTTACTTCCCCTGCAGATTCAAATTCATTTTTTAATTTTTTATTACTTTTCTTATATACATAATGTATAAGGAAAGTATTGTGACGGGGTCGAAAATTCGAATTCGAGTTTTCGACGGGAGAGCACGTTTCAGGCATCCCTGATCACGAATCAAACATTTTTGAAGTGATGTCTGTGTGTGTGTGTATGTGTGTGTGTGGAGACGATAACTGACGAACGAATGGACCGATTAGAACCAAATTTGGTACAAAAATCACTATCCGTAAAGTGGCTGAAATTAAACGTTGAAATTCAGCATCAGTTTAGCTAAAAATGCAGTTTTTAGGCTGTTTACAAATAATGTACAATTTTAAACCTTTAAATTTTCACTATATCTTACTCTACTTCCACAGTTTTAGCTGGAGAAATTTCAAGACTAAGAACTTTTTCTTTTTTGTCCCAAACAAGGCGACTTTTTCAAATTTACAAATATATAAGCCTTAATATCTTCGGTGGGGGAACCGGGAGAAACTGAAACTTTTAGAGAATCGAGTACTACACAATAACTAATTGTAGTAAAAATTTGGAGTTTGAGTCTTTTCTGCTTTTTTAGATATTGAGTTATGAGCAAGTCCTAAAATCTTGCTTATTTACTTATCAAACATGCATAGATTTGTTACAAATATGTATTTATTCTTAATATTAATTCTATAAATCATGAAAATTTTGAATTATAAATAATTGAAAAACATAAAGTATTGTTACTAATGAAAATTTATTTAATATTTTAGCTTTAAAATTCAGAGTTAAAAAAAAATGAACCAATCATGATCAAAAATATTCAAATTAGCTAAAAGTAGCCCAACTTGACAACCCTGGTTTGCATTTGAAAGAAAAAAAGATAACACCCATATATAAAATAGCGCCATTTTCAGATTGCTACTACTACTTGTTGCAGAATGTTATGACAATTCTGAACTGAGAAGCTTGAATCAGCTCTTACCATTTCTCTCAGTTCTATACAGTTTCTAGTGGTGAGTAGATGTATTCGATGTCTTATGCTGTTTAATTATATAAAAAATTCGTATTTATAGTTCATAAAAATGAAATGTTCTATTGGTAAATTTATTAAAAAATATTGACATAAGCATATTTATGGTAAAGTCAACAAAGATTTTAAATATTCTGGGAATTTCAGTCAAGTTGATAAAACACTACTGCAGTTAAGATTAGGTACAGATCACTTGAAAACAGATTGTAAATATCACGAGAAAAAGTTCATTAATAGGTATAATCATCTTTTTGGACAGATGTGTTGTGATTCTTTTAGCTATTACAACGGATCAAAGAAAAAGGGTTACAAAGGATGTTGTGAAATTACGTTTGCATTTTGAAAGATAAACAGACAGCATCATGTGCACCTTGTTCCAGGAAAATCTTTATGCCCTACGTGTTATGAAAATACATTTCTGGTTAACGAAAGTACAGACATTCATGAAAAAACTGAAGAAGTGTTTGTTCCAGAAGAGTTTAGTTTAAGTGAAATTGATACAGTTTGTTCTGTACTAGATCTTTCGCCAGTATCAAAAATTAAATGATTAAGTTCAGAAAAAAATCAAGAGCTTTAATATATAAAACAAAGTAAATTTCAAATGAGCTATGTAAGAAATTACAACATTCATTAATAGAAGACCAAGTAGATCATGAAGAAGGTTTATCTATTTTGTGTAATGAATATACTAATTTAATTGACAAATTAAAAGAAAAATGCAAGATAGCCAGTAATGAACAAAAAGTAAAGATTATTAGTTTAATGCCTAGCTGTCGGTCTAAATCAAAAATATGCGAAGAGCTTCAGGTTTCTGAATACTTAGTGAGGATAAAAGGAATCCTACTTAACCTTATATCAAAGGAATATCCTACATTTTTGTTTCAACGGAAGAAGTGAAGTTAAATGAATAATTAAATAAAATATTGAAATCTAGATTTGAAAAATGTAAATATGTACCTCAAACGAGAGAAAAACATCATTTTTTCCTCTCAGAAAAACCGCCATAAGATTTTACCAAACATCTATATATTTGGAATATGCAGATATCCCAGTAGTAACTTGTATTTATGATAACCAGTATAGTGGCGTAGTAAAATTTTAAACACATGTTTTGGAAATGAAGACTTATATCTCTAATCTTCAAGCCACCAGGTCTAAGAATTTCTTTCCAAAAGGTTTCCAATTCATAATGGGTTCCTGCATTAAAAGTACTGAGAAAACACACGCCTTTGGAAATACCTACAGAACAAAGCTACCAGATTACTAACAAACTCTGTAATAAAATATCACGACTGTACAATAACTATTTTTAATAGAATGTATCAAACTTTATGGATAAGTGAAAATTAAGATTTTTCATTTTTAGGACTTACTCATCACTCCATATAAATAAAACCAGAAAAGTCTCAAACACCAATTTTTTACTACAATTAGTTATTATATAGTACTTGATCCTCTAAAAGTTTCAGATTCCTCCTGGTTCCCTCACCGGAGATATTAAAGCTTAAATATGTGTAAATTAAAACATGTCGCCGTGTTTGGGACTTAATAAAATAAAAAGGAGAAAGTTCTTAGTCTTAAAATTTCTCCAACTAACACATTGGGAGTAGAGAAACATATGGTGAAAATTTGAAGATTTTAAATTGTTCCCTTCATTATTTTTAAAAAGCCTAAAAATTGCATTTTTAGCTAAACTGATGCTGAACTTCAACTCTAAATTTCAGCCACTCAGGTTGCTGTTAAACGAACTTTACAATGGCATGAAATGTAGACCACTTTGAGGCCAGTAAAATAGATTTTATTTCAAGTATCTAACTCTTTTGAGTTCCAAAATACTTAAATTTGTTTGAACATCAAAATTCATCAAATTTGGAGTCCGTCATGCTGAAAAAATGGCTGTACCAAGTAAATGAGCTACATGTAAATCCTTTAAAAATCGTTGAAATATGTAGGAACATTTGTGCAAAATATAAAAATTAAAAAAAATGGTCATGCAACCAAATATTCTTTTTTTGTGTGATTTTACATGGAATCCTTTTACACTTTCGTTTCGTTTGGCGACTTAATTCACTTTAAAATCTTCAGGTCTTTAAAATTCCAAAAACTACAGTATCTCGAGAACGGTTTATCCTACAGTCATGGGGTCAGATTTATCGCTTAGTTGTCATATTTTACATACATGTAGAACAAGCACTTAATCAATATATTTCATCCATTTTAGTCATTTATTTCAGAGTTTCACTATCTTGCACATATATCATTTTATTGCAGATAGAATATATTAGATTTGCGGGTTATTTCGCAAAAACAGCAGATTCTTCTTTTTCCGAATCGTATCAAAATCTAACCAGAATCACAACATCCTACGATCGACTTATCTACCAAATTTTGTGTAATTTGCTTAATTAGTTTGTCAGCTAGAGTGAATACATACAATTTTTGCTAGCCAATTCGCAATAAAGGGAAGTTCATTTATCCCGAATCGTACCCAAATCTAATCAGCACTAGGGTTGCCTACAAGTGACTTATCTGCCAAAATTTATGAAATGTACGCGATTAGTTGAGTTAGAGTGGATATATAACATTTTTGCATTCCATTTCTTAAAAAAAAAATGCAGATTATTTTTTACGAATCGTATCAAAATCTAATCAGCACCAGGGTGATCTACAAATGATTTATTTACCAAATTTTGTAAAATTTGATCAACTTACAGGCAATTTTTGCGGGTCATTTCGCGAAAAAGGCGAGTTGTTTTATCCCGAATAATACTAAAAACTAATCAGCACCAGAGTCCCACACAAGTGACTTACCCACTAAATTTTATGAAATTCGGTTCATTAGTTTTTGATTTAGAGTGGATAAATACATTGAACAGACAGACACACAGATATAGAGACACACATACAGACAGACACACAGACACACAAATATAGAGACACACATACAGACAGACACACACAGAAGTCACGCTAAAAATAGTTTTTCGTATTTTAGAGATCTCAAAACGTGTAGATTCGTCGGAAACTCGAGTTACGATTTTCGGCAGAATTCCAATACTTTCTCTATACATTACCATGTATTGCAGGTGTAGTAAGAAAGAACATATTATGTGTTTGGATAAAGCCATCTACTGCCATTTTTCTAAAATATTTGAATGTTAAAATTATATTTTCCATATATTCAAAATATGACAGTTCATCTCAAATAAAACCACTGAGAGAGAAATAGAATGGAAAAAATTCAATGAAATCAAAAGCTTCTAAAATTCAATTATCTTAAGATTTGCCCAAGGAGCAACTGAAGATTTATATTTTCCCTTCAGAGCCACCATTTAAGCAGATACTTACAAGTCAGTTAAAAAGCAATTGAATAAGAAAGTCATCTTCGGTGTATTTATACTCTTTAATCAAAAGCATTTGAATACATTATATACTCAAAGCACGTAATCGAAAACGTTTAATTGATTGAAAGCAATAAATGTCCTGGAATTTAATTCAAAAGCCAATAATTTTGTTTTACTAAGAACATTTGCGTAATAAATTCTAGATGAGGACTATTTAAATAAATAATATTATGAAATTTGCATAAGCGCGGTTTGTTACTGATGATTGAAGAGAATATATTAACTGAATATTACGTTCCTAATGTGAGTTGATCCAGAAAGAGTGATTTATAACCGCTTATAAAGATTTCATAACAAGATAAAAATAAAATACTCAGAAAGCTGCAAGCTCATCTCAACATTCCTGATCATTTATATTTCGGATTATTTAGTTGTACTTGCATTTCATATTAGATTATATCTTTTACAGAGATTTCCTTTGTAAGTTATCACCTCTTTAAAAGCGTTGTATCAGATTGTCAGAGAACTAAATGCTAACCTGGGGACTTAAAAACTCATGTACAGAAATTCAGCTATGCTGAATCCAAATTTGAAATTAGGTTTTCAAATTTACCCTTGGATCTGGATAAATAGCCTCTCAAAGTTTGACCTTTTTTTCCCCTTTTGTGTGTGTGTTTATATTCTGAGGCTGAATGCATTATCACAACATAATGCAATCCCATGGTTATGAGACTTTTATGAATGAAAGAAAAAAAATCTGATGTGGGCAACACATGACTTTCCTTATATAATGTAATGAATTTACTACTTTTACAGTAAAAAAATAGGTTTTTCTTATAGTAGATACTAATATTCTTTCCAAGACATTGAATTTTCGACAATTAGTCGTCATTTTCATTAATTTAGCGTCATTTTCATCCATTTGACGACATTTTCGTTAATTTTGCAACATTTCAAAAAGTCGCCAAGTTGGCGACATTCCGCCAAGTTCGTCGCTAAAATCTCGCCAAGCGTTATGCACTAAGAAATAAGTTATTCTTAAAGCAGATAAATGACTATTGGCGTTCAAATACAAACGTATTACTCAGAGTATCTTTATTCATGAATGGAATGAGCTAGATCCACGAGAATGATGTCACCCAATTTATCGCATGGTATAACATATGAAAAGTGAACATGTTTATCAATAGGAAATATTTTTTTTTATTTTATATGACTTTTTGATATTTTTTTTGAAAAATGTACAATATCTCGAGAACGGTTCGTGTTAGCGTTCTAAAATTCATGTCAATCATTTTCTAATAAACAATTACATAAGAAATGTCTATCTGCGTAACTTTATTAGTGGTTTTGATTTTTTGACAATTTTTTCAAAATTTCATTCGAAAATTTAGGGAGCTTCTGAACATTTGATTGCGTATAAAAACAATAGGCTTCCAGTGTTTACGGATTGTGATTTTTGTACCAAATTTGGTTCAAATCGGTCCATTCGTTCGTCAGTTATCGTCTCCACAGACCCTCTGACACACACACACACACGCACACACACACACACACAGCCATCACTTCAAAAATGTTTGATTCGTGATCAGGGATGTTTGAAACGTGCTCTCCCGTCGAAAACTCGAATTCGAATTTCACCCTGTCACAATACTTTCGACCCCGTCACAATACTTTCCTTATACATTATGTATATAAGGAAAGTAAAAAGGGAAACTGTATTCAACTCATGAAGAAGAGACCACCTCTATGATCCATAGGAAAATTAATATTGAATGGTCATCCCAATTTAAGAATTCAAAACATGAATATTTACACTATGGTGTTAGAGAGACTAATGATTCTTAATTTATCTTCACATTCAGGTTTTGAACAATGCAATTAATGAAAACATTGTTTATAGATTGATTGGTTGGGGCTGAATTGTATGACCCATAATGTTAGAGAGATGGAGTCCCTTTTCTTCCATGGTATGACCAGAAATTGAAAACTTTAGATAAAATGGCTGAGGTATTAAACTGGTACAGTTACCTTACACCTTTCTGGTAGGTCGGATGGTCTGGGTCTCAACGACAACAACAATTAGATAAACTGGCTTGCAAGAGGGTTGTAACTTAATTGCCTTATGTTAAGGGTTGGTATGGTATGTATGCCTTGGTAGAGAGTCGTATAAGTAATATTGAATGGAATGCGAGAATTTGTTTGAAGATATTAGGAGCAGATGGGAGGGTCTGCGGGAGTTGATGTTCTCTGGTTCCTGTTTCTCCTGTATTTACGTGGTGTACTCGGGCAGACGCAGCTCACAAAACGATATGTGTATAAATTGATAAATATAATGATTTTGTTGTAAATGTTTTACTATTTTAAAAGTTTAAAAGTCCTGTAACCACTTAAAAATCATAAATCCCCCATAGAAATCACATATAGGGGTCATTTCGAATGAGTTAGTAGCATGTGCTGTTTTGGCGATTTCTAAGAGCTTGGTCTACATGAAATGCATGGTATTTACAATGAAGCAAGAGCACTTTCTATGTACTGCAATTTTGCTAATTTCTGAGCAAACCAACAAAGTGAGTCCTACCACGCATATAATACACATATTCTTAAAGTTGGAGTACAGGGTGCATGAATGCAGCGCACACATTTATACCCAGAACTTGGTATAAGGACCCATAGGTATCCTATATAGATATCATTAATTTTCTGCTGACGGCGAATGAAGAGCGCGAAACGGATCTACATAAGTTTTTATCTGAACTTAAATTTTAGAGCGCTTTCTAAAGGCGGAATATTAGAGTATGAGCTTTAGTTATTTAATGGAAATATTTACACGGATATTAAGCATATTTTTAAAAACAACAAAGTTTCTAATTATATTTAAAACAACGTACACGTTTAAAAATTATCCATATTCAGAAAATTACAAAGGAACTGATTTTGAAACATTATTTGGAGGAACAATGGCTTTTTTCTGTCTTCATTATATATTCCCTAAATTTTAATTGAAGTAATTCAATTCCGTGTGTACTAAAGTGATTTGTTAAAATGTGAGTTTTTTTAACACTTTATAACATAGTTGAAAAGTGTTTATGACTTTGGTTTAAATAATCCAAGAGACAGATAACACTGGTGAAATTTAAATCAATTATGGGTTTGAAATATAACAATATAATATAAATTGTTACTTTCACAGCTAAACATTTTCTTTATTTGGTTAATTAATTATATATAGTTAACATAAATTCTAGATAGATGCTTGGTACAATAAAAAGATAGAAATTGTGCAAAATTAAAAGTGCAATTGCTATAAACAAATTTCTAAAATATACTATCTAAAATATGTTTTTCTATAACAATTTATACATATTTAAAGGCATGTGATTTGCGTTATATCAGAGCGAGTGTATTGTAATGTAATTAAGCACTGTCAACAAAATATAATCAGTAGACTTTTGTAATGCAAAATATTATCTGATTGCAGAATGCGTTTCTGTTTTTGAGTCATGAACGAAACATTTGGCATATATTACTTTAATAGGATTTGAGCATAATATCACAATAGTTTAATTTTAATATGATACGCCATTTTTTAAAAAAGTTTTTAATAAAACATTTTATAAAACATTCTACAAAGTAAGAGTTATAATATTAAACCGAATATAATTGCATAAATAAAATGTACATATATACCATATTATGCAATTTATGAATATGAATTTATATAATCGAAACTTATATTTTCAAACATTTGGAAGTGTACAACATATGATTTTCTCAGCAAATTAGCAAATTCAGACAATGTAGAGAAGTGGATACACAAAACGTTTTTATATATGTCGACATTGTCAAAAATCATTAGATGTTGAACTTTACTTCATCACATTATACATGTAAATGGAAATTATTACCATGAGTCCAAAAGCGTTTCTCGAATTTTGAAGGATCTATATGGTTTGAGCATTCCAAACACGAATCAATTATTTTTACTTTCCCAGCAATACATGGTAATGTATGGGGAAAGTATTGGAATCGTGTCGAAAATCGCAACTCGAGTTTTCGACGTTTCAATACCTCTACAATACGAAAAAAACTGTTTCTAGCGCGACGTCTGTGTGAGTGTCTGTCTGCTGTCTGTCTGTGTGTATATCTGTCTGTCTGTGTGTCTGTGTGTCTGTCTGTGCAATGCATGTATCCACTCTAACTCAAAAACTAATGGACCGAATTTCATAAAATTTGGTAAGTCACTTGTATGTGCACCTGGTGCTGATTAGTTTGGGTACTATTTGGAATAAACCAACCCGCCTTTTCTTGAGAAATGGCCCTAAAAATTTCCTTTATCCACTGTAACTGAAGATCTAATTGATCAAATTTTACAAAATTTGGTACATAAGTCACTTGTAGGTCACCCTGGTGCTGATTAAATTTTGATACGATTCGGAAAAGAACAACATGCTTTTTGCTACAAAATGGCCTGCAAAAATTACATATTTCTACTCTAACTCAACTAATTGACTAAAATTCATAAAATTTGGTACATAAGTCACTTGTAGGTCACCCTGGTGCTGATTAAATTTTGATACGATTCGGAAAAGAACAACCTGCTTTTTTTTACGAAATGGCCTGCAAAAATTATATATTTTCACTCTAACTCAACTAATCGACTAAATTTCATAAAATTGGGCAGATAAGTCACTTGTGGTCGACCCTGGTGCTGATTAGATTTTGGTACGATTCGGAAAAGAACAACATGCTTTTTTTTACAAAATGGCCTGCAAAAATTATATATTTCCACTCTAACTCAACTAATCGACTAAATTTCATAAAATTTGGTACATAAGTCAGTTGTAGGTCACCCTGGTGCTGATTAAATTTTGATACGATTCGGAAAAGAACAACATGCTTTTTTTTACAAAATGGCCTGCAAAAATTACATATTTCTACTCTAACTCAACTAATTGACTAAATTTCATAAAATTTGGCAGATAAGTCACTTGTAGGTCACCCTGGTGCTGATTAAATTTTGATTCGATTCGGAAAAGAATAACCTGCCTTTTTTTACGAAATGGCCCGAAAAAATTGTATATTTCCACTCTAACTCAACTAATCGACTAAATTCCATAAAATTAGATAGATAAGTCACTTTTGGTCGACCCTGGTGCTGATTAGATTTTGGTACGATTCGGAAAAGAGCAACCTGCCTTTTTTAAGGAAATGGCCCGCAAAAATTTCATGTATCCAAAGTAGCTAAAATACTAATTGACCCAATTTACAAAAATTGATAGATAAGTTAGTTACTTGTGGGACCCATGGTGCTGATTTGATTTTGGTACAATTCAAGAACAACCTGCCTTTTTTTACGAAATGGCCCGCAAAAATCGCCAAAATCGAAAATAAAAGACTATATATGTTCAAATATATCAAATGAATTTTTGCTTCATACGCAATTTTTGACGAGTAAAAGAATATAACACACTCTATTATACTTTAGGACTAACCGTTCTCAAGATATTTGAGATTTCTTGCATTTTTGTTACGCCGACTTCGGGAAAAAGTCCAATTACCAAATAAAAACAAAAATTGAATTGAAAATGTAAATGTAGTGTTATTTGGTGCAATAAAACTCTATCTAACGAATTATTAAAGAAATAAAGAAAATTTGAATTTGAGTCTGCAGAGAAAGTCATGTGCTGCCCACATCAGATTTTTTACTCTCCCTGCAATACATGGTAATGTATAGGGAAAGTATTGGAATTGTGCCGAAAATCGCAACTCGAGTTTTCGACGGATCTAAACGTTTCGAGACTTCTAGAATACGAAAAAACTATTTTTATCGTGACGTCTGTATGTGTGTCTGTGTGTCTGTCTGTGTGTCTGTGTGTCTGTCTGTGTGTCTGTGTGTCTGTCTGTCTGTGTGTCTGTCTGTATGTGTGTCTGTCTGTCTGTGTGTCTGCCTGTGCAGATTTTGTATCCACTCTAACTAAAAAACTAATGGACCGAATTTCATAAAATTTGGTAGGTAAGTCACTTGTGGGCGAATCTGGTGCTGATTAGTTTTGGGTACGATTCGGGATAAAAGAACCCGCCTTTTTTTGCGAAATGACCCGCAGAAGTTTGTATCCACTCTAGCTAAAAAACAAATGGCCAGAATTTCACAAAATTCGGTAGATAAGTTATATGTGGGACTCCCTGGTGCTGATTAGAGTTTGGTACGATTCGAAAAAAAACCTACCTTTTTTGCGAAATGGCCAGCAAAAATCGCCAAAATCTAAAATAAAAAAACTATGTATGCTCAAATATATCCATTAAATGCTTGCTTAATACGTAGTTCTTAGTGAAGAAAAGAATACGACCAACACCATTACACTAGGAATAGCCGTTCTCGATATTTTAGTTTTTTCGTATTTTCTATACGTCATCTTTGAAAATATGTCCAGTTACCAAATGAGAAGGAAAATTGAATTGCAAGTGAATTAAATTTAATTAAAATAAAAAGAACGTGTATATAAGTCTGCAGGGAAAGTAATGGGCCGTCCACATCAGCTTTTTACTTTCCCTGTAATACATGGTAATGTATAGGGAAAGTATTGGAATCATGCCAAAAATCACGATTCGAGTTTTCGACATATCTACACGTTTCGAAACCTCTAGAATACGAAAAACCTATTTTTAGCGTGACGTCTGTGTGTGTGTCTGTGTGTCTGTCTGTCTGTGTGTCTGTGTGTCTGTCTGTGCAATGTATGTATCCACTCTAACTCAAAAACTTATGGACCGAATTTAATAAAATTGCTACATAAGTCACTTGGGTATGACCTTGGTGCTGATTAATTTTTGGTACGATTCGTAAAAACAGAACCCGCCTTATTTTGCGAAATGACCCGTAAAAATTTCATGTATCTAACCTGGCTAAAATACTAATTAACCAAATTTCACAAAATTTGGTAGGTAAGTTATGTCATGTCGCAATTCTGCGCCATGAGCCTTTCGTGTTTTTCTGTGAGAAAAACAACTTTTTTTTTCCTTCCGTGCCTGTGATGTATTTCGGTATGCCTCGTTTGAATTGGTTTTGCATTAAAATCGGTGTTTCGTCGAGAATTCGTTGGCGCGAGCTAGGATTTCTGTCTCGGCTGGGATGTGTGACGTGTGGTCGGAGGAGAAGCTGTTGCCGGGCGCGCTTGCCTGCCAATCAGGAAGCGGCGTGGAGGAGAAACTTTTGCTGGACTCGAGAGACCCTGAGATTCGACTTGGAACTCTCGCTTGGAGAAGTCGCATCAAGAGTTTTGTCTTAAAACTTAAGACAAAGGGTTTTGGCCAAAATGGCTAAGTTTCCTCGATTGGAGAGATTTTGTTTATGATGAAACCATGATCCATTTCTGGAGCTGATGAAGAAGTTCCTGGAGGAGATTCGATGTTCTTTAACGTTTTTCTAAATTTTTCTTTTTGTATTCCAGGATAATTTCACTCGGATCCTTTTGGTCGTCTAAGTTGAAACCTGTTGAGTGATCGTCATGGAATATTCTGGCTTAAAGCCCTGTTGAACTTATGATGACTGGGACCCTTCCTTCCCTTGAATTTATTCGAATTCTTCAAGTATTCATATAGAACTCGAACTTTTCTGTGAAAATTGATTTTTTTAAATCTTCAGTACAGGTAATGCTTTTGTAATCGGAACCAGAAGTTCCACTGAAATCTTTAGCAAGTTATACAGCGCTGGCACATTAAAATATTTAAATTTGAATTATAATGGCTTTACTGAATTTTAAGAAAGGTAAAATAGAATTGTATTAAATATCATAATTTAAGTAGTGACATTATGTTTGATTTGATAATAAATAGTGATTGATATTTTGAACAGAGCAAATATTGATATTATGATTGTTAATGATAAAGGAAGCTCTGAATGATCTGGAATGATAATTTAAGTAAATTCATATTCATAAATATGCAAGTTATTAAAATAAATAGATTTGTTTAATTGATAAATGTGCCCTGTGTTTTCATTGCATTTCCTCATGTTCTTGCTCACTGAATACCATCTAGAATATAATTCTTCTAGACTGGGAAAACTGCTTTTAAGTAAATCCTGGGTTAAGTATGATAATTACCACTTCTTTTGTTTTTGCTATAAATTTTACGATCACTGGCCTTGTGTGTAGCGGAATCAGTACTTGCAGGTTGGTTCTGAAACCGCTACCACAGTTACTTGTGAGATAAGTTACTTGTGATGCTCTGGTGCTGATTAGATTTTGGTATTATTCGGAAAAGAACAACCTGTCTTTACGAAATGGCCCTCAAAAATCGTCAAAATAAAAAAAAAGCTACATATATTTCAAATATATAAAATGCTTGTTTTATACGTAATTTTTGATGAGGAAAATAATGAGAACAACTCTATTACTCTAGGACTAACCGCTCTCGAGATATTTGAGATTTTTCGCATTTAGTTATGCCATTTTTGGAAAAATGCCCAAATACCTAATAAAAACAGAAATTGAATTAAAAATGCAAATTTAGTGTTATATTGTGCAATTAAACTTAATTTAATGAATTATTAAAGAAATAAAGAAAAAATGAATTTGAGTCTGCAGGGAAAGCCATGTGCTGTCCACATCAGATTTTTACTTTCCCTGCAATACATGGTAACTTATAGGGATAGTATTGGAATCATGTCGAAAATCGCAACTCAAGTTTTCGACGGATCTACACGTTTCAAGTCCTCTAGAATAACAAAAAAACATTTTTAGCCTGACGGCTGTGTGTGTGTCTGTGTGTTTGTGTGTCTGTGTGTCTGTGTGTCTGTCGGTCAGTGTGTCTGTCTGTGCAGATCCTTTATCCACTCTAACTAAAAAATTAATGTACCGAATTTCACAAAATTTGGTAGGTAAGTCACTTCTAGACGTGTCTGCTGCTGATTAGTTTTGGGTACGATTCGGGATAAAAGAACCCGATTTTTTTTCCAAAATGGCCCGCAAAAGTTTGTATCCACTTTAACTGAAAAACCAATGGACTGAATTTCACAAAATTCGGTAGATAAGTCATTTATGAGTCATCCTGGTGCTGATTGGATTTTGGTACGATTCGGAAAAAAATAACCTGTCTTTTTCTGCAAAATGGTTCGCAAAAATTGTCAAAATCTAAACTAAAAATCTACGTATGCTCAAATATATCCATTAAATGCTTGTTTAATACGTAATATTTAACGAAGAAAAGAATAAGACCAACCCCATTATACTAGAACTAGCCGTTCTCGAGATATATTAGTTTTTTCGTATTTTCTCCACGTAACCTTTGAAAATAAGTCCAGTTATCAAATGAGAACGAAAATTGAATTAAAAGTGAATTAAATTTAATTAAAATAAAGAGAACGTGGATTTAAGTCTGCAGGGAAAGTCATGTGCTGCCCACATGAGATTTTTCCTATTTGTATGCATTTATCTACCTAATGGGACATTATATTTATTTGAATCTATAAAAATTAAAGCGCCATTCATTTTTTATTTTTGTTAAAAAGTATAATATTGCTAAACCTCAACTAAAAATAAATTGAGAAAACGCCAAAGAAGGAAGTTTGTTTAGACTTTTATGGCATATCAGAAAAATTGAGAAAACGAAAGTATTCCCAATTCAATGATATTTAAACATACTTCTGTGTCCATTGAGTTTTGCAAAATCGTACCACGTAGCAAGGTTACTTACTGCCATCGCAGGTATCGGCTGTTCTATGCTGATGAACTCTTAAAACCGGCTATTGTAAACTGTGTCTGCAACGAGAGCTCAATTATAAATTTGAAAACATACCCTGTATACGGGTTCTCTGAATATTAAAAAAATAGTTGAGCATTTAAATAAACACGTTTTCCAAGCCTAGGTTATGTCAGATTTTGTCTATTTATTAATTATCCAAACATTCCTTTAACGTTACAAATTTAAGTGAATTTATTTAAGAATGCGCACCCTCTGGTTTTATGCTAAGTATTAAAGTTCTGTGTAGATAATTCTCAATAAAATTGTTGTCGTACAAAAATTATTTATTTATTTACACCTAGTGGATCGAAATCCGCGAGAAAAAGTCTTAAAAATGCGCATAATACATGAGTCACGAATCTTATAGATGTGCACTTTGAATAAAATTTCTTTGTACGGGATGAAAGTTCCGCAGAGAGGTTGGTAAGCCTGAAGAATGGAGAATATGCCTTAACAATTGTAATAATAAGATAGATATTTTCTTGTTCTCATGCGTATGGAATTTATTTTTTTTTATGTGGATAACATCAATGCTTGATGTATCCCTAGCAGAAATCGGGGTGTTGCGAAAAATGTAAACAAATTGGATGCCCATATCTTAGAAACTTACAGATAATAGTGCAAACCAAGTTTACCTGTTTTGTTAGATTTAGGGTTAAATTTCTCAATGCATAAAAAAATTCATATTTTAATATTTTGAACTTGAAAAAAAAATAACGTTTTTGTCGAAATAAGTTTCTCTCTCAATTCGCTTACTTTCACTCAAAATATCTTCTAAAATATAGAAAATAGATTGAAACAGTGAATGACACAATATTCAGTAAGAAATCTAGTTTCTAGATTAATATAATTTGCTTTTATAAAGTTCTTATAGTTAATTGTCAAGCTCAAGAAGATTGAAAAGTTTCGGTTTTTAAAGGTTGTAATACTTATAGCTAGAAAACCAAAAGTGCTAAGAATAAACTGCAGAAAATAATTTGAAGCAGGCAGGATTTGCAGCCTAAAATTCTTGAAAGGATATATTATTGGATTTTGGATTTGGTTCTTTGTCTTTGAAATATAGAGATTCTAATTTCGATATTTTAATATTTTATACTATTTTGAAAATTTCAATATTTTGACATTCTACACTGTTTTGAAAAGGTTTAAAGAAGTTAAATCCCTGACAGAAAGATGTCATAAAAGGAAAATACATTTGGCTCCATTAGATTGGAGGCACTGCAGATTTTTTCCAATTGTCAGGCCTTTTTTTAAATCATTCGTATATATAGTGTCCGAGAAGTGAACAATTTTGACGCCTTACCATGTTGTCCCGGCTCAGCAGAAGGGGGCTAAATTTACGAAATCTAATTCCGGGTAAATATTTTTCGTAAAAAATATTTCAAATAATAAATTTTAAGAAATAATTACTTTTCCTATGTACACTATTTTGCGAAAGAAAACGAAGCACCATGAAGGAAGTGACTGTTTTTATTGAAATTAAATATGGGTACAGCTCATATACATGTAATGAAATGATTAAAAATCAAGGTCGTAAGCCTCATCAATGCTTAGCAATTGCACATTGAATTTTCAAATCAGTAATTGGTGAAAATCCCCTTGGCGGCAATGCATGATTGTATACATCTAGGCAAGGAGTGATAATGTTTCTTAACGTCATCTTGCGATGCATTCGGCCAGGCATTCCTCAATTGCTGGTCCAGATCTGCTACATTTCGGGGTGCTCGAATCTGGCGGCCTAGCATGCCTTTACATATCAAAATATGCAAGTTTTAATTTCCATTTCGCAGCATCCGAAAATAAAATAGTGGCCCAATTCTATAGTTTGGCGAAAATATGGGCGTGTATTTTGCATTCTAATGAAAAAATTAATAGCTCTATTTTCTGATTTTCTGTTAATTTTCAAACGAAACCCTAAAAAGGTATATTTTTCAAGCCGCCCACACAGAGGCTCTATTTCCGGTAGCAGTAGATGTTTTTGGCTATGCCTGATGAATTGTTGCTCTCAGCTACACATGCGTCGAAAGCAAAGGCTTTGTATTCACAAACAGGCGATTTGAAAACTTATTGGTGTCATCTATATCTGCATTAATTAAGGAGCGTGCTCGTATTTAGTTCTCGGGAAAAGCCGGGTATTTCATTCTATTTAATTAAAAGTGTATTGGATTGTGAGTGAAGTTCAGAAATTTTATGAATAATTTTTTTTTCTCTCTGCAAAATTGAGGTAAATTTGAATTTAAATCTAGTCCTGTCGTCATGTCAAATATATATATTTATTAAGATACATATATGCTTTATATCTTATTAGAATGAGGAAACAGTTACGCGTCATCTGTTCTTTAATTTATGAAGATAATCCAGAAATCATTTTGATAAATTGCAACCCAAGAAGTAAAGTTTAGTTTTAGCGGCACTCGGAACTTCTTTCAAACTTCCGTCAAAGCTAATACATTTAGTATTTAACTAGTACAGATTTTTCTCATAAAAGAATGCCAGACTATTTATGAACTCACTAAGTCTGAAAGAGTTATTTCAAAGAAGGTTTGAAGAAATAAATCATTCTGCTTTAGTTGAATTGCGAAATTAATGACTAAACATTTACAAGTAATGTAGTATTCCGATTCTCAGTAGTGTCATCTACATAAAGCATTCAAACTTTAAATGCTTGTGTGACTTTTCTTTCAAGCGAAATAAATGAATTTGGTATTGGAGGATATTATGAATGCATACTCTTCGTAAAAACTCAATTAGTTGCATCTTTTTTGTAGACGCGTGGTGGTAAAAATGTGCTTCAGACGAATTTCTGATAAAGGCAAAAATAGTGGAAATAAAAAAATTAGTCCAATAAGGTATTACATAAATTAAAAGCCAATTAGCGTCATTTGCGTTATGCGTGACCTTCCTTCCTATTTGCTGCTGCATATAGTACACCATATATCAAAACTGCTCTAAATGTAATTTAATTAGTATATAGATCAATAACTGCGCATAATAAAACTTATTCCATTTATTATTTAAATTAATGTTATACACACCATATTCAGAAATTAATCTTATGGAGTACAATGTAATGCCAATTAGTTTAATTTTTTTAATTACTTAAATTGCCTAAAGATCTTCATTATAATAAGGTGAATATTTTGGTACGTTATCTGGTACAATGTTGAATCATCAATCCTGTACATTTGCACGTCCATATATTTTACAGCTTGCTGGCACAAAACTGTATCAGTTTTTCATAGATATTTCGAAACTCTATTGTTATCATCATGTTGACTTTCGGCGTGTTAATTTCGTTGCGATAGGTCTCCCTCAACATCTTCTGACCTTCTTAGGTGAACATTTTTTGTTCCATCCACAACAGTGTAGGACACGAACAGTGGTCCGTTCTTTAAGGTTGACCTGAGTTGGTCCTCATCCCTCAAGGTTGGTCTGAGTTGATCTTCATCCCTCAAGGTTGGTCTCTCACTGTGTCGTGGTGTCAAGCGATGGCGAATTCCATTTGAGTGGTTGTTCCACGTGACTGTCCTCAATATGCAAAGCTCAGTAAAGCAGCAGTTTATATGTCATCATCAAAAATGTAAATTTTTACAGACAGACTGGCCACAATTTCACACTCACTATTCATGTGTCTGTTCAAGAATTACATTTGTATCTTTTACGGCACTACAGGCATTTGAGTAGAAATATATACCAAAAAACAAAAAAGACAGCTAACCGCCTCAGATTTTACAAGCGTGGTCCCTTTATAACGTTTGTCCACAGAACTGGTAACGTTCTTGGAGAAAATTGCATGTGTGAGGATCTTTATGACTCACTCCTCGATGCTGTTTCAATTTACTATTTCAATTGCTCGATATATATTGCTTTAAAATGTGAAGTCCGCGACTTTCTGAGAACTCTTTATTATAGTTCTAAATCATTAAGTGTTTTAAATTCCAATCATTACTTTATGTGTTTCCACGTTTGTACTCTTTCACAGGTTTGAAACAAACATAATTTATTGAATTCATTGTTAAATGCATTTAATAAATAAATATCTGGAATGTAAGGCGACACTGACTATCTCATACACTTAATAAATAATATAATCTGTAAATAATACTTAAAAATAGACATTTCAAAGATTATTTTTGAGATTGAAGTAAAAAAGAAATCAAAAGTGAAAACATTTAATGAACATTTTACTCCCCTTTTAAATATGATGCTGAATCCATATCAGTCATTATCTAATCTGTATCTATAGCTAGTCCTGAGAAATAAATGTTTTAATAAAAATGTAAATTTTTTAATCGGAAGTGACATCTTCAGAACCGGAAATGGAGATCTTTATTGAAGCACATCCCCTATTTTGAAATTTGATGCTGAATCCATATATCAAAGCTCTATTTGTAGCCAATTTTGAGAAATAGAAGTGTCAAGAAAATGTTTGAAAATGAAATGAAAATGGAATCGGAAATGAAAATATCTTAGTAAACCCCTTTACCTCATTCAAAATCTTATGCTAAATCCATATTAGTTGCCATTTAAGTAAAATCAATAGCAAATCAAGAGAAATTTTTGTTTCAAATGAATTAAAATTTTTGAACCGGAAAGGGAAAAGAAAAGCGAACTTCGATATCATTAGTAAACCGATATAATTAGCAATTTGATGTTTAATCTATATCAGTCTGTGGTGGTAGAAACAAATAAAGACATGGAATATGCAAAGCGCATATTTTTAAAATTAAATATATTAAACATGGTCGTAAATCGTAAAGTCATACATTGAATTGTGCCGCATGAAATCCCACCATTAATTCTTTGTGCGAGCACCTGGAACAAAATTATTAATTATACTACACAATTAACTTCATTTTAACTTTAAAATAAATATTATTTATTAACCACATTATACTGATAATTAAATTGCAATAATTATCACATATATATAAGGAGGAGATTGTGTGTGTGAGACGTGGCATATTAATTTCTAAAGATGATTATGACTTTTTCTAATAGCTGGCAGGTACATACCTTTATTATCTTAAAGACATATATATTTATTTCTCGACATCTGAACACTCTCTCTCTTGTCTCGATGCTGACTGCATCATCACTGCGTGCACGTAATTTCATGAATATTCTAATTCGCATCTTATCTGTTCCGTCATTTCTATGTGAATTGCTGACTCTTAACTGTTTTCACTGCATCATCACTTTATGCATCCAAGCGTACGTGATGAATTCTTGTCAGACTTTTTTGTCGAAACTTCTACCGGTTGTCACATATTTTTGCCTGAGGTCCAGATACTCCTCTTCGACGATCATTGGTTGACCTCAGGGCGATTCGGCACAACTTTTTCATTGGTTAAACCTTTAACAAATCCCATGGTTTCTTCTTTAGCATTCTGTGACTATTCTTGCTCGTTCACAACTGTAAATAAAGCCCCTTTATTTATGGCTTTCCTGACCTCTCGGGTCAGGGCTGCAGTAAACTGGAGTCTACCAGTCTAGGCCTTTGTATATCCTGTTGGAAATCATAAATCTTTATATATAAATCTGGCTAAATGTCTCCTGGTATTTTACACAGTCATTGTCAAAGCTCTATTTATAGTAAATATTAAACATTAAATGCTTCAAAAAAACTTTAGTAAAAAGAATAGTATGGCAAACTTTTGCTACCGATAATTACTTCAATAGGAAAAGCAATGTGCAGGCCACATAATTATTTTAAAAAATACCTTCTTTATAAATAACGGCAGAAATAAGAAAAGAAGGTTTTTACATGGTTTGATTTTGCTTTGTATGTTCATGTTTTTACTCATTAAAGTCCAAAGAGAAATAGAACAATTGCATACCAAGACAAGAAAATATGCCAATAACGCATCAGATAGTTTGAAGTAAGTGTAAATATCAGTCATTGTCTAAGCTCTATTTATAGTAAATCTTGAGAACTAGATGCTTGAAAAAAGTTTTTTGTAAAAATAATAGTTTGACAAATTTTGCCACCGATAGTTAATTCAATAGAAAAAGCTATGTGCAGGCTGCATCATTAAAAAAATAGTTTCTTTATAGATAAAGTAAAAAAAAAAATAAGGTTTTTACATGTTTTGATGTCGTTTTGGATGTCCATATTTTTATTGATTGGGATCCAAAAAGAAATAGAATAATTACATACCAAGACAAAAAAATATGCCAATAACGCATTAGATATTTTGATGGTTAGATATACTGAAATACTGCACTGATAACTGATTTTATTTTCCACGTAGCAATTCTTTTCTGCACTTAATCTAAATGGGACAGAGTGGAGTGGAATTTGGAAGAAAGAAAAAAAAAATCAAGAGTGAATATCAAAGAAAACAAATAATAATAATAGAAAAGAGACAAAAATAAGAAATTGAATATAAAAAAATTCTCGGAGGAGTAGACAAATAATTAGGAAAAGTTTTCATGGCCAAAGTTACATGTGTTCTGTAAATGTAGTATCACATTATTCTAAATCAATTAAGCCACTGAGTAATTAATTCAAATTCAAATTTATTAACACAAAAACAAGATAATACTGGCGAGCACAACAACATACAGAAAAACACAACATAAACACAGAAAACAAAATTTTGTTACAATGCGCCTAAGGACTCGCAAGAAATAAAATCAAAGTAATTGAACTGTCAATAAACAAATGACTTTGGGCGAAAAATGAGGCAGAAAATTAAGCAACAAAATAACGCAATTAAGTGCATAAATTGCAAGTTATGTGAATTAACTTCTGTGCCATTACTAACAGTGTAACCTGTTTGCCGTAAAATATTTCTTAAAAATTCAATACTGTCCTTTTACATTGTACGAAAAATAAAATTAATCATAATTTCTCTATATGGCTTTCTAAAAATGGAAATAAAAGTGATACAAGCGGATACTGCAAATTAATCTATTTTGTCTCCAGTAAAAGATTGTATATTGATGCCATTACAGCTCAATTTAGCGTTCTTGCAATTTTTTCTTTCTATAGGAGTGTTTACTTAGGATTACTCTAATTTATACCATTCTATGTCAAGCCGATTTGACGATAATTACTGTCTCCAAGCGAAATTGCTCGGCTGGATTAGTTTAATTAGTACGATGAAATGCACACAAGCTTGTTAAGTGTCGTGGTTAGACCCGTTCAATGCACTTATTTACATATAAGGAACTACGTATAGGAGGAGAATAAAGCGATTTAATAAGATGACATTTAAATTATCTTGTCAGAAATACAAAGCTGTTCTCATTTCATTTAGAAATATTGACATACCCAATTGAAAACATGTTTTGAAAAAATTAAAAAACCACTTCACATATTATGTGAAATATATAGAATAAGTTTCTTATTGCATCGGCCAGCAACAGAGTTTTATAGCTCGAGTTGTATAGCTCTTTTACTTTCCTTACAATACATGGTAATGTATAGGGACAGTATTCGAATCCTGTCGAAAATCGCAACTGCAGTTTTCGGTGGATCTATACGTTTTAGGGATACTAGCATACGAAAAAACTATTTTTAGCGTGACCGCTGTATCTATCTGTCTGTGTGTATGTGTGTGTATCTGTGTCTATCTATGCAATATTCACTTTAACTCACAAACTATCAGACCAAATTCCATAATATGTTATAGGTAATTCACTTGTGGGTGACATTGGTACTGATTAGATTTTGGTACAATTCGGGATAAAAGAATCTGCCTCTTTTGCGAAGTGGTCCCCCAAAAAGTATGTATCCAATTCAACTAAACACTAACATTCCAACTAAAAACAGATTCACCAAATTCCACAAAATGTGGTAGATAAGTTGCTTATGGGTTATCCTGGTTCTGATTAGATTTGTGTACGATTCGGGAAAACACAACTTGCTTTTTTGTGAAATGACTCGCAAAAAGCATTAAAATTTAAAATAAAAGACTACGTATGCTCAATTGTATCAATTAAGTGCTTGTTTTATGAATGATTTTTAAGGATGAAAAGAACAAAATCCACCCCAATATTCTAGAACTAACCGTTCCCGACGCAGTTTAGTTTTCTTCATTCTTGCTACGCCGCTTTCGAAAATACGTCCAGTTATCAAATTAAACGAAACTTGATAAAGTTGTAAATTCAGTGCAATTTCAAATAATTATGTATGGTATTTCGTGCAATTAAACTCAATTTAATGAATTATTAAAGAAATAAAGAGAGAGTGAATTTGTGTCTATAGGGAAAGTCACGGGGTGGTCTTATCTGAATGTTTTTATACGGAATAGTTGATCACTTACGTTTCAAACAGAAAGGCATACCACAGAGTGCTCGAAACTTGTAGATCCGTCGTAAACTTGAAATGCGAGTTTTGACACGATTGCAATACTTTCTCTACCATGTAATGTAGGGAAAGTGGTATAGGCAAAGTACTCTTTAATTAACTACAAATAGTTGCCTTCGCTCTTTTTATGAATTATTATCTAATGAATTATTAAAGAAATAAAGAGAAAATGAATCTGTGTCTATAACGAAAGTCACGGGGTGGTCTTATCTGAATTTTTTTATACGGAATAGTTGATCACTGCTCAAACAGAAAGGCATACCACAGAGTGCTCGAAACTTGTAGATCCGTCGTAAACTTGAAATGTGAGTTTTGACACAATTCCAATACTTTCTCTAACATGTATTGTAGGGAAAGTGGTATAGGCAAAGTACTCTTTAATTAACTGCAAATAGTTGCCTTTGCTCTTTTTATTTTCCCTGCAATACATTGTGATGTATAGTGAAAGTATTGGAATCATGTCGAAAATAGACGGTTTTTTGACGGATCTACACGTTTTGGGACCTCTAGAATACAAAAAAAGTATTCTTAGCGTGACTTCTCTCTCTCTCTGTGTGTGTGTGTTTGTGCAATGTATGTATCTATGACAAAGGTGCGATGTTGTAGGATATCCGTCAGAAGGCAATCATAAAATATAACTTTATTTACAAGAACATAATAATTAAATTAGAGCTATATTACAACGCTTGTACATCGTAGTCATTCGAAATACGAAGGATGAATGAATGCTACTGAAAATGTTCTGTGCTGGCTTTTTATGAGCCTGGACAGAGGTGATGCGCATGCCTCACAAGTGAATATAAGATAATTTTTGTGGAGATCAAGAAGGGAAGTTTTTACGCTAATCGCATTTATGCTAACGACTTGATCTGAAGGAGTGCCGCCATATATCCACTGTAACTCAATATCTAATGGACCGAATTTTATAAAATTATATAGGTAAGTCACATGTTTGTGACCCTGGGGCTGATTAGATTTTGGTACGATTTGGGATTGAAGAACCCGCCTTTTTAACAAAATGACCAGCAAATATCACATGTATCCACTCTGGCTGAAAAACTAATTGATAAAATTTGACAAACTAGGGTGGATAAGTCATTTATGGGATATCCAGTTACTGAAAATATTTTAGTACGATTCTAAAAAGAAGAACTTGTCTTTTTTATGAAATGAACAGCAAAAAACCATAAAAAATATAAGATTATGTATACTCAAATATATGAATTAAATGCTTGTTTTATATGTAGTTATTGACGAGGAAAAGAATAAGACCCACCCCATTATTTTACAACCAACCGTTCTCGAGATATTGTAGTTTTTTTGCATTTTTGTTACGCCGCATTTGAAAAGATGTCCGGTTACCAAATAAAAACACAAATTGAATTAAAAGAGCGAATTCTATGTTATTTTGTGAAATTAAACGCGATTGAATGAATTATTTAAGAAGTGAAGATAAAATGTATTTGAGTATGTAGACAAAGTCACCTGCAGCCAACATCAGATTTTTTTTTCATTTGCGAAAATAAAGTCAAAGATTACAATAATTGTTCCTTTTTTATTTATAACTATTAAATAATAAAGTAAAACAGAAAATAAAAAAGGAGAAAACTTTTGAAAACGAGAGCAAAACAATTGGAATAAACATAAGAACTGAAATTCAAACTTGAAGGAACCAATTGGTATCACAAACCGTATGAGGAAACTTCGTGCAATTAAATGCAGCTTTCATCTTAGATCCTACTTACATTTTGGCAACGTGTTACCATACCGGGTTTAGCGGATGTCCGGATGAATACTAGCGAAAGGGGAAGAGGGTTAACTTTTTGACATTGGTTATTCATGAGGGCTTGTGTGGTTCCAATACAAGTATTGCATCAGCAAAATTCAATACTGTTGCTAAATGGATGCGGCACTAATCTAAACTTAAATATATAATATCTACGCACTCTAGTACCACAACAATTATCTTGACCACATCAACCAGTAATAGGAACTTTCAAGTGCCAGTCGACCAGTGAGAATTTTTTCTTTTGAAAGTACCAAACCCTAAATCGAATAGGTAGAGCGGGTCCTCGCTCAATTTCAGAATAGGATAAGTACTGCATTAAGAGCATGATTGCAAGGATAAGTACTGCATTGAGGATAGGTACTGCATTAAGAGCATGATTGCAAGGATAGGTACTGCATTGAGGATAGGTACTGCATTAAGAGCATGATTGCAAGGATAGGTACTGCATTGAGGATAGGTACTGCATTAAGAGCATGATTGCAAGGATAGGTACTGCATTGAGGATAGGTACTGCATTAAGAGCATGATTGCAAATTTTTGTAAAGATTGCTACATGCGAGTTCTGTAAGTACACAAAATGTGGTCTTTTAGGATTATTTTTGCAATAATCTTACAAAGTCGCTACACTGCAAACATTTGTAAACATGTTACGGAATGTTTCAGGGATATTAACTGTCCGTAATGGGGAGTAAGATTCCTGATAGTTATGATAACACGCGATAACACACACACACACACACATGTATAAATATATATATATCTCTCTCTCTATATATACATATATATATATATAAATATATGTATATATATATGCATATATATATATATATACATATATATATATATACATATATATATATATATATATACATATATGTATATATATATATATATATATATATATATATATATATATATATATATATATATATTTATGTATATATATATATATATATATATATATATATATATATATATATATATATATATATATATATATATATACATATATATAGTTTATAGATATAATCTGTCTATTTCTTCAGAAACATACATTTTTGTGTTTGCTTCTACAAAAAACTTGGGCATGAGTACAATTTTTGTGGAAGTGAACAATTCATGATTTAGGCTTAGAGCCTTGTCCTCGTGTATAGCGTTTGTGCTTGATTTCGTTTGTTATTCTTTTTTCGATTCCTTACCTTTGTATTTTGATACTTTTCATTGACTTGTTGATTCGATATTTATTTTATTTATTTGTTTTTATTTTTTTCCATTTGCTTGAGGATTTGTTGATTTATACTTTTATTTCGTAAGCCTGTTAGATACTTGAATTTTCGTATTACAGATTCTAACTTTTCTTTCATTGGATCTTCAAACCCTTTTTTCTTATATATATATATATATATATATATATATATATACACACACACACACATATATATATATATATATACATGCACTTCATGATAGTGAAGATGAGACACCAACCAGAAGTGGGCAGAAAAATATGCAATTTGCAGGGTAGACGCAACTCATTGAGTTAAGTAAATGATGCAAAATGCGCAGCTATTCCGTTGAGTGAGGTATAAGGGAAGGAATTTGCTAAATCCGCAATAATCACGCTGTTCTGTCTGCAAGGGAAACCATTTTGCATTTTTTTGTCTCAGAGAAAACGTATAGTAGCAGGAAATGCCAGGCCGCCGCCAACCGAGGTAGTTCCAGCAAACAGGCGAATCCACTAGGGGTATAGCGATCGGACTCAGAAGGGCAGGTTGGTCCATACGTCAAATCTCAGAGGGCAGCCACCTACACGCATCTACGGTGCACCGGCTGTGGCGAAGATGGCTGGAACAAGACAATGTGGCACGTTTAAGGGGTGCCGGTAAGACCAGAGCGACGTCAGTACGCGTGGACTGACTCATCCGCCGGTAAACTTTGGCGGGCCCGCAGTCCACTTCTGTCGCCCTTTTGCAGCATGTGCAGGATCCCCCTGATGCTTCCATATCGACCAGGACCATTAATAGCCTATAGTTGCAAAAGAAGTTCGAAACCTATATTTTAAATACTTATATCTATAATGGTAGTGCGATATAAAGTTTATAGAGTGATTTATATTTTTGTTTCAAAATTAATTGATTTCCTTTTACATTATGTCACTTAATACTAATAGGTATTTAATTCACATTCTCTTAAAAATTCCAAAGCTCCTTTTCGATACATATTTCAACTACTCAAACAGTATAAGATTAAAGTGCCGTCAATAAAATCTTGCAGTTTAATTAGGAAAGGAAAACTTTGATCAAATCCCTTTGTACCGAAGTAATATAATACTTCAGCAGCAACTTTGAAATTAGAATCGATTTGAGATTATTCGGAAAGTTCTAAAGCATTTGAGGTTTTGGTTTAGGTTTGTATTTAGATAACATTTCATCACACTGTTAATTATTACTTTCCTTATATACATAAAATGTATAAGGAAAGTATTGTGACGGGGTCGAAAATTCGAATTCGAGTTTTCGAATTAAAGTTACGTAAATAGTCATTTCTTATGTAATTTTTCACTAGAAAACGATTATTATAAATTTTAGAACGCTAGCATGAACCATTCTCGAGATGTTGCACATATTTCAAATAAATTTATCAAAAAGTTTCATAAATTAAACAAGAAAGATCAATCATGCATAAGCATTGATTATGAAACACTTTCCAACTTCAATGCAATTTTATTTAAAAAAGTCTAAAATGCAACACATTCCTCGGTAATATTTTAAAACTTATCACAATTCTACATTAATTTATTATATTTGAAAACTGAAACCTTCATTGAAAAAAATGAACTTCATTCAAATTGAACTTCATTCACGGAATTGAAATATAAATGGCCTGGTTTAAATATCACTAAAATGCGATACATTCCACGGTAATATTTTTAAAACTATCATAATACTACGATAATTTATTATATTTGAAAACTTAATCAAAAATAACTGAAATTAATTCAAAAGACGTCATAGAAAAAATAACACACCTGGATCTTTCTATAAAAACAGTATTTCATTCATAACTTTCTCCCATTCATTTCATTCATCACAATACTATAATAATTTATTTTATTTAAAAATTAAGACCATGGAGCTACAAGTACTTAAACTCTATGCTTAAAACTTCATCGAAAAAAATCGTCCTTCTCTTTATAAAATCAATTAATATTTCATTCATATCAGCCATGCAGACTCCATGGGCTAAATTATTTTGTGTTAAAGAAATACAGCAATTCTAATACAACTCATTCTATATATTTTGCTGTTTACATTTTGCATAAGTGAAAAATAAGCTTCGTTGTAGAAATATTCAAATTTGGATAATCATTTAAACTCATATATATTGTATTTGCTCTGTTTCAGTATGTAGATGCACAGAATTTAAGCAAAAATAAAGTAGTTTTAGGACGGATAGAACACTCAATATGAATTAAAAAGAACTTTAAAAATCACGATTTTGAGACAAGATGGATGCCATATTTCATTTTGAAGTGGGTCACGTGATCTTTTCATATCATGGTCACGTGATCGCTTCATATCAGAGGTGTAATTATTATTTTAATTTTTATTTCAAAAACTGCTGAATATATTTTGCCGAAATTTTTTTTATATACTTTATGAAACAATTTGTATATTACCTAAAACTTTCGAAGCAATTTGTGAATTTTAAATCCGCTTAAAAATGTTTGAAAAATTGGGTCTCATAGGGTTCAATGTATTTCATTTTTTCAACCCGCGTACAATCCAAACCTAATTGGGTGATATTCTTCATTTATATTCCCATAGGTCCTACAGACCCTCTGAACAACATACTAAAATTTCATTTTGATTAAGTCATTTTTACGGCAGTTATCGTGCGAACGGATAGACAGACAGAATGAACAAAGTCATAACAACTTTGTTGTAAAGTGTTAAAAAGTCATAAACACTTTTCAACTTTGTCGTAAAGTGTTAAAAAAATATTAACTGTTGTGAAACGTGTTCTCTTTTCATATGTAATATCATGCGATACATTTGGTGACACCACTCTCGTAGATCCAGTTTTTACCATTCATGAATAAAGTATATAGCATAAAATAAAATATATAGCATCCATTTTTTTCCTCTGTGCTAATATCGTGATGTTTGGAGATCTTTTAAAATTATATTTATTCTTGCATCCATCATAAACACGCTATATTTTTGCATATTGTTTATGTATCTAAATTCTGTGCCAACGCAATCACAATATTTTTTTTATTTTAAATGATCACTAAACTTTGATTATTCCTACAACGAAGCCTAATTTCTATAGCATGCAGAATGTTGTTGTTGAGATCCACACCGTCCGACCTACCAGAAAGGTGTAAGGTAACTGTTTGGACGGCCGGGAAGTGCCACTCAATTTAGACCGGAACCCAGTGGGGGAAGGCATCCACAGGGACCGTACCCTCCTTTCCCTACCACCAACCTCTCGGAAGGACTTACGGACCCACATGTTTAACGTGATCGTACTCCGTATGAACACTGCGGCAGTTGTGGCAGCGTGCAAATCCAGCGCGCAAACCACGGGGCTACCGCGCCCAAAATGTGCCAACAGCACGCGGTGTTCCCAGGTGGTCACCCACCCAAGTACTAACCGCGCCCGATGCTGTCTGACTTCGGTGATCTAACGAGAACCGGTGTATTCAGCACGGTACGGTCGTTGGCATGGTTGTCAAATGGGTGTAAAAAACAGTAACAATACAGATAATGAATTCGTACGGTGGACAACTCACGACAATTAGAGAAAAAAGCCCAAAAATGCAATGAAACTTGTCACATCCTATACACCTCCATGTGACATGTGTTGTTTAACGTGATCGTACTCCTCTTTAACGCGGCGGCAGTTGTGGCAGTGTACAAATCCAGCGCGCAAAACACCGGGCTACCGCGCCCGAAATGTGCCAACAGCACGCGGTGTTCCCAGGCGGTTACCCACCCAAGTACTAACCGCGCCTGATGCTGCTTGACTTCGGTGGTCTTAGGAAAACCGGTGTTTTCAGCACGGTAGGGTCGTTGACTCTAGCATGCAGAATGTAAACAAATCAAGCAATTGTAAGATGAGTTGTATAATATTTGCCGAATTTTTATCGCATAAAATTATTTAGCTCTGGAGTCTGGAATATAAGTGATATGAATGATATATTCATTGATTTTACATGGAGGAGCAGACGATTTATAGCATTCTCTTCTTGGTGAAGTTTTATGTTTCCAAGTATAATACATTATTTTAGTACTGTGATAATGTAAAAAATTCGAGTGTTGAATGTATCGAATTTGAGAGATGTTTAAATAAAATTTTATTTCGTTTGGACAGAGATTCATAATCAATCTTTCATGCATGATTGATTTTTCTTGTTTATTAATAACTCGACAACTTAAGGTTCAAAAATAACTTTAAATATAGACTGAATTTTATGTAGGGCTATTCCAAAGCCACCCACAAAATTTCATTAAATTTTGTGCAGTCGTTCTTCTGTGATGATAGAACAAACAAGCACGCACATGTAGAGCCACATTTCAATTTTATTTATTTATATTTGTATAATATAAAATATTTTACGTATCATTTGCTATTTAAAGTTCTTTCCACCCATGCCTTTATATTCCTATCTGCTATCTGCATATATCATTACTACAGTTATTGAAATTCGAAACGCTAAATTTAACACAATTCCCCTCATATATAACAAATAATGTTCGTAGTTACTTTTCAAAGCTCAGCCGTGTGTTAACTCCTTCCAAGCAACCGGTAAGTATCAGCAAATCCGGCATTTCTATTTCCATTGTGATTTCAATATTTTCCACTAGGAGTTTTTGAAAGTTTGCCTCCATCATATTTAGGGTACAAAAAAACTATATATGTACATATAATGTATGATTCAGGAGATTATACTTCCGTTTCAGCAAATTGCAGGATTTTGAAAGAACGTCTATAACGTTTATAAATATTTTTTAAAGATTAATAACATAAGAAGCTTTCAATTTAGTTTTGCAATTTGCATTTAGAATTCAAGAGCCTTTATATTCAAATTTTAGTATGTTGTTTCCCAATAAAAGCTTTATACTTATAAAGTGCTTTGCAATGTTTTTAAAGAATTTAATAAAAATAATTGAATATGTACAGTCAACATTTTCAGTTGTTTTAATATTTTTGCAATTTAAATTTATGTACAGCAATGAATTGGTTAAATGAAACAGTAGTGCAGTAGTAATAATATTAATAATATGAATATTACTAATAGTAGTAATCGTAGTAGTAGTAGTAGTAATCATAGTAGTAGTAGCAGTAGTATTAGTAGTAGTAGTAGTAGTAATCATAGTAGTAGTAGTAGTAGTAATCATAGTAGTAGTAGTAGTAGTAGTACGAATAATCTTATAATAAATTAGGTCTGTCTGTGCAGTCTGTAGCTGGAAATCCAAACATCATATGGTCCTAAAAATTGCTATACAAGCACTTCTTGACGTACATAGGTGCATCTAGGCGTTATTTTTAACACTTTCCAACATAGTTGAAAAGTGTTTATGACTTTGTTCATTCTGTATGTATGTCTCTCTGTCTGTCTGCCCGTTTGTACGATAACTGCTGTAAAAATGACTTATCGAAATGAAATTTTAATATGTTGTTGAGACAATCTGTGGAACATATGGGAATGAGAATCAATAATATCACTTAATTAGCAAAATTAAACACACATCCATAACAGAAGATCTTTATTTCACTTTTTTAAGACGTACAAAAGTTTAAAACAGGCCATAGAGCTTTCGAGCATAAGTATGCTCTTCATCAGTGGCTACAAGGAAATAAAGTTTGAATCGTTCATATATAGACCAGATATAGCGACAAAATTTGAATAAATACAATCCACAAAAGAATCTACGTCTAGACAAGGATAACCGTAAACAATTTTTCAAAAAATTTAACAACAAAAGAACAGCATATTAAATTGCAATTTAATTACAGAAATCGAAAAAGGGGGGGGGGGGGGTAATCAAGCATAATCCCAAAGAGGAAGACGTCAAAGATAACTTTGCAGAGACTTGAATTGCATGGAGAACGGAACAGAATATCACGAGGGTTATTACAACACATCAAAAGGAAAGTCTTTTCAAAAAGAGGCTGAAAAAGAGGCTTTTTCAGCCTCTTTTTGAAAAGACTTTCCTTTTGATGCGTTGTAATAACCTTCATGATATTCTCCTTTTTGAATCCCTTTTTATTTATATTTACCGTGAGTCCGTTTGTAATTTTGACCCTGTTATGAATTTGAGTTACGCTTGGCGACTCATTCTCGACTCCATGCAATTCAAGTCTCTGCAAAGTTATCTTTGACGTCTTCCTCTTTGGGATTATGCTTGATTGCCACCCCCACCCACCCCCCTTTTTTCGATTTCTGTAATTGAATTGTAATTTAATATTCTGTTCTTTTATTGTTAAATTTTTTGAAAAATTGTTTACGGTTATCCTTGTCTAGACGTAGATTCTTTTGTGGATTATATTTATGTAAATTTTGTCGCTATATCTGGTCTATATATGAACGATTCAAACTTTATTTCCGTGTATCCACTGATGAAGAGCATTCTAATGCTCCAAAGCGCTATGGCCTGTTTTAAACTTTTGTACGTCTTAAGGAAGTGAAATAAAGACCTTCTGTTATGGATGTGTGTTTAATGTTGCTATTTTAACATCGACCGTGATTCCAAATTATTTATCACTTAATTAGTTTCGGATTGAACCCCAGTTGACAAAGTGAAATACAATAAACACTATGAGACCTAATTTTTCAAAACTCTTTTAAGAGAAGTTAAAATTCACAAATTGCTTCGAAAATTTTTAGGAAATATTCGAATTATCCCATAAAATATATAAAAAATGTCAATAAAATATGTTCGGTAGTTTTTTAAATAAAAATTAAAATAATAATTACATCCATAATATATGAAGAAATCACACAATCCACTTTAAAATAAAATATGGCATCCATCTTTTTTCCCAGTGTAAAAATCGTTATTTTAAAGTCCTTTTACATTTATATTTAGTGTTGTATCTCAACCGCTTTATTTTTGCGTATTTTCTGTGCATCTATATTCTGTGCCAGCGAAATTACACGATTTTTGAGTTTAAACGATCATCATTACTTTTACAACGAAGCCTAATTTTAATGGATGCAGAATGTAAACAAGTGATTGTAAGATGAGTTGTATAAGAATTACTGAACTTTTTTCACGCAAAATTATTTAGCTCTAGAGTTTGAAATAAAAGTGATATGAATGAAACATTCATTGCCTTCACATAGAGAGCCAGGCGATTTATATTTCGATGACGTCAATTGAATAAAGTTCGTTTTTTCCGATGAAGTTTTAAGTTTTCAGATATAATGAATTATTGTAGCATTGTGATAATTTAAAATATATCAGCGCTGAATGCATCGTATTTTAGAGATGTTTATATAAAACTGCACTTCAGTTGGAAAGTGTTCCATAATCAATGCTTTCTGCATGATTGATCTTTTTTGTTTTTAATTTGAATTAGTTCTTTATGTTTCAGAATTTTCATAGAAATCGGTTCCTTATATACCGAAAACATTATCACAAAGTTTCCATCTTGATACCATTGGAAAGATCGAAGAACGTTCTTTGCAATGATGTCTCATCCGAATCTGAAATACATTTCTTCATAATTATTTATTTTTAAGAAATTTAATCGAAATCGGAATATTTTAGATTATGTGACACTTCCTTCTTCGTATCCGAAAAATTAAGATTAGCACAATTCTATAGTTTTGCATAAAGCTCCGTATACATTTTCGGATTCTAACAAAAATAATTTCGAAGTAATTTTAATTTTGGCTATCTATTAAGGGTGCGAATCAATAAGATTTTCGACGTTCTGCGTTTTCGACAATTTACGAGGAATTGCTTTCGTTCATCGTTTCGGCAGCTGCGTATGCGCTTAATGAAAGTGTTTTTTAGGTGCACGGGACATTTAAATGTAGGGTTAGGAAAAGGGGTAATTTAGGGCTGAGGTCGTATCACTTACGTTTTTTTTTGCGTTTTCATAAGAGGTCAAAATGGGATTCAGTGTTAGTGGGAGTAAGAGTATAATTTTTGATTTGGGTGGGGTAGTATCATGCCCGTTGTTCCAGTGTACACAGATTGTATGCAATTTTTATTGTTATTTATAGGAATAAAATTTATTATGTTATTTTTGTTAGATTCATGAATTCAATTTATCCATGCTTTAACTCCCAGTCAATGACGGCTAAATTTTTAGTATATACTATGAAAATGCATGTGTGTTTGCATGTGTTTGTTCCCCTTTTTGTCTCGGAGCGGAGAAAATAGAGGATTTTTTAAAAGTCTTTTCAAACCCTTTATAGGCTCCTAGAGATGTGGATTTTCCGGAGACTTTTGAAAGGGAAAATTTGGAAATTATTCCCTATATCACATTTTAGCTGAAATAACATGTTCGGTGACTTTTAAAAGTATTTATATTTATATTACAGCTACAGTCAAACATATGTTAAATTACAAAAGTAAAAAAAGTTTAAATCTATAAATATCTAAAAAATTCTATTCATGAAAATTTCTTATATCTGTATACTGCAGTTAGCAGCTAAATATGTTATTGTCCTTGAATACGTTTGCTTTTGAAAAACTTCTATTACATCTATAATAATGTTTTTTCTTTTAAATTCCACTTTTAAAGCACTACACAAAAGGAAAGAGAAGACATGAAAAAGGCATGAGAAATAATTTAAAGTCGTTAAACCTTATCTGAATCATAAATAATTTACGGTTTATTATAGGTGTAATGAGTAGATAAAAAAATATAATATTAAAACGAAAAATAAAAACGTTATAATTAAAAAATACATTAAATATTATATTGCATATCTTACAATACCTTTAAGGGAAACATTCTACCATCTTCTTAAAAAATAACAAATATAAGAAATAAATTACAGGTTTATTATATGCGTAAAAAAGATTTATTTTATATAATATTAAAAATTGTCTAAAAATACCTAAGTGTAATTGAGTGAATAAGCATGCTGAAAAAGAAGAGGCAATTTGCAAGATGAGTTCATATGTTTAGTACTATTAATGCATTTTCTCTTAGCAAAACTTGCGGAAATATTCCATTTTTTAAAATATTTTTATCAATTCTGGATAATTTAATGATGACAGAATTGGATTCTTAAATCTTTGTTGCTTTTTACTGATAATGAGTAAAATGTCACTTGTACACTTTTAGTTGCTATCCATTCTGTCTAAAATAAAACACATATTCACACATTTGACCACCTTCCCCGCATTTAAATTCCTTTTCCAAATTAGAAAAATCAATGATTAAAAACCTTTTTATAAAGCTATTTGTTTTTCTGAAAGACAGTTTGGAAAGAGTATTACATTCTATTTTCAAAATAAACAAAAAAAAAATATGAGTGGGAAAATTTTCCGGAAAAACAAATGGGAAATTTTTCTAAAATTTTCAGCGGGAAATTTCCCGACCCACATTGCTACAGATTCCTCGTAGACTTAGAAAGTGGAATCTTTGCATACTTATATATATATATATTCCTTATTCCTTATATATATATATATTCCTTATATTCTTATATATTATATATTATATATATATATATATATGGATATTTATAGTTTTTATAATGGAGCAGAATTAATGGAGCTGGATTTTCTATTTCTGTATCAGGAGCGGACAACGTGGAAGTGAAGGGGCGACAAGCCTTCCAAACCCATTAGAAGCCCTCCTATGACTTAGAAGACTGACATTTTACCCACTGATAGTGCTACCTACTGATAGTGCTGATTCTAAATTTACATTAAGATTAGATCACAATTTTAGATTAAAACTATTAATTTCGTCGCTAAGTTAACAATCTTAAAGAAAATAAATTTACTTGAAGGAAGTTATAACTTAATGTTTAACAATGTTAGTTTTCCTGTCTTAAGTACTATCAGGCTTAAGTTTAAGTCAGGCTTCAAGTCAGGCTTTCACTGTCAGGCTTAAGTATTAGTAATGGGATAAAAATTTTAAACTTCGAATAATTTGAGTTTCAATCATAAACTCATAAACAGATTCCACGTTAATATAATACCTTATATATATATATATATATTCCCTCTCTCTCTCTATATATATATATATTATTTAGACCTAAATTTAGATACCCTCTATATTCGTGTTATTACGTTATTACCAATCTATATGATAAAAGAGATTCTTATAACTTCAATATCAGTAAGCTGCTATCATATCGATCTTGTAATTCTATTCCATTGTTTAGCATCATCATTTTCAACAAGCTATTTCGAATAAATCGACTTTCTGATCCTCATTTTCACTATCTCCAGATCAATAATGATAAAAGTATATGTCAATATTACGACTATCCGGAAGTATTTGTAAATAATATTATTAATAATTTCAAATACACCACGTAGTAATTTTACAATTGCATTATTTATCCTTGATTGGACAACTCAATTTTGTGAATTTCATCCATTCTTATCATCTAACTTTCCACTAGGCCTGACTCTGATACTGTTTAGTGTTTATTATTTTTGAAAAACTACTTTCCACTTGTCAAGTGTTCTATACTGATCACTATTTTTGAAAGTCTTCATTCAAAAATATTTAGTTCACGTTCAATATTTTCATTTCGGAATCCACTCGCTTTAACGAAGAGAGGTAAAATGCTCTGTCGTATGTTCAGCCGCAAATATTTCGACTCACACGTGGTCACTGTGCCTGTAAGTTTAAGCTACTGTTGTTATATTTCTAGTTTTTAATACATTAGGTTTTTATTATTTCTCCTTCCACTAGCCAGTAGACAGTTCCAATGGTGTCCATAGTCAATAACTATCGCCATTGTCTGAAACTGGCTATTCTATCAGTTTTAATTCGAATTGTATGGCTGTCCTAACGAGAATGCCATTTCGACCTAACCGCCATTTTTATGTAGTTTCAACTGATTGTTCTCAATGTTTTGATCTTTAATCATGAGCTAATTATAATTGCTTTTTCTCATTTTTGACCTGTTTAATTTTTCATTTTATATATATATATATATATACCTATTTAATTATGATTTATGTATACTAATATTCCCCTCATCCCCATACCATTATAGTGATAAGTTAACTACTATTCTTATACTTAGTCTTGGTCGGTTAGTTAATTATAGTTAGTTAGTCTTAGTTACTTATTTGTAACATATATGCTAGAGATGGGTTGTTTTGTGCTTACCGTAGTTCAGGCGAGTCTGGTTCCGGGAACGTTTCCTGGGATTAAAAGCGTGCTTCAACCGGGAACAAGGGGTCGTAATCCCCCTTGGCCGTTCGACTTCCTTGTAAGCATCCCCATCCGTTTTTACTTCTTTCATTTCTTATTCATTTGAATCCTTATATATATATATATATATATATATATAATCTCCCAAAAAGGACAAGTACCTATATACCCATAAAGATGTTAAAAGAGTATTTATGAAGTGACGGCCGGGGAGAGTAGCGACCCCCAACTCTCCGGTTAAAGCTTTTACTGCCATGGCGACACGCTCCCGGTAGCCGAAACCTTCAAACCACATCCAACAAGACACTCACCATTACCTCAATAAACATAAAAACACTTTAAAAACTTTAAAAACCAAGTCAATTATATAAAACCCTTAAATTACTTTAAGCAACACTAATAACTATCCAAAGATCTGAAAAGGCGGCGGGGGGGGGACAAAATCCCACATCAGCATATTATAACTATTGTATGGAATTTTTAACTAAGTGGTTATATCATGTATTTTCTAAATGATATTAAAACACCATAACCCAAAATTTAAAAGAACATTATATATACAACGGTAAAGCGCCATGCTGCTTTATACAAGTGTATAACCATATAATCTCCCAAAAAGGACAAGTACCTATATACCCATAAAGATGTTAAAAGAGTATTTATGAAGTGACGGCGGGGGGGAGTAGCGACCTCCAACTCTCCGGATAAAGCTTTTACTGCCATGGCGACACGCTCCCGGCAGCCGAAACCTTCAAACCACATCCAACAAGAGACTCACCATTACCTCAATTAACACAAAAACATTATATATACAATTTTTGGAAGCGAGTTTGGCTTTTTAAGTCATTTTATGTATTTTTATTTATATATATATAGCAAAAAATGCTAGTTCCCAAAACCACCAATAGATAGCGTATAATATTATCTTTATACAGAATATATAACATTAACTACACAATGGATCCGTCTGATGAGGACAAAACATATTCAATATGACGGCCAGCATTGTCTGTTGCCATCTGGAACAGTAACATAGCATGTTCAATAGTTGATTGCAATGTATTAGTCGGAATGTTACACTCATGGCGTGCTATGCTGTCTTTAGGATTGGACAGAGAGAGATCTTTTGGGATAACGGTAGACCCAGCCATTGAAATATACCCAGAGCCAAAAATCGCATGAATTCAAATTTGGGGATCATACAGTCCATACCGTAGGGAAATGACGGCTGATGATTCTGTCATTAGAAAAGTGGCTCCTGAGCACTTGTTTTATACAATTGGATATGTGTGGAGGACCACTATATCTTGCATAAACACTATTGTTCTAACATATTGACGTGTCTGCAGAGCCGGAATGAAGGAAATCTCCGATAAGGATGCGTAACGTTGCCCGGTGACAGAACACATTACATTACTTGCGGGTCTGAGCTCTTCGAAAAAACTGGTCCCAAAATGAATATGGCAGTTAAACTGAACCATACCGTTACCTTAGAAGAGTGTAACGGAATTTGTAGACACTCAGTTGGATTTTTTGAAGCCCAAATACGGCAATTATGCGTGTTAACTGCACCTTCTAAAGAAAAGTGGGCCTCGTCCGCCCAGAGAATTATCCATGGCCATTCATTTCGGAGCACACAGAGAACAAGGAACTGTAATGCAAAGGTTTCTCGCGCACTAAAATCAGCAGGTTAAAGCTTCTGCAAAAGTGACAGTTTATAGGGATGGTAGTGTAACAGTTTCTGAAGAACTCTATGGAGAGTGGAAGGAGGTTGCTGTACAGCTTGTATAATGATACGAACTCTTGTACTGCCTATAAATTGTGACATTATGTCCTCCTCCACTTGCGTCGCTACATCATCCACTGCCTGTGCATCAACAGGCATTCGGCCTCTTCCTGGAAGAACAGCCAATGATCCCTTTGCTTTAAACTTCACAATCATGTTTTGTAGTCCCTTAAGAGTGAGTGGACCTTTTCATAACCCCTTTAAAGAATGACATTTCCCCAATGCTCCCCAGCAGTGTCACCGTTTCGGTAAAACAATTTTACCGGTAAAGTGGGTTCTGTTAAAGTCAAAGTCATGTAGGTAACGTACCAACACTTATGACTTCTGTTCTGCAATATAATTAGCTTTAAATAGCGTTACCGTGTGCGCAAGCACACGATTACCTTAGTTACGAATATTAGCATATGCAGGTATTGCAGCTCGAAAAGCGGCCTCTATTGGTGGTTTTTGGAACTAACCCTTGTTTTGCTCTAGAAAAAATCCCCATCATCTCCTTACGACACTCTCTAAATTTCATGACTTTTTGATGAATAGTTTTAGAATATATAAATACAAAGTTCAGAAGTCAACAGGTTTCGAAGGAATAATACAATTTTCATTTCTAGGAAAAGCAAGAGGTGCAACCCCTCAAGCAAGTTTGGCATCGACGATAGAATAGCATATGTGGTTGAAGGTAGAAGGAAAGTTGTCATCGCCAAGAGGAGAAATGAAATGCGTAAATCCAAGAATGCAGGACAACGAGAGACAGGATGCTAAGAATGATCGGTAAAAACGGCGGAGGAATCTAAAGAGAGAAAATGAATAATTAAATGAAGGAAATCAAGATGGTAAGAGAACGAATAGCAAAATGAACGCAAGCAACTGAATAATGATAAACCAACTAAAAGCGTCACAAAAGAACATGAGTCGTTTTTACCACCTGTAAAAGTTACAACAAAAAAGTAGGGAATAACTGAAAACTACGTCAAAACAATATGAAACACAGGAATAAAAATAAAAAACATGTATAAAGAATCCAATTTGTTACTGAGGCTAAATGAGCTAATTTTGTCAAACATAATTGCAAAAAATTAATTAAATTCTTAAAAGGGAAGACAAATAATCGAAGAAAAGAAAGGAAGTAGACTGGAATGGAAAGTTATAAAATGGAATTTTAGGCGGAAGGGAGGAAAGAGCAATGATCGTTAGCAGAAGAGTTTGAAGGAGAATCGATAAACAGAATATCCAATTCAAAAAATAAATTAAGTATGAAAATCTTGAGTCCCAAATTTGTTTTATTGTATACTGCATTTACACGAATATATTATATTATTAGAAAAATTGCATCAATTTTTACACGTTTTTAGAGTGACGAGATACATTATGTAAAATCTAGAACTGTAGTTTGATGCTGGAAGTACCGTTTCGTAATTTGTATAGCAAATTCAAAATAGATACAAGTCGCAAAACATTTCACAAGTTCTAGGTTTTACATACTCTATCTCCACATAAAAATTTAACGCAGTACGTAATTTGGTTCGAGCGTGGTAGAATCCACATCTCACATACATACGCCCAAAAAGAAAAAAACAGAGAAACACATAAATGGTAATTTGAAAAGATAAAAGCAGGCGGATATATTTTCAAAATATATTGAAATGTATTCACGGGAACTTACAGTGCCCTTTTATGTCAGTCTCGAATTCGAGGATTTTTGGGATCTTTTGTTTCATGCACTAGTTTGAGAAAGTGAGAAAATAATACTGCTGTACTACAGATAAAAAATAATACATTTCTGAATGAATGTGTAAAAATAATACCTAATACAAATTTAATGCGTAAAATAATACATAACTAATGCGTAAAATAATACATTTCTTACTAATTTTCCTTTCATGCGATATCCATGTATGTTTTCTTATAATTTATTACATCCTTTCACATTTTCTCGAAATTTATAGCGACATAATTTATTTATGTAGGCATTAATTTGTTGAAGGTTTTGGTAATTGCCTTTGATTTAATACACTTCTTGGCGACCGTTCATAAAAAACATCTAACAGCTTGGTATCTTTCATGCACGTAATTAATGTTGCTGTAAACTATATGACTTCGAGAAGTTTTCTATTCGAATGCTATTGCATAATTTTCATAGAAATGTAATATGCTTTTCTTTCAAAGTGTTTTAATATTCGATACATATTGAGTCCTATCTTCATGACTAATACATTGCCGAAGTTATTTTATTTGACCTTTGGGAAATTTGTATTAACTTGCTTTAGGAACGTGGGAATATCCCGCCCCGTTAAGTCGTCCTGCACAAATCTAGAGAGTGCATGTTATACTTGACATGATGAGCTCGAATTTCTAGGTTCTGCAGCTTAAGCTCCAAAAAAGCTAAATATTATTTTTTTTCCTCTGTGAAGTCGTCTTAAAGCTGAAAAGAAAACAAAAAAATGTTACAATTAGTGCGGTTTCGCCTAAGATAAAATAACTTTAAAATAACATATTTTACGCCTGCGGTCTTATTCTTTTCATAATTGTTGACTGACCTACAGCTATAACTACTGAACCGATTTTAATAAATGATGACCTACTTAGTGTTCTGGGGGGGGGGTGCAATTTTTTTTTGTAAACTTGGAGATGAATTAAATTAATTGAAAAAAACTGAAAAAAACTTGAATGATTGGTGCTCGGCGGAAAAGTGCAATGTACAATGTTTGCTATATCATTGTTATATTATCATATCTATAAATATTTCTACGAAAAGCTTTAAAATATCACAAAAAAAACACCACGTTATGATAAAAAAATCTCTTCACAAAGTACAAGAAAACATAACCTTTTTTCAGAAAAAACATGCGGAATCTCAAATGGTTTGCGCCAATCCCAGCAGAACAGAAGAAGGACTTTCAAGTTTAAGTTGCCAGTTTGAAGTAACCTAACCCTCTTTCAAATCAGGGTAGTATGCAATGCAGCTAATGTTGTTCTTAAAATAAATCATATTCTTATATAAAATGCATGTTACTTTTCCATCATAGTCAATCACCTTCACAAACATTGCCTTTTCATTATATTCTACGTTTATATTCTTAAAAGCGACCAATGGCGTAGCGTCCATTGAGGCTCAGATGCTGAGTCTCTCTTGTTTGAAATCTAATGTAAAGATACTTTTATTTACTATATTCTTCAAAATAACTTTGCGAATATATATATGTCTTTTTTTAAAAAACTGTTACACTTTATTTACTTAAAATGAAACGTTGCAAAGTATTTTTCCCATTAAAACACATATCTAGAAAATGAAATCATCTAGTCTTCACGGTGCGTTGAAAGAATCGTGGTATTAGAACCGCCCGGGCTGAGAAGCTAAAACTATAAGCCAGCTTCCAGAAAGGTGTGGCTATTTCTTCCCCCATTTTCAACCCTTTATAAACAGCGTAACTTAGAACAATGGTTGGATATGGTACGTGACGTTTCATGATTGCAAATTTCTTGGGCAAGGCTAATGGATCCGCCATTTTGGATCAAACATGGTTCTATTAATTAATCTTCACAGAAAAAAATCATATGTAATACTAAAAAATATGAGGCACTTTTCATAAATAACATGGCATTCACCTAAATTTAAATAAATATCAAGACGAAGAAACACACTAATAATGACTACCATTAAAGTAGTTTGTGAAGTAAATTTAGTCCCAGCAACAATATGGCGAAGCATTCGTTTGCGTATTTCGGAGTTTTAGAAAGAATACATCTGATTTCCCTTTAAAAATCACGTTACACGAACATCTCAGTTAAACAAAAGCCATTGATAATTTTCTTGCTGATTTTTAGTATATTATGGCTAAGATATTTTTAAGTTTTCAAAATATACGTAGTATATGTAAATAATTAATATACAAAATTGTTTAAGGTCATTGTTGACTACAGTGTTCTCCCCCATTCTCAGTTCACTCCTTTTAAATTGCTTTATTTCGTTAGTTCTAGTTGTTTATATTTGCAAAACTGATATATTTTTTCCATCCCTTTCTAATAATATTTTAATATATTTCTGTTTAATACATTGACGCCTGTAAAACTTTTTCCAGGGGAGGGGGTAAATTCAAGCACATGATGTACAACATCCACTGACTTCATGCTCGTCTTTGTTATATTGAATGTCCGGGGGGGGGGGGTGACCTACCTTTACCTCCTCTATGGGTGACCATGACTTCATATTTAATAAAATGTTTCTAAAAGTTCATCTAATTTAGAGATTAGAAAACATTTAAAATGTTATATCTTGTATTCATCTTACATAGGTAACATTTAAAAATGTCGTGCATTTCATCCACTCTTTGCAATTTTATGTAAAATTATTTTATTTTTTTTACCAGTAAATAAAACTAATTGAAATAAAACTTATGAAAATGTGAATTCCATTATAAAATTCACTTGTAATACCAATTTTTTTGCCAAATTTTTAGCCTTCCCAGTCAAAAATCTCACGCTACGCTATTAAAAGGGACTAATATATCTATACTGATACAACTAATTTTAATGTCCCCGAAATGTCAAATTAAATGACCCCAATTCGTAATTATTAGTAGTCGGCAATTTAGTGTATGAATTTAGTCATGTGAAAGTGATGAGCGATGGAATTTTCAAACCATGTCGAACTCCAATATGTACGGTTTTAAGAAGCAGAACAATCATGCGCTGTTGCGATTCTAATGAGATTCACGGTAATTTTTTTTAATTCTGTTTATTTGTGTATCTTTAAATAAAACTATTGTGAAAAGAAACTCCACTAGTGTTGCTCAAACATATTCTTTAGATCCACTATTCTTTAGGTCTCCTTTTATCAGAATCACTATTATAACGAACAAAAATCTCATGTACAATTTTTACTTTCCCTGCAATACATGGTAATGTATAGGGAAAGTATTGGAATCATACCGAAAATCACAACTCGAGTTTTCGACGGATCTACACGTTTCGAGACCCCTAGAATACGAAAAAACCATTTTTAGCGTGACGTCTGTGCGTGTGTCTGTCTGTCTGTCTGTCTGTGTGTCTGTCTGTCTGTCTGTGTGTCTGTCTGTGTGTCTGTCTGTCTGTGCAGATTTTGTATCCACTGTAACTAAAAAACTAATGGACCGAATTTCACAAAATTTGGTAGGTAAGTCACTTGTGGGCCGGGCTAGTGCTGATTAGTTTTGGGTACGATTCGGAATAAAAGAACCCGCCTTTTTTTGCGAAATGGCCCGCAAAAGCTTGTATCCACTCTAGCTGAAAAACTAATGAACCGAATTTCACAAAATTCGGTAGATGAGTCACGTATAGGTCACTCTGGTGCTGATTAGATTTTGGTACGATTCGGAAAAAAATAACCTGCCTTTTTTTGCAAAACGGCCCGCAAAAATCTTCAAAATCTAAACTAAAGAACTTGGTATACTTAGATATATCCATTAAATGCCCGTTTAATACGTAATGTTTAACGACGAAAAGAATAAGACCAACCCCATTACACTAGGACTAGCCGTTCTCGAGATATTTTAGTTTTTCGTACTTTCCCTACGCCACCTTTGAAAATAAGCCCGGTTACCGAATGAGAACGAAAATTGAATTAAAAGTGAATTACAAAAAATTGAATTAAAAGTGAATTACACAAAATTCGGTAGATGAGTCACGTATAGGTCACCCTGGTGCTGATTAGATTTTGGTACGATTCAGAAAAAAACAACCTGCCTTTTTTTGCAAAATGACCCGCAAAAATTGCCAAAATCTAAAATAAAAAACTGGGTATACTCAAATATATCCATTAAATGCTGATTTAATACGTAATTTTTAACGAAGAAAAGAATAAGACCAACCCCATTACACTAGGTCTAGCCGTTCTCGAGATATTTTAGTTTTTTGTACTTTCCCTACACCACCTTTGAAAATAAGTCCGATTACCGAATGAGAACGAAAATTGAATAAAAGTGAAATACATTTAATTAAAATAAAGAGAACGTAAATATAAGACTTCAGGGAAAGTCATGTGCTGCCCACATCAGATTTTTCTTACTTCTTACGATATAAATAACATCTGTATATTAACAATTTTTGAATAAACACCTTTTCGTACGGATTACTAAACATATGTTTTGTACTGATTAGCAAATTTAAATACTGTGGAAAAATAAATTGGAGCTTTTTCAAAACAATAGAATAATTGTTGTTACCTATTAAAATAAATATACCAAATTTCATAGATATCGATTAATTGTAGCGAGTAATTTACGTGTATCATGTGAGGAAAGACAGTAAAAATGTCAATAATTAGAAAACGTGACTTGATAACTCCACAACTATGGTGTCTATCATTTTCTATTTAAAAGTGTTTCCTATTTTGATAGTAATTGTCGCATGACATGTTGAAATTTCGAATACAAATGCCAATCAAGCTAATAAGCACTTTAAATGCATTCACGAGAACCAATTGGAACTTACACATTATGTGTGATGCTGTTTAACTATGTGTGACACATAGTTAAACAGCGTGCATCTCCTCCTTCACCAACAACAAATCGGAGAAGGTGAGGTCGGAGTACAATCGGAGAAGGTGAATTTCGAGAAGTGTCGGCAGATTCAATTTTAACAGCATCCTAGAAACACGTAAATTTAGGAGTATCAAAAATCTCCTGCGTATCGCACAAAGGAAACCGTGGATCATCAATGTGATGAGTGAACGCAGTATGTGCGGAGTGAATACAAGTGGCGAATTAAGTATACACAGGCATCCAGCATACTCTTTTCTGGACTAAATGTCACTGTGCAAAATGAGGTATTTATGAAAATTTCATCTGTTAATAGCGATCACGGAGGGCACGTAACATATATCGATTATTTATCAGTACTTAAGTAAGAACTCAAATCTTAGTAAAGAACTATTGCGTTTAAAAAACAAAAACAAAAAAAAACCTGTATATGTTTCTGTCTAATAGTAATAGTTTGTTATAGATAATATATGTGTCACTTAAATGTTTTTATGAGTAAACTTTATGAATTAATCAATATATTTATATATAGAAAATTAAAGAATTGACCAATTTATATCAGAGTTATTATTATATGTTTTGAATGTTATTCTGTCGTGCTTGAGAACCGGAGTTTTGATACTCCACCCTAAGTGAAGGCATCAAAGGTAAGTCCTTGTATAGTAAAATTTGAGTAAGGACAATTTACCTTATGACAGTAATGATCATATTGATTTTTTTGCGATTTTCTTATTTTAGATCAAAAACGTGCAATGTCTGGAGCATTATGTATGCGAAAGACCTATAATCCATTTAATTCGCTTTGAAATAAAGCATTACATGTGAAACGGTTATTTAAATGAATCGGACGGGCCTTTGTTGCTATGTTAAATTTGCTAATGATGTTGTTTTCAGAAATTATATTATCAGTACAACATTTTCACAGCTGAAAGATGCAATACATTTGAAAATTTTAGCAGCTCAATTTTATTTACTTCAGAAAATTTTCAAATTATGACATTTTCCCGAAGGTCACAGTTTTGAACCAAAATTCTACAACAGTTCTTTTTTATGCAACACAAACAATATTTTTAAATTCTCATAAATTATATTATCAGTAACTATATTATCAGTGGAGTAATATGTTCAGAATAATATATATTCAATATATATTCAGAAACTATATTTTCAGTACAAAATTTTCACAGCTGAAAGATTTTGTACATTTTAGCAGCCCATCTTTAGTTACTTCAGAGAATTTACAAATTATTATATTTTCCCCAAGGTCACGTTTTGAACCAAAATTCTACAACAGTTCATTTTTATGCGAAAGTACAACATATTTTTAAAATCTTATATAAAATTGGGCACAAACAAACACTGTCCGAATATGTTCTGGAATTTTGAAATTGTTGTTCCTAGTAGTTGCTGAGGAAAAGGAACATAAACAGTAAAAAAACACATATTCTAAAAAAATAAAAACGTCGAAAAAAACATTTCAATGCCCCAGACTTTGCGGGTGGCATATGAAAACAAAGTATATTTGAAATTTTAGTTTGTGGATTAACTACTGTGAGACTTAGATGGAAAAATAACATTCTGAACAATTTAATTAAATCAACAAAAATAATACACAAAAGAAATATAATTTTTAAGCGAATTTTCAGTTCGGATTACCTTACGTGTCAAACAATTTTCTATATGGCGGCATAATGTTTTAACAATATTTTATGTAATGTTCGAGAACATATTAGAGAATTTGAGGACTTTTACGGGGGATTGGAAAAGGTGAAGATACAAAGAAAATTTTAACTTTTACTCTGCGAATGGACTAATGGGAAACATCGTTGAAAAGATAATATTATGAATCATTTAATTAAATCAACAGGAATGCTTTTGATCGATTCAAAATTCCGATCATAGTTCCGATATCCTTACGTTTTTAAGCAATTTTTTACATGACAGCATTATATATCAGCAATATTTTATGTACTATTCGGAAAAATATTAAAAATTTGAAAACTTTTACGAAGGATCGGAAGAAAAGGAAATAACAGTTTTAATTTCTGGTTTGCGAATTAACTGATGTGAAACATCATTGGAAATAGAATGTTCTGATCCATTTAATTAATTCAACAATAATAAAAAATATATAATTTTTTGATTGATTTTACAGTTTTAATCTCATTACGTTTTGAGCAAATTTTTATATGGCAGTTTTATATTTCAGAAATATTTCATGTAATATTCGAAAGAAAAATTGGAAAATTTGAAGACTATTCTTATTGAAATTACCTTTTACGTTTACTGGTGGGAATATTCGTAACTTAAATTTTGTTCGAATAGTTTATTTGTTTGAGAGATATATTGACCTCGATAAATACACAGACAAACATGCACACAGAGATCAGTTACAAATGGTTAATACGTGCACAGGAAGTGTGTAAATCGATATATATAATATATAATCGATATATATAACTGTGTAAATCGATGAAATGTTGACAGTCATATTTTTACTTTCTCTGCAATACATGGTAATGTATAGTGAAAGTATTGGAATCATGTCGAAAACCGCAACTCGAGTTTTCGACGGACCTACACGTTTAGAGACCTCTAGAATACGAAAAAAATATTTTTAGTGTGACGTCTGTGTGTCCGTTTGTGCAGATTTGTATCCACTCTAACTGAAAAACAAATTGACCGAATTTCATAAAATTTGGTAGATGAGTCACTTGTGGGCTAATCTAGTGCTGATTAGTTTTGGGTGCGATTCGCGATAAAAGAATCGGCCTTTTTTTGCGATATGGCCCGCAAAAATCGTTAAAATCGAAAAAAAAACTACGTATGCTTAAATATATATATTAAATGCTTGTTTTATAGGTAATTTTTAATGAAGAAAATAATAAGACCAATTCCATTACACTAGGACTAACCGTTCTCGAGATATTTTCGCATTTTCTCTACGCCACTTTTGAAAATAAGTCCAGTTACCAAATGAGAACGAAAATTGCTTTTGTCGGAATTAAAAGTGAATTAAATTTAATTAAAATAAAGGGAATGTGGATATAATTTCGCAGAGAAAGTCATGTGCTGCACACATCGGATTTTTTTATTCTATCACAATACCTTCCTTTTACATATACTAAGTATTGTCGGAAAATCTAACTTTTAACAATCATATTAATCAAGAACATAATAATAGGTAGCTGTTTTACATTTCTCTCTGTCTGCAACTAGATCTTCATTTATTTTTTTAACCGCTTAAGTTATTCTTAAAATAAAACGTATTGCTAAATAAAATGCATTTAATGACTATTTTACCAATTCCATTTTAATGTATCACCTTCTCACACAATCATTATTCCCACATTTATGTTCTTTAAGCGACTTATCAGTTATGATAAAATGTATTTTCCAGCTTCCGTGATGTTCAATTGAATGGCCATCATTTGTGCTCAATTTGGAGTAGGCAATTTTAAGGAATGAATAATTCATGAGTAAGTGATAAGAGAAGAAATTTATAAACCATGATGAACTATATTCCTTACAGTTTTAAGGACATGGAAGTAGTATGGCGTGTTGAGATTATTTTGAAATTTACATTCGATTTCCTTTTGCAAAAATTTCTATTTGGTGGTGGAAAGCAAATTTCTGTATATGATTTGACCAAAAAATTTCCTCAGAGCATCTATTTTTTTAGAATCTGCTATAGATATAGCAAATTATAAAATATCAGATAACAGGTTCCTCTGATCAGAGGACATCAAACTATGGCTCGTGGTCGCTTTGATAAAAAAAGGTAATATGATGAAATCATTTTTTAAAAATATAAATTTAATTAAGCTTTATACTTTGTTCCAAAAAAGTAAAAACTGCAATAGTGTGGATTTTGCAAGGAATTTGATTTCCCTATTTGGAAGCAGTTATATTTTCCAGTAGTCATTCTACAGAATGGAACATATTAAATAAAAATAACCGCTCAAGATTAACCGATGACTACTTGAAAGATTTTTTTCTATTTTGTGTTTCAAATTTGATATCAAAGAAAAGGTGAGTCAGACATCACGCACATTTTTTTTCAATCATTGCTTTTCCTTATTGGTGTCATCAATAATTATTTAAATCTTTTGTGTTCTATTATAGTGATTGTTTGTTCCCTTCTAGTGACTGTTTGCTCCATTCTGGTGATTCTAGCGATTGTTTCATTCTGTCAAATATTTTGTGTTCCATTCTAGTGTTTCCATGTTGGTGCCATCAGTAATTATTCATATATTTTGTGTTCAGTTCTAGTGATTATTTTTTCAGCAGAACGGAGTTTAGACTTAAGTCATATTAGGCTTAGAGAAATATTCTTTTACACCAGTTTTTTACAAGGTAAACTTAGCAAAGCTCAGTCCAAACTATGTTTTTAATCATAAATTACTAAAAATGTAAAAATATCTTTACTCAAACTTAATTTGTGTCACACAAAGTCCTTCTAAAGAAATTCTGAATATCCAAAGCTAAAAGGTTAATACAATGGAAACGTTGAAAACTATATCTCTTATATTTCTAGTTGTAAAAATACAAAGAATATAGTGTTCTGCCTGCAGAAGTTTGAATTATTACGTTCCACAGAAAATGGAAATCCTTCTATGTGCTCATAATATTTTGGGATGTAGATGTTTTCCCCATGTAAAGATGGTTTGAGAGGATTTTAAGGGATAAATATTTATAGAATATTGTGAAATCGCAATGGAATATCAGAAGCATTGAATCCACTCATTCTTAATCGCCGGACAATAAAAGTTTTTGTTTTTCAAGAAGTGAATGGATAAATTCTGAAAAGTGTGACTATTGTTACAGCGTATCTTCTGGAAGCGTGGGTGGGCACTCAGGATGCAAGAATGAATTAAAGTTACTGGATAACTAACACGTTTATTCACAAGCATAACGTAAACAGGAACAGAACACTGTCAAACAGCACTTGCTTCACTAATTTCACAAAATAACTGATATTAATCTCAACATTGACAAAAGTAATTTCACAAGACAGCCGCTGCTATTTTCTAAACATTGACAACAATCACAGTCCAATGTAGTTCGTTTCACGTCAACTGAACTCCAACGTTTCACGTCAACTGAACTCCAACGATGATTCCTTTTTAGTCTCTCCATAGAAACTTCGGGAACTCTTTATAGCTCCTAGACTAATCGTTATTTCACAGTCCTTTTAAAACTTTCAAAAAGTCGTCAAATGTCGCAAAATTGGCGATAAATCGCCAAATCTGGCAACATTTCTTCGAATTTTGAAATTCTGGCAAGCTTACAATCACGTTATGTCACGTCATGTACTGTCCACGTCATAGTGTTTTCTCTTTCTGGTCTTCAAAAGAGACGAAAGAAAAGATGACAGTGAGAAAATATTACACGTTCACAACAATATTTTTAATTATGATTTAGTAATATTGGAATTGTGTTGGTTTGAATACTGTTAAAAATACAGTTGGTGATATTTTACAGACACAGATGTAATATGTTTAAGGATTGGTATCGTGTATATAGTATTTTACTGTGTCAATGATTTTTATCAAAAACCATTTCAAAAACTATTTATTCCCAGGATCTTCTATAAATAGAGCTTATATGATGACTGATATAGATTACACCTCTATTCTTAGATTTAAAACATTTTTCGATTTTCAGAACTTTTATTAAGAGTGCTGGTATCACATTTAGCGATCACTAAAGATTTCGCCTGCGAGAAGTGTGGGTGGCAATGGTTAGTAAAAAATATATCATTTACGTCAGAAACTCGTGTTTTAAGAGATGAAATATCATCAAAAATAATTTTAGAATATCTAGAACTGAAAATAAATTATTGCGGGAGTGTTTTATGATACTTCTCGCCATAAAATATATGAGGAATATATATATATATATATATATATATATATACATATATATATATATTACATTTTACAGTTGTGTACATAGAAACGTAGAATCAGCATTAATGAAACATGTATGGCCCTGGATAACGTACATGGTTTCAGAAATGCTTTTCTTATTCATTTTATTTCTTTAATATTCACTATATTCCATTTATTCAATTTCCAAACTTCTTGGGAGCTATAAAAGGCCTAGCTCATCGTGCTACACTTGGTTTCTGATTTGCAATTTTTCACCTTTACCTTCAGTTTGCAAGCAATTTTCTTTGCTATTTCTCGGGTATATATATATTGCAAGTAATCATAAATATATTTAATTATATATATATATATATATATATATTCATGCTATCTTTGGCGTTTTCATGTATGGCTGGAAATGTGATGTCCTTGTGTATTTCAAAAACATTTAGAGATGCAGATCTTTTCTTTTCGTCGGAAAGTTGTTTGAGTGGAATAAATAAAACTTTATGGAACCATTGTATGGGACAGTAGAAATATTGAATTTGCGTATGCTTACTAGTGAGATGGAAAACATCCCATGGAAAATAAGCTTTGAATAGTGAATATGGATATTTCTAATCATGGTAGCCTTTAATGGAAAACTTTCCATTCGAATATTGTTTAAAATGAAGTTATCTTTTACATACTATGTGCAGATTTAATGAAAGTTAAAAACAAATAATATAAATGATTATACATGAAATTTTTACTTTCTCATACTAGGTAATAGAGTATAGAAAATGTATTGATTTTCCAAAAGTATTTTAATTCCAGACTTTGATGCCAATATATGTTTTAAGACCTCCTGAACACGTTTTGAATACTTTTGGAGTGATGTCTATCTGTTTGCTTGTATGTCTGTGGTCGATTTCTTGCATTCATGATAGTGTATACAAATATCAATGGATTTTCATGAAACTTTATATCCGACTTAGTTATAAAAAATCTAGAACAAGATAGAATTTTTCTAATTCGAGCGAAAACTGGGAAATTTATTCGAAATTTTATATTTTTTAACACAACAGCATAGGGCAAAATGTGATATAATCATGCATAAAAGGGTTTACCCATGGATCGACGATCACGAGACTTAGTTGTTTCAATCATTGTTGTGAAAGATAGCCACGATACATTTTTTTTGTGCGTGACGTCATTAGTTCATCCGTGGGGGAAAAGTACCCCAAGGGAAATATAGTAAAGTATGATATCAATTGAAAATTTTTTTCAATTCCTTTAAAGCGACGGGTAACACGCTGTAATTGCACTCATTTTGACCACCGATACTGATTTTCCAAAAATGTTCTTCTAAAATTTGAAAAAAAAAATGGATTTTTGTAGGAAAATGTCGAGTTGAGTCAAACTTCAGTTAACTTAAAGTAGAAATCCTGGCAAACTACATTTAATTCCCTGGTAAAAATGGAACTTCCGGTTTGCTTCTGTGCTGAAGCATTTCAGAACAGAGCGCGAATATAGCGTTCGTGTCATAGGGTTCATAAATTTAAAATTTATGAATTGTTTTTGTCCCGCCCTCTAGATTTGTTCTTTTGTAAAAGAATGTAAACATTGCAAAATTCTATTAAAATCTGCTAATATTAATATGTTGCGTATAGCTCAAACTGATGCTAAATTATTACATTAAAATAACTTCGTTAGAAGCGCACAACACAACATAATAGTATTGGCCGGTTTCAATAAGAAAAACAGATTTCCTTGTCAGGATCAATTAAGCAGCGCAACCTTCACTCGTGCGAGAAAGATAGGCGACTGATCCATTAACAGTAAACGTAACTCAAATGAACGAACAGTAAACGTGATTCAAATGTGTAATAATTAAACTGTGGCACACAAGCCCCAAATTAAAGATTTCCGAATTTTTTGAAAAAATTGAAAATTTAAATTGTTTAAATGCTTAATAATACTCCAAAATGGCTACAAATGTATCATTGTTATAATCTTTACATATAAAATTACCCCGATAAATTTCTTAAACATGGTAAAAATAGTTTTAGCTGGTATAATTTATTAATTTATTAATTTATTTCTTATTAGCAAGCATTCTCATTTTTAATTCGCAGCACAAACTTTATGTTAACTAATTTTGAAATGCGTTGTATCGTATCATTATTTATTTTTTTCTTCTAGATTTGTTTAGTAGACTGCTGTTACTAGTTCTGAAAATATGAATATTACATCTCCGGTAAAATTTGGTTAGTAGTTAACAGCAATGCCAAATACTAGACATTATTCCGTAATATATATGATGAATTTTAAAGTAATCATATTCTAGGTAGAAATTGTCTTTTAAAGTGTTTAAGAGTTGAAAGCAATTTTATAATCAACTTGTGAAGATATTATCTGAGAAAACGTTAATTTAGCGATTCGGAAAATAAATTTTGATATTGATGATTTCTCATCATGTTTTGCGAATATTAAGCAAATGCGAATTATTTTATAGACAATAATTCTATTGAATTATTGTCTATTGATATTATCTGAGAAAACGTTCTATTGAATTATTGTCTATAATTATTGTCTATTGAATTATTGTCTATTGATATTATCTGAGAAAACGTTCTATTGAATCATTGTCTATAATTATTGTCTATTGAATTATTGTCTATTGATATTATCTGAGAAAACGTTAATTTAGCGATTCTGAAAATAAATTTTGATATTGATGATTTCTCATCATGTTTTGCGAATATTAAGCAAATTACTTTTCGGTAATTCTGTTACAGCTCAATCGAATAATAAGACTCCGATTCGAACTTATGCTTCCTAATATTATCTAAAGTGTTTATTTTATAGGAGCAGTATGTACAAAATCATGAGGACACCAGATTTTTACTTACATTAACTATTTTTTTAAATTAATAACCACTAAAATATTAATATGTTAAGTTAAAAATATTCATCTAATTGAAAAGGACGTTGCATTATTCGAACACTTTCCTCTCGTGCTACACTATTTGAAGCTCAAAAGATAAAAGCAAATGTATCTGGTTTACATCTCTCGTATAATTTCTCAAGAGATTACCTGGTTATTTTCCTCTATATACGAAGTGTTTTGCATAGAAGTTTTATATGCATATAAGGAACATTTAAAGAGCAGATAGTGCGTTAGGGTTTTTATGAAAGGGAATGCATTTTAAAAATATATGTAGGCTGATGTTCAGTATACACTACGTGGCAGTGAAAATGAGACAGCAAGAAGGAGTGGGCAGAAAATGATGAAAATCGGCAAACAGAGAGAGACAGCATCGAGAAATAAGTAATATTTACTCTAAAATGATACACCTATACACCGAGCGATAGCACTGTCTGATCAGTAGGTTGTAGGACCACCGCGGGCGGTGATACAGGCAGCAACACGTCTAGGTACAGAGTAAATGAGAGTACGGATGGCGTCCTGAGGGATGGCTACCCATTGCCTGTCAACCATTTGCCAAAGTTCGTCTTCTCAACGTTGCGGTGGCAGCGCACTCAAGCGACGTCCAATCACGCCCCAGACGTGTTCGATTGGTGAGAAATCAGGAGAGACTGGTGGCCAGGGAAGCACCTAGGTACCTTGAAGGGCATGTTGACTGATGCGTGCCGTGTGTGGTCGGGCGTTATCCTGGCTGGTAAATGGCATTGGGCAACCCCCTAATGGATGGATAGTGTCACCGGCCGCAGCACTCATTCACGTATCGTTAGGCTGTCATAGTCAATATGGAACAAAGGTGACCTGCTATCGTTGACGATGGCGCTCCAAACCGCGATACCGCGTTGTCGCTCGGTGTGGCATTCCACAGATGCGGCCGGAATGGACCTGTCACCACGTCAGCGACAGATTCATATACGGCGACAATCATTGCTAAAACAGAAGCGTATAAGAACGCGATCCTGTGCCATTCCGCCGTCCACGTGGCTCTATCCCGGCACCATTGCAAACGGAGGCGTCTGTGCTGTTGGGTCAATGAAAGTCTTCTTAACGGCGCCATGAGTGCAGGTTGCCGGCGATCAATCGGCCGATAATGGTCCTGGTCTATATAGGAGCATCAAGGGTGTCCTGCACATGCTGAAACAGGGCGACCGAAGTGGCTTGCGGGGTCGTCAACGCATGCCGGGGGATGCGTCGGCCCAAGCGTGCTGACGTCACTCCGGCCCTACCGGCACCCCTCAAACGTGCTACATTTCCTTGTTCCAACCATCGAGGGGAAATACAGGCAGAGAGACTTATGGCAACCTTTCCGTGACCACTGAACTAAGTCACATGACTTAGGCACTCCCCTACGCACATATTTTCTTGCGCATCTCTCAGTCCATTGCAATTGCATTACGTTTCCGAAAGCGAGAAGTAACATCGCACGATTGCTTTTACTTTTAAGCAAATTACGGTAATGTCCTGCGCTGCATATGGATGTACATCAAAGTTTTTCAAAGGTGGAGACACTACTTTCACAGGTAAGTCGTTTCCATTCATTTTAAAACATCTTTTATATAAAATAAAGAGTTAATTGGCATGTATGACCATGCCTTCCTATAATAAAAGTAGATTTTCTGGCTTTGTAAATAATGTGTAGCCTTGTAATTATTTTTAAAATAAAATATTGTATATATGTTTGTGTACTTTCATAAACTGTACCTCTATAAATGCTTAAAATTAGAAGAGAAAAAAAAATAAAAGTGAAACTTTTAATACGCCTAATTTCCTCTCTTGGCGACATTTTTTTACATCAACTTGGATTGTATATAGCTTTAATATAGCTTTTCAAGAAAGTGTTAAAAATATAGCTTTTCAAGAGAGTGTTTTATTTTTTTTCATTTTCCTAATTTTCACTTGAATGTAGAGTAAACTATAAAATACGGGTAAAAATAATGAATGACAAAAATACGTACTGGAAAATTTAGTATTAAAATCTGTGTTTATTATTAAAAAAAGGAAAGGCGTTCTTACAGTTTTCGAGTAATCGTCTTGTCCAGATGAAACTTGCCGTATTTCAAATTGTTAATACTTATATCTCAACACTGAAATTATTATCTTTGGACACTAGCTCTTTGAAAGCGCTTCAAATGTATGTAATTAGATTTCAGATGGAGATCTGTTTCTTGGAAAAAAATGTCTGAACGAGTTTTTTTATTGTTCATGCTTTCTCTCGAAATATCGACTGGACTATAAAAGATAGATTGATATAGTAAGGGACAAAAATAGGTATTAAGAAATTTAATTTCTAAATTTATATTTGCTTTTTTAAAAAAACCTCACAGTTTTCGAGTAATCGCCAAATGAGAAGTATGATAATTATACGTTTAAAAAGATTGTATTGATAATATCTTAAAAACTAAAAGTGATAGTTATAAACAGTAAGCAAGAATTTGTAGCTCTTTGAAGCCCTATAGGTGTATATAACCAGATTATTAATTGAGTTCCTTTTTTCGATATTAGACAATTTGGTTTTTATTTTACAAAATGTTATTCACGCAAAACCATTCCGAATCCATCGGACTGGATCCACCACCTATTATTTCGTTTTGTTTTAAGATATATACAGGGTGTCTCAACAATGACCTAGGTTTTACTTCATAAATATTGATCTTAGATATAGATAATAAATTACAAAGTTGTGTAAAAAATTGTGCAGAATTTTACAAAATAGATTAAAATTTTCATGAGAATTAAATTTTAAGAAATACAAAATTTAAATTTTATACGGTCCCCGTACAAAAACATTTCCAATAAGTAAAATGTGCCCCATACACTAATAAGGTGATGTACAAAATTTCAGAATTTTATCATAAAAAGCCCCAGAGATATGAAAACACAAAAATGATGACTTAAATCACTTTTCGGTTCATCGGCATAGGTTCTCAGAGGGGAAAAATCGTGTCGGCAGATCGCGTTTCAGAGCCCATACACAAATTATGAAAGAAAAAATGATTATATAAATAAAAAATATTTTTTTTTATTTGTTGGTACAAAAGTATCTACACTGTGTTGAAATAATAACTTTACACAAAGATTATAAAGCTTGTTCGAAATGTTTTCCATCCATGTGAATACAGAGCTGCATTCGCCTGACATTCGACTGGCCCATGCAAACTAATACACTTGTCTGGAAACTCGTTACTTAACCAGTGTTTCACAACTGCAGTATGGTGAGCTGGAGATCCGTCCTGTTGAAACCATAGATGTGGAAGTACTGCTAGGGGCAGGTCATTCATAAAATCATGAATATCCGCATTCAAAATCTCATTAGCATATCTGTCATCTGTCAACGTACCATCTTACAGTACGGGTCCAAGCAAACGGTGTCTAAAAATACTGTAATATGCATTCACAGAAAATTGCTGCTGCTGATGAATATCACGTACCACGAATGGATTTGTATCAGACCAGACGTGCTCATTTTGAGGATTTATGCATTCATCTTGTTTAAAACAGCATTCACCAGTCCAAATTACGTTTTTTAGGAAAGACAGATTTGCATTACAAAAATCTAGACGACGTTGATAATCTGTCGGCTCCTGTCTTTTTACACCATGAATATTAAACGGATGCCATTTATTTAGTCTCAGTATTCTCCACACTGTTGCAAGTGTTCCGGTCAAAATTGGGTGGCTCTTCCCGGCCGTCCAAACAGTTACCTTTCACCTTTCTGGTAGGTCGGACTGTCTGAGTCTCAACAATAACACTGTTGCTCGTTGTACGTTCATTTCTGAAGCAGCGGTACGAAAACTACTAGTAGATAACTGCAAAAGTAAGCCAAAATATTCAATTTTTACATCAGTTGAGAAAAGTCTGGGCCAACCTAGTTCACCTACACGATGTACATACGCTTCCTCTTTCACGCACTCGTTGCACCAATCGGGAAATAAATCTCCCAGAAGTATGTCAAGAATTGGGAAAAGTACGTTGACATTCCCGTGCAGTTTTGTTAGCATTGCGATTGCATGAACTGCACAGCATAAGCATTGCAAAAAGTTATTCGTTTCTGTATTGCGGCAAACTGTCGATACACGCTAACTACACTCTCAAAATGTAGCAGAAAAGTGAAATACTTAAGGGTCGCTCAGACTGCCGGGCTGCGCGTGCTACGCTTGAGTAAGCGAGTCGATTAATCAATGGCAGAGCAAAAACAACTTTCTCATATGATGATGTGTGTGTTGCGATTGTGTGATGCACCGATCAGAGGCATATATTTGCATATACATACATTTTTAAGCTGCTTTAATGTTCATTTTGATTGTGTCATTTCCAAGTTATTTTATTCCGAAATTAATCTTGTAAAATTTAAAGGTATTTTTTTCAGGAAGCATATTTTTGAAAAACTGTAAATAAATCTAATGATAAGAGGCAGATATTATTTACCTGTGATGCATTTCTGCTTGGCGTCATTTGCACTCTTGCTCTAAACATTTACATTTTAATTTGTGTCTAATCCCTGACCAATTTTGTTTAAACATATCTCTAGGACTTTTTATGATAAAATGCTGAAATCTTGTACATCACCTTAATAGTGTATGGAGCACATTTTACTCATTGGAAATGATTTTGTACGGGGGCCGTATAAAAATTTAAATTTTGTAATTCTTCAAATTTAACCCCCTCAAAATTTTTATCGATTTCATAAAATGCTGTACCTTTTTTACGCAACTTTGTAATTTATTACATATGTATAAGATCAATATTTAAGAAATACATGCTGAGGTCAATGTTTTTGGGATGCCCTGTGTATGTTTAACCTTTTGTTTACGGTAGGGAGAGCGTCAATTCCAAACGAAGAACCTCTTTAAAAACAGGTATTTGACATACCCTATCCCAAACGGTTCGATCTCCCTTTTCAGACATTGGCGTCCATGGACGTCACTGCCTGCAAGGGGGATCGAACTGTTTGGGATAAGATATGTGAAATACCTGTCATTTTGAGAGATTCTTCGTTTGATATTGTCGCTGTCCCATCCGTAAGCAAAAGGTTAAAGTGTTAAAAGAACTTGCAGTGGAATATTGATGTGTGAGCAGTGCTAATGTTAGAGTTTATCAAGAATGTTGCGATTTTTAGCAGCTTCTTTAATTTAAAAAGATATAGAACAAGGTGTTGCCGTATAGGGGAAAATATAATGTGTCCGACGCTGGATTTCTACGCATATGTATGAAGTTATATATCGTATGAAAATGATAACGCAAAATTAAGATTTTTATGGAAAACTTCTTGTGAAGTAAATAGTATCCGTTTAAACGCTTTTAAAGAGTTTTTCCGAATACGTTAGTTGATAATTACAGTGGTAGAAGGAAAACTTACTATTTGACACAATTTTGCGAACTTGTGACAATGAACATAATTATTGCAACCTTATGCAATCTGAGCTTAATCTTATGGGTATATAAATCTAGCTGCTTAGTATGAATGCCTCCTTCACAGTCATTTCATTATATATTCATAAAACTGTAGCAAATAGCAGGTTTTCATGCCGACACTACAATTATCGACCTTTCGTGTTAAACCAGGCCAAGAAAATGCGAGACCAGCATGCTTAAGCTAATCTATGCGCTTCGAAAATAATTCCAAACGTTTAGAGATGTAATTACGTGTAAGTAATAATTTATTATTCTATCCATTGCTTAATGTGCTTAAAACATTATGCCTTAAACTGATCAGGGAAACAAAGTCTAATTTAAAGTAGTTTAGTGAAAATTTTCATAAATAGATCATTTAAATAAATAGATAAACATTTTACATGCAATCACATTTCAAGTTCATTAACATACATACACATATACATAGATTTATATTTATATTCAGACTAAAATTCTTTGAGTCTCGGAAAAAATTGATAAACTATCTCCAAAATACGATTTAGGTAATAGTAATTTTCTATATGTAAACTCATTCTACATATATTCTGTAAAGAAATACTTAAATTTAGAATTAATATAATACAATGACCGACTAAAAAAATTATAAAAGAGTAAAGTCCCAACGATTGTCTGCTAAAAGGATTTACACACTTACATTTGCAAGAAAAACATTTTATTATACATTTAAAGACCCGGCAAAAGTTATTTTGTTAGGCAAGTGGCAATCAATTCACTTAAATGTTGTTGTAAAGAATACTTAAGAGAATTAAGTGGAAGTTAATGAAGTCACTTTTAATTAACTTAAGACACACTATGTTGTTATTAGGATAATTTGTCGAATCAATTAAAAACTGTTTCTGGTAGCAGCTGTTACGTGACAGAGCAAAATTTTGTACAAATATGTTGATAATATTCATTTAAATATATAAATATGATGTGTTCTGTAAATGTGATTGCATGTAAAATGTTTATCTATTTATGAAAATTTTCACTGAACTACTATAAATTAGACTTTTAGAACTACTATAAATTAGACGATTAAAAACCAATAGTTTCAATCGATTGAAATAAGTCTACACATTCTCATAGAGATTGCTCGATTCTTCTGTCAGGTGTACCATGATCTTCGAGGGCCATGGTCCTTGGTCGAGGTACCATGGTCCTAGGGACAAAGTAAAACTTCTAATACCTTAAAATCTGTTTTCTTGATTACTTTGTAATTAATGTGTTACATTTAAATCTGTTTGAAATTCTAACTTACAAAACAGTCACTCATTTAACATTAAACACATATTTACTATTTCATTATACGTAATATAACAGAGAAAGTATTGCTCTGACAAACATTTTCGAATTCGATATTTTGATGCATATATATTTTTTAAGACTTCCTGAGTACGGTTTGACTTATTTTGGAGTGATGTATGTCTGCCTGTATGTCTGCGGTTGATTTTTTGTATGCACGTTGACGACCACAAATATTAATGGATTTTCACAAAACTTTACATTCGGCTTTATTGTCAAAAAATCTAGAACTACATAGAATGTTAATAAATTCGAGCGAAAACTTCGAAATTTATTTGAAAATTTATATTTTTTTAACATGGCAGCATAAGACAAAATTTGACATAAACATGCATAAAAGAGTTTATTTATGTCTCAATGATCACAAGACTTTAGAGTTTTAATAATTATGAGAAAAAGAGCCGCGATAAAAAGTTTTTCTTAACGTACTTAGACCCCTCGCTAGGCAAGTTACCCCCCCCCGGGGGTGCATTACCAAGTATGGTATCAATCAAACGATTTTTTTTTAAGTCCCTTAAAGTGAAGGGTAACACGCTATAATTGTAATCATTTAGACTCATGATACCTAATTTTTTTATTTTTCTTGTAAAATTTGAAAAAATAAATAGCTAATAAAAATGGATTCTGGTATGAGAAAGTATAGTTGAGCCACACATGACTTAATTTTTATGATTTTTTAATATTTTAGATCTGCAATATCTCTGCGCATGTTAGTCTCCTGAACTTGATACAACTACAAGAATAAAATTAAATTACACATAAAAATAAATAGCTCATTAATTTTTTAATATGGTTAGCATAATTATTGTTTAAAATATTTCTAAATGTTTCCAAAAAATGGTGGAGGAATGGATACATCACTGCTAGTCTGATTTCTCTGAAAATCAATAGATTTTTTACGTTTAGCAATGTAAATGAACTAACATGTAATATTTTTCTTGTACAGGTAAACAAGAAATATTAATCATGCATAAAGTATTGATTAAGAAACACTTTCCAATGAAATGCAGTTTCATTTAAACATCTCTAAAATATGATACATTCAGAGCTTATATTTTTTATATTATTACGGTATTACAGTAATTTATTATACTTGAAAACTTTCAACTTCATCGAAAAAGAAAATGCTAGTTACACAAAACGAACTTTATTCAATTGACGTTATCGAAATCGTCTGTCTCTCTATGTAAAATCGCTGAATGTTTCATTCGTATCAGTTACATGACATTAGAGCTAGTATTACAGTAATTTATTATACTTGAAAACTTTCAACTTCATCGAAAAAGAAAATGTAAGTTACACAAAAAGAACTTTATTCAATTGACGTTATCGAAATCGTCTGCCTCTCTATGTAAAATCGCTGAATGTTTCATTCGTATCAGTTACATGACATACTCTAGAGCTAGTATTACAGTAATTTATTATACTTGAAAACTTTCAACTTCATCGAAAAAGAAAATGCTAGTTACATAAAACGAACTTTATTCAATTGACGTTATTGCAATCGTCTGCCTCTCCATGTAAAATCGCTGAATGTTTCATTCATGTCAGTTGCATAACACACTCATGAGTTAGTAAATTGTACATGAAAACAATTCAGCAATTCTTATACAACCTACCGTACAATTGCTTGATTTGTTTACATTCTGCATACGCTAAAATTAGGCTTCCTTGTAGAAATAACCAAAGTGATCATTTGAAATAAAAAAATATTGTAATTAAGTTGGTACGGAATTTAGATACACAGAAAAAACGTAAAAATGAAGTTGTTTTAGGACGGATGCAGCACTAAATATGAATTTAAATCATCTTTACGATCTTTATTACAGAGAGATAAAAATGGATGCCCTATTTTATTCAGTAATAAGTCGCGTGATTCCTTCATATATCGTGGGTGTAATTAATATTTCAATTTTATAAAAATATTTCAATTATATAAAATTTCAACATATGCTGAAATTTCTTTACACATTTTATGTGTTAATTTGATTATTTCCTAAAATTGTCGAAGTAATTTGTTAATTTTAACTCCGCTGAAAAAATTAAATCCCATAGGGTTCCATGTCTTTCCTTTCTACAACCCGGATTAGATTCGAAATTAATTGCGTGAATTTTCATTCCCATATGTCCCACAGACCGTCTCAATAACATACTAATATTTCATTTTGATAAGTCGTAGTTATCGTACGAACGGATAGACAGACATACATACAGACAGACAGAATAACCAAATCTATAAATACTTTTCAGCTATTATGTTGGAAAGTGTTGGAAACAGATTTTATATGTAATATGATGCTCTAAATGTAGCATCTAATTTTGCACACCACATACACTTTTGAGAAATTTGAGATTTTAAAAATTTCTGATATTTGGAATATGGTATTTTTAAAATGAGTATTTCTCGTCAATTCTGATTAAAATTTATAAATAGATTAACTAAAGCAAAAATTATTCTATGCTTCATTCCCAATTAGACAATCTAATTACTAAATTTTATGACCTAAAATGAAATCAACTGTAGATAACACGAAAATATGTAAGACTTATGGAACTGCTATTTGCGATTGAGGTAATAAAATATCTGTGCATTTTAAGCTTCCAGAGCGTTATTAGAATAACAAAAAAATCTGATGTGGGCAACACATGACTTTTCTTATATAACGCAATGAATTTACTACTTTTACAGTTAAAAAAATGTTATTCTTATAGTAGATACTTATATTCTTTCCAAGATATTGAATTTTCTTCAATTAGTAGTCATTTTCATTGATTTAGCGTCATTTTTATCAATTTGGCGAGATTTTTGTTAATTTGGCAACAATTAAAAATGTAGCCAAGCTGGCGACATTCCGCCAAATCCGTCGCCAAAATCTCGCCTAGTGTTATGAACGGAGAAATAAGTTATTCTTACAGCAGATAAATGGCTATTGGCGTTCAAATACAAAAGTATTACTCAAAATATCTTTTTTCGTGAATGGAACGAGCTAGATCCACGAGAATGATGTCACCCAAATTAACGCATGATATTACATATGAAAAGTGAACATGTTTCTTAACAGTTAACATTTTTTTTAATTTACGGGATTTTTTAATATTTTTTTTGAAAAATGAGCAATATCTCGAGAACGGTTCATGTTGGAGTTCTAAAATTTATGTCAATCGTTTTATAATGAAAAATTACATAAGAAATGTCTATTTGCGCAACTTTATTAGCGGTAATTTCACTCGAACATTTAGGGGTTTTTTGAACATATTGCGTATAAAAACAATAGGCTTTCAGTGTTTACGAATTGTGATTTTTGTACCAAATTTTGTTCAAATCAGTCCATTCGTTCGTCAGTTATCGTCTCCACAGGCTCTATCTCACACACACACACACACACACACACACACACACACACACACACACACTTTCACACACACACACACAGACATCACTTCAAAAATGTTTGATTCGTGATCAGGTATGCTTGAGACGTGCTCTCCCGTCGAAAACTCGAATTCGAATTTTCGACCACGTCACAATGCTTATCTTATACATTATGTATATAAGAAAAGTAAAATTCTGATGTGGGCAACACATGACTTTCCTTATATAATGCAATGAATTTACTACTTTTTAACACTTTACAACAAAGTTGAAAAGTGTTTATGACTTTGTTCATTCTGTCTGTCTGTCTGTCTGTCTGTCTGTCCGTTAGCACGATAACTGCCGTAAAAATGACTTAATCAAAATGAAATTTTAGTATGTTGTTCAGACGGTCTGTAGGACCTATGGGAATATAAATGAATAATATCACACAATTAGTTTTGGATTGAACCCGGGTTGAAAAAATGAAATACATTGAGCCCTATGGGACCTAATTTTCCTAACATTTTTTAAGCGGATTTAAAATTCACAAATTGCTTCGAAAATTTTAGGTAATAGTCAAATTGTTCCATAAAATACATAAAAAAAAATTCAGCTAAATATATTCAGTTGTTTTTTAAATAAAAATTAAAATAATAATTACACATCTTATATGAAACGATCACGTGACCATGATATGAAACGATCACATGACCCACTTCAAAATGAGATATGGCATCCATCTTGTTTCAAATTCGTGATTTTTTAAAGTTCTTTTTAATTCATATTGAGTGTTGTATCCATCCTAAAACTACTTTATTTCTGCTTAAATTCTGTGCATCTACATACTAAAACAACACAATGACAATATATTTGAGTTTAAATTCTCATTCAAATTTGATTATTTCTACAATTAAGCCTATTTTTCACCTATGTAAAATGTAAACAGCAAAATATGTAGAATGAGTTGTATTAGAATTACTGTATTTCTTTAACACAAAATAATTCAGTCCATGGAGTCTGCATGGCTGATATGAATGAAATATTAATTGATTTTATAAACAGAAGGACGATATTTTTCAATGAAGTTCTAAGCATAAAGTTTATGAATTGTAGCTCCATGGTCTTAATTTTTAAATAAAATAAATTATTATAGTATTGTGATGAATGAAATGGAGAAAGTTATGAATGAAATCCTGCTTTTATAGAGAGATCCAGGCGTGTTATTTTTTCTATGACGTCATTTGAATTAATTTCAGTTGTTTTCGATGAAGTTTTCAAATATAATAAATTATCGTAGTATTATGATAGATTTAAAAATATTACCGTGGAATGTATTGCATTTTAGAGATATTTAAACCACGCAATTTATATTTCAATGCCGTCTTTTGAATGAAGTTCATTTTTTTCAATGAAGGTTTAAGTTTTCAAATATAATAAATCAATGTAGTATCGTGATAAGTTGTAAAATATTACCGAGGAATGTATTGCATTTTCGACTTTTTTAAATAAAATTGCATTGAAGTTGGAAAGTGTTTCATAATCAATGCTTTAAGCATGATTGATCTTTCTTGTTATTCTTATAGTAGATACTTATATTCATTCCAAAATATTGAATTTTCTTCAATTAGTCGTCATTTTCATTGATTTAGCGTCATTTTTATCCATTTGGCGAGATTTTTGCTAATTTGGCAACAATTAAAAATGTCGCCAAGTTGGCAACATTCCGCCAAATTCGTCGCTAAAATCTCGCCAAGCATTATGGATGGAGAAATAAGTTATTCTTACAGAAGATAAATGACTATTGGCGTTCAAATACAAAAGTATTACTCAAAGTTTCTTTTTCCATGAATGGAACGAGCTAGATCCACGAGAATAAAGAATTTTCACGAAATTTATCGCATGGTATTACATATGAAAAGTGAACATGTTTCTCACACAGTTTTTTTTTATTTTATATAAATTTTGATAATATGTTTGAAAAATGAGCAATATCTCGTGAACGGTTCATGTTAGCGTTCTAAAATTTATGTCAATCGTTTTCTAATGAAAAATTACATAAGAAATGTCTATTTGCGCAACTTTATTAGCGGTAATTTCACTCGAACATTTAGGGGGGTTTTGAACATATTGCGTATAAAAACAATAGGCTTTCAGTGTTTACGAATTGTGATTTTTGTACCAAATTTTGTTCAAATCAGTCCATTCGTTCGTCAGTTATCGTCTCCACAGGCTCTATCTCACACACACACACACACACACACACACACACACACTTTCACACACACACACAGACATCACTTCAAAAATGTTTGATTCGTGATCAGGTATGCTTGAGACGTGCTCTCCCGTCGAAAACTCGAATTCGAATTTTCGACCACGTCACAATGCTTATCTTATACATTATGTATATAAGAAAAGTAAAATTCTGATGTGGGCAACACATGACTTTCCTTATATAATGCAATGAATTTACTACTTTTTAACACTTTACAACAAAGTTGAAAAGTGTTTATGACTTTGTTCATTCTGTCTGTCTGTCTGTCTGTCTGTCTGTCCGTTAGCACGATAACTGCCGTAAAAATGACTTAATCAAAATGAAATTTTAGTATGTTGTTCAGACGGTCTGTAGGACCTATGGGAATATAAATGAATAATATCACACAATTAGTTTTGGATTGAACCCGGGTTGAAAAAATGAAATACATTGAGCCCTATGGGACCTAATTTTCCTAACATTTTTTAAGCGGATTTAAAATTCACAAATTTCTTCGAAAATTTTAGGTAATAGTCAAATTGTTCCATAAAATACATAAAAAAAAATTCAGCTAAATATATTCAGTTGTTTTTTAAATAAAAATTAAAATAATAATTACACATCTTATATGAAACGATCACGTGACCATGATATGAAACGATCACATGACCCACTTCAAAATGAGATATGGCATCCATCTTGTTTCAAATTCGTGATTTTTTAAAGTTCTTTTTAATTCATATTGAGTGTTGTATCCATCCTAAAACTACTTTATTTCTGCTTAAATTCTGTGCATCTACATACTAAAACAACACAATGACAATATATTTGAGTTTAAATTCTCATTCAAATTTGATTATTTCTACAATTAAGCCTATTTTTCACCTATGTAAAATGTAAACAGCAAAATATGTAGAATGAGTTGTATTAGAATTACTGTATTTCTTTAACACAAAATAATTCAGTCCATGGAGTCTGCATAGCTGATATGAATGAAATATTAATTGATTTTATAAACAGAAGGACGATATTTTTCAATGAAGTTTTAAGCATAAAGTTTATGAATTGTAGCTCCATGGTCTTAATTTTTAAATAAAATAAATTATTATAGTATTGTGATGAATGAAATGGAGAAAGTTATGAATGAAATCCTGCTTTTATAGAGAGATCCAGGCGTGTTATTTTTTCTATGACGTCATTTGAATTAATTTCAGTTGTTTTCGATGAAGTTTTCAAATATAATAAATTATCGTAGTATTATGATAGATTTAAAAATATTACCGTGGAATGTATTGCATTTTAGAGATATTTAAACCACGCAATTTATATTTCAATGCCGTCTTTTGAATGAAGTTCATTTTTTTCAATGAAGGTTTAAGTTTTCAAATATAATAAATCAATGTAGTATCGTGATAAGTTGTAAAATATTACCGAAGAATGTATTGCATTTTCGACTTTTTTAAATAAAATTGCATTGAAGTTGGAAAGTGTTTCATAATCAATGCTTTAAGCATGATTGATCTTTCTTGTTATTCTTATAGTAGATACTTATATTCATTCCAAAATATTGAATTTTCTTCAATTAGTCGTCATTTTCATTGATTTAGCGTCATTTTTATCAATTTGGCGAGATTTTTGCTAATTTGGCAACAATTAAAAATGTCGCCAAGTTGGCAACATTCCGCCAAATTCGTCGCTAAAATCTCGCCAAGCATTATGGATGGAGAAATAAGTTATTCTTACAGAAGATAAATGACTATTGGCGTTCAAATACAAAAGTATTACTCAAAGTTTCTTTTTCCATGAATGGAACGAGCTAGATCCACGAGAATAAAGAATTTTCACGAAATTTATCGCATGGTATTACATATGAAAAGTGAACATGGTTCTCACACAGTTTTTTTTTATTTTATATAAATTTTGATAATATGTTTGAAAAATGAGCAATATCTCGTGAACGGTTCATGTTAGCGTTCTAAAATTTATGTCAATCGTTTTCTAATGAAAAATTACATAAGAAATGTCTATTTGCGTAACTGTATTAGCGTTTTTAATTTTCTGACGATTTTTTCAAAATTTCACTCGAAAATATAGGGGGTTTCTGAACCATCGATTGCGTTCGAAAACAATAGACTTCCAGTGTTGTTTACGGATTGTGATTTTTGTACCAAATTTCATTCGAATGGGTCCATTCGTTCGTTAGTTATCGTCTCCACAGACTCACTGACACACGCACATACTTTCACACACACACACATACTTTCACACACACACACACACACAGACATCACTTCAAAAATGTTTGATTCGTGATCAGGGATGCTTAAAACGTGCTCCCCCGTAGAAAACTCGAAATTCCAATGACTGAAACCCTAATGAGTAAAATGTGCCCCATACACTAATAAGGTGATGTACAAAATTTCAGACAAGAACTTGCTCGGTTTTTTTACGGGGGCCGTATAAAAATTAAAATTTTGTATTTCTTAGACTTTAATTCGCTTGAAATTCCTTACCTTTTTATACGCAACTTTATAATTTATTATATATGTCTAAGATCAATATTTGAGAAATAAAAGCCGAAGTCAATGTTTTTGGGACATCCTGTATATACACACACACACACACACACACACACACACATATATATATATATATATACACTACGCTCAGTTTTTTCGCCTTTTCGCCACAGAAACAACCGTAGACGTTATTCACATCAATATGTTTTATTCATATTTGACAAATACACTACGTGACAGTGAAAATTATACACCAAGAAGGAGTGGGCTGAAAAATATGCAAAGTGTAGAGTAGACGCAGCTCACCTAGTAATATAAATGGTGCGAAATGCGCAGCTGTCCCTCACACGTTGAGTGAGATATAAGTGAAGGAACCAACTGAATCGGCAATAGTCGATTTTTTAGCATTTTTTTTTATTTCAGAGGAAAAGTGTAGTAGCAGAGAATTCCAGGCCGCCGCCAACCGTCACAGTTCTAGCAGACAGACGATTTAAGGAGGGGTATGGGGATCGGACTCAGAAGGGCAGGTTGGTCCATATGCCAAATCGCAGCGGCCATCCACCTACACTCGTCAACGTTGCACCGGCTGTGGCGAAGATGGTTGGACCAAGGGAATGTGGCACTCTTGAGGGGTGCCGGTAGGGACAGGGCGGCGTCAGTACGCGTGGACCGACGCATCCGCCGGCATGCGTTGGCGGCCCCGCAAGCCACTTCCGTCGCCCTTTTGCAGCATGTGCAGGACACCATATTGACTCCCATATTGACCAGGACCATTACCGCTGATTGTCGCCGGCGACCTGCACTCATGGCATCCGTTAAGAAGAGTGCCTTTGACCCATCAGCACAGACGCCTCCGTTTACAATGGTTTCGGGATGGAGTCACGTGGACGACGGAATGGCACATGGTTGTGTTCTCAGACGTGTTAAGCTTCTGTCTTAGAAAAGACACTCCCCGTGTACGAGCCTTGCGCCGAATTGGTGACAGGTAATATCCGGCCCCATCTGTGGAACACCACATCGCTCGACAACTCGGCATGATGGTTTGGGGCGCCAACGCCTACGATAGAATGTCACCTTTGGTCTGTATTGAAGGCACTATGACAGCCCAGCGATACGTGGATGACGTGCTGCGGCTGGTGACACCACCCTTCCTTCAGGGGATGCCCAATGTAATTCACCAGCAGGATAACGCCCGACCACACACAGCACACATCAGCCAACATTCCCTGCAAGGTACCCATGTGCTTCCCTGGCCACCAGTCACACCTGATCTCTCACCAATCGAACACGTCTCGGACTTGATTGGGCGCCACTTGCGTGCTCTGCCGCCGACGAACTCTGGCAAATGGAAAACTACTCTGGCAAATGCTTGACAGAGAATGGGCAGCCATCCCTCAGGACACCTTCCGCATGCTCATTGACTTTGTTACTAGACGTGTTGCTGCCTGTATCGCCGCCCGCGTTGGTCCTACAACCCACAGATCTGACGGTGTTATCCCTCAGTGTATAGGTGTATCACGTTGGACTAAACATCACTTATTGTTCGTTGCTGCCTCATTCTGTTTGCCGATTTTCACCACTTTCTGCCCACTCCTTCTTGGTGTCTCATTTTCACTGTTACGTTATATATATATATATATATGTGTGTGTGTGTGTGTGTGTGAGTATAGTGTTCCTAAGAAAATTCTTAAGATCCCAAATAACTTCAGAACGAAGGCTCAATAAGTGTAAACGTTAAGTCTGCCATAGAAAAGTGACTACTCATCATCGTGCAAAATTAATTGTTGTGCCTTCAGCGGAGAATTGAAGAAGTTAGGAACAGAATCTCGGCAACAAGGTGAGATACGAGGAAAATGGCAATTATAAAACGTAGAGCATCGCCTAATTAGTAGGAAACGACTTGAGAAACGTCCATCTGCATGGAACGAAATATGTGCCCGCCATATTTTATTGGTTGGTAGGTGCTGTAACGCGGTGACACCTGCAATCAGTAGCGTCGCCAGAAAAAAAATTGGATTGGATGTTGCCAACAAAATATTTTGTTTCCCATTTTTCTAAATATTTTTTTTCAATACGGATTCCAATAGGTAAGTGGGTGGGGATATGACACCCCTAAAACCTCGCCTTTGCGCTGCCACTGCTTGCAATGTTCGTCAAAGTAAGCAGTAATATTCTGTCTGGAATTTGAAAGTGCATTGTTGCCGACAGGGGCATTTTGACTGTATATCCAATTCCTGTGCCTGTAAATGTTGCTTTTTTGGCATTCTTGGATATGCCAACAATTCGCCAAAAACTATAAATAAAGCATTATGCAACAGTTTCATTGTCGATTATTACCGATTGCTCAAGTTTTTACTTATTACATTTAAGTTCTTCAGCTATGAAAATTTTCTGTTTATCTCGCTTTCATTTCCGAGTTTGTATTCATAACTTTAATATTCTCCACTAGGCGCACTACAGTCGTTTTCATTTGATCGGGAGTGGTCACTTTAATATGACGTAGTTCCAATGTCTTCACTCATAGATATTTCTTTAAAAGCATCATTTAAAGTTCTTAAGGAATTTCTGGGAAACCCTGTTTATTTGAGTAAAATCGTCTGTAATAATTCAAATGTATATATAAGAAATCAAATGTCTATATAAAAGATCAAATGTATATGTAACAAATCAAATGTAAATGTATCAAACCAAATGTCGGTAAAACGTTTATGATGTGAAAAATTGATTGCATTTTATACGCCATTATTTGTCAACTAATTATTATGTGAAGGATTTTGATTCTGTTCCTCAAAGTGTTTAATGTCTAGCGGATATAATTAAACATGAGTTCTCTAAGATATTTTACTTGCTACATTTAAAAGTATTTATGTCTGAAACAAATATTATGTAGTGTTAAAAGTTATAAGTATATGCGAATATAAAAGTAAACTAAATGCACCAAAACTAGGTCTATATTACGATTATTAACTAGAGTTGTGATTGTGAAAATAATTTTGACGATAGCCAATTCAAATCTGGTTTTAGTCAAAGGAAATCTAACTTTAGTAAATACAACTCTGATTTCAGGCAGGTTTGTTGTGGAATCCATGTGTAAGCAGTTAAAGTTTTGATTTAAAAAGCCGTCGAGATTAAATGTCCAAAACGGGATTAGAAAATAATATTCAGAGTTGGAGGCAAATAAATTTAAATATGTTAACGTGATGCCAAAAATCTGACTAAAGTTCTGCATTCAGCGTACTAAAATTTCCAAACATAAGTTTAAAACTTAAGTCCACAAAAACGGTATTTTTTGTAAACTTAAAGTAATAGTACAGAATATCATTTGTGTGGTCGAGATAGCTCTGTGGTTAAGGGACGCGGCCTGCGCTCGGAGGACCGGAATTCAATTCCTGGCTATGCCGAAATTATTCCCGTGTTTACGCGGAATACATGCATGCTAAATCTGTGGGTCCAAAAGTTCTAGGATGTTGATGGTAGGGAATGTAGGGTACGGTCCTTGTGGATGTCGCCCTTATTGTGTTACATTCGGAATTGGGTGAAACAAACCCGGCCATTTAAACAAACCCTTCTTCAGGTAGGTCGAACTGTCTGGGTCGAAAGAAAGAAAGAATATCATTTGTTATTCTGGATGTATTTGTGGAATACTCTGTCCACAGATAAACACGAGTAAATTATCAAAAATAACGGTTGTTTCATGTTAAAAAAATCTTAAACGCGTTTATCTAAATGAAAAGCAATAATTGTTTTTTTATCATGATACTTTGTCTTCATATATGTATTGTAGGTAAGTTAACATTGTCATAGTTTTGAATTGGACAACCAGTATGAGATCTATAAAAGGGAAAAATTTCGAGTATATGAATAGTAGAGTATACCATAGTAGTTACGTCAAAAATGAAGTGCACATATTTTGCCACCATGTGAAGAAGCCTTCTTAATAAATGATTTGTTACAGATTGAATTCTTGTTTAAAGAGTTAACATTTTGCCCGATTTTTAACGCAGTACACATATCCTTTATTATTTAAAAAATAACTTTATGTATTTTAATATTATTGTCTGAACGTATACAACTTGATAAGTGCGTCCGACGCATTAGCAACCGATTTCACAATGCCTTCTATAGACTAATAAAGCGATGAACATAAAATGTACATTAGAAAAGGCAGATTAAATAGACAGAAGAACATATTTTTGTTAAAACTGTGGCATATAAAATAAAATAAGGAAACTTACAGTTTAACTTTCAATTAACATTAATTGTTTATCTTTAATTTTAGTGACTATAAGTGCGTTGTGTTTAAGCAATAACCCTCCAATTATTTTTACCTTTTGTGTAAGTCCTGAAAAGAATTACTAATTAATATTAAAAGATTAGACTATTTTAAAACTTAAACAATATAATTTATTAACAACATCAATTTATCCATAACACCAATTTTCATAAATATCAATTTTCAATTATTATCAATTTTCATTTAATTATTTTAGCAAGGGGAGATATGCGGCTAGAATTATTAGTTTTACGATGGTGTCTAGGACCGGTAACAATCAGAGCACATACCTTCCAGTTTAATCTTGGGCTTATCATCGTTCTGAGGCTTGCATCAGTCTTATACTGCCATAACTCTGTGGTGTGTGGCGCCTCCTCGTACTACTAATGCACTCGCCATTTGATCTACCTCCATTAATTTGGAACATCTACGGAACCTTTACAAATCTGTTGGATTTATATGCTGCATCTGATTTCATCTACAACTGCACTCTTTTCGTCCATATCTGCTACTCGTTGTCTTTCGTCTCTTACTCTTAAGTCATGACAGTGTAAATACTTGTACTCTAACTGCAACTCTTAAGTCATGTCTGCTAGGTCATATTTACTTCGCTCATTTCGTAAATCTGTTTTAGACTTGTGGTTCCTTCAGCGGGGGGGGGAGGGATAGCTCCGCCCTTCTTCCCCTTGGCGCTCATTGGTTCTTCTGAAACCAATGGCATCACTTCACAGCCCCTCTCAGCCCCTGTGACCTGGCACACCTAAATTTATAGCATTTGACCTAAAAGTTCAAGTTGTCGTAAAGTTCGGCGAAGGCCAGACTCAAGCTTTCTTTTCCTGAAAGGACACCATAAATAATCAAATAAAAATGTCTCATGTGAGAACAATTTCTGGTCACACAAAAACATTTCTAAAAATGTTCTCTCCCGTGCAGTAGAGCAAAATGTGTTTCAGGGTCTCCTCTTCAATAGAGCAAACAAGGCAATTAGAGCCATCAAGGTAAAATCTATCCAAGTAGTCCTCTTGAATAGGTGAGCTATCCTAGCCTTAGCAGAAAAAGTGGAATCTATTTTAGGGATTTTTCTGAATAATTAAGATGATTTGGATACCTTTGGAAAAGAAAAACGTGACGATTAATTCAAATTTTATCCCAAGAATCACACCATAGTACACGAACTTCTCTTTTGAGAGATTTGTTAAGTTATTGACTGAACTTAAAGCAATTACTTTTTCTAAATATTAAATATTTAAAGATATCCTGATTTATTAAACAAAGAGCTGCAGTATTCCATCTAGAAAAGCTTGTCATACTTTTTCAGCTAAATTAAGTAAAGCCATTTTACAAATTACGTATTCTATTTTTTTATTCCATAAATCAAAGTTTAATTAATAACTGGAATTGAAAGAAGTATCGTTAAGTTTTACTTGCTGTCGGTATATCAGACTAGCTATTCGCATTTGTTATGTTTTCGAACTTGTTTCGACCATTAATAAAGCCTCGAGTCATAATTAATAATGTTAACTTAATTCAAAGTGCATTTGAAGAATAATATATTCCATAATTTGTTTAACCGTGTAGGGATTGCAATTTATCAAATTATGGGCCAATTAGTCATTACAAGTAAGGAAAACGTAGTTCACTAATTAAGCTTTTCCAACTTCTTTTATGTTTTTAGTGCTCATAAAAGCATAAATAAATCATTATTTTTTTTTCAAGGTTATAATTTATAGCAAAAGTTTTAATAATATTTTTTTTAATTCCAGTATTCTTATAAAAAAAATCTAAAAATGACCTCGAGCAATGATTTCTCATGAATTATTCAAAGGCACGCCTAGATACGTTTAGGTATGTTTATATACGTTTATGTACATCTAGGTGTAAGTCCTAAGGTACGTCTAGATGCACATTAAAAATTTCGATGTGTCCAAGATGGAATTTTCCTACATATTAAGCAATTTTGATATTATGGAGGAAACAATAACACAAATTAGATGTTTCTTTTCACTGGGTCTAGATGAGAATCGTTAGGGTGTGTTCATTAAAATTGATATATACATTTTTTATAAATATCGTTTGATTCTTTCGAGAGCTATCACGCTCCTTGTCTAAAAGGGCAATTTTCAGCATCTTGTAAATGACCAGGGAAAACTTCTTAAATGCACTCCCCAACACTGCAGTTATGAAGTATCTTTGATACACCAATTTCAGGTGGAATTGTTTGGCACGTGTTGCACCTTAAGAAATATGTAATATACCGCTTCTTTATATGTAAATTTTAAGATGCTTCTAAACTAAAGATCAAAAATGCACCTTAAGATTAACCCTAAATTGCTTCATTTAAAATATAAACCGATTGAGTAGGTGTACACCATTTTCAACTGCAGTTAAACTAAAAAGTTAAATATAACAAGTTAGACAAGTTAATAGTTAGTTATAACGTATTTGTAACTCAGTTATAACGCATGATTTATAATGTATATTACACACGTATTTGGTTGGAAGGCTATTATACGAGTATGTGAAGTATAACTCTGCTCTTTTTATTCGATAGGGTACTATAATGCTTCTGGTGATCCACGGGGATCGGTGCTGGGACCCTTGCTTTTCATTTTGTTTATTAATGATCTGGCCGATATCTTTGATTTTTGTTTTCTTTTAGCTGATGACGTCAAAATTTAAAAATATATCTCAACATATTATGATACGGTAGTATTGCAATCTGAACTTTGTAAATTATATAATTCGTGTATCACTAATCGATTGTTCTTAAACATCGATAAGTGCTTTATCGTAACTTTTACTCGTAGGTCTAATATCCGGTTGTGTGTGATTATGAAATTAATGGTAGCTTTATCAATAGAAAAAATAATATTTCCGATCTTGGAATTATGTATGATTCGAATTTTACTTTTAATATGCATATACAGGATATTGTTAAAAGGACTTCAGGAAATTGGACTTCTTGAGGAGAATGTCTAGGGATTTTAGCGATACTTCTGTGTCTATTTTGAGTGTGTGGTTTGAAAACCATAATATGATTATGCTAATAGTAGAATTAAGAAGGTTCAAAATAAATTTTTGAGCTACATTTGTTATACGGATAATGGTATTTGCAACGGTGATATGTCTAATACTTTACTCCGGACCAACAATGGTATTAGATCTCTGGAATGTAAACGGTTGTATTTTGTCTTTTTGTACTTTTATAAGTTAATGCTGTTGTTGTTACTTATGAACTCCTGTTCGGAGGAACCGAAACAGGACCAGTGACGCAGGAAGAAAGAACGACATACTAGACGAGAGAACAAAGTTTATTCCAAGAAAGCATCACTGACGAAGGTCGGAGATGGTGCAGCTCCACTTTGACGAGGGCCCAGAAAGCGGAAGTCTGACTTTATCCTCAAGAAACATCCATGCCTTATTCGGGATTCGAACCCGAGCCCCTCATGACAGCAGTCGAAGACGCTATCCACTTCACCACCGGGGCGGCCTTATAAGTTAATACATCATAATATTGATGTCATATGTATTATAAGTTAATACATCATGTTATTGATGATATAATATTGACTTGCTAAGTGAAATTAATATCTATGTGCATGCTTATAAGACAAGAAATAGGTGTGTACTCTTTGAAGGTTTCATGATAAAAAAAATTTAAAAAATCAACCTATAGCGCAGTTCGTGAGAGTGGTCAATGGGTTACCTTTTGGTCTTGGCATTTGTAGTGATCAGTCAAAGGTTTTTAGATCTTGTTTGATGTGAATTATAATTGTGTTTGAATGTATAAATTTTTTATCTGTGTACTTTTTATGTGTGCTTATAGGTATATTTGTTGTGTTTTACCCTTCTCTGTAATTGTGCTTGTTGTGCTTGTTGAGATGTAAAATAAATAAATAACAAGTTAATAGTACAAAATATATATACATTTAAAGAAAACAGTATAACTGGAGTTTTTATTTAGTGAGAGTGAGAACATTAAAACAGTATTTAGCCATTACCATTGAACCAGTGCAATATATGTGTTCCATCTAATTCATAAACAAATTGACCAAATTTCATAAACATTTATGGATAAGTTACTTGTGGGTTACCCTGGTGCTGAACTGTACGATTCGGGATAAAAAAAACCTGCCTTTTTTTGTGAAATGGCGCGTAAAAGTCATATGTATTCACTTTAGTTTAAAAAAAAATAATTTGTCAAATTTTCACAAAATCGGGAAGATAAATCACTTGTGGTTTATAATGTTGCTAATTAGACTGTGATATGATTCGGAAAAAAATAACCTGGTTTTTTTTGCAAAATGACCCGTTTAAAAATAAAAAAATCTATATAAATAAAATTGAAAATCTGTCTATCTGTCTGTCTCATCATCACGGAAGAACGGCTGAACCGAATGTAATGAAATTTTAAAGATAGTCTTGAAATAGCCTCACGTAAAATTGAGTCCATATTTCGAATTTCTAAGACCGCGGATTGTCTAGAATTTAATCGAAAACGAACAATTAACGCTTTCATATAGATACCACTATGCAGACGATATATTTTCCACCAATATATTTGAAGAAAATGATATCATATCGATTAGCCACGGATTTAAATCCAATGTGTTTATTTGGCAGACGATTTTTGTTAAAACTTTTCCGATTTATGTAATAAAGATATCTATCTATATAAATAAAATTGAAAATCTGTCTGTCTGTCACTTTGTTTGTCCCGTCATCACGGGAGAACGGCTGAACCGAATTAAATGAAATTTTGTGGATAGCCTGAAAATAGTTCCACTAAAAATTTAGTCTATGTTTGGAGTTTCTACGATCAGTGGTTCTCGAGATATTAGTAAAAAACGAAATTTTCGTTTGTCTCATCATCATGGAAGAACTGCTAAACCGAATTTGATAAAATTGTGTGGATAGCCTCGAAATAGCACCCCATTAATTTAGCTCAAGTTTCGAGCATCTAAGACCAGGGATTGTCGAGATATTAATGAAAAAAAAAACTTTTTCCTAGGAGTTCCACTCTCTAACTCCGTGTTTTATCCAAACGAAAAGCTTGGAAATCGTTTGAAAGTGAATTAAAACTTTATCTCTGAGTTTGATGGGAGATTTTTTGCGCCAATTAGTCACTTTCTGAAAACATGAATTGTATGAAACATGATTTAAATTGGAAATCTATCTCCATGGTTTATATTTCACAAGCTTTTACTGAACAATGAAAAGTATAAAGAAATCAAAATGGTTATTTAATTTCGCAGTTTATGAGGCAGATTCTATCTTATATCATGTTGCTCAGAAATGCAATTAAATTAAATCTGTCTGTTAATTTTAATTATTATTTTTTGGATTTGAATAATAAATAAATGGATATAAAAATATATTTTAAAGAAAAACGATTTGATTTTTCTTATAGCATTTTTGACTGGATAATATCAATTACGGTCTTCAGGTTTAAACGTTATTATTATTGATATTATCGGGGATTATTGATTCAGGGATTATTGATATTTTCAAGTTATTACGCAAATTTTAATTACGACAAAAATTGTTTAAACTCATATATTGTACTTTGTACGGTAATCGTTTACAAATACACGGGTAAATCTTCTAATCTACGAGAATATAAGTAGTACAGGTATATTAGCATATGTTTTGATATATATTGACATATATTGGAATCAATTATGACCTTCTGGTATAAAGAGTACGGATATTATTGTTATTTTCAATTTATTACGTCATCTCTTTGATTTAGACAAATATTTTTGAGACTCATATTGTAATACTAATCTTCTACTAACACACTGGCATATTTTCTAATCCGTAACAATATAAGTAGAACGGGGTTGCATATATTGATTCAATTCTTTTTTTTGTAAATTGCTTACAAAAGGGGGCAGGATGTTTTATTCTTCAGATCTGCCCGTGAAGATAATTTTGCAGAGAAGAGATATTCTTAAACTTCTCTTTAGGAGCAATAAATTTAATTCTTTAACAGAATTTGCAGATGATTGCGAATTATTAGTTTCTTTATATTATATACTCCGTACGAAGAACGGGTATGCTGCTAGTATAATATAAATTTTACGGATACTGCTTTTCTTACTGGATTATATCAATTATGATCTGCAGGTTTAACCATTATTTTTATTGATATTTTTGGGGATTATTGATATTTTCTTTTCATTTTATTACGTCATTGTTTTATTTTTGCAAAAAATGTTGACATTCGTATATTGTACATAGTATAGGTAATCTTCTACAAATGCACGGGTATATCTTCTAATCTACGGGGATATAAGTATTACAGGTATATTGGCATATATTTTCTCATATTATGGCATATATTGGAATTAGTTACGGCCTTTATATTTAAAGATTGCGAGATTATTGATATTTCCAATTCATTACAGTTTTATTTTTACAAAGAGTTTAGAAAGTCATATGTTGTAGTGTGTGTAATGTTCTACTAATACATGGGTATTCCTTTAATATTCTCGAATGTAAATAGTACGGGTCCCATAAAATTTTAGCGCTTTTATTTTCCATATATTGATTGAATTTAATATTTTTTATACATTTGTTTACAAATGGGTCCAGGACGTTTTATTTTTCAGATCTGCCCGTGAAGATAATTTTCCATAGCGATTTTTGTATAGCGATAATTTTGTAAATATTCTTAAACTTCATTTTAGGAGCACTAAATTAAATATTTTAATTGAATATTTTTATCAACAATGCCATTTAGTATACTATTGGCATTTGCACATGACCGTGAATCTTAAGTTAATTTATATTATATACTCCGCACGCAGAACGGGTATAAAGCTAGTATACAACAAGAAAGATCAATCATGTTTAAAACCTTGATTATGAAACACTTTCCAACTTCAATGCGATTTTATTTAAACATCTCTAAAATGTATTGCATTCCTCAGTAATATTTTTAAAATTATCATAATACTACAATAATTTATTATATTTGAAAACTTCATCGAAAACAACTGAAATTCATTCAAATGACGTAATAGAATAAATAACACGCCTGGCGCTCTCTATAAAAGCAGCATTTCATTCATAAACATTTTCCCATTCATTTCATTCATCGCAGTACTAAAATAATTTATTTTATTTAAAAACTTAAGACCATGGAGCTACAAGTAATTAAAATCTATGCTTAAAACTTCATCGAAAAAAATCCTCCTTTTCTCTGTAAAATCAATGAATATTTCATTCATATCAGCTATGCAGACTCCATGAGCTAAATAATTTTGCGTTAAAGAAATACAGCAATTCTTATACAATTCATTCAACATGTTTTGCTGTTTACACTTTACATAAGTGAAAAATAGGCTTCATTGTAGAAATAATCAAATTTGGATGATCATTTAAACTCAAATATATTGTAATTGCGTTGTTTCAGTATGTAGATGCACATTATTTAAGCAAAAATAAATCGGTTTTAGGACGTATATAACACTCAAAATGAATTAAAAAGAACTTTAAAAATCACGATTTTGAGACAAGATGGATGCCATATTTCATTTTGAAGTGGGTCACGTGATCTGTTCATATCATGGTCACGTGATCGCTTCATATAAGAGGTGTAATTATTATTTTAATTTTTATTTCAAAAACTGCTGAATATATTTTGCTGAAATTTTTTTTATATACTTTATGAAATAATTTGAATATTACCTAAAACTTTCGAAGCAATTTGTGAATTTTAAATCCGCTTAAAAATGTTTGAAAAATTAGGTCCCATTGAAATTCCCCCCTAAAATTTCATTCTGATTAAGTTATTTTTACGGCAATTATCGTGCTAACGGACAGACAGAATGAACAAAGCCATAAACACTTTTCAACTTTGTTGTAATGTGTTAATAAAAGACTACGAATGCTCAAATGTGTCAATTAAATGCTTGTTTTACACATTTCTGACGATGAAAATAATAAAGCCAAACTCATTACTCTTGTATTAGCCAGTCACGAGATAGTTTTTTTTTTTTTTTTCAAAATTTTTGTTCTGCCGCCTTTGAAAATACGTACCAAATGGAAAAGAATAAAATCTGATGTGGTCAACACATGACTTTCCTAATATAATGTAATGAATTTACTACTTTTACAGTAAAAAAATAGGTTTTTCTTATAGTAGATACTTATATTCTTTCCAAGATATTGAATTTTCGACGATTAGTCGTCATCATCATTGATGTAGCGTCATTTTTATCCATTTGGCGAGATTTTTGTTAATTTGGCAACATTTAAAAAAGTCGCGAAGTTGGCGTCATTCCGCCAAATTCGTCGCCAAATTATCGCCAAGCGTTATGGATGGAGAAATAAACTGTTCTTATAGCAGATAAATGACTATTGGCGTTCAAATACAAAAGTATTACTCAAAGTATCTTTTCAGTGAATGCAACGAGCTAGATCCACGAGAATGATGTCACCAAATTTATCACATGATATTACATATGAAAAGTGAAAATGTTTCTTAAGAGTTAATATTTTTTTTTAATTTATGGGATTTTTTGATAATTTTCTTTAAAAAATGTGCAATATCTCAAAAACGGCTCATGCTAGCGTTCTAAAGTTTATGTCGATCGTTTTTAAGAAAAAATTACAGAAGAAATTTCTATTTCTGTACCTTTATTAAAGCTTTTGACTTTTTGATGATTTTTTCAAAATTTTACTCGAAAATTTAGGAGGGTTCTGAATATTCGATTACGTTTAAAAACAATAGGCTTCTAGTATTCATGGATTGTGAGTTTTGTGCCAAATTTCATTCGAATCGCTCTATTTGTTCGTGAGATATCGTCTCCACAGACTCACTGACACACACACACACATACACACAGACCTCACTTCAAAATGTTTTATTCGTGATCAGGGGTGCTTGAAACGTGCTCTCCCGTCGAAAACTGGAATTCGGATTTTCGACCCCGTCACAATACTTTCCTTATACATTAGGAATATAAGGAAAGTAATAAATTAAATAAAAAGTGCAAATTCAGTGTAATTTCAAAGAAGTATGCGTGTTACTTTGAGCAATTAAACTCAATTTAATGAATTACTAAAGAAATAAAGAGAAAGTGAATTTAAGTTTGTACAGAAAGAACCGTTCTGCCCACTTCAGATTTTTTTTTGTTCTAGTTAAGATTCATTAAGTACAAATAGACGTTAATTTCATTGGAAACATTTGGAACATTTTCTATATATAGGTATTTTATAGGTCATTATAATAATTGTTATTATGATATTTATTATGAAACTGCTCTCAAATGTTTAGTCTAATTCTTTTTACTTTCCTTATATACATAATGAATAAGGAAAGTATTGTGACGGGGTCGAAAATTCGAATTCGAGTTTTGACGGGAGAGCACGTTTCAAGCATCCCTGATCACGAATCAAACATTTTTGAAGTGATGTCTCTGTGTGTGTGGGGGAGCTGGATTGGTGTGTGTCAGTGAGTCTATGGAGACGAGAACTGACGAACGAATGGACCGATTCGAACCCAATTTGGTACAAAAATCACAATCCGTAAACACTGGAAGCCTATTGTTTTTATACTCAATCGAGTGTTCAGAACCCCCCTAAATTTTTGAATAAAATTTTGAAAAAATCGTCAAAAAATCAAAACTACTAATAAAGTTACGCAAATAGACATTTCTTATGTAATTTTTCATTAGAAAACGATTGACATAAACTTTAGAACGCTAATATAAACCGTTCTCGAGATATTGGGCATTTTTCAAAAAAATTATCAAAAAGTCATATAAAATAAAAAAATATTACCTATTGAGAAACATGTTCACTTTTCATATGGAATACCATGCGATAAATTGGGTGACATCATTCTCGTGGATCTAGCTCGTTTCATTCATGAAAAAAGATACTTTGAGTAATACTTTTGTATTTGAACGCCAATAGTCATTTATCTGCTGTAAGAATAACTTATTTCTTCGTCCATAACGCTTGGCGAGATTTTGGCGACGAATTTGGCGGCATGTCGCCAACTTGGCGACTTTTTGAAATGTTGCCAAATTAACGAAAATCTCGTCAAATGGATAAAAATGACGCTAAATTAATGAAAATGACGACTAATTGTCGAAAATTCGATATCTTGAAAAGAATATTAGTATCTACTATAAGAAAAACCTAATTTTTACTGTAAAAATAGTAAATTCATTTCATTATATGAGGAATGTCATGTGTTGTCCACATCAGATTTTTACTTTTCCTTCAATACATGATAATGTATAGGGAAAGTATTGGAATAGTACTGAAAATCGCAACTCGAGTTTTCGACGGAACTACACGTTTTGGGACCTCTAGAATACGAAAAAGCAACTTTTAGAGTGACGTCTGGGAGTGTGTGCGTGTATGTCTGTCTGTCTGTTAGTCAATCAGTGTGTCTGTCTGTCTGGTTGTCGGTGCCATTTATGTATCCACTCTAACTCACAAACTAATAGACCAAATTGCATAAAAGTTGGTAAGTAAGTCACTTGTGGGTTACCAAGATGCTGAATAGATTTTAGTACAATTCGGGATAAAAAGCTCTGTCTTTTATTGTTAAATGGTCCGCAAAAATTGTCTGTATTTACTCTAACTGAAAATTCATTTGACCAAATTTCGCAAGTATTGGCGGATAAGTCACTTGTGGGGTACCCTGCTGCAGGTTACATTTTGATACGATTAGAAAAAGAAAAATCTCTCTTTTTTTACAAAATGGCTCGAAAACTAACCCAAATCTAAAATAAAGGGCAATGTATGCCCAAATGTATCAATTAAATTCTTGTTTTGTACTTAATTTTTGACGATGAAAAGAATAAGACCAACTATATAGCCACTAACCAGAAATAATAAGACCAACCCCATATCTCTAGGGCTAGCCGTTCTCGAGATATTAGTCTTTTCGTCGTTGTGCTACCCAGATTTAGAGAATAAGTCCAGCTACCAAATGAAAATGAAAGCTGAATTAAAAGTATAATTTCAATTCATTATCCGTGTTATATATTGCAATTAAACTCAATTTAATGAACTATTAATGAAATAAAAAGAAAATGAATATGGGTCTGCAGGGAATGGCATGTGCTGCCCACATCATATTTTTTTATTTATTTTTAATGCGAAACTAGATATCTCCATGCTTTAGTTACATGATTCTTAATAACAAATTTATTTTACCCACAAAGAAGGAAGAGTTGAAACTTTTGACGAAATATTCTTCATAAATGTCGTATTATAAAGAGATGAGAAATATAGAATTTCTACGAAGATTATGCAATCGATTTCGAAAACTTCAGCGTCTTGAAAAATGTCCTAAAATAAAGTAATATCATTTACAGTGACCTTAATTAAGTTGCTTGAAGAACACCGAGCTGCCAGATAAGTTTCTATGAACTGTGGCTGAGACGTGTATTAAATCAAATATTAATAACCGAATTCACAAATAAACTAATGATAGCTTAAAATAATTAATTATGCTAATATATCTCACTCGCAGTTGGCAGAATGTTTATTATTTGAATACATAATCGTAAAATTTTAATAAATGGAAATTGGAGGTAAATATGGTATGGTGTTAGAAATAAATGTATTAGAAATATATGTAGATATTTTTTTTTTATTTTACTGGTATTTAAGTCTGTCAAACATAGAAAATCTAACACTCTTCAAAATTAAATTGAGATTTATTCAAACACGTTTTTATAACAGTGTTGTTGTTTGTAACAGTGACGCATTGTGTTGAAATTTGTGGTCTTAATCAAAAGCCGTCTAAGTTTCTATTTCACCGTTGTTACCATAAATTTCGAAATTTTCAACCTTTTAGGTCATGGAGGGGTTTCTGAAGGTCATAGAAAGTGTTTTGAATTCCCTTACCATTTCCTGTGCTCGTGTATATGTGCATAAAAAGTTTTGGAACAATTTACTCGGAACAATTATATATATACATATACATACATATATATATATATATATAATACAAAAATATATAATAATACATATATATATATATATATATAATACAAAAATATATAATAATACATATATATATATGTATTATTACATATATTTTGTAAAATTGCAATATATTTTGCAAATATTAATAACCGAATTCACAAATAAATTAATGATTGATTAAAATAAGAATAATATATATATATATATATATATATATATATATATATATATATATATATATATATATATATATATATATATATATATATATATATATATATATATATATTTTAAGAATTTTAATTTACTTTTATTATAAATACCAGAGATTGATCATTTATTGAAAATTGTCTGTAGAGCAAATGTGAAAATGAAATGGTCTGAACTGAAAATTTGAAATCAATATTGACTATACGACAAGCTTGATAAAGTTATAAATATAATAATATAAATAAAATAGGTACAAAATAGGTATGAAATACCCCTCTTTCTCTCTTCCATATATAAGGTAAGCAATTGGAAAAAGAATTACATGCGGTGAAATATTGGAGAATATAATCCCTTAAGTACGCCCTAATATTAAAATTTACTTTATATTACTTTATGTTATTTATTATATATTATATATGTAATACAGGTACTTAAGCTACTAATCCCTTTGTTCCCTGCATAAACATACATAGTGTAAATGCATGAATATTATATAAGGTGAAAAGTATCAAACAGAAAAATTTGCACATGGAGCTAGGCCTTTCTGCAACCCACAATTTTTTTATATATATGAAAATGAATATAATTGAAAAAAGTGCGAAGCATTTCCATAACCATGTACATTATCAAGGACCATACCTGGTTTGATAATGCAGAAATTTTACGCTTCTGTATGCATAACTGTAAATTGTATTACAGAAATTATACACATGGCCGGACGTAGAAGAATGTAGATATGGATCAGATATAAATATGAAAATAATCAAATAAACCAGCCTTGTAATGTTAATTTTATTAGAAAGCAATGTAAAATTCAAAAGATGAAAAATAATAAGAATAAAATAACACAAATTGAGTTACCACATGTTCTGGAACTATTGGGGTGTAATAGAGACATAGTAATGTATATATATATATATATGCAATATATATATAATACACACACACACACACACATATATATATATATATATATATATGCATATATATCTTTATATTTTACAAATGTAATGCAATTTAGTATACTACTAAATAAATAATAAGCATATAAATATTCGAAATGTTGGCGCAAAGCTTCCGAATTCAATCAAATACGAACATAGCTATCCGAAAGAAAATTGGAATACAATACAAATTGATGAGTGAGGTACCACAAATTGGCTGGGGATTGTGACCACCACTCCCCGGTTAAACATACTTTACGCCGCGGCAACACTCCTGGGAGCCGGTGCATTACCCATTAATGATATAAAATTAAAATACAAAACCTCACAATAAAAAATATAAGACTTACTCACTATAAGAAATATATACTACAATTAGACACTACATTAAACTGCTTAAAGACTAGTACTATATAAATACGCACCTTTCCGGAACTAAATACTCTGAACGAGGTGTTTTTCCCTTAGTTTTATATTACTGTTTTTTGAAATAATTGCATTTACTGTCAGTTACGATTAGGTTAAAAAAACTACTTGCAACTTTACATAGGAATCTTAGAGGATATCCTTATTTTATTGGTCCTGCAAAATAAATCCTGATATTATTATCACTATGTATTGTATTTGAACTTAATTTTTGACTTCTTATTAAGTAATTTAAAATGATGTTTCCGAACACATTTTTGTGTAGGCTTGAACTTCATAAAACTAAGTAATTAATATCAAAATTAATATCTTTTCTTTTATCTTATAATCTAAAGTTGGTATTGTTATTATATGTATCAAAACATAAATCCAGAAAGTTTAAACTATTATCACGATTGTGTGCAGTTTCTATTCTAGAAACTGCGCTCAATCATAATAATAGTTTAAATATAGTGAGTTTCTAGAATAGAAATTGCTAATCATGATAATAGTTTATACTTTCACAATCATGATAATGAATATTTGCACAATCATGATAATAGTTTATACTTTCTGGATTTATCTATTGATGCAATTAATAACAATGCGAACTTTAGATTATACGATAAAAAAAAAGATTTTTATTTCGACATTAATTACATAGCTTCATGAAATTCAAGTCTACACAAAAATGTGTTCAGAAACATCATTTTAAATTACTTAATAAGAAGTTAAAAATTAAATTCAAATACAATAGATAGGGATAATAATATCAGGATTTATTTTGCAGAGGCAATAAAACAAGGATGTCTTCTAAGATTTCTATGTAAAGTTGCGAGTAGTTTTTTTAACATAACCATAATTGAAAGTAAATACAATTATTTCAAAGACAGTAAAATAAAACTCAGTGAAAAACACCTCGTTCAGCGTATTTATTTCGTTCAGCGTATTAATGTACATGTTTATATAGTACTAGTTTTTATGCATTTTAATGTAGTGTCTAATTGTAGTATATATTTTTTATAGTGAGTAAGTCTTATATTTCTTATAATGAGCTCTTGTATTTTCATTTTGTATCATTATAGGATAATGTACCGGCTCCAGGGAGTGTTGCCGCGGCTTAGCGGGGCGCTTAACGGGGCATTCTTACCGGAGAAGTGGGGGTCACAATTCCCCCAGCCAATTTATGGTACCTTACTCTTCAATTTGTATTGTATTCCATTTTCTATTTGGACATATATATATTATATATATATATATATATATATATATATATATATGTATATATATATATATATATATATATATATATATATATATATATATATACATGTATATATATTTATATATATATACATATATATACATATATATAAATATATATATTTTTTTTCTTCCACATATAAATAGTTCCACATCTCTTCGTTTTCTCTTCTTTTAGTTAGGTACTTTTCAACTTGGCTTCGAGGTAAAACGCCTTCCTTCAAGACCTTCGAAACCTGATTGGTGTTGCTTTGCCCCCTCATCAGTGAATGTGGTTTCTGTGTCGGTCCTGATTAGATATTGGTTTGCACCTCCCCCTTGTTGACGTTGAACCCTCTGTCAGCCCACAGAATGGGTTCATTCCATTTAGACTTGGTGTCACACTTGCATGTTAGTTCCAATCTTAATTAGAATTTATAAACTAATGACCGACTTCATGCCAATTTCGGCTCCGTTACGTCGGGCCTATTCTTAGAACTCGATTCATACCGTTGTTTAACTGTTTTCTTATTTATGATATCTGTGGTCTCTCTTTTGTTTTACATGATCTAACCAACTTTTTAATGATTAAGAATATGCACAATATAAGAAAGATAATACTTATTTCCCCTTCCCTTATCAGAAACAACATTCGTTTTGAACTTAAATGGACGGTGGACGTTTAATGTTTTTTTATTTATTTATTGACTTAGAAGCGTGAAAAATTGTATAAATATTCCTCTTAACAATACTATGTACAATACCATTAAATTTTTCTTTTAAGTTTGTTATAATTTCGTATTTATTTTTAATTTAATTTTTTTTAACGAAAATTTGAAAATTTTCCTTGCATGCCATTTGTTCACATTTTTGATTAATTTTACATTATGATCACACAAAAACACATTATGAACAAATTTGGGTATTCATTTTTAAATCCCTTAGAATGTTAATTTTTTAAAAATATTTTTCTGCATTAAAACTTAATTTTCATCATTTAATTAGGTTCTTATTCACTTTTAATTATCTTAGCAAAGTCCAATTATGAAATGCATACCCAGTTTCATTAAAAAGTATGAAAGGTGTCTTCTTGCCAAATTGCGTGCATCTCAAACAAAAATTAGGACGCATGGAGCATTTTAAAAATGCAAAACCTTTCAAAATTCCGTTTCGAAGAAAATGCATTTAACCTTTTGCTTAAGGATGGGACAGCGTCCATCCCAAACGAAGAACCTCCCAAAAAGACAGGCATTTGACATACCTTATCCCAAACAGTGGTATTTGTCATACCTTATCCCAAACTACCTTATCCCTTCAACGTTTCTGTCGGCGATTTCCATGGACTTTTGTGCCTGCAAAGGGGGGGTTTAAGTCCATGGAAATCGCCCATGGAATTTAATGTCCATGGAATTTAATGTAGTTAAAAGGACCTCTAAAATTGAAACATATAGAGTATTACTCCCTGTACAGGGATTGTTAATACTGTGCGGAAATAAATAATAAAAATTATGTATTTAGTAGCCTTGAACGGTTTTAAATAATATTACCGCAAGTTTAGTAGAATTACGTACATGTGTTCCGAAAATCACCGTCAAAATTTATCTCTAAAGTGGGAATCTAACCAAATCTGAAAAGTATATTATTGATCATTCACGATCACAATATTTGTTTTTTAAACTATATTTATGTAGTTAGCACTCAATTATCAAAGAATGCATTTACAAATAGTACTTTATACAATAACAACTATTTAATATCTTTTAGAATAGATCTTGGAGACGGTGTGAGATCAGCTGTATTTATTAAAATATTTAAAAAAAGATCTGCGCTCGACCTGATTGTAATAATATGTATCTGGCAAATATCTTTTTGTGCATTTACACTGCATTAGAGATCACTGGTTTCGACTTGGGGCACATGGAATGCCTAATCTGGAGTTGTTTTCTATATCACTAGTTTTAACTTTAGACACAGCAAACATTTTATTGTTTCCCATTTCGGGGATCCTTTATACTGCGCGCCATCTTTATCACTCGAAGAGTCTTTTTTAACTGCTGCCGTCCTTTCCTTTGTTATCATAATTTAAATTTTAGATAGTTTCGAGGAAATACGCCTACCTTGTACCTAATTGGCCTAGCCTTTTATGACAGTTAGGACCGGTCCAGATTGGATTCCGCTTTATTGATGTAGATTGTTCGAGTCTTACCCGGAAGAACAGGTAACGCAGGGTGAAACAGACAGGCGGTTAACGCGCAGGTATTGCCCTCGGACGACACGAGTTTGATTTCCGACCTGCCCGAACTGCCTCTGTGTTCACGAGGAGTACGGGCACGTTAAACACGTGGGCAAGTAAGTCCTTCCGAAAGGTTGGTGGTTGGGTAAGGAGGATATGATCCCTGTGGATACAACCCCCACTGGGTTCCGGTTTAAATTGGGTGGCACTTCCCGGCCGTTCAAGCAAATACCTTACACCTTCGGGTAGGTCGGACGGTATGGGTCGAGTAAGGAGGTAACGCCCAGGTAGACATTGTGACTTTCCCATCTGATGATGTCATCACCGATTTGTGAATTCATGGGTCCTAAACCTCTATGAACTGAAATGTCAACCCTGGTGTCCGTTGAATCTATAACATGAGCACTAAAAATAGCTAATGTAAAATAAGAGTTGTAGACCCTAATGTGTTTCCTCAAGTGTCGAATTATCTGCTCCTATTATAATTATCTGCTCCTTTGTCAGCAATACCTTAAGAAAATATGGGTATTCATGTAAATGATGAATTTGTACACTGCCTTGGTAACAACATAAATGTTTTTAATTTTACGCAACCGCTTTAAACTGCACAGTAGCACAATGTTGACATTTGCAATCAATCTTGGTAATAATAAACTTCACTACATTTATATAAACTTATTAGCAGCATACTCGTTCTTCGTTAAAGAAACTTATAATTCGCAATCATGTGCAAATACTGTTAAAATACTGCATTTATTGCTCCTAAAGAGAAGTTTAAGAATATTTGTTCTCACTATGCAAAATTCTTTCCACGGGCATATCTGAATATACTCCGTACGAAGTTTTAACTGTTACTTTTTTTTTAGTTAAAACATTCTGGCCCTTTTTGTAAGCAAATTTACAAAGAAAAAAAGGAAATGAATCGATATATGCAACCCCGTTCTACTTATATTGTCGCAGATTAGAAAATATGCCAGTGTGTTAGTAGAATATTACCCATATTACAATATGAGTCTCAAAAATATTTGTCAAAAAAAAAAAACAGATGACGTTATAATTGAAAATACCAATAATCCCCGTAATCTTTATAACATAATGCCGTAATTGATTTCAATATATATCAAAATATTTGCCAATATACCTATACTACTTATATTCCAGTAGATTAGACGATATACCCGTGCATTTGTAGAAGATTACACGTACAACGTACAATATATGAGTTTAAACAATTTTTTCATAATAAAACAATGGCATAATAACTTGAAACTATCAATAATCCCCGAAAATATCAATAATAATAATGTGTAACTTGAAGACCGTAATTAATATTATCCAGTCAAAAATGCAATGTCAATGAAATTTATTTTATATACATATCTTTATTATTCAAATCGGAAAAGATTTAACAAAAATCGTATGTCGCTAACCCATTGGATTTACATCCATTGCTAAACCACATGATATCATTTGCTTCAAATAAATTGATGGAAATCATATCATCTAAATTATGCTATCTCCATGGAAGGTTTAGCGATATTTTCGTCAATTTAACGATAATTTAAAAAAATCGCCAAATTTATCGTCAAGTGGGACTGTAAAACTGATAGTACCATTTTGCGACAAATTGACGAAACATCATTAAAATACTATCCCCTAACAAAACACAATTAATTTCATTTATTAAGAGCAGATTTACCAATTTCGTGATATTTTTATAGATTTACAAACATATTTATCATTTTATTGATATTTTCGCTAAATGTGTTACTAAGTAGGATGGATAGACTGAACAACAAATGCTACCGAACCATCACTTCAATACTCACTTCTAAAACAACGAATTTAATTTCATTGATTTGCGTCGTTTTTATCGATTTGGCGACATTTCCTTCAATTTGGCAAAGTTTAAGAAAAGTTGCCAAGTTAGCGATTTTTCGCCAAATTCGTAGCTTTGAATTTGCAGATCTGAAGCACAAAACATCCTGATCCCGTTTGTATATACTAAATGCAAACACTAAAATTATATTAGAAGGTATACGCGTTCTAATATTTTTATGTTTCAACAATCGGATAAATGAATTTATTGGTAAACACAATATATGAGTTTATTAGCTAAGCACAATATAAAAGCTTAAAAACTCTGTCAAAATAAATGAAAGTGATGTACGCAGTCCGCAATTAATATAATTAAAAGAAAAATCAAATCTTTCTTTTCTAAAATATATGTTATATCCATTTATTAATACTTTACAACAAAGTAGAAAAGTGTTTATGACTTTGTTCAGTCTGTCTGTCTGTCCGTTAGCACGATAACTGCCGTAAAAATGATTTAATCGAAATGAAATTTTAGTATGTTGTTCAGACAGTCTATAAGACCTACGGGAATATAAATGAATAATATCACCCAATTAGTTTTGGATTGAACCCGGGTTGAAAAAATGAAATACATTGAGCCCTATGGGACCTAATTTTTCAAACATTTTTTAAGCAGATTTAAAATTCATAAATTGCTTCGAAATTTTTAGGTAATATTCAAATTGCTCCATAAAATATATAAAAAAAAAATCAGCGAAACATATTCAGTAGTTTTTTAAATAAAAATTAAAATAATAATAACACCTCTTATATGAAACGATCACGTGATCATGATATGAAAGTATCACATGATCCACTTCAAAATGATATATGGCATTCATCTTGTCTCAAAATCGCGATTTTTAAAGTTCTTTTTATTAACACTTTACAACTAAGTTGAAAAGTGTTTATGACTTTATTCATTCTGTCTGTCTGTCTGTCTGTCCGTTAGCATGATAACTGCCGTAAGAATGACTTAAGAAAAATGAAATTTTAGTATGTTGTTCAGACGGTCTGTAGAACCTATGGGAATATAAATAAATAATATCACCCAATTAGTTTTGGATTGAACCCGGGTTTAAAAAAGGAAATACATTGAACCCTATGGGACCTAATTTTTCAAAAATTTTTTAAGCGGATTTAAAATTCACAAATTGCTTCGAAAAGTTTAGGTAATATTCAAATTAAAAATAAAATCAAATAAAATATATAAAAAAAAATTCAGCCAAATATATTCAGTAGTTTTTAAAATAAAAATTTAAATAATAATTACACCTCTTATATGAAGCGATCACGTGACCATGATATGAAACGATCACGTGACCAACTTCAAAATATAATACGACATCCATCTTGTCTCAAAATCGTCCTTTTTAAAGTTCTTTTTAATTCATATTGAGTATTGTATTCGTCGTAAAACCTCTTTATTTTCGCTTAAATTCTGTGCATCTACATACTGAAACAACGCAATGACAATATATTTGAGTTTAAATGCTCATCCAAATTTGATTATTTCTACAACGAAGCCTATTTTTCACTTATGTAAAATGTAAACTGCAAAATATGTAGGATGAGTTGTATAGGAATTGCTGTATTTTTTTAACGCAAAAGAATTTAGCTCATGGAGTCTGCATACCTGATATGAAAGAAATATTCATTGACTTTACCGAGAGAAGGACGATTTTTTGCGATGAAGTTTTAAGCATAGAGTTAAATTACTTGTAGCTCCATGGTCTTAATTTTTAAATAAAATAAATTATTATAGTATTCTGATGAATGACATGAATGGGAAATTATTTATAAATGAAATGATGCTTTTTTAGAGAGAGCCAGGCGTGTTTATTTTCTATGACGTCATTTGAATGAATTTCAGTTGTTTTCGATGAAGTTTTCAAATATAATAAATTATCGTGGTATTATGATAATTCTAAAATTATTACCGAGGAATGTATCACATTTTAGAGATATTTAAACCAGGCAATTTATACTTTAATGCCGTCATTTGAATGAAGTTAATTTTTTTCGATGAAGGTTTCAGGTGTTAAATATAATAAATTAATGTAGTATTGTGATAAGTTTTAAAATATTACCGAGGAATGTATTGCATTTTAGACATGTTTAAATAAAATTGCATTGAAGTTGGAAAGTGTTTCATAATCAATGCTTTAAACATGACTGATCTTTCTTGTTCTTTTTACTTTTAAAGCATTTGAAATAACATTTCTATTATATTATAGTTTACAAATTGTAAATTGTAATGTAATCTGCATAAACCAATGCTAGAACTTTGACCTTAATGATGCTACATATCGACTCTAGTACGGGGCTTAGATTGAACGGAAATTTTAGAGTTCTATCACTTACAAAAACACCATTTTTGTAATCTAAAACAAAACAGTTAAAATAAACTTTAGCAGTTTAGTTTAACAGTTTTAAAGTGTAAAAATAACTTGTATGAAGCATCTAGTATGACGGATTGTAGGATGACTATACTAAACTTATACATATCGACCACAATGATATGTTGATAAAAAAAAACTATTAGAAGATGATTTACTATGAAAATAATGGAGCACGGAAGCAAACAGCAAACTATATATTTTAAACGACATGCACAAGAAATGAAAATATTGTTACATGCATAATGATAAGGTGATTGAGGTAGTAAGTATGATAGTAACTCACTAAAGCTGATTTGAATCAAAATATATTCAACAACTCTTAAGTTATATCAAATAATTTTTAGAAAATAAAAAGGCAATATTTTATATCATCGTATTCATTTACAGATCTCCCTAAAAATAAAACCTTCAAAATGGATTTTACTGAATAATATAAGGTGCACACCGAACTGAAATTATGATCGGATATGAAAGAAATTACCTGATATGAAAGAAATATTCATTGACTTTACCGAGAGAAGGACGATTTTTTGCGATGAAGTTTTAAGCATAGAGTTAAATTACTTGTAGCTCCATGGTCTTAATTTTTAAATAAAATAAATTATTATAGTATTCTGATGAATGACATGAATGGGAAATTATTTATAAATGAAATGATGCTTTTTTAGAGAGAGCCAGGCGTGTTTATTTTCTATGACGTCATTTGAATGAATTTCAGTTGTTTTCGATGATATTTTCAAATATAATAAATTATCGTTGTGTTATGATAATTCTAAAATTATTACCGAGTAATATATCACATTTTAGAGATCTTTAAACAAGGCAATTTATATTTCAATGCCGTCATTTGAATGAAGTTCATTTTTTTCGATGAAGGTTTAAGTTTTCAAATATAATAAATCAATGTAGTATTGTGAGAAGTTTTAAAATATTACCGAGGAATGTATTGCATTTTAGACATGTTTAAATAAAATTGCATTGAAGTTGGAAAGTGTTTCATAATCAATGCTTTAAGCATGATTGATCTTTCTTGTTTATTATTCAAATCGAAAAAATAATAATTAAAATTAAGAGACAGATTTAATTTAATTGAGTTTCTGAGCAACGTGATATAAGATAGAATCTTCCTCATAAAGTGCATTAAATAACCATTTTGATTTTTTTATACTTTTCATTTTTGAGTAAAAGCTTGTGAAAAATATACCATGGAGATAGATTTTCCATTTAAATTCATATTTCAAGCAGTTTATGCTTTCAGATAGTGACTAATTTGCGCAAAAATCCTCTATCAAACTCAGAAATAAAGTTTTAATTCACGTCGACGTGATAAACAAACGATTTTCATCCTTTCCGTTTGGATAAACCACGGAGTTAGAGAGTAGAACTCCTAGGATAAAGTTTCATTTTTCATTAATATCTCGACAACCACTGGTCTTAGAAACCCGAAACTTGGACCAAATTTATGGGGGTTATTTCAAGGCTACCCACAAAATTTAATTACATTCAGTTCAGCCGTTCTCTCGTGATGATGAGACAAACGAAATTTTCGTTTTTTACTAATATCTCGAGAACCATAGGTCTTAGAAACCCAAAAGGTGGAACAAATTTATAAGAGGCTATTTTAAGGCTACTCACATAATTGCATTACATTCAGTTCAGCCGTTATCTCGTGATGATGAGACAACGACATTTTCGTTTTTTACTAATATCTGGAGAACCACTGGTCGAAGAAACGCATACTATGAACTAAATTTTAATTGGGCCTATTTCTAGGCTATCCACAAAATTTCATCAAATTTGGTTCAGCCGTTTTCCCATAATGATGGGACAAACAGACAGACAGACAGATTTTCAATTTTATTTATATAGATTTGATATAAGAAATTTATGATCATGGTTGTGGGAAAAGCACATAAGTCAGTTAGGTTTTTGAGATGTCAAAAAAATGAAAACTTTAAACACTTATTAAATATTGCACGAATAGCAGTGGGGTAAAATTATAAATTACTAAAAATTATTATTTATTTAGCTCATAAATGCATAACAAACTCCATAAAAATAAAATTTGTATTCTGAAAACAAAACAAAACAAAAAATTAAATTAAAAAATGTTCTCCTGAAAGCATCAAAATTTTCTTTCCTCGATTTTTCAAAATACTTGTTTTTCACTTATGTGATTTTTTCCGTCAGCTCTAGATATTTTATGTATATAATGCTGAAGGCCTATCAGCAGCTGTAGAGCATTTTCGATTTTCATTCCTAGTGCAATAAAGTTGCTTTCGCTTTAAGGACATAGCCGAATTTCATCTGTATAATTTACATAGTAAATATTTATTACAGACTGAACTGAGTATATAACGCACGTGGTGTCAAATGTAAACAAATTATACAAGTATGTTTATCTGTTAATATTTTTTAAGAATTGATAATTTATAAGAATAAACGGATACGATTTTATACATTTTTTTTTTACTTTTAGTACTATCAGCTGTAAATTTTCTTTAGGAATAAAAATTGCTTATTTTGTATCCTAAACTGATTGTTTCACTTTTATTTGCAACTTTTTTGGTTTTCCTTTCTGAATGAAAATAGCTGATTCAGACTTTTAAACTTGTGGTTTTCTTTAAATTTACTTATTCATCCTTTTCGTTTGTAGTCCATCAGTTGTTGTTCTCAACTAAGTCGACATTTTTCGTATTGTGTTGTAATCCTGATTGAGTGACTGCTTTTTATTTTTTATCATGATTACTTATTCCTCGAATATTATGTGATATCTTTAAACAGTTGTCTTGTACTTGTCTAACGCTGTATTTTAATTTCCAAGTATTGGTTAGCCTTTTTTGCTAGTTATTTTGTAGCATTATGTCTATTAGTTTGAAGTGAGAACAAGTTATAAGAAAACAAGAATTCGTATAATTTTCCCTAATAATAGCTTAATCTGTTTATACATAAGTCAGGTATTATGTATACAAGATTTTTTTTTTAATATTCATTATAAAGAACGGTCTTTTTTAAACCGTCGATTGAAAGGAGATTGGAAAACTTAATTGAGCACGTAGTTTATTCAATTTTTTTATTATATAAAAATTACGTGTTTCCTTTCTGGTAGATGAAAAGAAGTATGTGATTTTTTTTTCCTGCATCCTTTCTATTAAAATTGCCAAAATATCGAAAAGTTATTACCCCTCCCCCCCATAAAAAAAGAAAAATAATTTTCACTCCTGTCATGACCTTAATTAACTGGCTTGTGATAAACTATGCTCCAAAGACCTTGTAGGATACATATAAGACATCTAAAAGGTAAACAATGATTAATCAAAAAGTGACTTTATGAAAGGTAATAAAAGTTACACAATTTCCGATACATTAACAGCGCTAATCTTATTTAATATAAATTAAAAACTCTTCGAGTTTAACATACATAAAATATAATTATTCGAGTTTGAGATTGTTGACAAATCAAAATATATTTCACTTTCTATGAGGTGTTTTAACATGGATTTGAAAATAATAAATCAGACAAAATTATTAAAGTATGTATCTTAAGGGTATTAATTGGATTGGAATGGTTTTTTATCACATTTAAAGCAAATATAGAAAAATATAACTATATAAACATTTGTTTGATGATTTAAACTATATATTTACAGTTGGTCAAAGATCAGGTAAATACCCAGTGTAATACGCTTGGACATGACGTATTTCGAGATAAAATTTTGAAATGTTGGGACATATTGATTTAGAATCCCAGAAAATAGATTTAAATCCCCCTGATAATCATAAAATACTATATAAGAAAACTCCTATATTTCTTTGCCTGTTTGTCTGTCAAGCATTCCGTAAGTTTGGCAGGCTTGGCTAGAAATTTGGTGATGAATTTGCAAAGCATTTCCAAAATGGTGACTTTGGGAACAATGAAAGAAATCACGTATTGATTTAATTATATGAACACAGCTATTAAGTGTATATGTTAAACAGAGAGCCGTTGCATTTCTCAAATATCGTTCAAGATACATGAGATACATGTTCACATATCTGTGTACATATAATAAATAAATATACATTAAAACGTATGCATTTTATATTTAAATCTCTACATTCAAAAACATACATAGTGAAACTGCAAGAAAAGCAAATTACTTTGTTTAATGAAAAGAAATCGTTATATTGTGAAGAAGTATTTTAAAATAATCGCGATCTTCTATATATTTATTACTAGCAGCATACCAGTTCTTAGTGCGGAATATACAATATAAAGAAACTTAATTTACAATTACCTGCAAATTCCTATAGTATTCCAAATAACATTGTTATTCAAAATATTCGATTAAAATGTTTAAATAAATGCTCCTAAAAATAAGTTTAAAAACCTCTGTTTTCTTTATGCAAAATTATCTTCACACTCAGATCTGAAGAAAAAACTTCCTAGTCCCGTTTGTAAGAAAAAATTACAAAATATATGAAATTGGATCAATATATCCCAAAATGAATGAAAGCACTTTGAAATTGGATGAATATATGTCAAAATTAAAGCCATAAAATGGTAAAGCAGATCTTTTAGTGTGGTTCAACAATTGGCTAAACACGATATATGTTTAAAAATGTTTGCCAAAATAAAGCAGATGACGTGCAAAGCAGAATAAAGCAGATGACGAATAAAGCAGAATACATTTGAGGAAAAAATATCGTCTGCATAATGATATCTCTGCGGGAGATTGTTATTTTATTAATATCTCAACAACCCCTGGGCTTATCAACTGGAAACATAGACTGAATTTTAAGTGGGACAATTTCAAGGCTACCCAAAAAATTTCATAAAATTCGGTTCTGCTGTTTTCCCGTGAAAATGACACAAACATATACATACAGATTTTTAATTTTATTTATATAGGTAAACTAATAGCATACCCGTTCTTCGTAAGGCGTATATAATATAAACATATTATAGTAAATGACATTGTTAATCAAAATATTCTGTTAAAATATTTAATTTAATGATACGTAAAATAAGTTTAAAAATCAATGTTCTCGCTATACAAAATTATCTTCACGGGCAGATCTGAAGAATAAAACATCCTGCTTCCGTGTATAAACACATTTCCAAAACATATGAAATTGAATCAATATATGCAAAATAAAAGCGCTACAATTGTATGGGACCCGTACTATTTATATAAGCGGATATTAGAAGATATAATCCGTATTAGTAGATTATATGTATAAATTGAAAATATCAATCAACCTGAAAGGAGTAATTAATTCCGATATATGAAATAATGAAAGCGCTAAAATTATATGGGAAGATATACCCGTACCAATTATAATGTCGTAGAATAGGAGACATGTCCATGTGTTAGTAGAATATTACTTGTATTACAATATGAGTCACAAAAATCTTTGCCAAAATAAAACAGATGACGTAAAAATTGAAAATATCAGTAATTCCCGTAATCTTTATACCAAACGGCCGTAATTGATTCCAATATATATCGATATATATCAAAATATATGCCAATATACCTGTACTACTTATATTCTCGTAGATTAGAAAATATGGGACTGATAGTACCACTGATAGAACTGATAGTTCCACTTGCCGTCAAATTGACGAAACATCATCACAATACTATCCCCTGACAATACAAAATTAATTTGATTTATTTAGTGCAATTTTATCAATTTCAAGATATTTTCATAGATTTACAAACATTTTTATCAATTTGGTGACATTTTAAAAATTTGCTAAAAGTAGGACGATTAGATTGGCAGACAAATGTTACCGAAACTTCCTTTCAATACTCTCTTTTAAAAAAATAAAATTAATTTCATTGATTTAGAGTCGTTTTTATCAATTTGGGGATATTTCCTTCAATTTGGCATCATTTCAGAAAAGTTCCCAAGTTATAAAAGTTATATCCCGCCAAATTCGTAGATCTAAATTTGTAGATCTGACGAAACCCGATCCTGTTTGTATATACTATATGAAAATACTGAAATTGCATTAGAAGGTATACCCGTTCTACTCTTATTCTGTTTCAGCAATATGCTAAATTAATTTATTCGCTAAACACAATATATGAGTTATTGGCCAGACAATATAAAAATTTGAAAACACTTTGCCAAAATAAATGAAAGTGATGTACGCAATCCGTAATTAATATAATTAAAAGAAAAATCAAATCGTTCATTTATAAGATATATTTTTATAAATTTATTTATTATTCAAATCGAAAAATAATAATAAAAATTAACAAACACATTTAGTTGCGTTGTTGAGCAACATGATATAAGATAGAATCATCCTCATAAAATGCTGATAATTACATAACCCTTTTGATTTCTTAATAATTATTTTTTTCATTGTTGAGTAAGAGCTTGTGAAAAAAAAAACGTTGGTGATAGATATTCCACTTAAACTCATGTTTCAAACATTCATGTTTTCATACAATTTATGTTATCAAATAGTGACTAATTAGCGCAAAATCTCCCACCAAACTCAGAAATAGATTTTTAATTCACTTTCGCGTTTTAAACCAGCGATTTCCACAGTTTTTCCTTTGGAGGAATCAGGGAGTTAGAGTGTAGAACTCCTATGAAAAGTTTCGCATTCGAATAATATCTCGACAACCCCTGGTCTTCGAAACTTGAAACATGAATTAAATTTTAAATGGGGCTATTTTAAGGCTACCCACAAAATTTCACCAAATTCGGTTCAGCCGTTCTCCCGTGATAATGAGACAAACAGACAGACAGACATATTTTCCATTTTATTTATATAGATTCTAATTTGCTTTAAAAGAGTTAGTTATATAGTTGTCTATTATATAAAAATTACAGTGTATGCAAATTTTGATTTTATTTATAAAATCCGATCTGGGCCGTCATAGATTACAAATTATATCGTCTAGTCCTCTACAGGATGCTACTTATATAATACCTAGCTCACTGAACAAAGTGCTTGTCTATGATTGGCGCAAAATAAGTATATTTTACTTTTACAGTATTCATTTTCAACATTTTAGCACTTCCGTTCGATTTAGAAATGAATGTATCCTTGTCCACTACTTGGATTTTATTCGATGCAATCCAAGTATTGAGTTTCAATAGAATATAATCTGCATTGCTGCTTGAAAGGTATAGAATGCTTTCGTCAATGTCCACTGAGAAAGGATTAGCGCTAGGCTTTTCAGGAGAGGAAATTGCATGCCATTTTAAGCGGCTCATACTTTCAGTTCGATTTGGATAATGGATTACGATTTGAAAGACTTGCTCAGATTTCAAATCCTGTGTAATCTGTGAATGAATGGAATGCATTCAGAGCTTTTGATAGTACTTTTGATGTACTTTTGACGTTTATATAAATACTTTTGATGCTTATAAAAGTACGTTTGATGCTTATGAAAATATTCAGCTTCGTATGAAAGTATTTGCTTATTCATAATGTCGATTATAATGATTCTGCTAGAATCGTTAATATGAGACTAGATTCCCATTAATCTGAAATCTATAGATCTATTTAATCCAAAGTTAGCCGAATATTTTATTTCTGTAAGATTCCTTCTACCAGATAACATTTTATAGCAAAACTCGCGAAGTGAAAATTGTTGACATAAATTCAGGTTTCTAGTAAAAATTAAACATCCTTATTTAAAGAGGCTTGATAATCTACTGTATCTAATATGTAGGATTATAGATTTCACCTAGCTGATTCCAACAAGTGTCTTGCTTGCTATTTGGAAGAGTAGACTCTGGAACATACCTTGTTCTTCTGCACGTTTTTAGAGAACTTTTTAGAACTGTTTTAACAAAAATTTGCGTTTCTTTGTCTATTTTATCTGTCTTGTATAATGTACCTTTTATGTCTATTGCTTTTTACTTTCCCTGCAATACATGGTAATGTATAGGGAAAGTATTGGAATCATGTCGAAAATCGCAACTCGAGTTTTCGACGGATCTATACGTTTCGAGACCTCTAGAATACGAAAAAACCATTTTTAGCGTGACGTCTGTGTGTGTGTCTGTCTGTCTGTGTGTCTGTGTGTCTGTCTGTCTGTGTGTCTGTCTGTGCAGATTTTGTATCCACTCTAACTAAAAAACTAATGGACCGAATTTCACAAAATTTTGTAGGTAAGTCACTTGTGGGCGGGGCTGGTGCTGATTAGTTTTGGGTACGATTGGGGATAAAAGAACCCGCCTTTTTTGTGAAATGGCCCGCAAAAGCTTGTATCCACTGTAGCTAAAAAACTAATGGACCGAATTTCACAAAATTCGGTAGATGAGTCAGGTATAGGTCACCCTGGTGCTGATTAGATTTTTGTACGATTCAGAAAAAAATAACCTGCCTTTTTTGGCAAAATGGCCCGCAAAAATTGCCAAAATCTAAAATAAAAAACTGGGTATACTCAAATATATCCATTAAATGCTGATTTAGTACGTAATTTTTAACGACGAAAAGAATAAACGTTTCGAGACTTCTAGAATACGAAAAAAATATTTTTATCGTGACGTCTGTATGTGTGTCTGTGTGTCTGTCTGTGTGTCTGTGTGTCTGTCTGTGTGTCTGTGTGTCTGTCTGTGTGTCTGTGTGTCTGTCTGTCTGTGTGTCTGTCTGTCTGTGTGTCTGTCTGTCTGTGTGTCTGTCTGTGCAGATTTTGTATCCACTCTAACTAAAAAACTAATGGACCGAATTTCACTAAATTTTGTAAGTCACTTGTGGGCGGGGCTGGTGCTGATTAGTTTTGGGTACGATTCGGAATAAAAGAACCCGCATTTTTTTGCGAAATGGCCCGCAGAAGCTTGTATCCTGTCTAGCTAGAAAACTAATGGACCGAATTTCACAAAATTCGGTAGATGAGTCACGTATAGGTCACTCTGGTTCTGATTAGATTTTGGAACGATTCAGAAAAAAATAACCTGCCTTTTTTTGCAGAATGGCCCGCAAAAATTGTCAAAATTTAAACTAAAAAGCTACGTATGCTCAAATATATCCATTAAATGCGTGTTTAATGCGTAATTTTTAACGAAGAAAAGAATAAAACCAACCCCATTACACTAGGACTAGCCGTTCTCGAGATATTTTAGTTTTTCGTACTTTCCCTTCACTACCTTTGAAAATAAGCCCGATTACCGAATGAGAACGAAAATTGAATTAAAAGTGAAATAAATTTAGTTAAAATAAAGAGAACGTTAATATAAGTCTGCAGGGAAAGTCATGTGCTGCCCACATCAGATTTTTAGTCTATAGAAGATATCGTGAAATCGGTCGCTATTGAGTCGGACTCACGTATCAAATTGTATTGCATTGTAATATGTAGGGTTGAATTGCTACTGCAGCAAACTTGCGCCCACACTGGGTTCCAATTGAAGTATTCGCCAAGCCAGAGGTTTTATCTATTGAGCTATTAAAATTACATTATTTTCTTTTATAGTTTAAGTGTACAGAACGGCTAAGGACTAAAAAAAATCTTGCAATTAGTATTAAAAGTAAGCTGATTATGGAAATAAGTGAAATAATTCAAATATTGTCGATTTAGAGACAGGATCATACAAACATAAGAATCTATATGGTTGTAGGAAAACTTCTATATTCACTCAAAATATGCTAAGTAGAAGAAACACTGATCAGTTCGCTTTTGAACCAGTTTCAGACTCGTAGTGCTAATGAGAATGTCACTTAATTCCAACAGGAATATTTAAAATCAATAAGTTAACATGAGCAAGATAATTAAGACAATTAAAGCTATAAAAGTATGAAATATAAAACAGTTTACTGACATTAGCAAGAAAAATGGAGTTAAATACAGTTGGAAGAGACTTAATAATATTTTAACAATAAAAATAGCATAATTAATATCTAAACGCTTTAATAGTAATATCAAGCTACAATTATTTCAGTTGATTAAGAAACGTGACACATAACGCATACTTATGCTTATTACTTTCCCTGCAATACATGGTAATGTATAGGGAAAGTATTGGAATCATACCGAAAATCGCAACTCGAGTTTTCGACGGATCTACACGTTTCGAGACCTCTAGAATACGAAAAAACTATTTTAGCGTGACGTCTGTGTGTGTGTCTGTGTGTCTGCCTGTCTGTGTGTGTGTGTGTCTGTCTGTCTGTCTGTGCAGATTTTGTATCCACTCTAACTAAAACACCAATAGACCGAATTTCACAAAATTTGGTAGGTAAGTCACTTGTGAGCGAGTCTGGTGCTGTTTAGGTTTGAGTACGATTCGGGATTAAAGAACCCGCTTTTTTTGCGAAATGACCCGCAAAAGCTTGTATCCACTCTAACTGAAAAACTAATAGACCGAATTTCACAAAATTCGGTAGATAAATCATTTGTGGGTTACTCTGGTGCTGATTAGATTTTGGTACGATTCGGAAAAAAATAACCTGCCCTTTTTTGCAAAATGGCCCGCAAAAATCGTCCAAATCTAAACTAAAGAACTAGGTATACTCAAATATATCCATTAAATGCTGATTTAATACGTAATTTTTAACGACAAAAAGAATAAGATCAACCCCATTACACTAGGTCTAGTCGTTCTCGGGATATTTTAGTTTTTCGTACTTTCCCTACGCCACCTTTGAAAATAAGCCCGGTTACCGAATGAGAACGAAAATTGAATTAAAAGTGAAATAAATTTAATTAAAATAAAGAGAACGTTAATATAAGTCTGCAAGGAAAGTCATGTGCTGCTCACATAATATTTTCTTTTTACTGCAGTCACAAAATTATTTAAAAGAATTGTCCAATTTACAATGATGGTTTTATTATCTAATGTAAACAGACTCTTCCTTATTTTGATACAAAGTTCTGACATATTTATTCTGCGATTCTGAAAAATTTCAAATTTTAAGTTTTGTCATTTCTTTCGCCAAGGTGTGATGTTCGCCAATGTTAATCTAGCTGTTATGTAGTATTGACTTAATTTTCAGCTTAAGAGGCGTTCTTTCACAGCAGCTCTTTAATACATATTTCATTATTCGGTAAAAAATGGATATCCTACAAAGTAAAATGATAAGAATTAGATATAATGCAAGTTTAATAGTAAATAAGTAATTTTTAGTAATTTAATAGTAATCTTTTAAAACATAATCTCAAAATCAAATGGTAATTTCTACGGTGAGATGCTGGTAAACTAAAATGACTACATATCAAATATGTTACTAAAGTCATGTGTAAGAAAAATCAGGTGTGAAATACACATGAGTCATGATATACAGTGTTATTAAAAATATAACAGTTAATAATGTCACTAACATTGATTATCTGATTTAAGGGTTATTTAGATTACTACTAGATTCTTATCATATCGAATGTGTTGGGTTGCGTTAGAATTTATGTAATTTGGGGGTTTGAAATTTACTTTTATTTATTTTTCCCTGGCTCAATATTCTTAATTTTGTAATATTTAAATAATATGTATTTGGTTTTTCAATTATTCATTAATTAGAATTTTTTTTTAATATTCTAAATTAATTTTCTTTATAATATTCTTAATTAAAAATGTTCCGTTTCCTAAATTAATATTACTTTTGATTTGTAAATTTGCATAAAAGATTATTTATTTGATTCCCTTTAAAATTTTCTTGAATTTGGTGCCTCTTTTTCCCATTTTGGTTAGAAATTCTGTTTGTTCCATAGTTTCCAGTTATTTCCATGTTCAGTGTGTTTCAAAATTTTCAGTGGCGGCCATTTTGGAAATCTTGGTTATGCGCCCTTTTTACCTCGATCCTTTTGTCTGATTTTCGCGTTCTTTCGAAATTCGTGAATTATTTTAATTGTCTCGCGTTTTCCAGATCGTCTGGTATCGGAGTTTTGATCTTTAATTTTGCAATTATAATTTCGGCAAGCTGATTTTAATTGCTGCCGTTTTTAACACTTTACAAAAAGTTAAAAAGTGTTTATGATTTTGTTCAATCTGTCTGTTTGCCTGTTTGTCTTTCTGTCTGTCTATCCGTTAGCACGATAACTGCCATAAAAATGACTTAATCAAAATGAAATTTTAGTATGTTGTTCAAACGGTTTGTGGGACCTATGGGAATATAAATGAATAATATCACTCAATTAGTTTTGGATTGAACCCGGGTTAAAAAAATGAAATATATAGAACTCTATGGGACCTAATTTTTCAAACATTTTTTAAGCGGATATAAAATTTACAAATTGCTTCGAAAATTTTAGCTAATATTCAAACTTTCCCATAAAATATATAAAAAAATTTTTAGCAAAATATATTCAGTAGTTTTTTAAATAAATATTAAAATAATGATTACACCTCTTATATGAAGCGATCAGATGACCATTTTATGAAGATATCACGTGACCCACTTCAAAATGAAATATGGCATCCATCTATTTTTACTTATGTAAAATGTAATCCTATCCATCCTATCTTTTACTTATGTAAAATGTAAACAATAAAATATGTAGAATGAGTTGTTTAAGAATTGCTGCATTTCTTTAACGCAAAATTATTTAGCTCAAGGAGTCTGCATAGCTGATATGAATGAAATATTCATTAATTTTACAGAGAGAAGGACGATTTTTTTTCGATGAATGTTTAAGCATAGAGTTTAATTACTTGTAACTCCATGGTCTTCAGTTTTTAAATAAAAAAAATATTAAGGTATTGTGATGAATGAAATGAATGGGAAAATGTTATGAATGAAATGCTGCTTTTATAGAGAGAGCCAGGCGTGTTATATTTCGATGGCGTCATTTGAATAAATTTCAGTTGTTTTTGATGATGTTTTCAAATATAATAAATTATTGTAGTATTATGATAATGTTAGAAACATTATCGAGGATAAAAATATTACGGAGGAATGTATCGCATTTTAGAGATGCTTAAACCAGGTTATTTATATTTAATTGACGTCATTTGAATGAAGTTCATTTTTTTCGATGAATTTTTAAGTTTTCAAATATAATAAATTAATGTAGTATTGTGATAATTTTTAAAAGCGGATTTAAAATTCACAAATTACTTCGAAAATTTTAGGAAATATTCAAATTATCCCATAACACATATAAAAAAAATTTAGAAAGATATATTCAGTAGTTTTTTTAAATAAAAAATAAAATAATAATGACACATTTCATATGAAGCGATCACGTGACCACTATGTGAAAAGATCACGTGACTCACTTCAAAATAAAATATGGCATCCATCTTGTGTCCAAATGGTGACTTGAAAAGTTCATTCTAATTCATACTTAGTGTTGTATCTGTCCTAAACTCGCTTTATTTTTGCTTAAATTCTGTGCATCTACATACTGAACTAACGGAATTACGATATATTTGAGTTTAAGGGATCATCCAACTTTGATTATTTCTACAACGAAGCCTATTTTTCACTTATGGAAAATGTAAATACCAAAAGATGTTGAATGAGTTGTACAAGAATTGCTATTTCTTTAACGCTAAATTATTTAGCTCATGGAGTCTGCAATATAGCTCATATGAATGAAATATCAATTGATTTTACAGATAGAAGGACGATTTTTTCGATGAAGTTTTAAGCATAGAGTTTAGTTACTTGTATCTCCATGGTATTATGTTTTCAAGTAAAAGAAATTATTATAGTATTGTGATGAATGAAATGATTTGAAAAATGCTTATCAATGAAGTGCTGCTTTTATAGAGGGAGCCATTCTTGTTATATTTCGATGAATATATAACGATTCATTTGAATAAATTTCATTTGTTTTCGATGAAGTTTTCAAATATAATAAATTATTGTAGTATTATGGCAATTTAAAAAATAGTATCAAGGTATCGTATAGTATTGTATTATAAAAATGTATCGCATTTTAGAGATGTTTTAACCAGGCAGTTTATATTTCAATGCCGCCATTTGAATGAAGTTCATTTTTTTCGACCAAGTTTTAAGTGTTCAAATATAATAAATGAAGGTAGTATTGTGATAATTTTAAAAATATTACCGAGGAATGCATCGCATTTTAGAGATGTTTAAATAAAATTGCATTGAAGTTGGAAAGTGTTTCATAATCAATGCTTTATGCATGATTGATCTTTCTTGTTACTTATCTCCTGGGTCTGTAAGAAAGCAGCAACATCTGTCCGATCAACATAGAATTCTCTGAACTGTATCAGTCTACTACCAAGCTTATCCAGTGATTCATCAATCCTTGATGGCCTCGAGGGGTGAATATTCTTCTTTAGAACATTTAATTATTCTGGTTTAATTTCAGAAATTAAAAATATGATAATTTAAATCCTTTAAAATTTAAATGTTAATAACCTTTTTCGAGAGAGCAATTTTCTAAGCCTTCTTGATTTATTGAGTCTGGTAAAATTCTAAATTTTTGAATTTAATGTTATACTGTTCATATTTTATGAAGGGATTTAAATCAGTTTTATAAATAAAGTTTTTATACTGATTCTTTAATTTAACTATGTTGATAATTCTAAAATTCTAAGTATGTCAGTGATTAAATTTAATTTAAACTTGTTAATTCTTCCTGATTTGCCTGCCAATGAGCAGAGTTTTGTAATTTGTTCTTTGAATTAATTTGAAGTATCAATTTTATAAACTAATTTTTTTTAAATAATTGTTATGTCTTCTTTTATAATTTTATACACAACAGGGTTTATGGAGAAAAACCCAGCTCATGTCACTCGTATTTTATTTCAAAATGGTCCTTTACAGAAAATTGCATTATTATTATTATTATTATTATTATTATTATTTTATTTGTGCTTAAATTCGTTGCTCAAGTTTTCCATTACCCTTCTGATTTTCGAGGAAATTTGATTCGGATGATTTCATGCCGATCATAATTTCAGTTCGGTGTGCACCTTATAATATTCAGTAAAATCCATTTTGAAGGTTTTATTTTTAGGGAGATCTGTAAATGAATACGATGATGTAAAATATTGCCTTTTTATTTTCTAAAAATATTTGATATAACTTAAGAGTTGTTGAATATATTTTGCTTCAAATCAGCTTTAGTGAGTTACTATCATACTTACTACCTCAATCACCTTATCATTATGCATGTAAAAATATTTTCATTTCTTGTGCATGTCGTTTAAAATGTATAGTTTGCTTCCGTGCTCCATTATTTTCATCATAGTGAATCATCTTCTAATAGTTTTTTTTATCAACATACCATTGTGGTCGATATGTATAAGTTCAGTATAGTCATCCTACAATCCGTCATACTAGATACTTCATGCAAGTTATTTTTACACTTTAAAACTGTTAAAATAAACTGCTAAAGTTTATTTTAACTGTTTTGTTTTAGATTACAAAAATGGTGTTTTTGTAAGTGTTAGGACTCTAAAATTTACGTTCAATCTAAGCCCCGTACTAGAGTCGATATGTAGCATCATTAAGGTCAAAGTTCTAGTATTGGTTTATGCAGATTACATTACAATTTACAATTTGTAAACTTTAATATAATAGACATGTTATTTCAAGTGCTTTAAAAGTAAAAAGAAAAATGTACATTTCTACTTTGAAACATTTTTCATTTTTTTATAAATATGTTTTTGCTGTAAAAACATGATCAGCTATAGAATAAATGTTATCAATTAAAATTTTTACATTTTAGTAGTAAGTTGTATAGATGTAGACTATTTTGACTAGGGTAATCTTCACAAGCTAGCAAGCACTCTCTAATATTAGAGATCATTTAGGATTGACGCAAAAATATTGGGCTTACACATGTAGTATCCGGATTAAATCCTTACCACACTTAGCAATTAACAGCTGTGTATTGCAAATTTCACAGAATTTAAATTTGTTCATGATGCTTGTAACCTCGTAAATTGTGCACTTTTCAACGATTTTCTCGGCTTCTGCCAAAGACAAACGAAGATGCTAGGATATCCGAATTATAAGTTCGGAGTCGAAGCTAGCTCTTGCTCTAACCTTATAATATCGGTCTTGTAAGCAAGAGATCCCGAGTTCGGTCCCGGCTCGGGCCTGCCAACATTCAACCCTACAAATCCATACTCACTGAACTACGACTATACAACCTAAACCTTTAAATTATTTTTGGTATCCATGTTGTATAACGTCAAATATGGTATTAATGTATTAAATATTGAAAAGCTGTCAAAAATATTTCTGATACTGTAACAGTGCAATAATTTCTACACCGACCTTTTGCTTTGAAACCATCACATATTGTCCGAAATAGACACTAAGTTAAAGCAAATATGTCACAAATAATATCAGGTACAGACATCAAGTATTCACCGTAGCAATTCTCTCGGCATTTTGGTAAATAATATATTGGTATTCCCTTTAGTAACTAAAAAAATACCAGAATATAATGACATATTCATGAGCAAACTGATAGATGCATATTATATTGTCTTTCTAGAAATTCAAGTAAAATACAGAAAAAATTTTTTAACGACGTTTCATATTTCAGTCTAAGGGAGAATATATTTGAATAAATTTCATAAAAATTATTTTTATATGTTTATTTTCCGCAAATATCCGCATATCCCCATTTGTGTATGTTATGCAAATTCTTAAATTGGCGATCTTGTGAATTATAGCATTTTGCTACTTTGGACTTTTTTGTGATCTTTAGCATTTTGCTACGTATTATGTTCAAACGTGGCTGTTGAAATCCAATTAATTTTTATTTTATTGTTGTTGGTCAACACTACTGAACTTTTTAGTATAATGTTTATGTGTCTGCTTTTCTCTGTATTCAGACAGGATTTTTATCGAAATACTTATGCTTTTTTAAAAAAATACCTGCCGAAGATGGCGATTGTTATAAAGCATGACACTATGTTTACACAATGTGCAAACACTGTTCATTCTCACCGGCTCGAGCCATAAATGAAAGGGAAGAAATAACTCATCTTAAGTCAAAGTGTACGGTGTAGATTTTTATTGCTAGCACGATGGATCCTCACAGATACGAAGGGGCAGTTCGGCTCCTAGGTATGAATAGCATGAGAGAGAGGTTATAAAATTCAACAACGGTGTGTCAAAATAAATGTCAAAAGAGGAACGGCAATTCTTTTGAAAATTATGGCCCCTGTGAAGTCATTCCGGGGTTCAGACGAGACCTCCTCCTGGCAGTTGGGAATCAAGACATTCGTAAAAATATGTATGCATACAAAATGAGCGTTATCCCAAGAATACAATGAATAGTTCGGGAATTGGTCCCACCTGTTCCTCGTACAAGTGCTACAACAAATGAATGGGAGAGAAAACTTTGCATTCCCTATTGTACCGCCCTTCGCGAAAAGAGAAAGGACCAGAACTTAAAAATGTAAGTCAGATTCCAATTTAATCACGTGAGAAAGGGTCTCATTTTCCTTCAGTTGCCCCGGGAGCGGCTCGAAGCCTATTCAAATATTTTGCTTTCAACGGGAATATGAAAACCTGCATCCTCTTCTATCCTGTAGCGGTAATCCAACACTTACAGCAGGAAACAGAACCTTATGCACTATTGTTGAGCATCATCTAGACACGTAGAGCTCTGATCCAGGCATGAATATGTATCAATGCTGTCCTGGGGCAGCTCCGTGCCAATAGAGCTGGAGTGGCATCAGACTATCATCGATAACCCTCATCGGACAGTGGGGGGTCAGCGAAGAAGCTGTGAGTTCGCCTTTTTCACCGTGCAGGGCCACACAGCTCTGGGAAAAGACAGGATACTACTAAGACATCATTTTTACCCTATACACTGCAGCTAAGCCATAACAAACATGTGAACTGTAAACGGTAAACTGAATCGGTGATACCTCAGTGGCTACGTCACTACAATTGAGAGATTGTACACTCTCGGAGTGTTTGTTAGGTACCAAACCAGAATCTCTACGCAGCAGACAACATGAATCATCTGAATGATGATGCAACCGCCATTGATTAGCCAGAATGGTGGTCTATGCACCTGTGTTATGATGCATTTCCACATTTTGTACTTAGCCCAGGAATGAAAAGGGGCAGGTGTAACATTTACTCAAATGTATATAATATGTATTGTGTTATATAGCGATACCTCTGCACAGACGAGATGGGACTTTGTGACGCCTTGGTTTGAATGCGCATTTGACATTTGTTGTAAATATTCAGAAAAGTTGTTGTAACAAAATGTCAAAGTTCAAGAGCTACAAATCTCTTGAAATTTATACCCCCTGTCAGGTGTGGCTCTCTTCGTGGCCCGACCTGGGACCACCCGGTGAAGAAACCCTCTGGTCCTTGAATTTTAGTGGAACGCATAGAAAATGAGCGTCGCTTTGCAGACCAATAGTGTGATGCGAAATTGTACCGCCCTTTTTATTGCACTTCGGAAACATCGAATGGGAAAACGGGGGATTTCCGCCCTAAAATTTTGTTCACCTCGTTTTCAAAAATTCTGGAGGGACTTAAAAAATGTGAAATTAAGACGCAATCCTGTTTTCATGGAGAAAGGTCTCCTGGTGTGTTTGTGCACTTGATTTGAGCCAATGCCTCAGTGCAATGCATTTTAGGCGTTATTAGTCGACACTTGTCGAACGGCAGCACATGCCAGCTTTCATGGAACCGGCGTCTTATACCTGACAAGGAGTCCTATACTCTAGGGTAGCGCATAACCTCCATAACCAACCATCTATCTATTTGGAGTCTATGACCGTTCGTAGCAATTTAACTCGGACGGGCTGTTTGTGAGGCAACGAGAAAGTCGCCTTTTGTTTCGCAGTGCTGACTCCTAACAGCGTAGTGGTGGGACCCCTTTGCACCCTTAACTACATCCAAGCCGTAGCAACTGCAAGGGCGGTAGTGACAGAAACGACCTACTGGCAGCGGCCTGCACGCATGTTCCGACATATAGGAATCGCTGGGCCAAACCCGACGTTAGGAGGAGGAGAATAAAGCGGACTGTGTGCCCATCTCCGGGAATCCCTGATGAAACATCGTAGTCTAGTAGTGCTGTGATCGCGTACTGAAATTCTACCCTCAACTGAAATCCAGAGCAGTGAATAGCCATCCATTGTGGAGGCATTGTTACAAGCAGCCATCTGAAGTGTAAAATTCTTCTGTATGGAGGTATTGTTGTTTATCTTTTGATTTTCAATTTTTAATATATTGTGTCAGTCTCAATTAATGTAATTTGAGCCAAGTGTTTAATATTAACTTTAAGCTTTGGGGATATTTGCCCACTGAACAAATTTTGAAATTATTCAATGCTATTTTTGGAAATTTTGAAAAGTATATTAATTAATCCATACACCCCGAGGTCAAACTGGGTAGACTTGAATTGATTGTAAGTGTGTATTTTATTATTAGTGTCAAACTGAGTATTTCATGTGTCCTTTTAATAAATGTGTTAGTGGCCACAAAATTTGACTCATTAATTAGTCTAAGCAATGTACGTTGATCCGTTCGGATCCCACTACAGATACATCGGCTGAGCTGGAAGGCACTAGTGGTAAGTAGTATTAGTGTACATTATTTCTGTATTTATGTGTAGAATTCACCTCACCACAACCTGTACAGTTTACACGGGATTCTACATCCACTGGCATCAGCAGTCGAGTACGTCCTTCGGACCGGGAACCAGCTGATCTAACCTGCATCGCCATCTAGTACGTCCTCCAGACAGTGAACCTCCAGTGAGACAACCTGCATTTGTACAGTAGATCTTCATAGCGGACCTTGATGTATAAGCGATCCCCTGTTGTACTCCCAATCCTCCGCGAAGGAATTCTCCTGAAACCGGGAGACTAGCATGTCCTGGTTCCCCCATCGCCTATCCCTGGCATCCTAAACATATTAACAGAGGTGGTTACTAAGGGCAAGGCAAGCCCTTACATCAATGTTGGAGGCATTGTGTCTCGAAATCCAATTGTACATACTAATATAAATAAAAGTATAGATAATCATATCCATAAGCTCTGCGCTTGAGAAAATTCCCTAGAAGTATAAATCATAAGTTCGAGTTTAGGTGAATTTAATCAATTATAAATTTTGATAATATAATCATCCGCTTAATTAGTATATCCTGAGGTCAAGATAAGTCTGATTTAATCACTTAATGCTTGTTTATTATTTAATTGCTCCAATAATTTATATATAATACAAGTTATTGGCCACAAATTATCTGGTTTCTTAATTAATTATACACAATGAACTGAATTTTTCAGCTGTCACCAATATGATCGCTGAATCAACTGGAGACACTATGGTAAGTGGTGGCTGTGTATATATGTGAATTTTTGCCACGGCACAGCAATCAAATCACCGATCTATAGGATTTATTTTATTAATTGAGATACTGTGTAGATTGACTTTCCTTCTATATATACAATGTACGACCTTCTTATTCTACTACTATTTTAGGCAAAACTACTGGGTTCCATCTCCTGTTCGATAAGGCTTGCCAATCCCCGTAATTTGCTTCGAGAGTAGGGAGGTTTCACCTCCCACTTACTGGTGTCTGTTGAGTTCGCTTCGCGAACTCTTTCCTTCCGCCGGCTACGCAAGCGTAATAAGTCCGTTGAGGGCCTCCCCCTGTTCTCAGCCTTGTCAAATCTTACTAATCCGATTCACTACAGAGATATTTTATCCCGACCGGTTGGTTCACAGAACTTCCTTCTTGTCCGTTGCTTGTCGCTAACTCTCGCTAACTCCCAGGATTCTGGGACTCCGTCCAATGTTCTATGCCGACCATTAATCGCAGGCATTTCATTACTCCTGATACGGAGATGTTAGAGCTTCACGCCTATTTCGCTGACACTCAGTAATTCTCGGAAGTAGCTTTGCAAGCTATTTCATCCCACTCGGTCTTCACTTCCTGAACTCGCTGATACTCCCTAAGTCCCGGAGTTAGCGATTTATCCCCATATTCGCTATTTACTTTCAGTATTTATCTTTTCTTTGTACTACTAAAATCCGCTAAGTACTAAAATAACCGCATTTTGATTTTAAACATTTCATACTTATTTAAATTCGTTGTTGAGCATTTACATCTGAAGCATGGCAATGACGTTAAATTTGATCTTTTTTCATATTGGTTATATTTTTCCAAATTGGTTATTTTGTAATTATATTATGCGTTATTCAGTATGAAATGATGTATGATGATGAATTTTACTGCGTAACAAGTGGGGCATGAACAATAGTCGAATTTCTATTCTGATGTATGCTCCTAACAAATACTTGATTTTAACCACTTATACAAGTGACGAATACTTAATTCATTTAATGTGCTTTATAAATTATTATGTTGAGTTACAAATAATTTTCAATGGCAGAATAACTGAAAGTAAAAATTCGAGAAAAATATTTTATTCTCAAGAAACGTGACAGGATTTAAAGTACTTCTCCATCCACCCAAACGTTTAATGGTATCTTTTAAAAAACAGTCTCAAATTATTATGGATTTAAAGCTGATTTCATCTCTTATCCCCGAAACAGTTGGCACACTCAATACTATTTGCTTTAAAATACTTTGTTGGTTTAAAATTCTTTGTGGCTTTAAAATTCTTTCTTGAGTTAGAATTATTTGTTGCTTTAAAATTATTTGTTGATTTAAAATCATTTATTGCTCTAAAGTTACTTTTTGCTTTAAAATTCTTTGTTGCTTTGACATGGTTTGGTGCTTTATGTTGCGTTAAAATTCTTCTTGCTTTAAAATTGTTTGTTGCTTTAAAATCCTTTATTGCTTTAGAAGTATTTGTAGTTTAAAATTCTTTATTGTTGTAAAACTCTCTGTTGCTATGGCATTGCAAAAATAACAATCGCAAATCTAGATCGTGTTTTATCAGAATCTGTCGTTAGCGTACACAGAAAGTTATAATTAAAATTGGCGTATTTATTTGTCAGTATCATTCGACAACTTTCTGAAAAAAAAAACAATAATATAATGCAATAAATGCAACTGTAATTATTTATTAAAGAATGAGAAAATAAAATGAAATCTTAATTTATTCTCCAGATGATGAATTTTCAATGTTACACAATCACTACATAAATGGAAGCGATTTCCTAAAAATCTAAACATAATTTTTCTTATAAGACAATCGAGCGAGAATGCCGTTTTAAAGAACCTTGTAAATGAAGAGAAAAAAATTGGGAGAGAAAACAAAAAAGATGATCTGATGAGCACTTGAGTTTTTTCCGCAGAAATCATGAATAGCTAATCATTCACAGAGAATTGTTCCGTTATGTGATGTTTGAATACTCATTAAATTTCGTAACTAGAATAATTAACAATAATATTTTGGAGGGTATTGTTACAGATCCATGCTTTAATAGAAATTAAAATTTTAAAATTGAGTATGTTAGCATTTTCACCGTTATCATATAACAATGTTCCAACCTTTGTGTAGTCATCTTTGTGCAGTCGCTTCTTAATAGGAAAATTTCAAGCGTCATCACATTATTAACTATTGTTGTGTGTATAATCGGAAGGGTATCATCACATTACGTTATAAAAATATTAAAAGAAATACTTATTTTTTAAAGAAGTGATGAAAATATATTTAACATTGAATGTTTAATACAAACAATAAGTACTATTAAACTAAATTTTATTCATTAGTATAAGAAATTTCTTTGAATATACACATTACGAATAGATATAATATATTATATAGTGATTAAAAGTCTTAGTTTGTTCGTATTTGTAAACACATCTTATTTGTTTAAAACCATAAGAAGTCTACACCATCCAAAGCTACATGCTGCTTTTTGTTACGCATTGCTAATTTAATTAATGAAAACCTTGCCCGTGATTAAACTGCATCAAATAGAAGCTTGCCGAGTTATGAAGTTGTGCGATTGTCTAATAAAAGCGTGTGTGTGTTGTGGTTGGGGGAAATTATAGAGCTTCATATTAAACTCTGCTCATATTTTCATTGAGTACAAACGCTGAGAAACTTTCATTAAGAACAAGTTATACCCTGTTTAATATTTGAATCCTTATCAGTATTAACAGAAGTATTTGGATGTAATCTTTAAAAAAAATATTCTAAACTTTATGCTTATCCCTTTTAATTCTTAGCATGTAACGCTCTTTACCACTCATTTAGAAAATACCGCCAATTCTAAAGTAAAATCGTCAGCCTTGGCGGCATTGTATACATTGGGAAGCATATGATCTAGGATCTTATACCGAAGCAAAATTACACTAAGACTTCTGCTTCCTGCAAAACAGTATCAGGCACTTCCGCCCTCTGGTGAAATTGTGGTGAAGGATTTTTGGCAGATTTAGTTGGTTCTTTATAGTAAAGGGTGTCATTTTGCTACACACGTGTATGTAGAAATAATTGAATCTCAGCATGGATTAATATCTAAAGAAAGAGTCAAATTCTAATCTTTGAATATCGAACCAGGTTTCTATTAAAACGACATATGCAAAATAGTTGATTCTATAGCTGCTTGGATTCTATTTGATATGAATTATATTCGATGTAAATCATGGTATATAAGCTTATTAAAATGAGAAAATTGGGAGGATTTATACACTGCCAATGAAGATTCTGACAAACCATATTTTTACTTACATATTAATGAAACGTTTGTTCAAATAAGTAACTGCAATTAAACTGCATTATTGTGGATTTTTAAACTACAGTTTGATACATAATATACATTATTTTTACGATAAAGTGTCTTTAAACCTTCATATGCTAACGTCTTATGAATTATGCTATTCACTTTTACATGAAAAATTGAATATTAAATAACAATTTTCGTAATATTTACACATGTACTTATGATTTCACATCGACTTTTTGATTTTCAAAGAAAACATTCAAAACATACAGACACATAGACATTGAAAAAATGGTTTATTTTTATTTAGAGAAGACCGAATTGTATAGATTAATCAAGTTTCATAATTCTGGTTTTTTACTCCATAGCAGTAGTATGCATTCATGTGTAAAATACTGTATACTACATTCCACACAGTATATAGTATTATATATTGTAGGAAAAATACAATTTTACAATCTATAAATTTATAACCATGGATAGGTTAAACATAATATTTTTATCGCGAATATTTTTGAAATGACTGATATATTCAAAAGTATATTCTCTTAAAAAAATAATTTCCAATTAATTTAAATTTCGACATCTATATATTAGCAACAAGATTTCAAATTGAAGCAAACCTCGACATATAAACAAAATTGTGATCCTGCGTTTTTCAAAGAAATCTCTTGGGTTAATAAATGAAACTTCATTATTTATGAAAGTAAACAATCATGATCACACACGCAGAAAAGGGAAATAATAAAACTTTAATGAAATATAAATTGCTTTAGAAAGATAATTAAATGTATAGTTAAAGTTAAATATTCATAACTGCTTTATTGGATGATAATATTTGGATATTTTGTTTCTATGGATACGTTTTATTAAAAAAATTCTATGTATTAATATTATATCATAATGCTAATTTAAAGGGAAATATAATAACAAAATATACGTATTCGCTTTATATAAAAGGAAAATAAATTATCTGCCGTGTAATAAATACCCCCGTAACTCGCAAAGGGTGGCATTGCCTCCAACTCGCTAAAGCTCGCTGATCTCGCTTCGCGGACACTTTCGTTCCAACTTTTATGCAGGCGTAATACGCCCGTTGGAGCAAGCGTAATATGCCCGTTGGGCTCCGTCCCCTGCTCGCTACACTTTCCAACCCCCGTAACTAACTTTCAAGTCGAGGTTTAGCCTCCGACTCACTAACGTTCGCTCAGCTCATTTCGTGAACATTTAGTTCCACCTGCTACGCAGGCATGATGCGCTGCTTGTGAACTGCCATTTATTAACTTACATTCACCAGCCCCGGAACTCGCTTCGAGAGCTATTTCAATCTGGCCGAGTCATACGACCTCCTACGTGTCCTGTGCTCTTTGACGCTTTTCCCCCTTGCTCGCTTGCCAGCATACGTGACTCTCTTAGCGAGTCTGTAGGCTTCTATTCCAACTCGTTAACGTTCGTTAAGCTCTCTTCGCGAGAACTTTAGTACCACCTGCTGCGCAGGCGTAATACACCCATTGGGCTCAACCCTATGCTCTCTACGCTTTTTGAGCTCGCTCCCCGAGCATTATAGTGCCACCTGCTACACAGGCTAGTACGCCCGTTGAGGACCATCCCTTATTAACTGACATTCATCAACCCTGAAACTCGCTTCGCGAACTATTTCCACCCGGCCGGCTCACACGACCTCCTATGTGTCCAGTGCTCGCAGACGCTTTCACCTCTTGGTCGCTACAGTCGCCATCACCCGTGAGTTTTTGCTATTGCTAGTCTAACCAGAACGTGAATTCGCAGCTCAAAAACTTTTCCTTTCAGTTTTATATTAAATAGTTCCTAAACTAAATTTTAAATCGAAAAACAGTTTATATCAGCGTGTGCACAAATATTTATCTATAAATGTACTAAATTTCTTTTTTTTTATGCTTTAGATTTTGCGCTACGTGACAGAGAAACTTGAGAAACTTAAATTTTGTTAAACAGCGACGGCGTCAGCTAATTTTTTCCTCATACTAGGGGGCTATGCCGCCTCCCTGCTCGCTACGTTTCGCCAACCCCCTTCGGGAGGCTTCTCCTCCTCCTCGCTGCACTCACAGACCTCGCTTCATACCTATCTCTCATAAGAATTCTGCTTTCAGAAATCTCATTTTCTATCCCTACCTATTTTTGGTAGGAGGTAAATGTAGGGGTTTTTCTTAGCCTAGGGAATCCAAAAACTGAATTCCTTGATCCTGAGCTGGCTACTCGATCTATGCCGTGTCATACTAAAGTTTATATCGATAAACGGTTTATTTCATCGTGTTACCCTATTATTTCTCTATAAATGTAACAAATTTCGTATTTTTGCATGCTATATTTTTTACGGTACGAGGCAGAGAATTCGCCAGACGTGCTGATAAAAGAAAACCACTTCATAAGTGCATAAAAAGTAATATATATCACAAACTAAATCAAAATTAAAAAAGGGCCCCGCGCTGCAAAAAAAAAAAAAAAAATCATCCATGTAGGTACCTGCATGCAAAAATTCGGGGTCTTGCTATTGCTAGACTATCCAGGACGCAAACTAGCAGTTCAAATATTTTGTCTTTGATTTTGAAATACTTTTTAAACTATAACATATATATAAAAAAATGGGTTATTTCAGCGTATTTTCCAAAGCTTTTTCTACCAGTGTACAAAATTTTATATTTTTATATGCAATAGTTTTTGTGGTACGAAGCAAAGCATCCCTAGAAATGAGAAATTTGTCAAACAGCAGAGGCAGCTGCTACTTTTTTAAATAGAGATTGAGAAAACTTGGTAATTATATAAGCCTGTAACTGTACCCAATAATAAAATTAATATTTAAATTTCTTTTAAAATCATATATGTAACACATTCACGAAAGGTACTAAACCCTTTATTCCCTGCATTAACATGCATGGCGTAAGTGCATGAATAGTTTAATGGATGATAGTTTAATGGATGACAGTTTAATGGTTTTTGATTAAGATTTAAACTGATAAAACAACAAATGGATCTAGGCCTTTTCTGGCTCCAAAAATTTTTTGAAAGCTTTGCACATGAAAAAGATATATAAAATAGTAAAAGTGAAAAGTATTTCCGAAAATATGTAAGTTCTCATAGGATATACCTGGCTCGGTAATACTGAAATTCTACGTTTCTATATACATAACTGTAAATTTTATTACAGAAATTATGCATATGGATCGACGTAGAAGAATGTAGAAATTGGATCAGAATTAACAATAATCAATGAAAATAAAACATCAAAATAAATAATACAGCTATATGCCATGTTATGATAATAGAATTGCATCTAAGGATTTTCAGTTTGAAACAAAAAAGAATAAAATAACTTAAAAAAAGTTATTATTGTCTCTTGAAACATACAATGGTATAGATAAAGAATTACGTTGCCGTGAGCCAACTCAAAAATGTTTACAGTTAAGGTTATAGTCTAAGATTGTAACTGGTTGAAATGAAACATGGTGAATGGAAAAGTTTTATTATCGATGTTCAAGAATAAAATATTTAAACATTCATTATATAATCAAATAATTGATAACTCCATTCCACAATTGAAGTTATGCTTTTAGATGATGTACTGATACTTATGGTGTACACAGGGCAATTTTTATTGCTGAACTTCGGCAATTCCGCCCGTCAATCATACTTTAGTCCATACTTTAGGCCGAAAACATGTACGTTATCAAGGGACATACCTGATTCGTTGATGCTGATTCTACTTTTCTGTGTGCATTACTGTAAATTGTATAATAGAATTGTTGCCTTGAATATATATATATATATATATATATATATATATATATATACATTCCATTCCAATTGAAGCATTCCAACTATGGAAGTATACTACCTTACATCTACTTAAAAATGTCACATTATAAACATTAAATTAACGAAGCCTAGGTATCCTTATAAACAACTCCTATCTGCTATTAAAGAACTACAACAACATTTTGTCATAACTCCTAATAATTATGCCATCATTTGTAAAACATATTATGTTTCTCTGTTACAGAATTACTTAAAAAATAATCAAATTTTTAAACCCATTAATAATCAGTCTATCAAAATCAAAACTAAAATGCTAAAATTATATACACAATTAAATGATAATTTTAAGTTTTTTAAATTTCCTTATGTTACTTTGGTTCCTAAATTCCATAAATCACCTCTCAGTTTTAGAACAGTCACTTGTGGACATAATACCTTTACCACTACAGCTAATAAGTACTTGCTTAACTGATTAAATAGAATTAATGAATCTCTTAAATTTAGGAATTCAGGATATTTCATTTTGAACAATAGTTTTGATTTAGTAAATCACCTTAGCAAGCTTCCACAAATTCTTGGTTTTCATACCTTTGATTTTAAAGACCTATTAATTAATATTGTCATTAAAGATTTATATAAAGTTAATATCTCTCTTTATCAAGACTATCTATCTGCCAATAATGTTGCATTTAATGTCAAAAACTTTCCTATGCTCTTACACTTTGTGTTATACAACAATTATATTATCCGAGATGATAACATTTATATACAAACATCTGGTGTACCACACAAGGTGGCTGTAGTAGTAGTATACTCGCTAACTTATATCTTTATTATTATGAATGTCATTTTAACTCTAATTCATATATTATATATAGATATGCTGACGACTTAATTTGTATTATCATTGATGATTTCTATCCAATTAATATTGATTTTTACCCATCTAACCTAGAATTAATTCCTAATGAGCCTAGCGTTAGTCAAACTGTAAATTCTTTAGACCTGAATTTAGATACCCTCAATAATCATGTAATCACCAATTTAAATGACAAAAAAGATTCTTACAACTTCAATATCATAAAGCTGCTATCATATCAATCTTGTAATTCAAATCAATTGTTTAGAAACATAATTTTAAACCAGTTATTTCGAATACATCGACTTTCTGATCCTCGGTTTCACTTTCTATACATCAATAATCTCAACGCATTTGTCAAAATTACCAATATCCGGAAGTATTTGTAAATAATATTATTAATAATTTCAAATATACCACGTAATCATTTTACACATGCATTATTTATCTTCGATTGGATAACTCAATTTTGAGAATTCACCCTTTCGTATCACCTAACTTACCACTTGGCCGGAGTCTAATACTGTTTACTATTTTCGAATGACTGTTTTCCACTTTTCCTGAGTCCTATACTGATTACTATTTTTGAAAGTCTCCATAAATATTATGTATAGTTCAAATGTATTCATTCCGGTGCTTACTCGCATTGACGAAGTGAGGTGAAATGCTCAGTCGCTTGTTCAACTTACACACGGTGGCAATGCTTGTGAGTTAATATTTCTGTTCGAGGAAGTATTATTTTTCTGATTTGTAATTCAATTGATTTATTTTTCTCCTTCTACTAGCCAGTAGACAGTTCCAATGGTGTCTATAGTTAAATACTATCGCCATTGTCAGAAACTGGCTATTCTATCGGTTTTAATTCGAATTGTATGGCTGTCCTGATGAGAATGCAATTTCGAACTAACCGCCATTTTTTTGTAGTTTCAATTGATTGTTCTCTATGTCTTAATCTATTATCTTGAGCTAATTATTATTGCCTTTTCTCATTTTTGCCGTGTTTTATTTTTATTTTTATTTATATTTATATACTTTTACTTGTGAATTTTATATCCTAATATTCTTCTCATCCCCCTTTACCATTGTAGTGATATGTTACCTTCTATCTTTATTCTTAGTCTTGGTCTATAGTTACTCATTTGTAACAGATATGCTAGTGATGGGTTTTTTTGTTCATACAGTAGTTTATGCGTAATTTTCGCTTAAAATCTTTCAATTTTTATTTCTCTCTCTCTCTCTCTCTCTCTCTCTCTCTCTCTCTCTATATATATATATATATATATATATATATATATATATATATGAATGAAAGTAGAAAAGTAGTAATTTGGGATATATCCTATTTTGTCTCACTTTATCGCAATAGTATATATATATATATATATATATATGTACAGGGTGTCCAAAAAAGAATGAAACAAGTTTTAATCCTTTACCTGTTAGGGATAAGTGGTCAATGTAAATTGCAAAAATGTTGAAAGTAAGGTAGGAAATAAGACTACGTTAATGAAATAGTCCTCCCATTAATTTTCAAAAAGTTACACTTTTTAAATCTTTATACGACCATGTTGGACAAATTTGATCAATCACAATTTTTTTTAATGCAACTAGATCATTAAAAACCGCATATCTGTATCTTTAAAATCAACTGAATTATGATAAGTGAAAAAATATGACTTATGACACTTTTCCGTACCATGTGAAATACTGTTTCATCAGTGAAAATAGGGATCATAAACAAATTCACGATGGAAATTGTTTAGATCAAAAATACGTTAATATGTGTCAAATTTTTTTATCACAAAGGCATCTAAATAAAGCATTACATAGGCATATATCATATAAAGCTGTGGTACTCACTACGCGGTTGGGACACGTAAATAAAACATGCATACATTGATCTTTTCTGTGATATGTCACAATATTACATTTCCAAATTGATATATGGTCCCCATTCACAATGTTCAATTTTTAATTAAATATAAATAACTCAATTTTAAAGATACATATATCCGAGTTTTTTTAATAATCTTGTTGTATTGAAAATAAAAAATTCCTGATTGACCAAATTTGCCTAAAGGGGTTGTATAAAAATTTAAAAAGTGTAACTTTCTGAAAAATAATGGGAAGACTATTAATGTAGTCTTATTTCCTACATTACTTTCAACAGTTTTGCAATTTGCATTGCCCACTTATCTCCAACATGTAAAGAATTAAGGCACGTTAATGCAATTAGGCAGACTATAGTCACTTTACCATACCAACATCTAACTTTTATAAAAGCAGTACCATTCGTTGTAAAATTATTTGCATGGTTGAGGTCTTTCTCATGCACCCTATATTGGTCTTCGGGGGTGGGGGTGGGGGTTATAGTGTTAATGTCGAAATCACTGGAATTGGTGATAATATTCATACTTGTAAATAGTCTTGGAGGTACACCCATTTATAATTGACTTGAAACATTCTTTGGATTGTTCCATAAAATACGACCTTTTTGTTGGACTCAGAAGTTCGGGAATTTCTAAAAATATTAAAAATATTTTCGTCGTTGCAGAGTTCCGGTATTTGGGTGGTTTCATACTTTAAATTTAGTATTTGGATCTATTATGAGCAGATTATTGCCAGGGATATCGTCTGACAAGGAACGCATTGAAGGACTATGTAGAATTAAAATTTTTGTGTGACAAGAAAGAAAAGGAAGCTAGTCTAACTTGCTCGTATATGAGTAAGCGCTGAGTAGGAGAAAAAAAAATTTACTTACTAATTTTTTTACTTTCACATGACATCTAGAAGCATATTTTTACAGCTTCTATTAAAATATATTCTTTACGAAATAGTTTTGTTGATATAGTTTGAAATAGTTTTGATATAGTTTTTTTTATATAGTTGAAATAGATTTGTTGAATATATTTTTTATGAAATAGTTAGTTGAGAAAATTGATAAAATTTTCTAAGATCAAACTTTTACCCTTGAAAAATAAACAATTTTCATAAATGTTTTATTAATTAATGTACTTTTTGTCTTTACTTTCACTACGGTTCTATACATTTTATCTGGTTTTAAAATATCCCTGTTTTAGTGGCTCCACAATATTTAATTCCCTTATGAAAATAATCTCAATGTCATTTTTAAATAATTTCTTTATAATTTTTCAATATTTTTATGTTTATCGGCTGAATGTATGGAGTACATAGTTATTAACCATCTCTATATTTAGAAACAAGCATATAAGGTTAATTTGGTTCGATACTCAGTCTTGACAAATAGTCTATTCTGATTTGACCTCCATCTTAGGCTTAGTGCTATTTCTTTCTATCGACATGATTGAAGCGTTTTTTTCTATGGGCGAATAATCATCATTGTTTTATGTGACAAATTAGAATGACGAATTAGAATATCATGAAGAATCAGAATGTTACGATGCGTCCAGCTCGAATTTTTCAATTTTGTAGCAATTGATAAATAATAGGTTTAAATTAACCTAATGTAGTTTAATACTTTTTTAAATGTTCAATTGTTCAACTTGTCTTTTCACATTTCTATTATTTATTTGAATTATCATCAAATTATATACATATACATACACACACACTCACACACACACACACACACTCACACACACACACACACACACACACACACACACATATATATATATATATATATATCAAATCCGATGCAGATTCAATGTTAAGTCCAATGCAAATTTATAGATGGATTTAAGATATGATAAAATAATCTTTTAGTTTCATATTTAATATCTTTATTTTACCGTTTACATATTTATGGAAATTTCATTGCCATTTATAAGTAAACAGTCATATTGCAAAATAAAACTCTTTAAAATAGAGGAAAATTTAAATCTGTTAATCCTAGACTAAAGTCGAATAAAGTCTAAGCTAATATTTCAATATTTATTTTAAATAGAAACGAAAGTGAAAGAAAAGCAAACTCAAACAATTCAACACATAACATAGTATAACCTTTAATGTGTATTCATCCTGCGGTAGAAAGTTTTAAATTTACAATTTGTGAAATGTTTGTTAGAACATCAATTTTACATAAGATTGTTTTACTGATGGAAATTTTATTTTTTGAATGCTTTGTATACAGCATGTATTAAAGCTTAGTAAATAATATTAATCTACGGTATATAGAGATTAAACGTTTTTCATTTATTAAGAAGATATTTCTTTTCAAAAGTTCTAATTTTGTTTACATATTTAAAAAATATAAATTAAAATTGAAGTAAAATCTAAATGAGTTCAATTAACATTTTTTGATAAACTTATCTTTTAAATGCCGCTGAAATAAAAAATATGATATGGACTGCACAAGACGCAAATTTATTTTCTTTTGCTTTCTTCAACAATTCATTAATTTGAGTTAATTACATTGAATTTAGTCAAATACACTGAATTCGCAATACGAATTCAATTTCCGTTTCCATTTGGCCAATGAACGTATTTTTGGTTGGCAAAAAATCTAATAAAACTAAAATAACGCGAGAACGGTTAGTCCAGGAGTTATGGGGTTGATTTTATAATTTTCGTCGTTAAGCATTGTGTATAAAAAACATTTAGTTGGAACATTTAAGTATAAATAGAATTTTTCATTTTAGATTTTGACGAATATTGCTGGGTATTTTTCAAAAAGAGGCAGATGCTTTTTTCCGAATCGTACCAAAATCTAATCAGCAGCAGGGTAACTCAAAGTAACTTATCTACCAAATTTTGTGAAATTTGGTCAATTAGCTTTTGAACTAGAGTGAATAAATTGAACAGACAGACACACACACATACACGCAGACATGTCATGCCGAAAAACGATTTCAGGTTCTAGAATTCTCGAAACTTGTAGCTCCGTCGAAAAGTCGTGTTGCGATTTTCGGCACTATTATAATACAGTCCCTGCACATTACCATGTATTGTAGGGAAAGTAAAAATTATAAATACAAATAAATTATAAATTTATCAGTGTTTTTGCAAATTCGCATATTATCTGATACTTAAAAATAAAGAATTCATTTATTAATCGACTGTAAAATTGAAAAAAAATATGTAATAGTGATTTAATTAATTTCCTCTGATAATGAATTTGAATAATTTACCTCTACCTCGATGTACTCGTATTATTTATTCGGATGCCACTTTTGGTGTAACTAACATTTAACTTTTAGCGGCATATCGATAATACTATTAAAAGAGCCTACGAAAGACTTGGTTTGACCTTGAGATGATCTTTTATGTTTTGCTAGGACTGGTACTAATATTTGTCTTTATAATACCTTATTTAAACTAATTTTGGTGTATTGTGCAGAGATCTGGGACCCTGTTTACAATCTGCATTCTCAACGAATAGAAGTCATGCAAAATGAAATTTTAAGTACAATGAATTACAGAATGTCTGGCTATTATCCTTATTATGCACACTAGTGAACTCAGACAAAAATTTAATGCAATTTCACGATGTTAAACACAATTACATTAAGAGCTAACTATAAATTTGTTGATCTCCATAATATCTATTCTGCTGATATTGATATTTTTAATTTGATTCCTGCCCATTTTAAAAAAGCCTGTTTTAATGCGCTTGACATGTATATTACTTATTATTCTTGTATTTTATGATATGTTCTTTTTATGTGTGTGTGGTTACTGTGACTGGATTTCATCTGTAATCGCCACGTAAATAGAATAAATAAATAAATAAATAAATAAATAAATAAATTATTTATTCTGGAAAAGTATCTTTCTTGATGGAATATTCATATTATTTTACATGCATGAGTGATAAAATTTCTATGCGTATTCTGTGTTAACGGCTACTAAACCTTAATTTTTCAATCCTTATCATGGGATAAATAGGTTTTTATTTACATTTATTTTGATCTAAATTTTTCTATTATACAGTAGCGATTATCAGACTTCGGAGTTATGAAAGTGACTTAAGGTATCATTTTATATAATTTTAGTCTAAATTAAACAATTATTGCAAAACTAAGGATCTGGCTTAAACAGAAAATGACTATCCCCACAATTCTTAAACACAATTCAAACCACAATTCAAACTTACTTTCTCTTTATGTCAAACGTAATGCATTTATTTGAGTTTTATCGCACATTAGATAAATAATCATTTGAAATTACGTCAAATAATCATTTGTAAAACGGTTTCTTTTACTTTTGTACATTTTGAAACAGAACCAAAATTTCAAAATAATAAAAGAATATCCCTAGAAAAGTTCATGTTAACGCAATTCAATTTATTTTATTAGATTTGTCGGAAGCTTGCATATGGGACGGGCATTTATGTAATACATTTACGCATATTTTTACTTTCTCGTACATAGTATGGAGAAAGTATTGCTTTCACAAAAACTTTCGATTTCGAGATTTTAATGCGAATGTAGATTTTAAGACTTTCTGTACACATTTTGACTGTTTTTGGAGTTATGCCCGTCTGTCTGTCTGTGGCCGATTTTTTTTGTACACAATAGCACAAATATTAATGGATTTTCACGAAATCTTATATCTGGCTTTGTTATCAAGAACTATACAGAAGTTTTTTAAATTCTGACGAAAACTTCGAAATTTAGATATTTTATATATTTTTAACATGGCAGCATAGGGTTGTTGTTGAAACCCAGACCGTCCGACCTACCAGAAAGGTGTAAGGTAACAGTTTGGACGGTCGGGAAGTGCCACCCAATTTAGACCGGAATCCAGTGGGGGAGGCATCCACAGGGACCGTACCCTCCTTCCTCTACCACCAACCTCTCGGAAGGACTTTCGGAACCACATGTTTATCGTGATCGTACTCCGCACGAACACGGCGGCAGTTTTGGAAGTGGCTTGAATCGAACCAGGGCCTACCGAGTGCAACTCCAGCGCGCTAACCAATGGGCTGGCAACATAGGGCAGCATAGGGTAAAATTTGGCATAATCAAGCATAAAAGGGTTTATTTATGGCTCAACGATCACGATACTTAATAGTTTCAATCATTGTTGTGAAAAACATCCGTGATGCAACTTTGTCAAGTATGTTATCAATCGAAGGATTTTTTCAAGTCCTTTAAAGTGAAGGATAACACGTTATAGTTGTAATAATTTGGGCCCATGATACTGATTTTACACATTTTTTCTTATAAAAAAAAAAAAAAAAAAAATTTTTGGTATGAAATAGTCGAGTTGAGCCACAGTCTAGTGAATTATTCCAAGCTTTCATGATATTTTGTGGGCTATTAAAATATTAAAAATTTTCTCAGTTATAATAAAATCTACTCATGAACCATCTACTTACTCATGGTAATAAAATCGACTCATGACTAAAGTAATTCATAAGAGACGAAATTACGAAAATTCATGAAATTTTGTCGTATAGCCTTTGAGCTAATGTGGACACGTACCTTTCACAGACAGACACACTTAAGTCACGTTTAAAACAGATTTTTATTTTCTAGAATATCCAAAATGTCTAGAGTTTCTGAAATGTCAAATTCTAATAGAACACTTGATTCCTGTTTCTATATTTTCCTTATATATTATCATGTATGATAAGGAAAGTAAAAATATAAAATATTTTAATATACAAGAAAATTTCAGGGTTTTTATTTTAAATACATATCAACAAAGTTCCGAACATTGATTTTAGTACAATTGAGTCTAACACTCTACACACATTGCATTTTCACCTTTATTGCTTTTACGATATCTTTTCCATGGTAATGTAGATGGATTATTAGTTCACAATTTTGCCTTTCGTTCTCTCCACAGATTGTTTGAAAAAATGGTTAGGGCCTTTAAATTTAGTAATTTAAAACGTTGATTTATACTTTAATGCCACTGGTTATAAAGCAGAATAAACACCCCTATTTTTAATATTTATCGAAAAAAAACGTCTCAGTAATATAGTATAAGAATGTAAAATTTTAATTTTTTTTCATGTATTGTAAAAAAATAAAGAATGGGTGTTATAGGTGTGTATCTCACATTTCCTCATCTTGGGTCACAGAAAAATTCTCTACTACAATTGTTAAAGATCGGTCGTCAGATTTTGGTTGGAGTTTTACGAATAAGTAAAAAACCGTCAGGAATATCACATGTAGCATTAAATTTAATTTTATTTCTGTCTGATATGTTATTTAATGAGAAAAGCATTAGATGAGAGTGAAGTATCAAAGGTAAATTCAATGAAGGGTGCGTTTTAGGAATAACTGCAAAATAATAGTTAAATAAAATTAAGCATAAATAAGTAAATAAACTTTATTTTGCACCATAGGTACAATTTCATCATATAAATGAACGTGTAGCAGTGGAGTTAGGAACTGTGGAAAAAGACGCCCAAATTGGTACTGATGAGTCAACAGCCCTCAGCTAAATTGACAACACGCTAACATAAAATCAATAGTCAATGGCAGAACTCCGAAATAAAACTAAATATTTCCTGCTGTATATGATTTCATTATGATGTGGGCAGAATATGGCTTTTCTGACGGACACAAAAGGATTCGGAGGAATGGTCAAGATATTTAATATTTCAGTTGAACGAGGCTGACGATCCATAAATTTACCAATTTGCAATGACAGACAACAGCTTGAGCCACTTTGTCTACATGGGAGTAACAGAAGCTACCGGGATCGACATGATGAAGCTACTTCAATGTTTCGGTACTATATTTCAGTAAATATTGCTTGGTCACAAATCTCCTTTTAGATCTCTCATAAAAAAAGTAAATTATTTGTTTTAATATAAAGTATTATTTGTAAATGTATGCTTTATTCTTTGAGTGCTACCTACATAAAAAATATGATGTGGTCAACACATGACTTTTCTTATATAGTGCAATGAATTTACTATTTTTACAGGTAAAAAAATCTTATACTTATAATAGATACTTATATTCTTTCTAAGATATTGAATCTTCTTCAATTAGTCGTCATTTTCATTGATTTAGCGTCATTTTTATACATTTGACGAGATTTTTCTTAATTTGCAAACAGTTAAAAATGTCGCCAAGTTGGCGACATTCCGCTAAATTCGTCGCCAAAATCTCGCTAAGCCTTATGGACGGAGAAATAAGTTATTCTTACAGTAGATAAATGGCTATTGGTGCTCAAATAAAAAAGTATTACTCAAAGTATCTTTTTTCATGAATGGAAAGAGCTATATCCATGAGAATGATGTCACCCAATTTATCGCATGGTATTACATACGAAAAGTGACACATGTTTCTCAATGGGAAATATTTTTTTTTATTTTATATGACTCTTTGATAATTTTTTTGAAAAATGTGCAATATCTCGAGAACGGTTCATGTTAGCGTTCTAAAATTTATGTCAATTGTTTTTAATGAAAAATTACATAAGAAATGTCTATTTGCGTAACTTTATTAGCTTTTTTGATTTTTTGACGATTTTTTAAAAATTTCACTCGAAAATTTGGGAGGTTCTGAACACTTGATTGGGTATGAAAGCAATAGGCTTCTAGTGTTTACGGATTGTTATTTTTGTACCAAATTTCGTTCGAGTTGGTCCATTTGTTCGTCAGTTATCATCTCCACAGACTCATTGACACACACACACATACTTTCATACACACACACACACAGACATCACTTCAAAAATGTTTGATTCGTGATCAGTCATGCTTGAAACGTGCTCTCTCCCGTCGAAAACTCGAATTCGAATTTTCGACCCCGTAACTATACTTTCCTTATGCATTATGTATATAAGGACATTAAAAATTGAATTATAAAATATAATAGCAAACAAAGTAATGTGGGCAGCACATAAATTTTGCTACAGGAGGTAATGGTTTCATTTGTTTTGGAGCAATTTAATGATGTATAAGATCCATGGGACAATGCATTTAACAATGAATTGTTCATTACCATCTGCTGCTTTTGGAATAGTCAAATAAAATTGTACACAAAGTATAAAATTATTTCGAATTACTCAATAACTTATATTTCGCCAAAAAATAAATTTGGCTACCATCCGCTAGACAATATAGGATATACTCTTAGAATTACTTGAAAATATTAAACTTTCATCCTATGTGGGGTCATTTCGTTAATGAGGCCTCAATTTTTCCAATTTTCGCGACATTTTCGTTAATTTGGAATTTTTAAAAAGTCGGAAATTTTTTAATTTAAGCAGTTTGCATTTTAATCCGCAAATGCAAACTTCTTCAGATATCTCACAATGACTATGATCGTATCGTCATTTTTTAATACCTGTTTATAGAAGTGGTAATGTGAACTTAATTTAATAAAAGACAAAATTAATTCTGCAAGTAGATGCTTTGGGGATATATATATATATATATATATATATATATATATATATATATATATATATAAATTAAAATAATAAAAACGAAAGTGCAGGAGTTCAAATCAGTAAACACATTATCAAACCGCTGGCAATATAATAACGTGAATCTAATGACAGAAAGTAAAAATAAACGAGGAAGGGCTGGAAAAGTAGATCATGGAAAGACCAGAACATGGGAAAATAAATCAATGAATAGTATATCTGCCAGTAACGTCTTCAGGGACACGTTCTAGACAGTTATACTAAAATCCGTTGTTTCTATGATTGCATTAAAACACGTGGTTAAAATTTTATGCAATCTGTGGCCAACCACAGAATAAACGAGATTAACAGATATAAAAACCAAACAGGACAAAATTCAACATAAAAACATAAAATACCACATACTCATGAAAAATATAGCACACAAATGCACAAGCATGCAAAAAAAAAAAAAAAAAGGGGGCAACTCACAACTCTGAAGGCCGCCAGTGTGAACAATCTTCATGGGAGTCCACCACATGATCCAGCTTGAATGCTTACCACGCGAAATACCGCGATGGAATGGACCAGACCTTAGAGAATGGAAGTAGTTGTACATATTTTTGGTGAGACAAACCCAAGAGTTCAGAAACTAACCGAGAAGTGACCCCTACGATAGAAAACATTTAAAGTATGGATATACTGGGGCAAGAATAATAATGAGGGAAGAATTTTACATTAAATTGAAATTGATGTCTCTTATCATAAATAGTAGTATTGAATGAGTTACTATGTATATAAATGATGATATTAAACTCAATATTGAATGGATAAATATAAAGTGTGGGTAAAGAATCATGTGCAACATGAAAACAAAGAAAAACATCATCAATGTAGCGAAAAATAGAAATGTTATGAGTGGATAGAGTGGATTGCCTTTCGTAAAAGTAAAGAAACATATTGGCGAGCATAGAGCTACTAGTGCATCCTTGCGGTACTCCAATCGTTTGGAGGTATACAGCATTACCATGTACAAGATAGATATGAAAAAAAATGCAATAAATTATTAAAGGTAGACGAGTCATATTTAGTAAGAGTATTTAATTTGAATTGATCGAAGAGTTGTTTAATGACAGAAAATAAATCTTTGATGATGATGTTATTAAAACAATTTAAAATCTAAAGTTTGTATTGAGTTAATGGTAGTAAAGGATTTCAGTTTTTGAATAAGTCCATAGCTGTTTCTGATGATGCAATTTGGTTCTTTGAAAATTTCATGAAACAGACTGTTTAAGACTTTGAGAAGTTTTTTATTAGCTTTTGCTGCGTAGGAGTTGTGTCCACTGGTAACTGTTCTAAATTTTACTGGGTCCTTGTGAAATTTGGTTATGATTAATTACTAAATATGAAATGTTTAAATTTTGATGAGTATCAAAAAATTGTTTGTACTTGGAAATAAGTTTACGTTTTAAATCATGTATGGTTGTTTTTTGCAATTTGAAGGTATTTACTTGATTTAAATTGGATAATAATGTTTTAATATAGAAATATTTGCAGAAAAGAGCATAGTTCGATGCAGCTTTGTCAACATACGTAAAACTAAGAATTGTTGCATATGTGTAATGGTTTGTTTCAATTTTGATAATTGAAAATTAGTCTTTGGAATATGCGTATGTGATAGCTTAAGTTGAACATGGGATAAAAAGTTTATATTTCGAAACACAAAAGGCTTCCATTGGTATGGAATGCGTAATGGACATTTTATAGACATTTTATAGATGAATTTGTCAAGATGGGAGAGAGTGTTAAGCACAGATTTAGGATGGTTTTTTGAAGGTAGTCTATATTTAGTTGCATGTGACATAATGAGTTTTAAGGAAGGGTCTCTGATTATATCTAAGTTTCCCGTTAGTACTTGACCAAAATGGGTATTTATAAATGGTTGCATTGCAGGGGAATGACAATTACATAGATTATTTTTATCTATCGGAGTTGAGGAGGATGGGTCAGTAGATTCCGAAACCCGGTTATAGTTAAAAATAAGTCTAACGAACGGGATGTTATATTTATATGATATGTTATATTTATATGATGTTATATTTAACGATATTGATATTTTTTATTGGAAATTCATTTGATAGGTGATGGAAAAGTTGGGTGATATTGAAATAATCAATGATGCGGTTTGAAAAGCTAATTACACAAAAAGAGTTAGAGGGAGGGATAGCAGGTTGAACATTAGCAGGCTTTAAGCTACGATTGAGATAATGTGCTCTGGTGACAATTAAGTCATATATTTATTATTGTTATTATTATTATTATTATATATATAATATATATATATATATATATATATATATATATATATATATATATATATATATATTATATATATTTATTTACAATAATTGATCTTATAATACCTTCTTTCCTGGTTTGGCTATGCAGGCAGTGATTAAGTGTTATCTCTTTTCATAGTAAAAATGAAGATATGCTATCAATAAATCGGCTTTTTAAATTATTTACTGGCAGAATGACCGTGGACCTCGTTAGAACATACTCGCATCAAAATTATGTGATTTAGTTATGTTCCAAATGGTATTACAGGTCAACTGTATTAAGAAACGTACTTTAGATATTAGTATGTAGTGCTAATATATATATATATATACATATACACACACACACATATATATATATATATATATATGTGTGTGTGTGTGTATGTGTGTGTATGTGTGGGTGTATAAGTATCTTTTTAAAATATTCGTTTGTCTAGAAAACATCTAACATTACTAGTATAATGAAGCAACCTCATGTTAAGATTTGCAGCATACCTGAATGATCTTCTGTATAATTTAGTGTAAGTAAATGATTCTAGATGTTCGATTTCACAACCAAAAACACACATAACAAAATAAAATGCAAGTTTCAAATTAAAACTCTCCGAAAGAGAAAGAAGTTTATTTAGACAAAAGCAAAATTAATTCTGAAACACAATCGTATGCCCGCCGATCAAAGATAAAGGAAACAAAGTAATTTCCTTTGCTACGCAATTACTCGTGGGTGTCTACTAGACTTGGTAATTTGCGAAAGTAATCACATTTTCTAAACTACTTTTAAAAGGAAAAAATTATACAACAAGAAAAAGAACCTCTCAAACATATAACGGAACTGCCGAATTCAATTTCCCTTTAACGACAAAACACTCGTAATTCAGTAATAACTATTGAAACAGAATGTTTTTTATAAACCGAAAATATTTTGTTTAAATGTTGCTTGTTGTAATGTTATTTTAAGTAAAATACCTCTAAATTTAGAGTAGAAAAGGTGGTGTGTTATTGTTGTTTAACTGCTAATGGTAGAAAATGCACGAACTTTTGAGCAATTCAGGGACAGCTTTATTCTTTGGACAGGTGCCCTGTTGATTATGGAAAGCACACACTTTGCTCTCAATGGAAATGAATTGCAGATAACATAATATACAATGCAGTCACACATTATCCACTAACCGGTTTCCTGCTTATTATGCGCTCTGTACCATTGAATAGCATATGCTTGCAATGATATCACGAAAACTTGCTATGTGTCAAAATTTTGAGAGCTTTTATGAAGAGTGACAAACTCATACCTACCACGTAACTGATTTTATGCAAAGCTGAGCTTGAATTACACGCGGCTGCAACGGTCAAGTTCATACGCACAGAGCTCGTCTATAAAGGGCTTTCGAAACGTTACGATTGCATGCACGAGATAGATCGTAGCTAACCCTGAACGTTTGAAATTTTATTGTAAGTTAATGAAAACTATATAGAAAAGGCAAATGAAAATTTTCGGATTTAGGTAAAATTAGGGAACGGTTTTGAGTAACCGCTGTCTTCAATTATTATTTTACCTACCCAGCTAAAGGAAAATAAACGTAATTAATTCTACAACGAATCTTCCGGTTGTAGAGAATGTATTTACTAGATGTATATTTTTATTTTAAGACTGATAAAACTAGATGGACAACTAGTACGTATGCGTAGCACTATGAGTGATAGCAATGTTACACAATTTAGTAACACTAGAATAACGTCGTTGTTGACGTTATAGCTTTGATGATTTCCACAGTTTTTGGTATTAATGTGATGATCGCTGTTTTTTTAGTAAAACTTTTAGACATCAGGTTTCATTAAAATATCTCAATAGTTCTCTTTATTTGCGTTTGGGCTAATTTGGAATATTTTAGGTAAATTCGAATAAACTTCTGGAATTTACATTCAAATTATAGTTCTAACAGAAAAATCGACTGTCAATGCAAGGTTCTTTTTTACAGACGCACATTAATATTTCTTGATGCGTAGTCACGTGATCACGACCAGGCTCAAAATTGTTCTTTACGTTTATCAAGACCTGCTACATCTTATTAAAAATCCATTCATTTATTATTTATACTAATCCCTAAATTCATTATTTATTATTTATATACTATTATTTACCCGCCCCCTCTTTCTTTGCTGTTACATTGCTTGCGGTGCTAAATCTATGGCCTACGTATTGTAAGGCTAAACGTTATTAATTGGGATATTAAAGCAATTATATTTATTTATTTATTACCCTGACCGTCCAGCTCACCCACATGATGTAGAGCAGTTAAGGAGACGGTCGAGAAAAAGTACGTCAATTATAGTATTTCCTAACATAGGCAGAGGCAATTATAGTATTTGCTAACACAGCTAGAATGATACAATACATTGCACGCCTGGACGTAATTCAGAAAGTTAAAGTTCAATCCCCAGCTCTGGTCGAAGGTTTTCGTCAGCGGCTAAAATTATGTCTTTCAATGCACTCTAACATACTTCTGATGTGATAATGGATGAACGAAGTTGGTCCCATCTCTGACTTTGCTTCGGAATGAAAAGTTGTCGTTGTTGAGACCCAGACCAGTCCGACCTCCCAGATCAGAAGGGAAAGTTGTTGTTGTTGAGACCTAGACCGTCCGACCTACTAGATCGGAAGGAAAAGTTATCGTTGTTGAAACCCAGACCGTCCGACCTACCACATCGGGAGGAAAAGTTGTTGTAGAGACCCAGACCGTCCGACCTACCAGATCGGAAGGGAAAGTAAAGTAATTCTAGTAAACCCTTACAGATTAACTGTAGTGTAGTATGTAACGTGTCTTTCCCCAGATTATATGTCTTGGTATTGATTCTTGTTATGGTCGATTGTTTTACCAACATCAAAGGCTAGGTCTAATGCTCTACACGAATAAGAAGCTGAAGAATAAGATATTGAGCAAGCTAAATCTTAAGATATTGTTCCTACTGTTAGTCAGTAAATATTGGCTTTTCGTGCATGATTCAACTTGAATTTAACGGAATTTAGACGGCGCAGATTTGCTTCAGGAAGTCCTAATGAAAAACAAGTTTTCCGTTGTATTATGGCTACATGTTCATTTCAGACGTCTTTCTCTCACTTTACTGTTATTTGTTGTTTCCATATATTGCAATCTATTACAAAGGATACTATACTTAATACATTTATCTCTTCATATAAAATCATGTTAGAATTAAAAAAAAATATATATGAAAAAATCATAAACTGAAATTTGATATTTATTATTGTAAATTTCAAATTTATTTATTTAAATAATATACAGCTTTTCATAAAATGAATACTACATCCTGATATGTGTTCACCAAATTAACAAACACGTTTCTTATTTAAATAAAAAATTCCATACATCGTGTTATTGTAATCTAAAATATTTTGTAATTAAAGAAAACGTGATATAAAGCTCCTTTTATTCATGATAGCATCATTTATTAGTACCAACTTCATACATCAACACTACTATAATGAATGACTTTTGGAACATCCACAATATTCAACATTCTTGAGAAATGTTAATTAGCAATTGAGTTGGCTACATATTTACTGGTTCTTCATTTCTGGGCATTATCTAGATATTATCACAATCATTAGTAAACTTTAATTAGCTTTTAATGCCACGGGTAGGGAAACATTACTAATCATATCATCAGCATAAATGCGCTCTTCCCATCACTTCAATTTAAAAATGCTCATTAGTGTTAAAGTATTTCGTTCGGTAAATCTTCAGTGAATTTATAATAATGAATTTATTCCTAATTATTAGAATTTATTCCTAAATTTTTTCTATAAGCGAAAAGTTTATTTTCTGGAATGGAATGTTCAATTTGATTCATTTTAAGAGACTTTTCTGATGAAAGGGAGTTAACATATTTTTAACTGATATAAATATAATTTACACAGTACAAAATATTCGATGTGGGCACCACATGACTTTTCTTATATAACGCAATGAATTTACTTCTTTCACAGTGAAAACATGATGTATAAGATCTACGCCATAATGTTTTTAATGCTGAATTGTACATTTGGAGCTATTTCGATCGAAAGCATGTAACACTAGTTCGAAGCATCAAATTAACTTACATTTCACGTAACTCTAAATGATAATTATCAATATTGATAGCATCCGTAATAAGCAATAAAGTTCATATGTAAAAATAACAATTTTTAACTGAGCCTCACTTTTGCAATTTCAGCGATACTTTTGTTAATCTGGGCAAAATATCGCTAATTTAGCTATATTTCGTTAAATGAGACAACAACTTTCTCAAACTTATCACTAAGCTTACGCTAAAACCTCTGTATTAAACGCTAAGTACTCTTTTCGTACTCTGGGCGAGCATAATATGCCCTAAATAACCATTAAAGCGCCATAAACACGCTTCTTTAATAAGCCCTAAATATTCTCTAAATAAGCTACTTTGTTACATCCTCAATACGCTTTTTGATCCCTGCGCCGTAGGAATACGCTCTAAATAACCTCTATTTATACACCTTAAATTATTTTCTTTGACGCATCCTAAATAAGTTCTTTTGATACGGCTTAAATAAGTATGCGGGGCGCATTCAAATGGTGACTGTTAAACTTCCTCAAAATCAACAGTACCTTTTCTAACTTAAAATACGAGTACTTACAATCAAATGAATCCCTTGGGACATGATATTTGTATTTTATAATCCAGTTGTTTGCCACTAATTTATATTTGACACGCTTAGAGTGAGACCATTAATAGAATCTTACCAATTTCCCTCCTCAAAGCATTTATAATTTTTTTTTAGTGTAATTATGATTTTTTATATATCGATTATTCTTGCAATTAGATAAAAATTCGTGACACTACCATTTCATATCTGCTGTCCACCGTAGAGCTGTATTCATAACCGCCATTTTTGAAGGCAGAGAGGTGTGACTTCGCATTTTGTTGTTTTGTTATTGGATTGAGCTTAGGAGTTGATCTATGTTTGTACTGTGCTCGAAAAATTGTTACAAATCGACGTAAATTTCCTTCCCATTGAAATATATGGTGTTGCTGAAAAAATGCTAGTAGGAATTACAACACGTAATACGACCTTTAAGCTTCTATTATAGGAGATCCATACGGAACAACTGCAACTGAAGTTTCGTGCCGAATTCCCAGAAAGGGAGTCGTCACATCACAATCGATGGCTGTCATTACTGATTTTGTGCATGTGCCCGAATGAAGGAGAAATTCCAAGGCTTATTAAAATTACTTTGTTTTGCAGCACTGTGTAATTTTTAAAGAAGTCGCTCTTAAATTATAAAAATCGGATTGTCAATTAATGTTTTTCTATCACAATTTTAAAATCGGGTACCTCTTCAAATCACGAAAAGTATATATATATATATATATATATATATATATATATATATATATATATATATATACAGAAGGCCATTTGCACTTTATGCAAATGATATTGATAATAAAGGGTTTATGCATAAGTCTTCTTGCGGTGATTTGCTTTTATCTGATAGCCTTGATTCTTGACTATAGCTCTAGCTTGAATTTTCCATGAAAGTAAATTTTTTCTTAGCACCGTCATGTCAGTTTTATCCCATTCTTCTTGGGTCGTTTTCCAAAGTCCGTTCAGTGTTTTTGGACGCCGTTTTCCTAAGTCTCATTTCAGCAAACCGAAAGCGCAAAAGTCCATAGGAGAAGCGTCAGGTGATTTTACAGTATTTCATTAAATGGGATACATTTTATTCCTGTTTCTGATTCTTTATTTGCTAAATATGCGGTAGTTGATTAGACGTGCGACTAGAGGTTTTGTCCATATGAAACTCAAATTTATTAGTGTCCTCTCCATTTAAAGATGGAATTTCTTCTTCAAAAATTGCTTCAACAATTTTCTGCTGATAGTAGAGTGAATTAATTTTAGCTTTACTTGATACTTTTTTGATGTTTAATTCACCGTTGTAACAAAATCCGCAACTATCATGAATCCCTTTAGGAATTTTTCTGTACATTGACGAAGCCATTTCGTACTGTCATTTTATCAGTTGAGTAATAGAAAATTGCTCTTTTTTCATTACAGTCACTTAAATACACCTATGTCACGTTGAGTGTTACCCAAAATTTCCATTTATCAGCAGCTAGGTGTTTTTCATATAATTTTCTACAAGTTATTTTTCCTTCGGCAATATGCTTTGGCAAAGGCAGATGCACTTTAGATTTAAACATCTTTTTTAACTTCAAATCTTAATTAATGATTTTACTTTCAGTGCCATAAAACATTCCCAGTTTCGATGCAATGGATCTTTTAGTCAGTGGATTTTCTTTTAGGATCAGAGACTTCACTTTCTTGATATTTACCCGCGTTCGAACAGTCTTATTATGCGATTTTGCGGCTATTTTTTTTTTCATTTTTACTTTCAGCTAGCTGCTTCTTACCTTTGAAATTTAATATATTAAAAATACCTTTCTTTTAAATGCAATAACCTTGATTTTTACGTAACCTTTGAGCCATCTATCAATTTCAGGAGTCATTTTCAAAATAAATCTTTTATTCTACATTCCAATCAAAACAAAACAGTAGCAGATGATTACATTGAAAATCTTAAATCTTTTTTCTCATAATGCTGACGAGAAACATAAATACAAAATCGTTTCCATAAAGTGCGAACGACCTTCTGTACAGGATGATTAAAAAAAGATGGGCCAGACTTTACAAGGTAGTAGTACACATAAAACCAATCATTTTTCGTCATAGTTTACCGGGTCGGAAATGAAACGTAAAGGCGGCAGTGGGTGCTTAATGGTGAAACCGATGAGGTGAGGCGAAAATACAAGAATGATTTAGAAGCTATAAAATGCATTTAATAAATTATAATTGCAGTAATGATTCAAAAGAGAGACCGTCAACCTGAATGCACGTATCACAGCGCGGATGGAGGGATTGACGATGTTTGTCGAATAGACAAGGTATATCGCGCACTTCGGCAACAGCGGCCGAAATTGTGGCGACAATTTCCTCTCCATATTAAAAGGAAGTAACATAGATGAGACTCTTGAGATATCTACATAAAAATAAGTCATTTTCCCTATTTATAGATTCTTCCATCGTCTCAAACGTTGGAGTTGCGAAAAACTGCTACAAACTGATAAGGCTGTACATACGGTGTTACGAAAATTTGCATAAGGGTTCTTCTTCTTCCCCAGATGAAATTTGTATACGTGAATTTTGTCTTCAACCAGAATGACACCTTTAAATTATATATATATATATATATATGTGTGTGTGTGTGTGTGTGTGTGTTAAATGGACAATGACATTCCTCTGTTAATAGTGCATTTTGTTCAAAGTTTGTTTGAAAGAGAATTTTTCGATTTTTCCCATGATGTCAAGATGACAACGACAATATTTTTGATCGCCAGGAACCGATTTATCCAAAAGTTGCTCAAAATGGCGTGTCAGTATTTAATAACTCAAAATATTATTCGAATTAATAAAAATTCGAGACGGTGTTTCCGTTTGGAAGTCGAGGCACTTCTGTCCCAAATTTCATGGCTGGGGACCGCTTAGATTTTCCGCTATGAGACAGTCATATTTTATTTTTATTATACATAGCTATACCTTTGTGCCAGAAACTGAATATACCGTATTTCAACAAACATAAACTCTAATTAGTATGCTTTCCACAACATTACCTTTATGTATTACCTTTATGTATGAAGTTACCTATGTTTATTACATTTAAACATTCTGTGATTCATTCCGCCATTAATGCATTTATTCACACCTTTGATCTATCTCAAACTGTTGAAACCATTTGCGATTGAAATACTTTCCGTTGTATAATATAGGGAACTGCAACATAATACAACTTTGTTATCACAGATATGCATTTCACTTCCATTCATGTTACTGATTTGTATTTCAGGACAGCATTGGCATATAATCATATAATCAGTAGCAGCTACCAAGAGATTATCCTTTGATCCTTGAAATGGTTGAAATTCCTGAATTTATTTCTTGATCTGTCAAGTTAATATTTCTTGGTCTTTATAGATGCACTTCAGTTTAAGAAATTTTCTTCTTGATATGCCAAGTCAGCTTTTCATGTGAATAGCATCGAGGGTAGGAGTTTCTCTGGTGGAATATGGAGCATTATGAAAAATACAAGCACTTTGAGAGTTTATACCTACAAACCTAATAGATAAATATGTAAATAACATTTCTTGTTTTGTCGGAAATAGGGTATATATTATGAATGTATATAAATCTTTTTAATACTTTGAATTATATTTAGAAAATATTTTTTAAAGTAGCTCTTTAAGAGATTTTTTTTTTCATTTTTCTAACTGGTTTGGACACTTGAAATATATAGTAAAGAAGAAGAGTTAGATATATATATTTAATAAACGACAATAATATGTATTAGAAAATTTAGGTTTTAAATCTGTATTTGTTATCAAAAAAGTTTTTACGGTTTGCGAGTAATCGTCTTGTCAAGTTGAAGAATATTGAAAATTTTCCGTGTTTCAAGATTGTAATGCTTATATCTCAAAAACTAAAAGAGCTGAAATAAGCAACTAGCAAAAGCAATAAGCAAAAGAGCTACAAAGAGCTACAGTAAGCAAAATATTATAGCTCTTTGACGACCCTAAATGTGAATGTAATTGAACTTGAATCGAATTCTAGATTTTGCTAAACAACTAAAAAAAGCATCAGTTCTAAAGAGTTTTTTTAAATTTTTCATGCTTTTACTCGAAATATTTTCGAAACTATAAAATACAGTTATAAATAGCAATAAAATTATGTATGAGGAAATTTAGTTTCTAAATTTATATTTATTTATAAAAATAGCTCTTATAGATTTCGAGTAATCTTCTTGTTAAGTTGAAGGAGTATTAAAATTTTACGGTTTTCAAGTCTGTAATGCTTATATCTTAAAAAAACAGAAGGGATAGTTATTAACGACAAGCAAGAACTTGCTTTTTAAAAGTTCTATATGTGTATATAATCAGATTTTTGATCGAGTTTTTTTTTATATGACAAAAATTGAGTTTAATTTTACAAAATATTATTCATGTAGAACCATATCAGCCCTCATCGCATTAGAGCCCCCTCGGATATTTTAGTTTATTTCTTTCTTATCCAGTTTACTCCTAAATTCCTTTCTGTATACGCCATGCTAATTATATTATTACACTGTCAGAAATTAATCGAAGTTGTGACATGTAGAATGGCTCATTTAATTTATTTGAATTTTAACATACTCGAGCGTTATGAAGGTTCAAGCAAATAATTAAAATTTCGTAGAAACCCTCTAGGAGCGATGGCTTATGTAAGATAAAACTTGGCAAGTTGGGATTTATATATTTCAACCATTGCTGTCGAATAATTACTTTCTGAAAAAGAAATTTGAACTAAAACCTGTTGCTGGAGGATAAATAAGTTGTTCAGCATGCCTAGAACTCATATTCACAAGGCATATAACCAGCTAACTGGCACTGAAAGAGGACAGATAATTTACATTTGGGACACCTGGCCATCAAGCGCATATACCGGTTAACATATCACTACTATTCAACGAAGTATTCAGAAATGGATGAGAGAAAGCTCCCACGCCTGCAAGATCGGGATTGAAGTTCTCAGGGCAATTAGTTATTATAATGTTTCAATTCGCTGAGTTCTGGCAACTTCTAAAACTATTCTATTGGTCGTTCGACAAGTGGTGACATATGCCAGTAGCCAACCTTTCATCCTTCAGAAGATTTCCAATGGTCTTCCAGAAGTAGACTTGCATGCATGTTATCTATTGGACTGTTTCTGATTACCCATTTTTATTAGTTGCTGATTACCGGGCTATTGCTGATTACCAGGCTATTGCTGATTACCAGGCTATTGCTGATTACCAGTTGATTGCCAGCTATTGTCGACAATATTTTTATTGGTGCCCTTCTCGAGTGGCCTTGGAAATAGAATGGTGTTAAGTTGTCTTCAGAGACTAACGAATATTGCAATTTTTTGGGATTGTACGAGGGCCAGATATTTATAGAAGCGACGTGGAGAACAGAACATTCCAGATAACTGTGTTAAACTGCATACAACCCAAACGCAGTGTGTTATGATCTGGGGATCGTTTAATTATAATATTCTGTTATCTCTAGCTGCCTTTTGAATCTTCTTAATAATCTGTTTCTAGAATAGCTAAGTATAATGGGGTCTTCAAACAGTCTATTATTTGCCCCCGTGTTCTTCGTGTGAGCATTTTTATTATCAAAGGTTGACTGACGTTTGAGTCCTGTGAGAGCTTTCTTGTAAGCGGCTACAGGCGTTTGTGTTTCATATTTTACAGATAAAGTGATACTACGGGTACGGTTTTTAAATAATTTGATTTAGAATTACTTATTTGATATTAGCCACTTTCGAAAATTTGGGCTTAATTTGCGTTGTGTTGTTCTGTTTTCCAAAAATATTTTTTTTTATGTAAAATACTAGAATATTGAGTTGGGAGCGGTGAATGGTGCAATTAGCACTAAAGAAAACTGACGAAGAGTCGAAATTGAAAATAAATATTTTTACTGGCTTCAAAAAGAATGCAAGAATTGCATGGCTTCAGCAAGAATTCAAGAACTTCATAGCTTCAGCAAGAAAGCAAGAATTTCATTGCTTCAGCAAGAATGTAAGAATTTCATGGCTTCAGCAAGAATGCAAGAATTTCGTGGCTTCAGAAAGAATTGAAGAATTTCACGGCTTTAGCATGAATAGCTTCAGCAAGACTGGCTTCAGCAAGAATTTGAATTTATTGGAATCAAGTAAATTCTATCTGATTCATTAGACATGCAGTTCGAGTTCTTTTCATACACAAATAATGTACTTCATTTTTATTTCGATTTACAAAGTATGTATCTGATTTTTGTTTTATGTTTTCATCGTTTAGTTTCTCCATTAGATATCCTGCGTAAAAGCTTTCAACAATTATTTTTATTGGAATTTTCTTATTTGCGAATTCTGAAGAGTTTTTATTAAGTAGTCTACTTAAAACAACTGAAAAATAATTTGGGAAAAACTCTTGCGCGTGACCTCTGCCGTTGTTCAAATTGGAGCGATTAACGATGGGTTAACCAGACGTTATGTTGCTGAAAGTATGAAAGTTGTAGCAGTTTCCTTCACAGCTGGTGTGAAAAAGCCTTATGTCAGCACGATAAGAAAAGTTCACAAATGGCAAATATCTCACCGGAATGACTGCAAGGTACCAGTATGCTCTTTTGACTTCTATCATCATTATCTCCTTGGACAGCTTGAAACTTCATTTACAGAGTCTAGCACAACCACCGCAAACAACATAAAATCATTCCAAAAGATCAAGCAAGGAATGACAATAGCCCCCTCCTAATATTGTTTATAATATCTGAACAATTCAATGCAGCAACGACAAATAAAGGCTTTGCTCACAAAACAGGAGCCAATCCGTAAATATGGACCATGAAATCCATTTTTTATACAATAAATTCTTACTTTTCTCCTGGAATTTCTGTCATGTCTTCTTTACTTCCTAAACATTCTTGTTCATAATTTTCAGATAAGTTACACTGTCCTTTTTTAGTGCTGCAATTTAAATTTCACTGAATGCACTTTTTTACACAGTTATGGACGCATTTATTCTCTCATCTGATCTCCCATGAACTGTTCTAAACTTCTAAACTGATACATTTCAACAATATAGTCTACTGTACTTTCAGTTTCATGTTTAGGGTCAGAGATGGAATGGAATTTCGTTGTCACCGACATCGATTTCAGTTCTATACCGGTAAGAGATTTGTGTTTCAGGACAATAGTGGCCATATATTAGTTGTATGTGAGATGACTAATAAAATCTTGTTATTCGTAACTTATTACTGTAGTTATCTATATTGAGCTAGGTAGGACAATATTGGAAATACGCTATGTATAACAATGCATAACGTGTAGGTAGAATATGGACAAAATATTATAAATCTATTAATAGAATATGGAATTGAAAGGTGCCAAATTGAATTCAGTTTGCAGAGGTCTAATGAATTATACGTATATGGCCATTCATTTGTGCAATTGTTTGTACAATGTATGGGATTAATGGCAACCGATACATCGACTACATTTGATTGATTTTAATCATTATTAGAATTGAAATGAATTGAATCACTATTATAAATGAAGGGGGAAACTCTTCAAGACATAGGAACAGTTCAGTCAGCATAGTTATAGTTTTGGAGATCCAGAGTCAGACATTAGAGTCCTCTCCTGAAGATTAAGTCATAATGGATTTTAGGAAACATTGTTAACTCTAGTATACAAAATAAAAATTGTGTTAATAAAAATGGAGGGACGTAATGCACTACAAGAAAAATTGGTTTTCGATGAAGTCAACATCTTTCGGCTTTACTAAGGAGAGGAGATTTAAAGTTCTTACCCGATTGCCATATAGTATCTCCTCAGGTCTGAGGCTTTGAGTTTTACCATCATATTTTCCATTAAAGTATTTTCAAAAAGTAACTTATAGTATGTTGCATTTTTAGCAAACATCAGAAATTAACCGTCAAATTCTGCATGCAGTTTAATCGTATGTACACATAACAGGATAAAAAGGTTCGTTAATTTCATGTAAATAGTCGTATAATGTCAAATGATATTACAGGGTCCTTGGCTTGAAAAATGAAATTTCGATCATTGGTGAAGTTCAGGTAGATCTAATTTACAACATCGTAACGCTGTCTCAACACCACTATTTTATTTTTGTAATGATTTAATTAGCATTAATGCGGCAACAGCTTGCAGCGTGTTGGCAACGTCATTTTTTTATATCTCAAAGACAAAAGGTTATAAAAATAAAAGTAGCATTATAAAAATGACATATGACTGAATTAAAAAAAATAAATGTATTAAGCAAATCTGCAAACTATTCCTTTTAATTTTAATTTGGTGTGTATTTACGGGTTGAGTACTAACAGAGAACTCGAATGCACATAAGATTGCTTACATAAATAATATGTTGTTGAAAACTGAACACATGCGAAGTGCATCAATACTGTCCATGTGAGGAGGTATAATAATATAATATCAATAGTGACTTCCGTGTTTTAATGGGAATTAATAATCAATGTTCTTATTACACAGTTATGAGTGGGACTTTATCCTTCAGGAACTGTGAGCTGCTTATTTGTTACTATAATATCAACGATTGTGCAATAGTCGTTCTATTTGAACTTTGGGTACTAAATTAAAATGTAAAAGGTGATCTATGTAAGTTTATAACGTGGAAGCAACGAAGTTGTGTAATACATAATAAACTTCGTTGAAAAAAAAATCTTTGCCTTTCTTGTAGAGATCGTTCTGTTTCAGCCTACTGTGTTGCAGCCAGACACAGTAGACTTTTCCTCATCCATTGAAACTGATTGATACATGTCATTTAACCTACTACTCATTTAACCTATTACTCATTTAACCTACAACTTATTTAACCTGTGCTACACTATTACTAAAGAAGTTTTTAATTTTAAAATTACTTAATACGTACTACAATACTTAAGAGAATATCTCTTACTTTTTCTTTTTTTTTTCTTCTCTATAAATTTTTTGGTAAAATGTTTAATAAATTTTAAAATAAAATGTTCAATATTTTAATATAGAATATTTTATGTTATTTATGCACATATTTGCTTTTGCAACATTTTCTACTAACAATTTCTTACAGAGTTATAATGCTAAAGATGATGATACTGTGAGTAACAATCCACTAAATCTTTTCCAGTACATGGTTACAAAAGAGAATAGTTATGAACGTTTAGTATTATGATGTCATTTTCTTTCAAGTTTATGTTTTATGTCAAGTTATGTTCAAGTTATGTTTTATGTTAAGTTATATTCAAGTTATGTTTTCTCTACATGTATATAAGGACAATAATTCGTTTAAAATTTTTGTACAAATTTATATAAATATCCTGAAGAAATATTTAGCATTCGCAAATTATTCAGGATTTGGATTTGTGTAGCGCACGGAACAGCAAGCTTCCAATGTTTGGATTAGGATTCTGTAATATGATAAATGGGTATGCCACTGTTAAGACTATATTTGTAATATATTATTTTCTTTATATACATAGAATAATGTATAAGGGAAGTATTGTAACGGGGTTGAAAATTCGAATTCGAATTTTCGACAGGATAGGACGTTTCAAGCATTCCTGAACACGAATCGAACTCGTTTCAGATGATGTTTGTGTGTGCATGTGTGAACGTATGCGTGTTTGTGTGTGTGTGTGTGTGTGTGTGTGTCCGTGAGTCTTTGGAGACGATATCTCATGAACGAATGTAGAGATTCGAACGAAATTTGTTATAAAATTTACAATCTGTGAACACTGGAACTCCGTTGTTTTAAACGCAATCTAATGTTCAGAACACCTCCTAAATTTTCCAATAAAGTCTTGAAAAAATCGTCAAAAAACCAAAATCTTTAATAGAGTTACGTAAATAAATATTTCTTATGTAACTTTTAATTATAAAACGATTGACATAAATGTTAGAACGCTAGTATGAATCGTTCTTGAAATATTACATGTTTTTCATATAAATTTATCAAAAAGTCACATAAAATAAAATAAAAAAAATTAACTACTGTGAAATATGTTGACTTTTCATATGTAATATCTATATAAATAAAAATAAAAATCTGTCTGTCTGTCTGTCTGTCTGTCTGTCTGTCTGTTTGTCCCATCATCACGGGAGAACGGCTGAACCGAATTTGATGAAATTTTGTAGGTAGCCTAGAAATAGCCCCACTTAAAATTTAGTCCGTGTTTTGAGTTTTTATGACTAGTGGTTCTCGAGATATTAGTAAAAAACGAAATTTTCGTTTGTCTCATCATCACGGAAAAACGGCTGAACCGAATTTAATGAAATTTTGTGGATAGCCTTAAAATAGCCCCCCATAAATTTTGTCCAAGTTTCGAGTTTCTAAGATCAGGGATTGTCGAGATATTAATGAAAAACGGAACTTTTTCTTAGGAGATCTACTCTCCAACTCCGTGGTTTATCCAAACGGAAAGGATAAAAATCGTTTGTTTAAAGCGTCAAAGGGAATTAAAACTTTATTTTTGAGTTTGATGCAGGATTTTTGCATTAAATAGTCACTATCTGAAAGCATGAATTGTTTGAAACATGAATTTAAATGGAAAAATCTACCTCCATGTTTTTACATGTATTAACCTCCATGTATTTCACAAGCTTTTACTCAACGATTAGAAGTATAAAGAAATTAAAATGGTTATTTATTTTCGCATTTTATGAGGAAGATTCTATCTTATATCATGTTGCTCGGCAAAGTAATGGAATTAAATGTGTTTGTTAATGATTATTATTATTTTTTCTATTTGTATAATAAATAAATGGATGTAAAAATATATTTTATAAATGAACGGTTTGATCGTTCTTTTAATTACATATATTGCGGACTGCGTACATTACTTTTATTTATTTTAGCAAAGAGGTTTCAAGCTCATATATTGTGTTTAGCTAATAAACTCATAATAAATGAACGGTTTGATTATTCTTTTAATTATATATATTGCGAACTGCGTACATCACACTTTTATTTATTTTAGCAAAGAGGTTTCAAAGCTCATATATTGTGTTTAGCTAATAAACTCATATATTGTGTTTACCCAATAAATTCATTTAGCCGATTGTTGAAGCAGAAAAAGAGTAGAACGGATGTATGTATCTTCTAATACAATTTTAGTGTTTTCATTTAGTATATATACAGACGGGATATGGATATTTTATTCTTCAGATCTGTAAATTTAGAGCTACGAATTTAGCGGAATATCTCTAAATAACTTGGCAACTTTTCTTAAACTTTACCAAATTATAGGAAATGTCTCCAAATTGATAAAAATGACCCAAATCAATGAAATTAAATTTGTTTTTTTAGAATAGAGTACTGAAATGATGTTTCTGTAGCATTTGTCGGTCAGTCCATCCATCCTACTTAGTAACGCATTTAACTAATTTTTTTAATTTCACTACATTGATAAAAATATTTGTAAATCCATAAAAATATCATGGAGACGAAAATGTCGCCAAACCTTCCATGAAGATCACATTATTCAGGCGACATGATTTCCATCAATTTATTTGAAGCAGATGATATCATGTCGCTTAGCAACGGATCCAATGTGTTATGTATCATACGATTTTTATTAAATCTAATAAAAATATGTATATAAAATAAATTTCATTGACATTGCATTTTTGACTGGATAATATCAATTACGGTCTTCAGTTTTAAACATCATTATTATTGATATTTTCGGGGACTGTTGATTCAGGGATTACTGATATTTTCAAATTATTATGTCATTGTTTCATTATGACGAAAATTGTTGAAACTCATATATAGTACGTTGTACAAGTGATCTTCTACAAATGCACGGGTATATCTTCTAATCTACGAGAATATAAGTAGTACAGGTATATTGGCAAAATTTTTATATTTATTGGCATATATTGGAATCAATTACGACCTTCTGGTATTAAGATTACGGGGATTTTTGATACTTTCAATTTATTACGTCATCTTTTTTATTTAGGTAAATATTTTTAAGACTCATATTACAATATGTTTAAGCTTCTACTAACACACTGGCATATTTTCTAATTTGCGACAATATAAGTAGTACGTGGTTGCATATATTGATTCAATTCTTTTTTGTGTGTGTGAATTTGTTTACAAAAGGGGCCAGGATATTTTATTCTTCAGATTTGCCCGTGAAGATAATTTTGCATAGTGATAACAGATATTCTTAATCTTCTCTTTATGAGCAATAAATTTAATATTTTATCAGAATTTGCACATGATTGCGAATTATAAGTTTTTTTATATTATATACTCCGTACGAAGGACGGGTATGCTGCTAGTTAAGTGATAAATTTGTTAATATCATTCTCGTAGAACTAGCACGTTTCATTCACGAGAGAAGATACTTGGGGTACTAGTTTTTAATTTTGACGCCAACAGTCATTTACCTACCATAAGAATAACCTTTTTCTCATCCATAACTTTTGGCGAAATATTAGCGACAAATTTGACGAAATATGGCCAACTCGGTGACTTTCAAAAATGTTGCCAAATTGGTAAAAATGATGCTAAATCAAATCAATGAAAATGACGACTAATTGATAGAAATTCAATATCTTCCGAAGAATATTATAATCTATATAAATAAAAATGAAAATCTGTCTGTCTGTCTGTCTGTCTGTCTGTTTGTCACACCATCACGGGAGAACGGCTGAACCAAATTTGATGAAATTTTGTGGGTAGCCCAGAAATTGCCCCACTTAAAATTATATCCGTGTTTTGAGTTTCTACGACCAGTGGTTCTCGAGATATTAGTAAAAAACGAAATTTTCGTTTGTCTCATCATCACGGAAAAACGGCTGAACCGAATTTAATGAAATTTGGTGAATAGCCTTGAAATATCCCCCCATAACTTTTGTCCAAGTTTCGAGTTTCTAAGATCTGGGGTTGTCGAGATATTAATGAAAAACGGAACTTTTTCCTAGGAGTTCTACTCCCTAACTCCGTGGTTTATCCAAACGAAAAGCTTGAAAATCGTTTGAAAGTGAATTAAAATTTAATCTCTGAGTTTGATGGGAGATTTTTTGCGTTAGTTAGTCACTTTCTGAAAACATGAATTGTTTGAAACATGATTTAAAAGGGAAATCTATCTCCATGGTTCATGGTTTATTTAAAACAAGCTTTTACGGAACAATGAGAAGTATAGAGAAATCAAAATCGTTATTTAATTTCGCAGTTTATGTTATAAGACATGACATATTTAACATGTTATAAGATTCTATCTTATATCATGTTACTCAGAAACGCAATTAAATTAAATCTGTCTGTTAATTTTAATAATTATTTTTTCGATTTGAATAATAAATAAATGGATATAAAAATATATTTTAGAAAAGAACGATTTGATTTTTCTTATAGCATTTTTGACTGGATAATATCAATTACGGTCTTCAGGTTTAAAAATTATTATTATTTATATTTTCGAGGATTATTGATTCAAGGAATATTGATATTTTCAAGTTATTATGCAATTATTTTATTATGACAAAAATTGTTTAAACTCATATATTGTATGTTGTACGAATCTTCTACAAATACACGTGTATATCTTTTAATCTACGAGAATATAAGTAGTACAGGTATATATTGACATTTGTTTTGATATATATTGGCATACATTGGAATCAATTACGACCTTCTGGTATAAAGAGTACGGATATTATTGATGTTTTCAATTTATTACGTCATCTCTTTTATTTTGGCAAATATTTTTGAGACTCATATTGTAATACGGGTAATCTTCTACTAACACATTGGCATATTTTCTGATCTGCGACAATAGAATTAGTACGGGGTTGCATATATTCATTCAATTCCTATTTTTTCTTCTGTAAATTTGCTTACAAAAGGGGGCAGGATGTTTTATTCTTCAGATCTGATCGTGAATATAATTTTGCATAGTGAGAACATATATTCTTAAACTTCTCTTTAGGAGCAATAAATTTAATATTTTCACAGAATTTGCACATGATTGCGAACTTTAAGTTTCTTTAAATTATACACTCCGTACGAATAACGGGTGTGCTGTTAGTGGTTAATAAATTTTAACATTTTAGGAGGATATATCATGTTGCTCGGCATCGCAATTAAATTAAATGTGTTTGTTAATGCTGTTATTATTTTTTTTCGATTTAAATAATAAATAAATGGATAAATGGATATAAAAGTATATCTTATGAATGGACGGTTTGATTTTTCTTTTAATTATATTAATTGCTGACTGCGTACATCAAATTTCATTTATTTTGGCAAAGAGTTTTCAAGCTTATATCGTATGTAGCTACTAAACTCATATATTGTGTTTAGCCAATAAATTCATATAGCCGATTGTTGAAACAGAAAAAGAGTAGAGCGGGTATATCTTCTAATACAATTGTAGTGTTTTCATTTAGTATATTGAAACGGGATAAGAATGTTTCATTCAGATCTGCAAATTCAAAGCTACGAATTTGGAGGGATATCGCTAATTTGACACCTTTTCTTAAACTTTGCCAAATTTACGGAAATGTCGCCAAATTGATATAAACGACACACAAACAGCTGCCATAAACCTTCGGGTTGGTCGTGTGGCTTGGTTCTTAAACCTATCAATTAAATTTTTTTTTGTTTTGTTAGAAGAGAGTACTGAAATGATGTTTGGTTAGCATTTATCTGTTAGACCAACCATCCTACTTAGTAATACATTTAGCGAATTTTTAAAATGTCACCAAATTGATAAAAATGTTTTCAAATCTATAAAAATATCTTGAAATTGATAAAATTGCGCTACATAAATGATATTAATTGTTTTTTGTTAGGGGATAGTATTGTGATGATATTTCGTCAATTTGTCGCAAAGTGGAACTGTCAGTTCTACAGTCCCACTTGGCGATAAATTTGGCGATTTTTTAAAATGTCGCTAATTTGACGAAACTGTTGCCAAATGCTCAATAGAAATATAACTATTTAGACGATATTTTTTCTACCAATTTATTTGAAGCAAATGATATCATGTCGCTTAGCAACGGATTTAAATCCAATGTGTTTATGCGGCAGACGATTTTTATTAAATCCTTTCCGATTTGAATAATGAAGATATGTATATAAAATAAATTTCATTGCCATTTCATTTTGGACTAGATAATATCAATTATACTCTTCAGGTTTAAACATTATTATTATTGATAGTTTCCGGAATTATTGATTCAGGGATTTTTGATATTTTTAAGTTATTACGCCATTGTTTTATTGCGGCAAAAATTGCTGACACACGCATATTGTACGTTGTACGAGTAATCTTCTAGGAATGCACGGGTATATCTTCTAATCTACGAGAATATAAGTAGTACAGGTATATTGGCATATATTTTGACATATATTGGCATATATATTGGAATCAAGTACAGTCTTCTGGTATGAAGATTAAGGGGATTAATTATATATTCAATTTATAACGTCGTCTGTTGTATTTTACCAAAAAACATTTGTGACTCATATTGCAAAACGGGTAATCTTCTACTAATAATCGGACATTATAAGTAGTACGTGTATATCTTCCCATATAATTTTAGCACTTTAATTTTGACATATATTGGAATAAATGACTGTCTTCAGATTTAAAGATTACGGGTTTATTGGTATTTTCAATTTATACATGTAATCTACTAATACAGGTTATATTTTCTAATATTCGCGTATATAATTAGTACATGTCCCATACAATTTTAACGCTTTTATTTTGCATATATTGATTCAATTCCATATGTTTTTTATATTTGCTTACATAAGGGGTCCAAGATGTTTTATTCCTCAGATATGTGCATGAAGATAATTTTATATAGCGAGAACAGAGATTCTTAAACTTCTTTTTAGGAGCATTATATTAAATATTTTAACAGAATATTTTGATTAAACATGTCATTTAGTATACTATAAGAATTTGGGCATGATTATGAATTTCAAGTTTCTTTATATTATATACTCCGTACGAAGAACGGGTATGCTGCTAGTTAACTATAAAATCTTCACCGTCCATCCATATGCCCGTCCCTTCCGTAACGCCAGGCGGAAATATTGGCAGGATATCGCCAACTAGGCGACTTTTTAAATAATGCCAAAGTGAGGAAAATATTACCAAATTGATAAAATTATCGCCAAATTAATGAAATGACACCAAATGGGAGGTAATGATTTGCAAATTTTTTATTCCGTCATAAGGTGGGCATACCTTCTAGTATATAAGAAATGCCCTGCTCTCTGTTTATCTGTAACACCGTGCGATACATTTGGCGAAATTGGGGACACGGTCGGACAAAAAAGTCGCTCTGTGAGTTGAAACATTTAAATATTGAGGAGGGAGGAAGTGGTAATGCATTTCGAAATTTTACATAATTATACAGGCCTTTAAATATAAAAACCTTTAAATGTAACGAGATCAGCGTGCAACTGATCAGTTGACAGAGATTATGGCTGAATAGTACGTTATACATGGTCGCGGAAAAGGTGTCACAGGGTTTTAAAAAGGCCATATTCTTAGCCTGTGTCAATTTGTCAATTTCAGACGACGTGTAAGGAGATTGCTGAAATTGCACTGGCACTGGATTACGAACTGTCCTACGCATTATTAAATATTGTAAAGATGAAGGTGAAGAATCAATTTGGTAGCAAATGTGTGGCCTAAAAACAATCCTGTATCATTGTGACAGAAGATTATTAGAACGCTTAGTGAAATCGAATCGCGAAACATCGATCTTAGAACTCACAACCATGTTCAATAGTGGAAGCAAGACCATTTACGTTCGCTCGATAACACAAAAACTCAAAGGACGGGGTTTAAACAGCTGAGTTCCAAAAAGGATACCACTGGTTACTGTGAGTAATTGAGAAAAAAACGAACACAAAGAATGTACTACTGAACAACGGGGAAAATCATATGGCCTGATGAGTCCTGATTTACTCTCCAACATGATGGATGCATTAGGATTCGAAAGGAACCGCAGGAAGCATTGGATCCTTCCTATACTGTACCCACTGTTCAGTACAGGCCTTAGGAAAAAATGTTATGGTCTGGGATTGCTTCTGTTCGGCTGGTCTAGGTGCAGCAACAATATGCAGCAATAAAATGAAGTCAGCTGAATATCTGAGCTTACTGAATGACCATCCTATTCCATCAATTTAATATTTCTTCTTTGAGGTTCAATGGCATTCTCCCGGATCATAACGCCACGATTCATCGCGCTAAAATTGTGAAATATTGGTTCGAGGAACACGAGGCCTCATTCGCACACTTCAATTGCCCACCACAAAGATCTGACCTCAACCCCATTGTATGATATACTGGAGAAGTAACTAAGTAATTTCATAGATAAAATGCCTCATAGATAATACCTTGAATAACTCATAGATAAAATGCCATGATGAATGTATGCTGTAATTTGAGCGAAAAGTAGTTCAACAAAATATTAAATTGCATGATTCTGTTTTGACCAGGCAGTGTGTATTTTTACTAAAGCTATGCACTAAAGATTTATAAAAAATATTCTAGTTACAGTGATTCTTATTAGCTCATACGCTGTAATATATTTAAAAGTGTTAAATGTGCGATTCTCAAACGCTAGACGGAGACTCAAATGAATCTCACCTGGAATTCCTTAGTTAAAAAAATGGGATGTTAAGACTAGTTTAAATTAAATGTCCAATTGATGTGTCCAATTATACCATAAATGCTTTAAGAAAAGAATTGATGAACCCCCCAAATGCTACAAATATAAATACGAATATTAGAAAAGTTCAAATTGTATTAACATTTCCATGCGTAAACCCTAAACTATTATATGTGTTGTTGATGTTGAAACCCAGACCGTCCGACCTACCAGAAAGGTGTAAGGTAACTGTTTGGACGGTCGGGAAGTGCCACTCAATTTAGACCGGAACCCAGTGGGGGAGGCATCCACAGGGACAGTACTCTCCTTCCCCTACCACCAACCTCTCGGAAGGACTTTCGGACCCACATGTTTAACGTGATCGTACTCCGCATGAACACGGCGGCAGTTTTGGCAGTGGCTGGAATCGAACCCGGGCCTACCGAGTGCAACTCCAGCGCGCTAACCAATGGGCTACCGCGCCCCACTATTATATGTGTAGAAAAGTACCACCAATATTATATGTGAATGTATGAAATTAAAATGATCAGCATTTAGGATGAAAATGATCTTAATTAAATACAAACTAGATATTAACTGAGTTTTTTAGCATAATTATGAATATATGAATATAAACCATTTATACACTAGGTTAATGTAATAATCAACGTAAAATATATTATGCATATATTGTGCGTTGGAAATAAGCCACTTTATAAACTGTTGCTCTGTGGTAGCTTATAAAGAGTTTAAGTTGAGTTATGAGTAGCTTATGAAGAGTTATATTTTTGTTCTTACTGTATACTTGCAGACAAAATTTAGGCCGTTTTTTGTAATCCAATATTGATGTTAAAACATAAATTATTAAGTACTTTTATGATGGTGCCTAATTACAATATATGAAATGTCACCCAAACAGATAAATTTTAATATACGCATTATTAAGTCACTTGTTTAACGTTTGTTGTATTCAATAAATGTAAGATCTGAATATATGAGTTCATTTTTACATCCAATTATCGATAATTTTTGTAATGGTGCTGATTAGTTCATTAGATACGTTCAATAAATAATGTATCATGATTCACTAAATCTTGCACTTAAAGATTAAAGAGTGCCTTCAAGAACTCATTTATTGCGCATCTGCAAAAATAAATCTATCACAATATATCAAGACAGAAATAATTCCGACATAACATTTTAAAATATTGCGTTAATGTGCAACTTGATGACAATAAAGATTGAGAAATTATGGGACGCCGAACAGTCTTATACCGACAATGTTAATTTATCTATTGTCCATGTACCTTTTCTCAGAATAAGACACGGGTTTAATTATTTTGTGTACTCAATATACATTTATTTGTATACTGAAGTGAATATTTAGCATGATAATACATGTTATACATTTTTAAATATTTATATAAAAGTCACTAAAATGTCACAAAATTCTTATGTTTTTTTTGTTCTTAATATTTTGTAAAATATTAAACTCTATGCTTACTAGTGATGTGCGTATATAATTTAAAATCAGGTTTACTCATGTGATATCTTTAACTATAATAAAAGGTTGCCCTCAATCACTGTCTGCGTTTCCACAACACTAAACGAGGTATATCCACTGTTGTAAATAAAATAAAATTGAGTTCAATATTCAGCTTCGTTTTCAGTATCTGATGCCATACTTTAGGTGAATCTCAAATTCTCCATTGTTGTAATTCTCCATTGAAGTCCAATTAATATAATTCACTCAAAAATACAATACCTTTCATTTATAAGATATATTTTTATATCCATTTGTTTATTATTTCAATCGAAAAAAAAATTGTCGGCCGTATAAACATATTTGATTCAATTGCGTTGCTGACCAACGATATAAGAAAGAATCTTCTTTATAAGATGCTCATAATTAAATAACTAACAACTTTGATGTCGCGATATTTTTCATTGTTGAGTAAAAGTCTATGGAAAATAAGCCATGGAGATAGAGTTTACATTTACTTTCATGTTTTAACTAGCGATTTCCAACCTTTTCTGTTTGAGGGAGCGATGTAGTTAGAAAGGAGATAGAACTACTATAGAAGGTTCGTTTTTTATTAACATCCAGTCTCTGGTTATAACATAGACAAGTCATATTCGCCAAACTTGAAACATAGACTAAATTTTAAATGGAGCCAATTCACTACTACCTACAAAATTTCATGAAATTCGTTGCAGCCGTTCTTCCACGATGTTCAAACACAAACACATATACAGACATATTTTTAAATTTATTTATATAGAGTTTAAACTTGTAATATGAATTGAAACAAACATATAGCTTCATTGGAAAGGGTATAAAACGGACTTTCCAAAAATGGATATGTTTGAGAACTGTAGTTCCTAATGTGCCTTTAAGACTAATATGCCAGTTAATTGTTGATTTCAGTAGTTTTTTTACAAACTCATTTGATGTTTGTTACATGATGTGACGCGAAACAATCATCGGATCTATCACATTTTCTACGTATTTTACCTTATTAGATTTCAGTAAAATACCCGATTTAATGGAGCAGATAATAAAATTATGATATCACACAAAAAATTGTGAAACATTTGTTGTTGTCATCACGGAACTCTATGATTCACTTTAGACAGACGTTTATAGTTCACAGGTCAGATTTTCTTAATATTTATCCGGACGTATAAAATATTTCTTGCACATACAGTAACAAATTATTATTTTCTCCGCTAATCTTCTTGAGATGTGATATTTTTGTATCTAGCTTTCTACATTTAATATATTTCTAGATGTTTGACAGAAAACATAATAAATTTCCACAGGAGGATAATATATTTTAAATTTAGCTCAAACTGCCGCCAGAATAATCTGAAGAAGTTAGTGTTTAGTCAATTTAGCTCTATAAAACATTGATAAAAGGTATCAACTGGTTTCGGAGACAATGAATAATCGCTCCATCAGGATAAAACGATAGAGAATAGTAACCGTTTCTAATAATTTTTTATTTTTAATACACTATACTTCTTCGTATAATTTATCTGTATTTCTGTACAAATATGTTTTCATGTTAATTGAAGAATGTTCTTCATTAACTTCCGAAACCAATTATTTCATCAAATTTTATTTATATTATTCTTGACGCTGCAATGTTTCATTTACAGGTGTTTTTTAAGTGGTTCTCAGAATGTTATTTGAATTTAGATAATGAAATAGAATTAACTGAAACCATGTTGTCCCCTTCAATTGTTTGTTATATTCTTATATTCTAGTCTTTTATTCATTAGTACTTCTAAAATAGTAAATAAATATCGTATGTCACTCTCATTTAGTAGATGAAGTCAGCTCCTTTAGCTTCCGAAACCTGATAACTTCTTTATTGTTAGTTATATTTTTCTTAATTCAACATTCCTATTTACGGCATTTCTAATGTCATTTGTTCAAATACTGTTTGGTAGCAATGGAGTGTCATAACTTGTATGAGATAAAGCCCTTAATACAAAAGCGGACTAGTTTTCCGTGTAGGAAACTTGATGTTATACTATTAACTCGATGTTATACTATTTGCGCATTGGTTATACTCGTTTTACCCATAGACACTTACTTTTAGGGGAAATTGAACCCTTTTGTAATAGTTGTCAGACCTCAGCAAGTATCAAACATATTTTAATTGAGTGTTCGAAATATAAGCAGTTTCGTTTTAAGCATTTCAAGATTTATACTCTACATTTGTCATAATTGATTGCAGAAAATCCTCCTTTGGAGCTTTTCCCATTCCTATTGGACATTGGTTTTTTCCATCATTTTTAACTTCACCTTTTATAACTTTTAGCCATTTTTCATCTCGTTTGCATTGTTGTACATGTTCCATAGTCATGGTTTTTTTCACACATTATTACTCTTTTAAATTATAATCGTGTTTTAATCCATACTAATTTATGTATCTTGGTACCACATGTCTGGCGCAGCATATCCTCTTTGGATCTTGTGCCATTAAACCATAATCAACCAACCAACCATCAAATACTATTTTAGTTTAATTGATGAATTTGATCATGCAGATTTTGAAATCGCGATGTTTCCTTAACATTTTTTACTATATTCTTATATTCTTAGCTTTTCTTCAATTGTATTTTTAATATAGTTTACATATGTCATTTGAATTCAGTTGATAAAGTTAGCTCCTATAGCTTCCGAAAAAAATTACGTTTTGTATTGCATTCTTTTTAATTCGGTATTTTATTCTGTATTACTTTTTGTAATTAGTTCGATCGAAAGTTATTTGAATTTAGTTAATAAATTAGCTCATTTAACTTTCTAAATCTGGTTGTTTCCCTTTTTTATCATAGTGCTTTTACGTTCTTGGTCTCAGTCACTGAGAAAATGCGAAAAAATATTTTGAATCCTAATATTTGTAAAGAACCTTGCTGCTCTAGCCAATTTGAACAACGAATCTTCGTACTGGCCATCTAACTTGCTACCATTGAGCTACTAGGACCGAATTCAAAATTCTTATTTTTGAAGGGGACTCTGCATTCTACTCCTTCTAACGCATATTAATGTGCAATTTGATAATCTGACTGACAACCTCCTGCTGCTTTAACCTCATATTAGCCCTCTTGATACTATTTTTTATCCAGGTTATTATATAGCGTGGTCCCCATGATCCCGATTTTAAAATCGGTGATTCGAGAGTTTAGTGAATCCGTACTTGTCGTACACAGATTTACTTTCAGACACCTCCAGCTTCACTGCACTAACCTGCAAGGTTAACCTCATGTTCGGGCGCCATTGTAAAGAATATTGTTATCCCAACCGGAGTTCAGATCGCGGATGTTCGTATTAGCCTACAGAAGCTCTTCCAATTGAGTTACCAGTACGAAATAGCACGCTCTTATCGTCAAATTTGACTCTGTATTTTATTCTTTTATTTTTTTCTCCTAAATTCCTCATTCCAATTTTTCCACTTCTCGTTTGGAAGTGATTTCTTTCATGTTCACATAATTCAACTATTTGATATATGCGTTCTTATCTTTGTCAGTCCTGGTGTTCTGTCTTTTAGCTGAAGGAGGAGGCTGTGCTTTGCCTCCAAGTTTGGTTCATACTTTTCATCATCATTTTACTCTGTTAAACAAATGAAATAATTATTTTTTCAGAAGAATTTTTTTCCCCATAAAAATTTCATTTTTCTATACCCTCCAACTATACAAATGAAAACACACTTAAATCAATACACACTTTAAGAAATTAAATACAAATACGTCCATTAATAGTCGGCGACAGTAATTTCTTTTTTAAACATTTGATATTTGTTGCTTAATGTACCGTGAAACTGTTAATGGAGCTTTCATAATTTTTAACGTGTTTTACCTTATTGATTTGCAGCGAGATACTCAAGTTAATGAAGCAGAGAACTAAATAATGATACAATAAATAAAACTATGGGAGACATTTTTTATTTTCATCGTATAACGCCATTATTCTTTTCAGATACACATTCATGGTTTGCATGTGAGATTTTACGGTTTCCAACATAGTTGAAAAGTGTCTACGACTTCAGTCACTCTGTCTGTATGTCTGTCTGTCCGTTCGCACTATAACTGCAGTAAAAATAACTTTATCTAAATTGAATTTCAGTATGTTATTTAGACGGTCTGTGGCATGTCTGGGAAAGAAAATTAATAATATTAATGAAAATAATATCAATGAATGAAAATGAATGATGAATTAGAATGTAAACAAATCAAGCGATTGTGAGTTTTATAATAACTGCTAAATTTGATTTCATGCAAAATTAGTTTGCTCTGGAGACTGGAATATAAGTGATATGAATGAAATATTCATTGACTCCATATAGAGAAGCCGATGATTTATAAAATGAAATGGTTACACAACAATTTCGAAGAACTAATTTAACGTGATATAAGCAAACGATATACATTCTATAATCATGAATTATTATAAACACTTCCTAATTTATACTTTCGGTGACGTCATTTAAATGAAGTTCATTTTGTGTAAATAGCATTGTCTTTTTCGATGAAGTTTTAAAATTAATAACTTTGTCAATAACAATTTTTTATATAGCTTAAAAAGTATTTCAGTTGGAAAGTGTTTCATAATCAATGCTTTGTGCATGATTAATCTTTATTTGTTTTTAATATGTATTTGTACGAATAAAATGTTTCCTATACATACACTACTAGAAAATTATTTTTATTTTTAATCTTCTTCTGTCTTGACAATTTTTGTACCAAACCTTCTCCACTTCTTAAATAATAAAAGGCAATGTCTGCCTGTCTGTCTTATACACTATAGGCTCAGCGACCGCACGTCGCAAAGCTACGAAATTTGGCAATCGGAGACCCGGGTAGGGGGGAAGGGGACACGTGAAAACCAATTTTTAAAATATGAATTTTTTTTGTTATTTAATGTTTTATGCGATTTCGACTGTTTTTTTTTCGCTCTTTCCCCTTTTTTCTCCACCATCCAGACGTCGTAGAAAAAACAAATCACACGACCGGAAAGAGCAGACAATTGCGAGTAAAAATATATCAATTTCAAATCTCAGGGAAAAATTCCTATACTTTTTAAAGATTTTATAACAAAAGTTACTTTCGGCTTAAAAAAACGAACTTTTGTTTTTAAATCCTCGCGTTCCGAGAGTTCCGAAAAGTTCCGAGAATTTCAACTAATAATTTACATTTTTAGAAAGCTCACACATCAGTCATTTTTACAAGCCCAATCTGGTCAAGAAATAATAAAAAGTAGCTGCAGAATCCGGATTTTAAGAATTTTCGAATTTCAATTTCTCGGCTTGCAAGTCGACAAAATAATTTTTACTCCCATACTCGCGCAGGCGCACTGCTCACTGAGACGGACGGTGTTTCCATGGAGATTGTGCATTGGGTTAGAAAATTATGTGATATTTTAAATGATGGAATTAAGAGCTTAGCATATGGTCATTATAAAATTTAAATAATTGAATTATGGCGGATTGAATTGTGGTGATGTATTGTATACATCGGGTGGTGGTAACAGTATACAGAGTGAAATTATTATATATTTTAAATGACGGAACTATATGGATTTTTTAAATGGATATTTTAATTTATGGATATTTTAAATGGATATTTTAATTTTATGGATATTTTAAATGATGGAACGATGGAACGATGGAATGAGGATATTTTAAATGATATTACGTTATATTTTAAATGATGGACTTAAGAGCTTAGCATAAGGTCATTATAAAATTTAAATGATTGAAATATGGTTTGTACGGTTTTTGGCCTAGGGACAATTAAAAACCGAATTAGTGTTTGCCTTTTATAAGGTTTTTGGATCATTATACTGGACTGAATTGTGGCGATGTATTGTTTACATCGGGTGGTGGTTGGGACTACAATGAAAAAACTTTAGCACTGAAGAAATAAAAAAATAAATGCGAAGAAAGTTATGGAGATTGTTGCGGTGCCTTAAAATTTCATTATTAGTTTTAACGTCATTAAACTAAATCAAACTTTGTTAACTCCACGGGGTTGAGGGCGCGGTAGCCCAGTGGTTAGCGAGCGGGAATTTTACTCGGTAGGCACGGGTTCGATTCCTGCCTCTGCCAAAACTGCCGCCGTGTTCACTCGGAGTACGATCACGTTAAACATGCGGGTCTGTATGTCCTTCTGAGAGGTTGGTGGTAGGGGAAAAATGGTACGGTCCCTGTGGATGCCTCCCCCACTGGGTTCCGGTCTAAATTGGGTGGCACTTCCTGGGCATCCAAATAGTTATCTTACGTCTTTCCGGTAGGTCGCGCCAACGAGTTTGCCATGGTCAGACTTTTCAAGGGTAGCGGCAAGCTGGTCGTCGAAGGCGGCTAGTAATATAATACTCCCTCCCATAGTAAATCATACATAAATTATTTTCGTATGAGGAGAGTAGCTGTAGTTCTATACAAAATTAGATTTGTGCACCCAATGTAGATAACCGTATCCATAGACAGGTTGTAGATGCATTTAGACGTATTCAGCCGCATATCCATAGACGCGTTTTATGAGCGATCGTTAGGACGGAAAACATGGTACCTGCAACAATAGCGAAACCACTTATTCTATTTCACAATTTTGAATAACATTATGGAGATCGACAAATGTATCCCTACGACTTAGCTTCAAATCTTATTAAGATACTATCAGTATACCTGTTCTTCGTACATAATATATAATATTAAAAAAAATTAAAATTCATAATCATGTGCAAATTCGTATAATATTCAAAATGGCATTGTTATTCAAAGAATTCTATTAAAATATTTAAATTAATATTCCTAAAAGGAAATTTAAAATTTTCTGTTCCCGCTATACAAAAATTATCTTCACAGGGACATCTGAAGAATGAAATATCCTGGTCCCGCATGTAAACAAATTTACAAAAATATGAAATTAAATCAATATAAACAATATGAAAGCTCTAAAATTGTATGGGAAGATATATTCATACTAATATATTCTTGAATATTAGAAGATATGCTCGTATATTAGAAGATTACCCGTCTACAATAAATGAGTTTCAAAAATATTTGCCAAACAATAACAGATAACGTAATAAATTGAAATTATCAATAATCCCTGTAATCTTGAAACACTGTTTTCATCTGTGTAAAGATCGTGATGTTTAAAGATCGTTCAAATTTATATTTAGTGTTGCATCCGTCACAAAAACGCTTTTATTGTGGCGAATTATCTGTGTATCTAAATTTTGTGCCAAAGCAATCACAATATTTTTTATTTTAAATGATCACTAAACTTTGATTATTTCTACAACGAAGCCTAATTTTAATGTAACCAGAACGTTAACAAATCAACTGATTGTAAGGTGAGTTGTATAAGAATTGCTGATATTTTTCACCCATAATTAATCAGCTGTGGTGTTTGGACTATAAGTGATATCAATGAAATATTTAATGATTTTACATAGAGGGGCAGATGATTCATATTTCGATGACGTCATTTGAATATAGTCCATTTTGTGTAACTAGAATTTTCTTTTTGATGAAGTTTTAAGTATAATAAATGGCTGTAGTACTGTGATAATGTAAAAAATATCACACTGAATGTATCACATTTTAGAGAAGTTTAAATATAATTGCATTTCAGTGGGAAAGTGTTTCTTAACCAATGCATTATGCTTGATTGATCTTTCATGTTTATATATGTGATATTCTATCTTTGAAAAAAATATGGTTTCGTCTGTGCAGTTATTTTGGTGATATTGCACTATAATTTAAAATATAACTGATCAGTTAAAGTCATCTAAACGCAGCGACAAAGGAATTTCAATCAATATCATGTAAACAGAAATATATCTCTATTTATTGATAAAAGTTGTGAAGTTAGAATCAAATACTTTATTGTTTATTGCATAGTTAACCGTGAAATCGTCAACGAACTTAATTGATTTATTACAGAATTTCCCATTTTGAATAATATTTACCCTTAAGAGATAATCTAACTAATGGAACACATATATAAGCTATAGAACCTTACAGAAAAATGCATAAAACCTTTGTTATTCACATCTCCTAAGATAACTTATAACTATGATATATTTTTTATGATTCTTAGATCTCGATATTGATTTATTAAAGGTCACACTACCTATGAATATTTTTTTACTTCTCTTCTGAGGTATGGAAATTTGTGACCTAACGTTCTTTTCATGTATAGTTTCATCTGCCGATATAAATCAATGCATTGGATTTATATATAAGTGATTACTTGATATAACTATAGATGTTGAAAATAATTAAGCAATAAGAGGACCCAACCAGATTACGTGTTGTGATATCCCAATAAATATTTTTATGTAACATAGTTTATTCAGGACCAAAATTTGGCTAGTCGATAAAGTTATCATTATTTTGACCAAAATCAATTTTTGAGAAACAATAAGCCATTTTTGTGCATAGAAATAGAGCTGAAGGTCATTGCTATACAGATAGCTAGCTCTTTTTTGAAAGTTTTTAAAAATTTTCATATTGGTCTTTTGATGACCCTAAATTTTACTAGAATCATTACAAACTACAAATTCTTACTGAAACGATCATATTTATATTGTTTTTATAATTATGATGCAAAACAATTAGCTAACCTGCTAATCTGACCAAAACGTTTGAGGTGTTTTTTAAATTGTAAGTTTTTCACAAAGACACTCTAGTGCTAAAAGTTACGTTGAAAGTGGTTACAACGCTAGATTTGTACGATGGTGCCAAAACAATAACATGCTAAACCCGTTGTACTTGGATATATTTAGTAAATCCTCAATATGATGCATAACGTAGCTTGGAAGTACTTTATTGCAGCAATCAGCATCGATAAATCAGTTTTTCTATTTTTAAGAGTCATTAGCAAAAGATGACAATTTACTTCTTTCACAGTAAGCAAACATACTGCATGGCTGTTTAAATCATACGTAACACACATCAGGAATCGATTGTTGAGATCAAACTATACTAGACGGAAGGGCCAGATTTTCTCCTAATCATTAAACCGGTAGTCATGGTCTTCTCCTAACAGAATGCTTTGAGAGATAGTTAAAACGACCAGCCCCCTGTTTGGTACGGCTGATATTGTGGGTGCTACTGAGATTTGCATAATTTAGGCGCTCAGTCAGTTTTTGTCGATAGTGCATTTAACTTCTAATAGAGGTTTGTAAACTTTAATGAGAGTAAAACCCAAATATCGGTGCTCAGTGCTGCACTGGGGACATAATTTTAAACTATGGATACTTTCAGAAAGTCGTGATAGGGTTAACAACTTTAAGGTGTAAATGTTTTACTTATATCCACGTTTAACTGAATCCATTAAATACATATTAAGTCACGTTCATAAAATGGAAAATATCGTATTAAATTTATTCAATCCTTTTTAACACTTTACAGCATAGTCGAAAAGTTTTTATGACTTTGTTAACACTTTACAACATAGTTGAAAAGTATTTATGACTTTGTTCATTCATTCTGTCAGTCTGTCTGTTTGTCCGTTAGCACAATAACTGCCGTAAAAATGACTTTATCAAAATGAAATTTTAGTATGTTTTTCAGACGGTCTGTGGGACCTATAGAAATATAAATGAATAATATCATCCAATTAGTTTTGGATTGTACCCGGATTGAAAAAATGAAATACATTGAACCTTATAGGACCTAATTTTTCAAACATGTTTTAAGCGAATTTAAAATTCACAAATTGCTTCCAAAGTTTTAAAAAATATTCAAAGTATCTCATAAAATATATAAAAAAATTTCAGTAAAATATGTTAGGCAGTTTATCAAATTAGAAATTATTTAATACAGGTAGAAAACCAAATTCAATTAATTTCTGACTCTTGCTATATCCCCCAGAAAGAAAAAAGAGATATATTTTATAATAAATATTATTCCAGTAGTTTAATTATTTTATTTATAAGAGAGGTTTCTCATTTAAAAATAAATATGGTAGATAATAATTTTTCAAATTTTTAAAAATTTTATATAACTCTTCATGATTGATGGCCGTCTGTCTGTCTGTCATTTTAAACTTATTTGATGGCATTGTTAATGCACTTTCCTACGTCCTAGAGAGTTGAAATTTGGTACACAACTTAAATTTGTAGAACATTTTATTCTACAAAAATTTGGTGGATTCTCAAATATAGATCCTACATTTTTTCAAAATGGCCTGCAAATAATGCCCGTTCACTTCTATGAATCATTGTTGTAAGATTGTTAAAAATTCTGATGCAGGCAGCACATGACTTTCCCTGCAGACTCATATTCATTCTCTTTATTTCTTCAATAATAATTTGAGTTTATCTGCACAAAATAACACCCATAAGTATTTTAAATGACACTGAATTTGCATGTTAAACTTAAATGTGGCTCTCATTTGATAGCTGGACTCACCGTGAAAGGTGGCGTAGCAAAAACATGAAAAAACTAAAATATCTCAAGAACGGCTAGTCCTAGAGTAATGGGGTTAGTCTTATTCTTTTTGTTGTCAAAAATCACGTATAAAATAAGCATTTAATTGATATAATTGAGCACACGTAGTCTTTTATTTTTAGATTTACCGATTTTTGCGGGCCATTTCGCAAAAAAAGCGCGATCGTTTTCCCCGAATCGTACCAGAATAACCTCCAAGTGATTTATTTACCAAATTTTGTTAAATTTGGTTACATTTGGTTAATTTTGTTAAATTTGGTCCATTAGATTTTAGCTAGAGTTGATAAAGGCAATTTTTGCCGGCCATTTCGCAAAGAAGGCAGATTTTTTTTATTACGAATCGCACTAAAATCTAATGAACATCAGGGTTTCACACAAAAAAAATACCTACCAAATTTTATGAAATTCGGTCCATTAGTTTTTCAGTTAGAGTGGATACAAAATCCTCACAGACACACAGAAACACACACAGATACACCCTTACACGAACAGACGTCTCCCTAAAAATAGTTTTTTCGTGTTCTAGAAGTCCCAAAACGTGTAGATGTTTCGAAAATTCGAGTTCCGATCTTCGGCACGATTCCAGTACTTTGAATACATACACAAGGACACACACACACACACATATATATATGTATATATATATATATATATATATATATATATATATATATATATATATATATATATATATATATATATATATATATATATATATATATATATTATCTGTGTATTATCTTTGTATCTAAATTCCGTGTCTACGCAATTACAATAGTTGTGATTTTAAATGATCCCTAAACTTTTATTATTTCTACAATGAAGCCTAATTGTAACTTATGCAGAATGCAAATATTTTTTCACACAAAATTATTTAGCTCTGGAGTCTGGAATACAACTTATATGAATGAAATATTAATTGATTTTGCATAGAGAATTAGACGATTTAAATTTCGATGAAGTTTTAAATATTAAGTATAATAAATTACTGTAGTACTGTGATAATGTAAAACATATCACCACTGAATGAATCACATTTTTGAGATTTTTAAATGAAATTGCATTTCAGTTGGAAAGTGTTTCATAATCAATGCTTATACATGATTGATCTTCCTTGTCTTTATTTTTGGTATAAATTAAATAAAAGTTCAGTTCTCTTGAAAATATAAATATTTACCTTGGCTATGTAATGAAAGATTTTCTGTTATATCATAAATTTGCATTAAGATTATATAGCTTATAAACAATCTTCAACTAAAGTAAGAATTAAGAGAAAATGCTAACCAACTTATGTCAGATAACACGGCATATTTGAGATTAATCCTACGTAAAGATATTTCCTTTTATCTCGGAGAACTGCGCTGAATATAAAAGTACCATAGTTACAGAAGATTCTGGCTGTGTTATTAACTGTAAGCCTCAAAGTGTTCCAGAGGAATGGCTTCGAAAGATACAAACACTTTCCGGTCAGGTTTATGGGTTATTTCATAATCCTTCCAGACAACACATTCTCAAGATGGTAAGATAGTTATATATCTTAAGATTGCACTATACTCATATTATTAGTTTATAACTGAGATTTGTTCACAATGAGAACATAACAAACATTTCTGTTTAGGAAAATTTTCTGTATAAATATAGAATGCTAGGAAAGTCATGAACCAGGGCAATAGTTCAAGGAGTATTAGGGTTGTCGTACATTTTACTGTTGGTGCATAAGAAACCCTCATAACGCTACACACGATGAGACAACTTTAGGGGATGACCTCTTTTTAGGAGATACAGAAGGCTATTTTGCCTTTTATTGAAAATAGGAGAAAAAAAAACAAATTCAGAGTTCTATAGAGTCACGAAATTAGTACTAAGCATTTTAGTTCCAAAGCTAGAGTTGCCAAGCAACTCTCTAAATAACGATTTTAGAAGAGTCAGTTTGATTAATCTGCATGCTCGTAACGGTTTAAAAGTGTAGAGATATTGAAAAATACTCGAAGCTATTTTATTAAATATATGCAAGTATGCTTAGTTGTTGTAGGTAAACAATTTGATTTTGTGATTAATACAGGCAATTTCATTTTGCAATATTGTCTATATAGTAACATTTTTGGAAGGGGATATAAACTTTAAAAACAAGGTTTCTTTTCCATCTTTTGCAGGAGAAGAGGGGGGGGGGGTCGTAAAAATAAAAAAATGACTTTTTCTAATTTTTCAACGGGCTACAAATTTGAAATTGACTTTTCCCTCTATACCCGAAAGCGAGATAAACCCCCATACCTCTATATAAAGTGTGTCAGCCCTCTTAAAGTTGTCTCCACGTGTAGCACCATTGATTTTTCTTACACACCTTTATAAAAATATAGAATGATGCTAATACTTCTCGAGTAATTGGGGAGAGATTCATGACTTTCTCAAATTCTTGAGATCCATGACTTTCCTTGACACACTATATATAAGTATAAAAATACAATATTAAAAAGCATTGGTTATATCTAAACAAAAAAAGTTCACTTAAACTGCTGTTTTTAAGTAATCTGAAAGTAAAAATATTTTACTAGTATTATACCACGAATTCAAACATAAAAAATCTGATGTGTGCAGCACATGACTTTCCGTATATAATGCAATGAATTTACTACTTTTACAGTAAAATAAAATAGATTATTAATATAGTAGATATTTATATTCTTTCCAAGATAGTAAATTTTCGTCAATGAATCGTCATTTTCATTGATTTAGCGTCATTTTTATCCATTTGGCGAGTTTTTCGTTAATTTAGCAACATTGAAAAAAGTCGCCAAGTTGGCGACATTCCACCAAATTCGTCACCAAAATCTCGCCAAGCGTTATGGATGGATAAGTAAGTTATTCTTACAGTAGATAAATGACTATTGGCGTTCAAATACAAAAGTATTACTCAAAGTATCTTTTTTCATAAATGGAACGATACACATCCACGAGAATGATGTCACCTAATTTATCACATGGTATTACCTATGAAAAGTTAACATGTTTCCCAATATGAAATATTTTTTTTAATTTTATATGATATTTTGGTAATTTTTTTGAAAAATGTGCAATATATCGAGAACGGTTCATGTTAGCTTTCTAAAATTTATGTCAATCGTTTTCTAATGAAAAATTACATAAGAAATGTCTATTTGCCTAACTTTATTAGAGGTTTTGATTTTTTGACGATGTTTTCAAAATTTTACTCGAAAATTTAGGGGTTTCTGAACATTCGATTGCGTATAAAAACAATAGGCTTCCAGTGTTTCCGGATTGTAATTTTTGTACGAAGTTTTATTCGAATCGCTCCTTTCGTTCATCAGTTATCGTCTCCACAGACTCATTGACACACACACACACACACACACATACTTCCACGCCCACACACACATTTTCACACACACACACACACACACACACACACACATACTTTCACGCCCATACACACATTTTCACACACACACACACATCACTTCAAAAATTGTCGATTCGTGATCAGGGATGCTTGAAACGTGCTCTGTCGTTAAAAACTCGAATTCGAATTTTCGACTCCGTCACAATACTTTCCTTATACATTATTTTTTATAAGGAAAGTAATAATCTTTAACAAGAAAGGTCACTTAAACTGCTGTTTTTAAGTAATCTGAAAGAAAAAAATATTAGTATTATACCACGGATTCAGATAAAAGTAATATTAACAAAAACGGTCACTTAAACTGCTGTTTTTTAGTAATCTGAAAGTAAAAATATTTTATTAGTATTATGCCACTGATTCAGATATACATAATATTTAACAAAAAAGGTCACTTAAACTGCTGTTTTTAAGTAATCTGAAAGTAAAAATATAGTATTAGTATTATACCATGGATTCAGATATAAGTAATATTTAACAAAAACGGTCACTTAAACTGCTGTTTTTAAGTAATCTGAAAGTAAAAGTATTTTATTAGTATTATACCACAGATTCAGATATAAATAATATTTGTCGGGTATAAGCATATCTCTATTTTTTTCCAGTCCCTAGGCCTCGTGCTTTCTACGCGCCGACGGTCAAACAATACAACAGTGCATTTGGCGATGAGTAAAATTTACGCAAACAATTATAAATCAGTGGATTTATATTAACGCACGCACATGAACAATTTGCCAAGCTATCAATGATGAACAAAAACCTGTTGCAGCAACTAATGGGGATATTGATGTGTTAGGTTCTGGAAATGATTCAGGGGGCAAACCTAACGATATTACTGCAACAGAAAAAACCCTGTGGGGTATTAATACTGTTCTGCGGTGGTTTAAAGGGCAAAAACACCACTTTCTGCAATATTAATCTGGTTAACCTCCATAAAATGTTCAAATGTATTGTTTATGCGTTTAATTTTTGTACGAAGTTTTATTCGAATCGCTCCTTTCGTTCGTCAGTTATCGTCTCCACAGACTCATTGACACACACACACACACACACATACTTCCACGCCCACACACACATTTTCACACACACACACACACACACACATACTTTCACGCCCACACACACATTTTCACACACACACACACACATCACTTCAAAAATTGTCGATTCGTGATCAGGGATGCTTGAAACGTGCTCTGTCGTTAAAAACTCGAATTCGAATTTTCGACTTCGTCACAATACTTTCCTTATACATTATTGTTTATAAGGAAAGTAATAATATTTAACAAGAAAGGTCACTTAAACTGCTGTTTTTAAGTAATCTGAAAGAAAAAAATATTAGTATTATACCACGGATTCAGATAAAAGTAATATTAACAAAAACGGTCACTTAAACTGATGTTTTTAAGTAATCTGAAAGTAAAAATATTTTATTAGTATTATGCCACTGATTCAGATATACATAATATTTAACAAGAAAGGTCACTTAAACTGCTGTTTTTAAGTAATCTGAAAGTAAAAATATAGTATTAGTATTATACCATGGATTCAGATATAAGTAATATTTAACAAAAACGGTCACTTAAACTGCTGTTTTTAAGTAATCTGAAAGTAAAAGTATTTTATTAGTATTATACCACAGATTCAGATATAAATAATATTTGTCGGGTATAAGCATATCTCTATTTTTTTCCAGTCCCTAGGCCTCGTGCTTTCTACGCGCCGACGGTCAAACAATACAACAGTACATTTGGCGATGAGTAAAATTTACGCAAACAATTATAAATCAGTGGATTTATATTAACGCACGCACATGAACAATTTGCCAAGCTATCAATGATGAACAAAAAGCTGTTGCAGCAACTAATGGGGATATTGATGTGTTAGGTTCTGGAAGTGATTCAGGGGGCAAACCTAACGATATTACTGCAACAGAAAAAACCCTGTGGGGTATTAATACTGTTCTGCGGTGGTTTAAAGGGCAAAAACACCACTTTCTGCAATATTAATCTGGTTAACCTCCATAAAATGTTCAAATGTATTGTTTATGCTTTCCATAAAATTGCTCCTCCATAAAATGTATTGCCTATATGAATAATACAAAATTCATATAAGCAATAAATGACCGAATTTAAGACTTTTGCAGGATCTCAGTGACTGACACGCATGAATACTTACATTAACTGTTTAAACTTATAGTAATGCATGTTCTATATTCTCGAAGTTGCAATATTTCTAATAAAAATTTAATTAATAGAATACTGACTTTTGCATTCCGTAAAAGTCTTTCTTTCACAGACAACTAAATACAGAGCATAGGAACATACATATATCATATAATAAAACAAATTATCTTTTAATGCTGACTGTTGGGCATTAAAGCAGTGCCCTATAATGAGAGTGGTTGCCCCCTCTAATGCTGGTGGTTGCCCCTATTACGCAGGTGGTCGATAAAACACCGAGTTATAACTCTGGTTTATTGTATATCAAATAAAACTCAATATGACGCCTAAAGTAAGTAATGTGCTGTACACGTTATATTTTTAATATTTCATGGGACTTTAGATTGAGAAGAACTAAACTAGTCGACTTTTATACAGAAAATTACAATTTTACAAAACATTACAATGCATTCACACTAGATAACATGCACTATTTATATATTATTAACCTCATGCTTTTGTCTTATCTCGGAGAACTGCAATGTTTTGTAAATATGACATACATCGAGACGATTCTGTCTGTTTCCATCATCTTTAATTCACGAAATACCTAGAAAGTGACTATTGGGTTAAATATATCAATTTTCGATCGTGTTTATTAGTTATTTCTTAATTCTATGTGACAACCCACATTTTTCATTTAACACAAACGATTCAAGAAGCATGTTTTTTAAATTAGACTATTGTGTTTAATTTTCTTTCAGTAAAGTATTGAATAAATATGTGTATAAATATGGCATTATGATTTATACAATTCTTTAATACGACTTTTGCAGCATATAGTTTCACGATGCATAATAATATTTTTGCGCAGCCTAAGAATATGTATAAGCAGTTCAGTTTTAAAATGCATGCTTAGTATCCACACTATAAAATAAAAATACATTTTCTCGGTAACTCCGTGAATACAATGACATTTAGTAAACCCGGAATTAACAGTTCACCTGATCAAACTTCAATAGAACCAAAGCTCTTAGAGTGAAATTTTGGTTTCAGAAAAGTATTTTTAGTAATTTATCCAATTCTCTATAAATAATGCTTACATTTTGACAATCTAAGATTGGCTGCAGCAAACAATATTGTCCAATATTGGAAAAATGTCCTTGCACCTCATTTCGTTTTTGTTTCTTCTCGATGTCCAAGTTCTTTTAATACTACTTCTGTAGAACATAGTATACATGACAAGTGTAAATTTGTCTTGACACCATATTTCTTAAATTCTTAAAATGTCTTTTAAATCACTCTCTCACCTCCTTTTTTATGTCCTTGGATGTTATATACGATGCCAATAAAAATGATAGGTAACAGAATGAATTTGCAATCATGTTAATAATTTTTTAAAAAATATTATTAATAACTAGCCGCCTTTGGCGACCAGCCTGTTCGCTACCCTTGAAAATTCTGACCGTGGCAAACTCGTTGGCGCGACCTACCAGAAAGGTGTAAGGTAACTGCTTGGAAGGCCAGGAAGTGCCACACAATTTAGACCGGAACCCAATGGGGGAGGCATCCAAAGAGACCGTACCCTCCTTCCCCTAACAACGGTCGAAATCGCACGGTCGTCGTCGTACTCCGCGTGAACACGGCTGCAGTTTGCGCGGGAATTGCACTCAGTAGGCCCGGGTTCGATTCCCAAAATTGCCGCCGTGTTTAAGCGGAGTACGATCACGTTAAACATGTGGGTCCGTGAGTCCTTCCGAGAAGTTGGTGGTAGGGGAAGGAGGGTACGGTCTAAATTGGATGAATAAAAAGAAAGTTATGGAGATTGTCGCGTAGGGCAAAGTAGCCCAATGGTTAGCGCGCGGAAATTGATCGCAACGGTCGTCGTCGTACTCCGCGTGAACACGGCTGCAGTTTTGGCAATGGCGGGAATCAAACCCGGGCCTACCGAGTGAAATTCCCGCGCGCTAACCACTGGGCTACCGTGCCATCCTCGACAATATCCATAACTTTATTTTTATTCGGCAATTTTGGGAATCGAACCCGGGCCTACCAAGTGCAAATCCCGCGCACTAACCACTGGGGTACTTCACCCTCCGCGATATTCTTCATAACTTTCTTTTTATTCACCCAATTTAGACCGGAACCAAGTGGGAGAAGCATCCACAGGGACCGTACCCTTCTTCCCCTACCACCAACCTCTCGGAAGGACTTACAGACCCACATGTTTAACGTGATCGTACTCCGCGTAAACACGGCGGCAATTTTGGGAATCGAACCCGGGCCTACTGAGTGCAATTCCCGCGCGCTAACCACTGGGCTTCTTCGCCCCCAGCGACTATCTCCATAACATTCTTTTTATTTACCCAATTTAGAACGGAACCCAGTGGGAGAGGCATCCACAGGGACCGTACCCTCCTTCCCCTACCACCAACCTCTCGGAAGGACTTCCGGACCCACATGTTTATCGTGATCGTACTCCGCGTGAACACGGCGGCAGTTTTGGAAGTGGCGGGAATCGAACCCGGGCCTACCGAGTGCAATTCCTGAGCGCTAACCACTGTGCTGCCTCGCCCTCCGCAACTTTCTTTATATTCACCCAATTTAGACGGGAACCCTGTGAGGGAGGCATCCACAGGGACCGTACCCTCCTTCCCCTACCACCAACCTCTCGGAAGGACTTCCGGACCCACATGTTTATCGTGATCGTACTCCGCGTGAACACGGCGGCAGTTTTGGAAGTGGCGGGAATCGAACCCGGGCCTACCGAGTGCAATTCCTGAGCGCTAACCACTGGGCTGCCTCGCCCTCCGCAACTTTCTTTATATTCACCCAATTTAGACGGGAACCCTGTGAGGGAGGCATCCACAGGGACCGTACCCTCCTTCCCCTACCACCAACCTCTCGGAAGGACTTCCGGACCCACATGTTTATCGTGATCGTACTCCGCGTGAACACGGCGGCAGTTTTGGAAGTGGCGGGAATCGAACCCGGGCCTACCGAGTGCAATTCCTGAGCGCTAACCACTGGGCTGCCTCGCCCTCCGCAACTTTCTTTATATTCACCCAATTTAGACGGGAACCCTGTGAAGGAGGCATCCACAGGGACCGTACCCTCCTTCCCCTACCACCAACCTCTCGGAAGGACTTACGGGCCCACATGTTTAACGTGATCGTATTCCGCGTGAACACTTCGGCAGTTTTGGCAGTGGCGGGAATCGTACCCGGGCCTACCGCTAACTTCCCGCGCGCTAATTTACAATTTAAAATGACCATATGCTCTCTAAGCTCTTAATTCCATCATCCTCATTCCATTGTTCCATCATTTAAAATATCCATAAAATTTAAATATCCATCGTTCCATCATTTAAAATATCCATAAAATTAAAATATCCATCGTTCCATCATTTAAAATATCCATAAAATTAAAATATCCATTTAAAAAATCCATATCGTTCCATCATTTAAAATATAAATATAATAATTTCTACAGTGCATATGTTAAGCTCTTATTTCATTTAAAATCGGAAGCGCGGGAAACGGAAAGTAAAAACTAATTCGGTTTCTTATTGTCCCACCCATCGCTATGCATATACAGAACCGTGACGTCACCTCCACCTTGACGTCCCCACCCACCACCTTCCCTGCTTCAGCGGGGGAGAAACGAAGCGTCACGCCGAGCGGAACGGCGAGAAATTTAAAATCATGACGTCTTTAAAATTGCGATCCTGAAGGCAATTTTCATTATTTCTGGACCAGATTAGACTTGTAAGAATGCCAGATGTTTGACCTTTCTGAAAATGTAAATTATTAGTCGAAATTATGAGTACTTTTCACGATGCGAGAATTTAAAAACCAAAAATCGTTTTCTTGAGCAAAAAGTGACTTTTGTTTTAAAATCTTTAAAAAATATTAGAAATCGAAATTCAGATTTGAAATTGATATATTTTTACTCGAAATTCTCTGCTCTTTCCGATGGTGTAATTTGTTTTTTTCTACGATGTCTGGATCGTGGAGAAAAAAGGGCAAAAATGGCAAAAAACGGTCGAAATCGCATAAAACATTAAATAAATAAAAAAATAATTAAAATTTTAAAAATCGGTTTTCACGTGTCCCCTTCCCTCCCCCCCGGGTCTCCGATTGCCAAATTTCGTAGCTCTCCGACGCGCGGTCGCGAAACGTATAGTGTATAAGACAGACAGACAGACAGACAGACGCACAGACATTGCCTTTTATTATATAGACTAGCCGCCTTTGGCGACCAGCCTGTTCGCTACCCTTGAAAATTCTGACCGTGGCAAACTCGTTGGCGCGACCTACCAGAAAGGTGTAAGGTAACTGCTTGGAAGGCCAGGAAGTGCCACACAATTTAGACCGGAACCCAATGGGGGAGGCATCCAAAGAGACCGTACCCTCCTTCCCCTACCACAAACCTTTCGGAAGGACTTGCAGTCCCACACGTTTAACGTGATCGTACTCCGCGTGAACACGGCTGCAGTTTTGGCAATGGCGGGAATCGAACCCGGGCCTACCGAGTGAAATTCCCGCGCGCTAACCACTGGGCTACCGTGCCATCCGCGACAATCTCCATAACTTTATTTTTATTCGGCAATTTTGGGAATCGAACCCGGGCCTACCAAGTGCAAATCCCGCGCACTAACCACTGGGGTACTTCACCCTCCGCGATATTCTTCATAACTTTCTTTTTATTCACCCAATTTAGACCGGAACCAAGTGGGAGAAGCAACCACAGGGACCGTACCCTTCTTCCCCTACCACCAACCTCTCGGAAGGACTTACAGACCCACATGTTTAACGTGATCGTACTCCGCGTAAACACGGCGGCAATTTTGGGAATCGAACCCGGGCCTACCGAGTGCAATTTCCGCGCGCTAACCATTGGGCTACTTTGCCCTACGCGACAATCTCCATAACTTTCTTTTTATTCATCCAATTTAGACCGTACCCTCCTTCCCCTACCACCAACTTCTCGGAAGGACTCACGAACCCACATGTTTAACGTGCTCGTACTCCGCGTAAACACGGCGGCAATTTTGGGAATCGAACCCGGGCCTGGTAACTGGTTGGACGGCCAGGATGTGCCACCCAATTTAGACCGGAACCCAGTGGGGGAGGCATCCACAGGGAACGTACCCTCCTTCCCCTACCACCAACCTCTCGGAAAAATATACGGACCCATATGTTTAACGTGATCGTACTCCATGTCAGTGGCGTAAATCGAACCCGGGCCTACCGCGTGCAATTCCCGCGCGCTAACCACTGGGCTACTTCGCCCTCCGCGACAATCTCCATAACTTTCTTTTTATTCACCCAATTTAGACCGTACCCTCCTTCCCCTACCACCAACCTCTCGGAAGGACTCACGAACCCACATGTTTAACGTGATCGTACTCTGCGTGAACGTGGCGTAAGTTTTGGCAGTGGCGGGAATCGAACCCGGGCCTACTGAGTGCAATTCCCGCGCGCTAACCAGTGGGCTGCCGCGCCCTCCGCGACAATCTCCATAACTTTCTACATATTCACCCAATTTAGACGGGAACCCAGTGGGGGAGGCATCCACAGGGGCCGTATCCTCCTTCCCCTACCACCAACCTCTCGGAAGGACTTACGGACCCACATATTTAACGTGATCGTATTCCACGTAAACACGGCGGCAGTTTTGGCAGTGGCGGAAATCGAACCCGGGCCTACCGCTAACTTCCCGCGCGCTAATTTGCAATTTAAAATGACCATATGCTTAATTCCATCATCCTCATTCCATTGTTTCATTGTTCCATCATTTAAAATATCTATAAAATTAAAATATCCAAAAGTTAAAATATACATTTAAAAAATCCAGATCGTCCCATCATTTAAAATATAAATATAATAATTTATATAGAGCAAAGGCGCTCTATTCAGAACCGTGACGTCACCTCCACCTTGACGTCCCCACCTACCACCTTCCCTGCTTCAGCGGGGGAGAAACGAAGCGTCACGCCGAGCGGAACGGCGAGAAATTTAAAATCATGACGTCTTTAAAATTGCGATCCTGAAGGCAATTTTCATTATTTCTGGACCAGATTAGACTTGTAAGAATGCCAGATGTTTGACCTTTCTGAAAATGTAAATTATTAGTCGAAATTATGAGTACTTTTCACGATGCGAGAATTTAAAAACCAAAAATCGTTTTCTTGAGCAAAAAGTGACTTTTGTTTTAAAATCTTTAAAAAATATTAGAAATCGAAATTCAGATTTGAAATTGATATATTTTTACTCGAAATTCTCTGCTCTTTCCGATGGTGTAATTTGTTTTTTTCTACGATGTCTGGATCGTGGAGAAAAAAGAGCAAAAAGGGCAAAAAACGGTCGAAATCGCATAAAACATTAAATAAATAAAAAAATAATTAAAATTTTAAAAATCGGTTTTCACGTGTCCCCTTCCCTCCCCCCCGGGTCTCCGATTGCCAAATTTCGTAGCTCTCCGACGCGCGGTCGCGAAACGTATAGTGTATAAGACAGACACACAGACACACAGACATTGCCTTTTATTATATAGATTGGGTCATTTCTTTGGTAGAATTATTTGAGACATCATATTCTATTGACAACTTGCACATCATTGCGGTGTTGTCAACTGGATTTGTTATCGTAATGCCGAATTGGTAAGATGTTGTAAAGCACTGAAGTACTTGTAAAGAACTGGTCTTTAGGGATATTAAAATTTTAATCAATGTCCTAACAGCTAAGGATGTACAGACAGATATTAACAGACCAAGCCCATTTATTAACCAAATTTTACAAACTCCTCGTTTTGACATAAAGCGTTAAAGGAAATAGGACTTGTACCATGGATAAACTCTAGTTATACACATATAACACTAGACGTGGTGTAGCAATACCCGTATCAAAATCTTTCGTCATTTCTACCCGAGGTTAACCCACAATAAATCTGAATAATTTCTCTATTGGTTAACAACAGATCAAGATTCTTTAGTTTTCGGGGTTTAAGTCGCCCGCTCGAGTCCAGGTGTCCATCTTCTTGTAATGAATAATTACCTTTGAAGAGAACGCAGCGTAGCTGGTACGCGTTTCAAAGACCGATATGTCAAAAATTAATTCAACTCGTAGATCCCCTCTTTTTCTGGGAGGCCTTCCAACGGAAACTCTAATAAGCTGTTATTAAATAGAAAAATTATAGCAAAATGCAAATTAAAGAAATTATAACTAAATAGTAAATTATAACTAAATTATAACTAATATAGTTATCGATACCTCACATACTAAGCAAGAATTGCCTCTATACTCACATAAGGAGGCGTTTCAAATTTCAAATCGTATTTATATGACAGATATAAATACCCATGAGTTGGCTTTGCACTTTTTTAGAGTTCTTAAACAAGTAATTCCAAGGAAACTTTTATGTGCTGTAATTTTGCGAAATTCCTAATTTTACACGTACAGGCTTACCATCTGCAATATTACCACTCGTATCGAATTTCCTAGAGATTGACCCTAGACATTCCAAGTCTGCAATATTTAAGTTTATATGTTCGCAAATTTACAGTGCATTGAATTTTTTTTGTTGCAAACTCGAGTTTCGGTCGTAAAGACCGTTAAAACATGAAAAACTTGTCCACGGATACTAATATCTACAATGTCTGCTCGATCTTATTTGCTTTTAGTTTTATCCCTGAATGCTTGCCAAGTGAGTTCGTTTAGCATACCGTTTGCACCATTTTAGCAGTTGTTCAAAATCATTTTATACGTTTGTCTCATTTATTAAAATTAAATTAATTGTTTTCTATACATACGGCAAAAGTCAAATCTATTTTTTTTTACTCGAATATACTGAATTCTGATGAATTTTATAAATAAGGATCTATATAATACGCACTGAACTGATTGGCTGACTGAATTAGAGGGTGATGTATCAAAATTATCGAACATTTCTGTTATAGCTAGAATATTGGTTTTAGTGTCATTCCATTCATCTCAGACTTCAGAGCAAGGAAAGACATCGACAATTTCGAAAGTTTGAATCAAGGGAGACACTGCGAAAAGATAATGTAAACACTCAAAATCATTTTTCACAATCTCACATTTTATCTCATTCGATTCGTCTCAGCTTCCAGGTAAAATGAAAATTTCAACATTTCGAAAACTCGATTTAAGTGTGAAAATGCAATGAAATAATCAGAAAACTTAAAACCTATTTTCTATGACCAAAGCATATAAAATGGAAATTAAATTAAGTATCGTCAAAGTATATATGCAAGGCTAATTTAATTCCTAATTAGAATAAAACATTCTTTAAAATTTTGAAATGTATAATAAATGATATGGCTATTGCAATTAATTGTTTCAATTAGAAACGAGGAACATGTTCTAAATGCGGTTATAAATAGAATATTGAAAAAAAAATGACTTTCATATTTTATATTGCGTAACTAAATGAGAACAATAAATGTGATAATTAATTGCTCTGCAGAAATTTTATTAGTACTTAATGCATACAAAAAAAAAAGAAAAGAAAGAAATGAGCACCTTCCTGTTGCGATAAAGAAGGACTTTTTCATAATGGTTGAATATAGTTTCATAAAAAATTCTCACATCATTAAAATATTTTAAATAGAATTTCTTTAAAATGAAACTTTTAGAAATAAAAGTTGTACTCGGTAATAAATTGGATCTCTTTTTAAGTAAGTAATCATCTTATATTTTTCAAAACTTTGCGAAAGTACAGGACATGATTTTCTCTTTCATGTTACTGGCATTTAAATAGGAAATGCTTATAAAAATTATTTAAAAAATTGAATAAATGTAGATTTTTTTAATTTTTCTGTTTGGATGCAGTTTAATGAAATATATTTAAAATATACCTGTACATTTTTCTAATTCTACATGTTTGAGTATTTTATAGAATATTTCTTTGAAATAACATGTCGGATAATAAAATATCTCAAAGGTCCATTGTAAACTATAAATGGAAGTATTCAGCCACACGAGTATGTAGTAGCTGACTTTGCCCTCAGCCAATAGCAAACTAGAACGCAAAGTAAAATGATGCACAAATAAAGTTTAAACATATGTTTCGGAAGTTTTTGAACTTCATACTTCAGTGCGCACAAGCTTGGACCTGACTGATCAAGTGGTAGCTAGAGTATGCTGTCCAAATAGAAAATAGCTAGAAGACAAAACCCCATACAGTGTTGAAACGCCTAGTGTGACGATAAAAAAGAAAAAAGAGAAAACATAAAAAATGCATTTGAAATGCACTTTCACATAAAAAATAAACTTGAAAGAATACATGAACTACACGTGAGGAGCAGAAAAAGGGTAAAATAAATTAACAAATATTAGTCATGGCCATGCCATACCTCGGAGAAGTAAGGTTTCATTCAGCCAATCATACAGCAATTAAATCATTACAGTAATTACAGTAATCTGTTTTAATGAAAATAAAAGAGGGCATGCAATTATGCTTTACACAATTTTCTGACAGATATGGGAGAAATTAATTTATTTATTTGATGAAATTACCCCAAAATGTGCTTCCTAGTATGTGTGCGTTACATGTATTCAGGTCATTATTTTAATTCCATGCTGTTAATTTGAAATTTTTGTGCCTTTTTTACATTGATGATATATTTTTAATAGTGTTTTATATTCCTGGGCTGCAATTTATATGGTTTCTAAACATTTATTTATCTGGTTTCTAAAAGGATAACCAAAATACGTATCAAACTGCAAATTGCAAATACAAAAAATATGTGACAAATTTCGATTCTGAAATTATTCAATGCATTGCAGTTTTATTTCAGTATGCATATGTAATCACGATAAATATTTTTAGAAATTAATTACCTTGTCTTTTAGAAATTTTACGATGGTTATATTTACTCATTTCCATTTGTATATTTAAAATATTAATATTTACTACCTTTCAAATTGTGACATAAGCCAGCTAATTTGCTTGTTTGAAATTTAATTATTTTTCAATTTATATTTGTTCAGGCTGATTAATTTGCTGGATGTGTCAAGGAATATTTAATTAAAATTAAATAGTCATATATTTAATTTTATTAATTATAATATGATATTTTTATTAAAATTTGAATTTTAGTAAAAAATTAACCATTTTTATTTATTAATTTTTATTAAAATTTGAGTGGAATTAAAATTAATTATTTAATTTAATTTAATTAAAATTAAAATTTTAAAATTAAATACTTTTAATTTATAATGTAGAAACATTTACATTACATGTTTTATTACTATTAATTCCAATGCGTCACCATATACATTAGTTTATAGCATCTTTCTCTTTTAATGGTTTGATAAGATATAAAATAGAATGTTTTAAATTAATAATTTGAATCCCTCGCATTACTACTCTATTCTGGTAAGAATGCTTCACTATATTTCACTTTTATTGAGTTGAAGAGTCAAAAACAATTTTCGGAAAAATCAGTTTTATAATCTGATTTAAATGTTTAACTAGATTTAAACTGTAATATTTAAACTATTTTTGATACCTTGTTTTAATTTTTGCTTTAGATTACGCAACTATTTCCTTTTAGATTTATAGGTTCTTTTAGATATACAGCAGGAACATTTCAGCCATTCCAGAGGTCCCAGAAACAGTTGCCAGGTTCAGCTTTTTGACTAGTCATGACTGTCTTAGGACTCATCTCTATCGAATTGGGCGTGATGCTTGCCCGGATTGAATTTTATGTAACCTGGGACATCATGTCTGGAAAACATTTAAACGAGTGCCCTGCACTAGTGACAATTAATTCAACTATACAGAAGCACTGGTGAGCTCGTTGTCTAATGACCTAACAAAATGACCGGTATTTGTCAACAACAACAACAGTAATATATATATTTCACATATGGTAATATTATTGAAACTTAAGGAACTAAATGATGTTCATTAGTCATGGTTGATACGATGATCTGAGAATGTTGAGAATAGGCTGAAAACAACCGAATCCCCAAAGGAGGTCCTGATACCAATGGATCCATAATTGTGTGACGTGCAAATAGCACACTATATATCTGTAGTATAAAGTACATGAAAGCAGCGCCAGATAAGTAAACATGAGCAGCTGCTGTGAGCTGCAGTCTACATTAATTGGGGTAAGCAGATCTACTTATGACAGATAGTATTCTAATCAGGGAACAATGGGCGGGCATACCCTGAGACTATCTTCGTTTACAAAATATTAAATTGAAGATTAATTAAGTATATAAATTAAGAGCATAATAATAATTTATAATATATTTCATATATGGTAATATTATTGAAACTTAAGGAACTAAATGATGTTCATTAGTCGTGGCTGATACGATGATCTGAGAATGTTGAGAATAGGCTGAATACAACCGAATCCCCAAAGGAGGTCCTGATACCAATGGATCCATAATTGTGTGACGTGCAAATAGCACACTATATATCTGTAGTATAAAGTACATGAAAGCCGCGCCAGACAAGTAAACATGAGCAGCTGCTGTGATCTGCAGTCTACATTAATTGGGGTAAGCAGATCTACATATGACAGATAGTATTCTAATCAGGGAACAATGGGCGGGCATACCCTGAGATTATCTTCGTTTACAAAATATTAAATTGAAGATTAATTAAGTATACAAATTAAGAGCATAATCATAATTTATAATATTTGATTAATTTAGCGAACTAAGTGCAAGGCTCTTATAATAAATTTGTCAATTATTGAGATATGACAATTTTACTGGATTAACCAATATATAATAAAGCAAATATGCATCAAAAACTTTTAAATAGCATGTAATTAAATTCATGTAACCGAGATAAATAATAGATATATGAACACTGATTTCCACTCCTGTATTGTATATTATATTTCTGCATCCGGAAAGGCGCGTGGTGATTTATTGCCACATGATACTAGATAGATTTCAATAAGATAGTAGCCAAAATGTATTTTCTTAAAAAAAAAAAAAAACATATACCACAGTCCTATGATGTCGTCTTAAAAATATATATAATTTCGAATAAATTTCTCTGGAATGTCGAATACGTTTTCTCTCGAATTTAAAAAAAAATGTATTTAATACTAATTTTTTTTTATAGCAAAGCCGGATATAAACTTTCATGGAGATCCATTAATATTTGTGGCAGCTATTGTGTGCTCAAGAGATCTACCACAGACACACAGACAGAGAGCAGACAGAGTGACTGTCAGACGGACATCACTTCAAAAATAGTCACAAGATGTTCAGAAGGACCTAAAACATATTATGGCATCAAAAGATCGAATTCGAGAATTTTCGTGAAAACAACATTTACTGTATACTATATTACACAGTATAGAGAAAGCAAAACTTCAAAACATCTGAAGTGAAATATTGCTTTGATTCCTTTAAAATAAATATGCATGAACGAATGTTTATTTAACAAGATGAATCTCTAAAATCCTAGAATACAGTTTGACATACCTTTAATGTATATAATAAACTCCTTAAATTCTAAAGAATTAAATTTTACTTTTGTATTACTTTGTGAAACATGAACTTTGATAAGTTTGAGAAAATGTAAATCTTCTGCATCATTTCTAAACATGGCACTACCGAGAACACTAGAACAGCAAGTAGAACACAAAAATGATATAGGTTAGGCTTTTATAGTTTCCGCTACATTAAACGTAAAAGGCGTAACTTAAATTGCCTGAAATTGCTGTTTTATCGTGTTGATTTACGATCGCAATACCGTATAGTTATATAATACTTTATTACTGACATAAATACGAAACAAAAATTTATTGAAAATATATTTCTTTATTTTATATTGTCAGTCTTATCAGAATTCGAATATTAACATCACAAATTAGGAATACATTATTTGTTTAGCTCTTTATGTATATTGACTTAGTTATACAATTACGCATAAAATGATTGTGTTTAGAATTTTTTAGAATTCAAGTTCTTGACGGATAAACACGTTTTAAACCTATTGAACATATTACTAAACATTTTGGGAAATGTGTATGCATGCGTGAATGAATGTAATTTTCTATATACTATATGTGTGTATGTATGTCTGTGAAATGTGAAAATTGGAAACAATAAATTAATAATGAATTTATTTATTTTACTGCATTACATTTTAAGAATAGATGCATTATTTCGAAAATTAGAATTAAGTATACTTTCAATAATTCCCATAACTATAATTCCAATTATTATAACTTTTAAGTTGTACAGAATTATTTCCTATGGTAATAAATGATAATAACATGAACAATGTATGCTGAATATGAAGAAATATAATAATTTTAGATGCGATGTGGATGTTAATAAGTATCTAAAATATTTTATATTCACTCACGTAAGCCAAATCCAGAGAAAAATTTTATGTGCTCCAATTTATCAAACATCTTTGAAGGTCAAAATGTTTTGAATTACCATGAAGCCAGATTTATATTTATGCCATCTAATTAGATTCAGCCTAGACTGAACGGCGCTGCTGATATGGGACGCCCCATTCTGACGAGGGCTCATTAATCCCAGAACTAACACATGGATGTTATTTTTTATCGAGAACGTAAACATGGTCTAAACATTGATAATGCGTAGGCAGGTCCTGTGATTATTTTATTATACCATTTCAGCGCAGACTTGCTTGAATAAACATAAACATAAGCAGGAAATCATATTTCACATCTATCAAAACTGTCACATATCATATGTTATGCAACAGCATAAAAATGTTATTAAATATACTCTCTTCGACACAGCAATAATTCCTGTAAGGTTTAATATATCTACATTTAAATAATTTAATTTCCCTGTGTAACACTTGAATGTTAAAAAGTATATATTTGCAATTTATCTATCTAAAATAAATTCCTTTATAATTAAAAAATATGCCTTGAAAATGTATAATTGATAAGCATCTGTTTTAACTTAATCTTTTCACTTTCTGTGTCAAAGCTTTTGTCACGTGTCATTTCATAAAAATATCGTTATCTTCGTCCGAGTTTGGAGTACTGATAAAGTGCAATGCCATCAACAGATGTCTCTTTCCCGGGAAGGCAAGGGAGGATTTATAAATTGCGAAAGTGAACTTTTTGAGGTATTGGCGAGTAGTGTGTGTAATAAAATATAACAAAAAATTTATGAAGGAACCTTTCTATTGTAGAAAATGGTATATTCACTACATTTTTGACGGAATTATTAAGCATTTTGTTTCTTTGCATACTTACCTCGTACAGTATCATATCAATTTTTAAAAAGACAATGAAAATAGCGAACCCCTCACAAGTCTTTTTGGAATTCGATACTTATCCATATCAGTCATCATCTAAGCTCATGTCGTCTAAATTAAAATTGAGAAAAATATGCTTCTAGAAAATTTTTGAATCCGTAGTGAAAAATTCGAAATTTCTGGGGATTTGCACTTAACATCGTTTATTTAAGACCAAAATTTCGCTAGTCGTGAAAGTTATCATTATTTTGACAAAGAATAAAATTTTAACAAACAATAAGTCATTTTCGTACATAGAAAGGAGACGAATGTAATTGCTATTCAGAGATAGCATCAGTATTTTTTTAAAACATCTGTCAATTTTCATATTGGTCTTATGGATCTTTCTAGGTCTCTCTATTGCTAACTGAAAAACTTATTTAAACCATTATTAACACTTTACAACAAAGTTGAAAAGTGTTTATGACTTTGTTCATTCTGTCTGCCTGTCTGTCTGTTCGTTAGCACGATAACTGCCGTAAAAATGAATTCATCAAAATGAAATTTTAGTATGTTGTTCAGACGGTCTGTAGGACCTATGGGAATATAAATGAATAATATCACCCAATTAGTTTTGGATTGAATCCGGGTTGAAAAAGTGAAATACATTGAGCCCTATGGGACCTAATGTTTCAAGCATTTTTTAAGCGGATTTAAAATTCACAAATTGCTTCGAAAATTTTAGGTAATATTCAAATTGGTCAAAAACATATATAAAAAAAATTCAGTGAAATACATTCAGTAGTTTTTTAAATAAAAATTAAAATAATAATTATTCCTCTTATATGAAACGATCACGCGACTATGATATGAAAAGATCACATGACCCACTTCAAAATGATATATGGCATCCATCTTGTTTCAAAATCGTGATTTTTTAAATTCTTTTTAATTCATATTGAGTGTTGTATCCGTCCTAAAACTACTTTATTTTTGCTTAAATTCTGTGCATCTACTTACTGAAACAACGCAAATACAATATATTTGAGTTTAAATGATTATCCAAATTTGATTATTTCTACAACGAAGCCTATTTTTCACTTATGTAAAATGTAAACAGAAAAATATGTGGAATGAGTTGTATTAGAATTGCTGTATTTCTTTAACACAAAATAATTTAGCCCATGGAGTCTGCATGGCTGATACGAATGAAATATTAATTGATTTTATAAAGAGAAGGACGATTTTTTTCGCTGAAGTTTTAAGCATAGAGTTTAATTACTTGTAGCTCCAAGGTCTTAATTTTCAAATAAAATAAATTATTATAGTATTGTGATGAATGAAATGAATGGGAGAAAGTTATGAATGAAATGTTGTTTTTATAGAGACATCCAGGCGTGTTATTTTTTCTATGACGTCATTTGAATTAATTTCAGTTGCTTTCGATAAAGTTTTCAAATATAATAAATTATCGTAGTATTATGATAGTTTGAAAAATATTATCGTGGAATGTATCGCATTTTAGAGATATTTAAACCAGACAATTTATATTTCAATGCCGTTATTTGAATGAAGTTCATTTTTTTCAATGAAGGTTTATGTTTTCAAATATAATAAATTAATGTAGTATTGTGATAAGTTTTAAAATATTACCGAGGAATGTATTGCATTTTAGACTTTTTTAATTAAAATTGCATTGAAGTTGTAAAGTGTTTCATAATCAATGCTTTAAGCATGATTGATCTTTCTTGTATTTATATTGTTTTTATACATATAATGAAGCACGATAAGATAACCAACTAATTTCACCAACATTTACTATGTATTTTGTAAATTGTAAGTTCATAAAATCACCGTAGCTCTAAAAGTTACGTTGATAGTGATTAGAATGCTAGATTTTTATGATCATTAATTTTTTTTTAAATTCAGGATTTGAATGTAAAAATAAAAAATTATAGAAAAATAAAGCCTTCAGAGATAGTAAAATGCCATATTCACTAGCTCAGCACTGGTCAGATTCTGAATACTGATTGACAGAAATTCAAATCGGACATAAATTCAAATAGGACAGAAATTCAAATTGTTCCAAATGAAAAAAAGTTGTCCATTTCACTGAGCTATCAGTAACGCGTCTGAAAAATTGAACAGTAAAAACTGCTCCGGACGGATTGATAAAATCAGTGATGAATTACCAGTTAGGCTGTCAGATTTTAGGAGACGTGACTGTAAAATGATGTAGTTTAAAATGCTATGATTGGGACCAATGTCACTAATGCTCCTGATGCATTGCAAATGGGACTAGTTAAGATCCAAAATGACAACGATATGAAGGAATCTTTCGAGGAGCATGATTTGTCAGTATTTTATAAAAATTAATGCGTTCCCTCAGATTACTTTCCAAATATTTCAAAACATGTCCTTCAATTCATAGAGTTGTTTGTTAGCTCATATTGATGCGATCAACTATTATCAAGGATGAAAACCATAAAAACAAAGTTAAGGTTCCCTTTTGACGGACGAACATCTTGCCGAAATGTTGTGCATTGTACAAGTGCATTGTATCAAGTGTACGGCCAGACGCAGATACTGATTACTTGTGTAAGGAAAAACAATGCCAAACCGCACAGGAGTTAATCGGTTGGTCTAGAACCGAAAAATAAAGAATAAATTGTAGTGGGAATTTTTAATGCCTAATTTTGCAGTCCATTTCTAATGATTTTGCTTTCATAGAATTATTTCACGTCACTCGTAGTAACCGTTGGTTCTAAAATTCCAAGAAAAATTTCAAGAGGTTCTTTACACATTAAGATTGAATAACACTGTTATAGAGCTTTGTAAAATGAATACTACGCATTTCTGTCTCTCTCTTGCAAAATATTGAAAAGAAACCTGAAAAATAGAGTTTAAAATTTATCCCCTCCCCCCGAAAAAAGACTAAATACAAAATGTCTACCTTCAAAAACTACGCATGTTTGCCAAAGTGTAATAAAATGGCTTCGGATATTTTCCAATGACTCTACGTTTAAACTGTTGCGAGCATGTAGATTAATAAAATTGTCTCTTTCAAAATCGTTATTTAGATTGTTTCTTGGCAGCTTTTGATTTGGAACGAAAATGCTTAGTACTAATATCGCAACTGTGTACAACTTTGAATTTGACTTTTTCCCTATTTCTAACAAACGCAAAATAGCCTTCTGTATCTTCTAAAAAGAGATCACTCCTCCCCCTAAAGTTAGCTCATCGTGTAGCGTTATAGGGATATCCTAAGCACCAGCATAAAAATATACGATAACACTAATACTTCTCGAGTTATCGGCCTGGTTCATGACTTTCCTAACACCCTGTATTTATACAGAATATTTTCCTCAAATGAAATGTTTGCTATGTGCTCTGATCGAATCTCAGTTATAATCTAACAATGTGAGTATAGTTCAATCTTAAGATATAGAACTTGTATTGATACAAGTTGTACCAGACATTTTTTTTTATTTTACGAACCTATGTGTACAGTGACTGGTACGATCTACAAGAATTCGGTGATGCAACATGAAGAACTCGTGTTTTTTTCAGGTTTTTTTTTGTGGACACCAAATGTCACGATAAACTCACGATATCGTTCATATGTAAGTGCCATCGGCCATTGACTGGCCCACATCAAGATCCCTTTTTCAGGAGAAGCTTCGAGAATGTTCCAAGGCTGGGATGGAGGTCAGAGGAGCTAGCCAATCACTCACGACCTCTGACCCCTAGCAACAGATAGGCGAGAGCAAAATCTCTCTCTTCTATACTTGGACGTAGACTAGAAAAGTCGCATATATATTTTGAGCAGCTCACCTGCCGAGCGGGGCCTCGTGCCACCGTCTATGGCCGACATCATGTCCTCGCTGAAAAGGATACTGAGGAAAGACATTTTCGTAATAAATATTTATTTAAATGGGAATATCTTCAATAATAATTATAATCGGTGGAAGATAATTTTAAGATTCGGAGACTGTAAGGTGTCTATGGATGAAAGTGGCCAACGAAACTATAAAAAAAATATGGCGATGATGCACAAGCGTTGCAAGTCAGAGCGAATAATTACATTATGACAAGCTTGCCGGCCCTGAGAGAAAAGGACTGTTAAAATCCTCCCTCTTTGTGGTGCTCGGGGCATTTATCAAGGGAGATATACAAAAATAAAAGATACAGAGCTGTCCTGATGAAAGAGATCCGAAAAAAGTACTGATCGTTCCTGATGAAAGAAAGCCAAATGCCATGCAGATGATCAAAAAATATGCGGAACCCCCCACAACTGAAAGAGAGGTGAAATCCATGACTGATGACAAAAGAAAAGGTTGGGAACCTTCCGGACGCCCCAATTGCCGCCCTGATAGCCTGACTAATTGGAAAGACGATTCCAACGCTGATAGTTCCAAAATGAATGAATGAGAGTGACCAGGATTGTGTGTGATTTACTAAAACTTTATTAGAACCCGTTCATGAGAAGCAATATCAATCACGATAATGGAGTTAGTAGAAAGTGCGATTATTGAGGAATAAAAGATAACAAATTTAAAGCGTTGGTTTTGAACGAATTACCCTCAGTGAGCGGTGAATAAAATTAAAAATTATCCAGAAGAATTTCATTCCCGTTAGCAGGAAGGAAGGCGTAACAAAGTGTATTTATGTATATATATATATATATATATATATATATATATATATATATATATATATATCAATTGAGAACATGTATATTTAAAATATTTGAATTTGTAACTTAAATTACTCAAGATATGATATTTTGTCGATAAATGATTGATATGCTATTGAATGAGTTCTTAAGTATATGAGAAGCATGATATTAATAATTTTAGATGAGATGTGAAGAAATAATATTAAGTTAATACAATTTAATTGATTGATCAGATATGTAATAATACAAAAGGTGTAGATGATGCATGGCTTAATTGATTTTGAAAATGATATAAGTAATTGACATAAGTAATAAGTAAATTTAAAATGAATTATTGTAAAAAAAAATGGAGAATTTAGACACACTATTTTGACAATTTTGAACATTGAGTATTCGAGAACGGAGAAGAAGTAATTTATGTAAGAAATATCGAGGTAGATCAAATTAATGGGTTTGAAATTTAGTTGAAGCACAACATTTTCCACCTCTGATGTGAGCTACTCTTATCTCAGGAAGATCCTGACAGAAGTAAAAAATTATAGAAATTAATTATAATTAGGAAAATCTTGCTAAACTTGCTAATCCAGGCTTAGTGTAATTTGAAATACTAAAGATGACACTAGTGATAAGTTTTAATTTTAATAGAAACATTTTGATTTTAACAGAGCGGGAGAAACCGGTTACCTTTAAATGCGAATAATTTTTATTATTATACGAGTATAGCCTCAGTGCTATTAGGGTCTCTTCTAAGTACCCCGACATAAAATTCTGAATTAATTGTGTCGAATTGAATTTAAGAGATAATTACATCTCTAATAAGATATAACGTATGAAATTAAAGATAAAACATGAATATGTGATGAATTTTAAATAAGGTATTGAGTTGTGAAATATGTTGTGTTGAATATATGATTTTATGGTAATGAAATATAATACAAAAAGGGATTTAATTGATAATTACAATGGTGGCTGATTAGTGTGTCTAATAAAATAAATAATGTGTATAACAATACAAAATTCTTTTAATTGGATAAAGATAAATGGATAAAGATAAAGGTAATTTGCTTATCTAGAAAATTAAATGTGAATGTTTTAATAAAATTAGATTTGGTATCCTAAGAGATATTTGTTTATTGTTTATAATAATATTTGTGTTTTAGAAGGAAGTATAATTTACAGGTGAGGTTTATTTAGGTAGATGGAACTTATAAAAGAGAGGTATTCAGCGACGGCCTGATCAATATACATCACGATCAATTTCATATCTGTTAATTCAACTTGAAAATTTCATATTTTAATGTGTAAGAATTTTAATCCTTTTTAGTATTCTATTTTTTATTCTTACAGAACTATCTCACCAACTTGAGAATATGTTGTCTGGAAAGATTATGAAATAACCCGTAAACCTGACTGGAAAGTGTTTGCATCTTTCGAAGCTATTCCTCTAGGAACATTTTAAGGCTTATAGTTAATAACACAGTAAGAATCTTCAGCAAATATGGCACTAATATAGTCAACGCCGTTCTCCGAGATAAAAGAAAAGATCTTTAAATGGGGTTAATAGCAAATATGCCGTGTTATCTGACATAAGTTGGTTAGCATTTTCTCTTAATTCGTACTTTAGTTGAGGATTGTTTATAAGCTATATAATTTTAATACAAATTTGTGATACAACGAAAAATCTTGCATCAGATAAACTAGATAAATATTTATATTTGCAAGAGAACTAAACTCTTATTATATCGCAATGAAACTAAAGAACAGTTTATGCTTCAGTTTAATTTTATTAAATAAATATAATATGGTTTAATTTTGCCATTGTATGAGCATAATATAATTGAATATTTATTTAATTGATTCAGTCAAATGAGGATATGAATAAAACACTTAGACTTTATAATTTTTAAACTTACCACCACTGACCGAAGGTATCCAAAGTTTAGAATGATGTCCCCATTGCATCGATATTCGGGTTCCACTCTCATTAAATCTAACTAATATTGATTAGCAATTAAATACACTATCGAAAAAACTTACTAAGGTCCTAAATTCGGAAAATCCCAGTAGCGCCCTCAATATCAGCCGTTCCAAACAGATGGCTTGATGCTTCAATCTCTCAGAATATTGCTAGGAGAAAACTATGGCAGCCGGTTTGGTGATTACTAGAAAATATGGCCGTTTTGCTTGTGAATTTCGAACTCGATGATCAATATATGCTGTGAATTATGTATAATTTTGACGACAGTATGTTTGCTTTTTGTCAAAGAAATGAGCTGTCATATATATGTCATAATGGTTCTTAACAACAGCAAAACTGCATCATCGATGATGATTGCTGCAGAAATGTACTTCTAATCTTTGTTATGCATCACGTTGATGATTATGTAAATATGTGCAAGTACATAGTTTTTTAGCATGTTAGTGTTTTGGCAGCATTCTAGCATATAGTTCTTAGAATGTAGATTTGTACAGTTAGAATGCAGATTTGTACAGTTCGATCTTCCTTTGTAGACACTGGCGTCCATGGACGCCAATGCCTCCAAAGGAGGATCGTAATGTTTGCGATAGGGTATGTCAAATACCTGTCTGTTTGAGAGGTTCTTCGTATGGGATCCATGCTGTCCCACCTGTAAGCAAAAGGTTAATCTGCTGTTTTTAAGTAATCTGAAAGTAAAAATTCTTTTTAAGTATTATATCTCTGATTCAGAAGTAATATGTGCGGGGTATAAGCATACGTCTTTTTTTTCCCAGTCGCCGGTCCTCGTGCCTCCAGTTTTCCAAGCTCCGACTGTCAAATCAGAGAATAGTCAATTAAGTGTTGAGTAAGGATTATAGGGCCGGTTGTTAATCAGTTTAATTTTATTAACGCACATGATTTGTCAAGTTGTCACAGATGAACAAATAGCTGCTGCAATAACCAGTGATAATACTTACGTGTAAGGGTCTGTAAGTGATTCAAAGGTCAAGCATAACGATATTACCCTAACAGAAGAAGTTATGTAGGGTAATGATGCCATTCCGCCGTGATTTAAGGGAAACACACATTCCAGAAGCTCCTCAATGAGAAGCAGTTGCCAGGTTCACACTTTTGACTGGTTATGACTGTCTCAGGGTTGATCTCCATCGAATTGGACTTGCTGCTTCCTCGGATTGTAATTTATGTGACCTGGAACAGCCTATATCTGGAAAACAATTAGAAGAGTGCCTTGCATTAGTGACTTTTAATTCAACTATAAATACTGGAGAACTCGCTGTCTAATGGCCTAGCGACCAGAGGACCGTCATTTGTCAACAAGAGAAACTATAGTATATATTTTTCATATATGGTAATATTATTGAACCTTTCCTTTAAGGAGCTAAATGATGTTTATTAATCGTGGTTGATACGATGATCCCAGAATGTTGAGAATAGGCTAAAAACAACCGAATCCGCAAAGAAGGGGCTGATACCAATGGATCTTTAATTATGTGGCATGCAAATAGCACATTATCTATCTGAAGTGTAAAGTGCATCAAAGCAGTGCCAGAGATGTAACCATGAACATCTGCTATGAGCTGCAGTCTACATCAATTCGCATGACAGATGTATTCTCATCAGGGAATAATGCGATGTCATCCCTTCAGACTATCTGCATTTACAAAAATTAAATTGGAGATTAATTAAGTATATAAATTAAGAGCATACTAATAATTTATAATGTTTGATCAATTTAGCGAACTGAGTGCAAGGCCCTTATACTAAATTTCTAAATTTGTCAATTATTGAGAGATAATAATATTACTGAATTCACCAATATATAATAAAGCAAATGTGCATCAAACACTTTTAAATAGTATGTAATTAAATTCATCTAAAAGATAAATAATGGTTATATGAAACATTGATTTCCACGCCAGTATTTTATATTCTATTTCTATATTCGGAAATGCACGTGGTGATTTATTGACACATGGCACTAGTTAGATTTTAATAAGATAGTAGCCAAAATTTATTTTCTTAAAAACACTTTCTCTAATCTTTGAAAACAAAATAAAACATTAGAAATATTTGAAGTTCAAAGTTGCCCAGATTTCTTTAAATTAAGCAGGGGTGAGCGAATGTTTATTTAATAATATAAATCTTAAAAGTCTAGAATGCAGTTTGTCATACCTCTAATGTATATAATAAATGCCTTAAATTCTAAAGAATTTAATTTTACCTTTGAAGTACTTTGTATTCCAAACATAAACTTTGATAAGTTTGAAGAAAATGTAATCTTATGCATTATAATTTTTAAGTATGGCACTATCTAGAATAATGGAACAGCAAGCAGAAGGCAATAATGATATATGTTAGGCTTTTACAATTTCCGCTACCTTAAGCACAAAAGGCATTACTTAAATTGTCATAAATTGCTGTTTTATCATGTTGATTTATGAGCGCAATACCGTATAGTTATGTGATACTTTAATGCTGATATAAATACGAAATAAACATTTATCGAAAATATATTTCTTTATCATATATTGCAGATTTTTGCTAGCCTTCAAATATTAACGTAGCAAGTTAAGAATGCTTTATTTGTTTAGTCGCTCTATTGACTTTCTTATACAATTATATAGAAAAAGTATTATTTTTAGAAATTTTTCGAATTCGAGATTTTGACGGATAAATATATTTTAAGACCTGTTGAACTTGTTTCAAACCCTTTTGGAAAGATATTGCTTTGTGTGTCTTCATGTGTTTGTAAATGTAATTGCTATATATACTATATATCTGTATGCATTAAGTCTGTATACTATACGTCTGTATACTATATGTGTGCATGTCTGTGAAATGTGGAATCTGTAAATTAAGATCGAATTTTTTTATTTTACTACATTACATTTTATATATAGATATGTAATTTAGAAAACTTGAACTAAACAGACCTTTTAATAATTCCCATAAATATAATTTGAATCATCATATTTTTTAATTGTATAGTATTACTTTCTATGGAAATTAATGATAATATCCTAAATAATGTATGATGTATATGGTATATGAGGAAAAATAACAATTTCAACTACGATGTGGATGTTAATGCATGTCCAAAATATTTTATATTAATTCAGATAAGTCAAGTCCATTGCCGATACTTTTCACTTGTAAGAACATTTTTATATGTTTCAATTTAGCTAACCCCTCTGGAGGTCGACATATTCTGTATTATTATGCAGCCAGATTCATATTTATTTCTTCCAATCAGATTGAGCTCATGTTGTACGAAGCTGCGGGTATGGGATATCCTATTCTGTACAGCGCTTAATAACCGCGTAACCAATCCATGGACGTTTTTATACATATTGCATGTCTTAAACGTGATCTAAACATTGAAAATTATCTTCATAGACATATTTTACTATGCCTTGTCAACGCAGACATGCCTGAAGTAAACATAAACAGAACATTATATTTAATATGTATCAACAGCATAAAAATGTTATTAAATATTGTCTTTTCGACACAGCAATAATTCCTGTAGGGTTTAATATATCTATTTTTAAACGATTAAGATTCCATGCGTACCACTTGAACGTTAAAAAGCAAATGTTTGAAATTTATCTAAAATAATTTTCTCCGGCAATTAAAAGGAATATGCCATTAACATGTATAATTATTAGTCATCTGTTTTAACTTCATCTTTTCACTTTCTGTGTCACGTGCTTTCTGTGTGCTTTTGTCACGTGTCATTTCATAAAAATATCGTTAACTCTGTCCGAGTTTGGAGTACTTAAAGTGCAATGCCATCAACATGTGTCTCTTTCCAGAGAGGGCAAGGGAAAATTTAAAAATTGATAAACCGAGCTTTTTTAAGGTATTAGCGAGTAATGTGTGTCATAAAATATAACAAAAAATTTATGAAACAACCATCATATGGAAGAAAATGGTATACATGTTACCGACAAAGTGTGAAAAGTTGGCATTGCATAGAATGCATAGACATTCTATAGATAGCGTGACGTTTTTAGGCAAAGTAATAAATGTATATTTTATTTCAATGTTTTACATACTCTCACTAAGCATTGTATGGAATACATAGGCATCATATGGAATGACAAATACTATTTCCGCAAAGTGCGTTAAAAGTTTTTATTGGAAAGTTATTGAAGTTAAAAGTTATTAGTTTATTAAAGTTAAAAGGACGAGTGCTGAACTACTTGTTGCTCCAAGATAGACTGGAATGACATTTTGAATTGCTCATATTTTCTTCTTTCGTACAAAATCACTTCAAATTTTGGCTCTTGATCCTGCAAGTGCACCTCACGAACCTTTGACCACTACCTGTGGACGGAGAGAAAGCTACTGACCGGAAAGTTATATCGTGGCCAAGAACGATAACTCCAACTCTCAGTAAGTCCTTGGGATATTCATATTTTGACGCCCCACTTTCGGTATTGTATAGAAAGCTTAGGTATTTTATATAATGTCTAATTTCACATTTTGCCAGAAAACACAGACACACACACACCGTCTCCCGGCCACTCAAACGGCTACTGAAAACCCTCGGATCAGTCGAGTGGTCAGGGTTTTCAACACTTTATCACACACACACACACACACACACACACACACATATATATATATATATATATATATATATATATATATATATATATATATATATATATATATATACAAGTTGTCCCGAAAGCATTGCCTTTGACTTTTATTCCTTAAATATTGATCTTAGACATATATAATAAATTACAAAATTGCGTAAAAAAGGTACAGAATTTTATGAAATCGATAAAAATTTTCAGGGGATTAAATTTGAGCAAATACAAAATTTAAATTTTTATACGGTCCCCGTAAAAAACATTTCCAATCAGTAAAATATGCCCTATTCACTAATAAGGTGATGTACAAAATGTCAGCATTTTATCATAAAAAGTCCCAGAGATATGTTTAAACAAAGTTGGTGAGGGATTAATCACAAATTAAAATGTAAATGTTTACAGCAAGAGCGCAAATGACGCAACGCAGAAATGCATCATAGACAAATAATATATGCCTCTTATCTTTAGATTTATTTACAATTTTTCAAAAATATGCTTCCTGAAAAATACTTTACAATTTTATATGATTAGTTACAGAATAAAATTTGGAAATGGCACAATCAAAATGAAAATTAAATGATCTTATAAATGTATGCATATGCAAATATTAGCCTCTGATGGGTGATTCACACACCCGCAACAAACTCATCATCATATGAGAAAGTTGTGTTTGCTCTGCCATTGATCAATCGCCTCGCTTATGCAAGCGTAGCGCGCGAAGCCCGGCTGTCCGAGCGATCCTTAAGTATTTCCCATTTCTGCTACTACATTTTGATAGTGTAGTTAGCCTGTACCGATAGTATGTCGCAATACAGCAACGAAGAACTTTTTGAAATGCTTATGCTGTACAGTTTATGTAATCGCAATGCTAACGAAACTGCACGGGAATATCAAAGTACTTTTCCCAATTTTCGACATTCTTCTGGGAGATTTATTTCCCAATTGGTGCAACGAGTGCGTGAAAGAGGAAGCGTATACCGTGTAGGTGAACTAGGTAGACCCAGACTTCACTCAACTGATGTAGAAATTGATATTTTTGCTTACATTTGCAGTCATCCACATAATAGTGTTTGTACCGTTGCTTCAGAAATGAAGGTCCCGCTTGCAACAGTGTGGAGAATACTGATACGGAATAAATGGCATCCGTTTAACATTCATGGTGTGCCAGGACAGGAGCCAACAGAATATCAAAATAGTCGAGATTTTTGTAATTGGACTCTAAATCAGGAAGATGCATATCTCTCTTTCCTGAAAAACCCAGTTTGGACTGACGAATGCTGTTGTAAACAAGATGGATGCACAAATCCTCAAAATGAGCACTTCTGGTCTAGCACAAATCCATTCGTGGTACATGATATTCATCATCAGAAGCAATTTTCTATGATTGTATGTATGGTATAGTATTTTCAGAAGCGTTTGCTTGGACCCATACTCTAAGATGGTACGTTGATGGATGACAGATATGTTAATGAGATTCTGAATGAGGATATTCCTGATTTTATGGATGAACTGCCCCTAACAGAACTTCCACATGTATGATTTCAACAGGACGGATCTCCAGCTCACCATACTACAGTTGTGAATCACTGGTTGAATAACGAGTTTCCAAACAAGTGGATTGGCTTTCATGGGCCAGTGGAATGTCCCCCTAGATGGCCTGATTTAACTTCCATGGATTTTTATTTGTGGGACCGTTTACTCACAACTGTTTATCTGTCACCTCCATTAAATAAAGCATAGTTACAACAACGCATTCAAGTTGGTTATCGTGACATCACGGAACATGAACTTGATAGATTGCATAAAAGTGTTATCAGGCGAATACAGCTCTGTATTGGCATGGATGGAAAGCATTTTGAACAATCTTTGTAATATTTGTGTAAAGTTATTATTTCTACACAGTGTATATACTTTTGTAACAATAAATAGCAAAATTATTATTTATTTATGTAATCATAATTTTCTTTCGTAATTTGTGTATGACCCCTAAAACGTGATCTGCCGCCGATATGATTTTTCCCCTCTGAGAACCCATGTCGCTACATCTAAAAGTGGTTTAACTCAGTATTTTCATATTTGTGAGACTTTTTAAGATAAAATGTTGAAATTTTGTACATCACCTGATTAGTGTATGGGGCATATTTTATTCATTGGAAATATTTTGTACGGGGGCCGTAAAAAATTTTTGTATTTCTTAAAATTTAATTACCTTGAAAATTTTAATAGATTTCATAAAATTTTGTACCTTTTTTACGCAACTTTGTAATTCATTATATATGTCTAAGATCAATATTTAAGTAATAAAAGCTGAGGTCATTGTTTTTGGAACATCCTGTATAATCATTTTATGCAATTGTTTGAACATAAAATATATTTTATATTGTTTAAAAATGAATATATTTGAATTTGAATTAAAATGATTTAAAAATCAATATAAATTTAAAGAATTTAAATATTTTAAATTATACATAAATATTTCAAAATATACCTTCATTGCATTAAAAAATTGCGCACCAAGAAGTAATAGTGGGATTCTAACGAAACTTGGCATGAAGGTACGGTCAGACAGATATGCAAATGATTAGAAATACAGCGTGATTGCGCATTGCTTAATACCACCAGAGGGCGATGAACTTCGTTCTCCCTCGCTCAGAAATAAGGTACGCAGAGGCTTTTTGCTTGTAGTTAAGCTGTTGCAGAGGAACGCGTTTTTTTCAGGGATGCTGGTACGCCTCCATCGAAGACAATATGATCAGCTGATCAGACAATATGATCAGTTCGAGCGGGGAAGAATCATCGGGATGATGGAACCAGGGTGATTAGCTCGGCCAGTAGCCCGCCACCTAGGCCGTTCAGACTTTACTGTGAGGAGGTGTTGGGACCAGTGGACGGGAAAGGGAGATAGCTTACACGGCGTCCAGGTTCATTACGCCCTCGGCTGACCAATAACCGAGAAGACCGTCACATCACCCGAAGCGCACGTACAGCGCCAACTGCACCATTGTCCGCCATCCAGACACAGGCAGCACCTTCACTAAGAGGCGCCTGTGTCTGTCAGTACCATCGCGAGGCACCTGGCTGAAGGGCATTTGGTATCATGGCGCCCATTACATGTACTGCCATTGGCACCCACCCACTGTCGCCTCCGTTTGGAGTGGTGTCGCGCTCGACGGGACCGCAACCGAATGGAACCAGATCGTCTTCAGCGACGAATCGAGATTCAATTTGACAGTGATGACAACCGTGTACGTATGTGGAGGACCCGTGGTGAACTCTTCAATCCTGCCTTCGCTTTACAGCAGCACACCTCTCCCACAGCTGGTGTGATGGTATGGGTTGGCATCGCATACGACACTTGGTCATCTCTAATATTGATCCAAGGAACCATAACAGCCCAGCGTTACGTTCTTGACATCCTTCAGACACATGTGTTGCCACTCATAGCAGGGCTCCTAGGAGACATTTCTCAACTGTACAATACTGGACTACACACGGCAAGAGTGTCACAGAAAGCCTCAGCTACATTAACACCTTTCCTGGCCTGACGATCCCCAGATTTGTTATCGACCGAGCATGTCTGGGATCACTTGGGACTGCAAGTTGGGCAGCCTACGAGTTTGGTCGAACTAGAGACGCGTTTTCAACAACTGCGGAATGAGATGACGCAGGACACTATATGGGACCTATATGCCTCAATGCCCGTCCCTATTGCATTGCGTATTCACGCTAGAGGTGGTCCAACAGGGTACTAGAACCTCCATTCATTTGTAGTTTTTCCTGTAATAAATTATACTTTTGCTTTGATTTTGTATCACTTAATTATATTAACGTTGCACTCACATATATAAAATTTCGTTCGATTCTGACAACTCTTTCGTGGTGCGCAAATTTTTATGGCAATGAGTGTAATTAACAAATTGCAACCGAACCATTTTACTACTACAAATTTAAATACATATGTGGCCAAAATTGATATGGTGCGCGATTTCTAATCACATAGGTATTATGACTGTCTTCTGCGTTCATTATGTACTGAAACAAAGTGCATATTCGTGATATGTGAGGAGCCATTATACAGGCACACAATTTAACAGACATCACAATTAATATTATTAGTGTTTTAAAGAGTTTAATAAAATTGTGTTGAAGAGGAGATATCAATAAAAAATTATTGAAATTATCGACATAATTCACAAAAACATTACCTGCATTATCGATATTTCTACGAAATTGCGAAGGTAAAGTATTTATCAATGTCTGACAGTGTGCGTTAATGATCTGACTTTACTTTTTAAGTTTCAGGTACTTTGGACATGTGATCCATCTTCTATAGCGTGCATAAAATAATACTTTTGTAAATGAGATGCTTGATATGTCTCATTTTTGAAAGACTTCATTAGAAGGAGGTGAATTTTGCAAGAAAGTATTTTCTCGCGTTAATTACTTTTACTGCAATATGCAGTACATTGTAGTAAATACAATTTAACGTCATTGGGTCATACATTTTCATATTATTGTTTTGAATTTATTATGCCTACAATGTAAATTTCGTGTGTGATTAAAATATACTACTTTCCTATTTCTACTTTTCCTTGCGTTACTGCTGTTTAGGGAAATACAACTAAAATCTTGTTTTTTCCATAGTTTATTTCAATTTCAAACTCAATTCTTGACATTAACATTAAATCGATAGTTAGTGCTAATTAGTGAGCGATTATATCGGTGATTAGTGATGAATAGCGAGCCGCAAAGAGCAGTTGGCGGTCCCCCCCCCCCCGAGCACCGAGGTTTGTCGAATGTCAGCGAGCAGATGGTACAAGGGCGGTTCTGTGATTCAGCCGGATTGAAAGACCTCGTGAAGCGAACTATGAGGTTGGTGAGTCTTCGTTAACATATGGCGAACACCCCGTGTGCATATTATGTCTGCTTAGCAGGCGGCATGACAGATTTAGCGAAGAGAGCTGAGCAAGCACTTTCAAGTCTGCAGTACAGCCTCACTTCCGTGAAGTGAGTTACAAGTGTTGGCGCGCGCCAACGGGTAAAGAGAGCGGATCCCCTAATATTTGTAGTCTTTAAAATTTAACATATATACTACTTTTCTTCTTTAGTAAACTGTAATTAAAAACAAATGGATATTAACCGTTAATTTCTAGTGCGCATATTGTAGGTAATTATTGATGTAATTTCTTCACTTGTTCATAATTAAGTAACATTGACACGATAAAACATATTTACTCTTAAATAAAACATTTTGTTGATATAGTACTCAAAAGTTTAGATATATTTATTTATCTTCTAAATGACTAAATGATTTCAGATGTTATTTCTTCTCTTATATAAACAAAAATAAAAATAATAAAATTAAATTGCTCTTAAACACTTTGGTAAACTAAACAATTTGGTTCTTATAATGTTTTATAACAAAATGAGTTAAATAGAATTTAGTTGTTTACTCAATTGTACAAAAATTAAATAATTTTTTTTATCATATATGTGTGACTAGTTAGTGTGGAAAATTGATTATCAAGTTAGGCTTAAATGTAAAAAAAAAAAAAAAAACTTATATACTCAGAAAGTAAAAGCACATTATTTGCAATTCCCCTGTCTTCTTGGTACACAATGGAATGGCATTAGAACAGGTGAATTACATTTAAACTACACTTTCTTTTTAGAGGATAAAACAAATACGAAATTGGTTCTAAATATATGATTGCAATTAAAGCAAAACATCTTTTTTTATTTTTTCTAATGATATATATATAATGATATATACCGTGTGATTCAAAATTTCGGAGCAAAAGTAAAACCCTATAAAAATATCTATGGGTCGGAGAGACATGCGGTTTGCAGATTAATACTCACGTTGTGGGGGATTTTGTGTGGCATGAAAACAAAATAGTTCAAACTCTCGACACTCGGGGGACTGCGGGAAATAAAGCCATGGAGATGACTTATGCATGGAAGTGATTGCACACATGACTGGCCTGCGAGATCCCCAGATCTCACAGCCGTGATTTTAGGTATCCCCACAACGTGAAATCACAGGATGTGAGATAGATCTGGGGATCTCGCAAGCCAGTCACGTGTGCAATCACCACCATAAGTCATCTCCATGGCTTTATCTGCCGCAGCCCCCCGAGTGTCGAGAGTTTGAACTAATTTTTTTTTCATGCCACACAAACCCCCCACCACGGTGGATATTAATCTGCAAACCGCATGTCTCTCCGACCGATAGATATTTTTTATAGCGTTTTACTTTTGTTCCGAACTTTTGAATCACCCAGTATATAACAAAGCCGTTGCCTATATTAAGTGTCATTCACCTGTTATGAGGTATTTACTTGTCTTGAAAATAAAAGTTTGCATTTTCTACTTAATTTTCCTAAAATGATCACTGCTACTGTTTATTTTTTAGTTTAAACCACCCATGCTAAAATAATGCAGAAACAGGTTGAAAAATAGAAAAGAAATATATTGTAACACGAAAGAAGAAAAAGCCCCGTTTAAAGAAAATGACCCGTATCTAATGCTCGAACAATATGTATAATGAACTCATATTCACTTGGCCCATAGCATTACTAGTAAACATATTAAAATGCATAAACTTTCATAATTACAACTCTAAACTATTTAATTCTTAGACTCAACCTAAAAGTGACAATTGATTATTATTTACTTTAAGAGAAGAATAGTATTTTTAGTACATTAAGCGTGATGTTTCGACAAACCATTTGTACCTGTGTGCAATGAGAAGTTAAGTTATTTTAAATAGCCAATTTTCTGATTAAAGAATGTTGCGCTGAACGCAATTCATATCATACTTGTATATCGTTTTCCTAAGACCAATATTTAATGGAATCAGTAAGTTAAATGTTTCAATAATTGAAATTGATTTAACCAATATTATTTTTTAAATGCCAGTTAAGTATTTAATGCGTTAATCTAACATAATAAAATAAGTAAGTTTGTAAATTTGCTAGTCTGTTGCTCACGTGGCGAAAAATCTAAGCCCTCAGCTACGAGATTCGGCACAGGGATAGTACAAATCATGTTCCAAGACACTCATCAACAATTTATTTTAAATTAAAATCAGTTTTTTAGTTATTTTATGTTGAATAGCAATTTTGAGCGGTTTTTCCATAAATCGACTCCTTAGAGATCGAAAATACTAGCACAGAGTTTCCACCTTGACACCATCGAAGAGATGAAGAAAACGTTCTATTGGCGTGTACATGGAAACTTGTATTTAACATATATATCTAATATAATAAAATAATTATTGTTTAATTGAGTTTTTATGAATTTTTTAGTAGGTCTATAAAAGTTGCGATTTTTAATTTCGATCTCTGTCCGGATGAAAGAACGGATCTTGTTTCCTAATGTTACAAGTGGTGTCGTGTCCGTTGCTACGGGTTGTATGAAGAACAGGAAGTACGTTATCGGAAGTCGTGACGTCACAACATGTTTTATTTTCTTTGTTCTATATGGACGTGTTGTTAATTCACTGTGGGTTCCGGTGTAATTTTTTTTTCAGATATTGCATTTTAAATATCGGGCAAAGTTGCGGAGATAATGCATGAAATAAGATAATATACAGAAACACTAGAGTACAAAAAACATTTCTAAACAGAACTTTGAGATACTTTAGCTACAAAATATGAAATTTATAAAAAAATGTTTCATTTTAGTGCGGAAGTTAATATTCATACTGTGTATGCAAATGCAAATATAAGATATCAGAACTGTAATAAAAATGTCCTGGATTCACTCATTGTCAAATCCACTTTATAGTATCACATTATTTAAAAAAAAAACATTTGGTACTTTATTTATTTCATTTATCCAATGAAGAAAACTTAAAACTATTTTTCTATCATTCTTTTTAAATAGGATTTCCCAAAACATTTCAAGTATAATTCTATAGAAAATTCAACCAAGTGTTCACATGAATCAAAATAATTACATGACCAGTTTGTAAACGTCCAAAATGGTGATATTAGGTCGAAATTCATAAATCATATCTTTCATTCTTGGTTATACTGACTTTTAATAATTATTACTTTTAAATAAAAACGCGTACTTGGAAAAAAAAGTATAATTCTTTAAACTGATGGGACATCATTTGTCATTATGAAACGGTAATTGATATGTCAAAAACAAAAAATGGTGCTTGGAAAGAACATAAATAGCAGGTAATAAGATGTTAGGAATTGATCGCAAAACATATATTTCAACATTTATTACTATTTATCAAATTGTTATAAAATAAAAAGTTATTTATATTTGTTGATATGAGTAATAAATAAGAAATGTATTGCATAATGAAATTCAAAATCGTTTATAAAGGATGTTTATATCTGTACATATAAATAATATAGTATTTACTAGTGCATATTGTTTTATTTTTAAAGGGTCTGAGATCGGTTAAGCATTTGCAATAGTGTAGTAATTTTATTACTTGATATATTTAGAGGTTAGAAGATACTACAAGATAATAATTTAAGCATATTCACGTAAAAATTATTCTGTTAGATCAAATAGGCAATTTTTAATTCAGGCAAACTGAACAAAGGACTCAAAGGAGTGGTACCAAGGTTAACAGTTTTGCCCGAAAAGATTTACGAACCACAAATTCACGAAATTTCGATGGTTGCATCAAACTGAGAAATCATGATGGGGACATTAGAGTAAAAGATGCTTTCGAACAAGAGTCGACCAAGCTCCATTGAAAGAGGGGGGGGGGGGGGCAAATCAGGACCGATTCCAAAATATGATAAATGTCCAAAAATATGTCAGTGTCCCAAAATAAAATGTCCCAAAACATGTCAATGAAAATCAGGAAATGTGCGCTTTCGAGGTAAAGTTAAATTAAGAGTTTAAACAATTTGTCGCACTACAAGTTTGTTGGTAGTTGGAAAAATTCGGTGTGCCTCGAAAACGATAGCCAAATGTTGCTCGGGATCAGAAGAAAGCTGTACGGTCTGCGCCTCAGCCTTTTAATGAAACAAATTGGTAATTTCTTTTAAACCAAGTTTTATGAAATTTGGTCTATAGGGTGCACTTTAGCGCTTTACAGATCATCGGTAAATGGAGTCTAATACACATTAACTGATGATAGCTGAGCAAAAAAATAAACGATTTACCTGGATTTGTATGTGATTTGTACTTCACTGTTTTGCAGAATGTGTCCGATATACTGAAAGTCGTTTGATTAAAATTGCTCGAGCTGTAAGCATTGGCGTCCATAGACGCCAATGCCTGAAAAGGGGAACTGTTTGGGGTAATCGAACTGTTTGGGATAGGTGATGTCAAATACCTGTCTTTTTCAGAGGTTCTTCGTTTGGGATTGACACTATCCCACCCGCAAGCAAAAGGTTAAATACGCAACTAATTTTTTATATAATTTGCACATGTAATATTCTTGAATGTCTACATTTCAAAGATACACAGTGACTGAAATTTTCATTTTTGAGATGTAGTTAGTTCACTTTGATCTTTGTTTACTTTGTCCATCTTGAGCGTAAATACTTTTATGAATCTTTTAAAATGATCCAACTATTTTTAAATTGTTTGATCCAACTTACATTGTAGGTACATTTTACAAAATGTGCAAAATAGTAAAGAGCCAGTAACCGTGGCATTCTTCCTACAATAAATCTAAAAGTCCCAACGTATTGCGCAGGAAAAGTTTGAATTGCTGAATCATTTTTTCAATTCCAAGAAAAATACTTTTGTCAAGCAATTTGAAATATCTATAGCATTATTTTGAGCCATAAAATTATTCAATAAACTTATTTAACATAAAAATGTGTATGTTAGAAAATAAAATGGAAATAATCATAAAGACGACGAAAAATGGGAAAAATATGTACTAGTATAGGATCAGATAATTGCTTTTATTTTATTTTACCCCTTCATGAACTCTGAGTACGTGATCAAAATGTGTGTTTCTTATTACTTAGCAATACAGTATGCATTTACTAAGTATTATAATTCAGAGCGGTGTTGCCTTGTCACGTTTTATAAAGTATAAAAATGCGCAATATGTCTTTTTTATTCTGTAAAATTCGTGACAAAACTTAACTCTTCAGTGAGAACATTTAAATAACTTCAGACATTTTCGTAATGTCAATGTAAACAAATACATGATATGCATTATAAATTTTCAACTATACATTAGAATTATTAATGATATGAAAATATCAAGTACTTTGTAATATTCTCTACTTCACTAAAGATAAAAGTTGCGAAACAAAGTCTCATTAAAATATCTTTCACATTCAAATTTCTTAATAAGCAATCTTATCACGTAGTCTTTACAGTGCACCAAGCTGAATTCACAAGATTTAAATTGATATTTCTGCAACACATCTTACGAAAAAGGGATAAAAAATCAAATGTATTCAACACATGCTATTTCCTACAGTTAAGAATTCTTGCTTTGCGTGGAAGAAATCGGCGGTGGCTCTAAGCAGATGGAGCCGAAATGGTTTTGAGTGAATAACATTTTGTAAAATAAAACTCGACTTTTAATACAAAAAAAAAAAAAACTCAATTAAAAATCGGATTTTATACAATTATAGGACTTTTAAAGGTCTACAAATTCTTGCTTGTTGTTTGTAGCTATCAATTTTATTTTTAAGATAAGTATTATTACAAACTTGAAAAATGTAAGTCTTTTACATTTATTCAACTTGATAAGACGGTTGCTTGCAAACAACAACAAAAAATAATAATAATACATATAGATTTAGAAATAAATTTCCTTATATATATACATATTTGTCGCTTGCTGTTTATATCTATCTTTTATAGTTTTGAAGATATTTTGGGCGAATGTATGAAAAATAAAAAAAAATATATTCCTTTAGATAAATACTATATCAAAAATATAGAGTTAAATCCCAAATTCAGTTATATACATTTGTAGAGTTTTTAATGAGCTATAAATCTTTGCTTATTGTGCAAAGCTAGCAATTTTAATTTTTTATATATGAGCATTACTACCTTGAAAAGCGAAAAATTTTCAATCTTTTTCAACATGACAAGCCGATTACTCACAAACTACTGAAGCTTTTTATAACAAGAAATATAGATCATAGTACTACATTTTGCAGTACACATTTTTGTTCATTTATTATTTATATTCATCCATCTCTTATACTTTATACATATTTTGAGCGAAAGTTAAAAAAATGAAAAAAAAAAGTAATCTCGAGCTCGGTGAGCTATTTTTTAAAGTTTTTTCGAAAAATAAGTTCAAAATATTAAAATATTGAAATTATGTTTATATATTCATAAACTAGACCCCTATTTCCGACATTAAAAGAAAAAAAATATACATTTTTATTTATTATGCTTGGAGGTATAAACGTCCAAAAAGTTTACATTTTTCGCAAAGGTCCTTTTTTCTGCCTGAAAAACCACAACCAAGGATGTTTTTTCACATTAAAAAAATTCCAAAATTTTCAGAAAAAAGTAGAAATATATTTCTCGTAGTTTAAAACAATTTCGCTATACATAACGCTATACTGTAGTTGCCAACTAAAAATATATACTTCATGAAAATCACATAATTATTTTGATTCAATAGATATTCCGCTGTAGGAGAGAACACTAAAATGTCTAGTACTATCTCAAAAAGGCTTTAAAGTAACTCCTGAAATAGGATGCAAATTTAGTTATAGTTAAAATATTTTACTAGTTATATATAATAGAACATCCTTATATTATTATAATAATGAGCACATTTACTTTTTATTGTTTTATTGTGTTTTAGATTTTAAAAAAAACGTATATGCAATATATTGCAAAAGGTGTATGTTGCTGCCCTATAAATTATGTTTATTTATTTTAAATAACTACAAAATAACTTGCAGATTGGATATTTCTTTGATAATGTTAAGCTATAATTAATTTTGTGCCCTATCTAATGAAAAAATTGGTCCAAACTTGAAGATTATTACCTTTTAAAATGTAGAATAATCGTGCGATATATCAATCATACGATTCCAAGAGATATTGTGCGCAATGTCTCACATACTACAGTTTTGTAAAATTATATGTTCATAAAATAGTTTTGATTTCAGGATGCTCAAAAGGGGATAACTCAATTAAAATCTGGGGGTCTATTTTCTGAATATTAGAAAAGTTAAAAATGATTTTACTTGGCAATTTTAAAGCATAATTCTTACATTCCAAAAAATTGTAAGAGGTTATAATGCTGACTAACAGACTAATTTGAATACCGCCACAAATAATCTGTTCATGATTGTAATCTGAGAGTTTTGATGGTTTGGCTAATATTTAGCCTACATATATCATCGTTTCGCTGGATACATGTTGGAAAATGTGTAAAATAATTATGCAAAGTAAGGTTAATTAATACTTTAGTTTTATAGCGTGTTCTCCTATTATGCGCTCTGACGTTTCTATAGTGCTGTATTAGGGCGCACACTATGTATGATTTTTGGAAATATAAGAATCAAAGTAGGGGTTAAAAGTTTGTTGTTTTGATTAAGCATTAAAAGGTTTTAGAGTATGTAAGAGGAAAGTGAAATAAATTCTAAAGTGTTTTGAAAGATTGTATAATCGCATTTAAGATTGTTGTGCACATTCAAAAGTTTTTAATTGTTTTGTACATCATTATAGATCGTCCTCCATAATATGATAGCTTTGGAAGTAGGATTGCTATTTTAAATTGTAACATATTCCTTCAATACGATCATAAAATATATTTTAATTTAAAAAATATTCATAGTTTTTGAAAGGATAGTTCTCTGTGTATTGACAGCTTTAGCAATATTATTGTCCTTCTTGAATTGATGGAGTACGACCAGAAAATATATTTCAATTTATGAAAAAGTATTCGATATTTTTGTTGCGATAGCTTTTAATAAATTCACAGCTTTAGAAACATAATCAGCCTTAAGTTGAAATATAATGATGAGGACAATAAAATATTCTTTATTCGAAAAATATTCAAAATATTTCTAAGAAACTTATTTTATGAATTTAGTTTTAAAAATATAATCATCCTTTCAAATTGACATATATATTCATAAAGTCCGACCATGAAATATATTTTAATAATTTAAAAATTTAATTAAAAAAGTAATCTAAATCTTTGTACTGAAACTTCACCGCGAATTGACAATTTCAGAATTATTATCGCATTTCGTGAATTGAAATGTGATTATATAGTACGTCCATGAGTACGTCCAATTTTTTTTTTCAAATGGCCAGACTATAGAATTTCACCGACATACTATAGCATGTGTCAATTTAAAGGGTGTTTGCAGTAGTAAAGTATGGAATACATCAGTTACAAATTCATTACATGTTGCCCAATTTTTGCTTTACTATACACGTATAATGGGGTGTTTAGGAGCTAAAGTTAATATTTCATTAGTCATTTCCATTCTAATTATCTCACATTAGAATCTAAAAGAAGATGGAAGAGCTAGATTTCAAGGTTATTCTGAAAAAATTCACATGAATATATATAAATACAAACGTTAATCATTATATGAATATATATAAATACAAACGTAAGCATTTGTAATAGTTATAAAGAAAGTATTTTAGAACATTTTGTCATTTTTCTTTATAAAAGAACAAAGACAAATTACAATAAACGGTTCACGAGATAACTGCACGAAACAATTTTCTAAGACAGTGGACGAAAAACACCTGAGATTGGTACTATATACTGTTTCATTTACCGCAGAAAACTGCATCAATATGCCAAATTTACTGTTATTGTCACAAAATGGACGATTTTTAGCTGATCAACTCTTATAGAAAACGGAAGATGTCTGTCCAGGTATTTGTGTGGTCTGTAGTGGAAAATTTAAATGTTGTACGACCATAAAATTTGCTAAACAGGTAATTTAGGCCTCAAATAGGTGCACATATATGTTATGTTTTATTCTTAATTTAAATTAGTGCCTAGTTATTAACAATTTCCAACATAGTTAAAAAGTTTTTTTGACTTTGTTCATTCTGTCTGTCTGTCTGTCTGCCTGTTCGCACGATAACTGCGGTAAAAATGACTTTATCAAAATATAATTTTAGTATGTTGTTGAGACGATCTGTGGGACATATGGGAATGTAAATGAATAATATCACCCAATTAGTTTTGGACTGAACTCGGGTTGATAAAGTGAAATACGTTAAACCCTATGGGACCTAATTTTTCAAACATTTTTTAAGCCAAGTTATAATTCATAAATTATTTTAAGCCAAGTTATAATTCATAAATTGCTTCGAAAAATTTAGGAAATATTCAAATTATTCCATAAAATATATAAAAAAATTTCAGCAAAATATGTTCGATAGTTTTTTAAACACAAATTTAAATAATAATTACAACCATATTATATGAAGAGTACACGTAACCCAATTCAAAATAAAATATATGGCATCCATCTTTGTTTCTCAGTACAAAAATAATGATTTTTAAAGTTCGTTTAAATTTATATTTAGTGTTACATCCGTCCTAAAACCGCTTTATTTTTGCTTATTTTCCGTGTAGCTATATTCTGTACAAATGCAATTACAATATTTTTGAGGTTACATGATCATCAAATTCTGATTATTTCTACAACGAAATCTAATTTTAATGGATGCAGGATGCAGAATGTAAACAAGTGATGTAAAATGAGTTGCATAAGAATTGCTGAATTTTTTTCGTGCCAAATTATTTAGCTCTGGAGTTTGGAATAAAAGTGAAATATTCATTGCTTTTCCATAGAGAGCCAGACGATTTATATTTCGATGACGCCATTTGAATAAAGTTCACTTTTTTCGATGAAGTTCTAAGTTTTCAAATACAATAAATTATTGTAGTACTGTGATAATTTCAAATATATCACCGCTGAATGTATCGCATTCTAGATATGTTAAATAAAATTTCATTTCAGCTGGAAAGTGTTTCATAAGCAATGCTTTATGTATGATTAATCTTTCGTCTTATCTTCCGTTTAGCTCGATTTTCAACGAGTTTGTCTGATATTCACACAAATCGAATACTTAGGGGCATAAAATATTATCACAGAGTTTTCATCTTGACACCAACGGAAAGATTGAAGAAGGTTCTTTTCAGTGATGTCAGATATATTTTAATGTTTGAAGTTTGAACTGAACCATCTGTGAGGCAAATCGGTCATATATTTTTAATGCATCACGATCTGACACACACACACACACACACACACACACACACATATATATATTATTGGATTATTGGTTATATATATATATATATATATTTATATATATATATATATATATATATATATATATATATATATATATATATATTATATATATATATATATATATATATATATATATATATATATATATATATATATATATATATATGTATATATATATTTATATATATATATATATATATATATATATATATATATATATATATATATATATATATATATATATATATATATATATATATATATATATATATATATATATATATATATATATATATATATATATATATTTATATATATATATATATATATATATATATATATATATAAATATATATATATATTATATATATATATATATATATATATATATATATATATAGAAAAATTGAAATATAAAAAGTGAAAAAAACATGTAAAAAAGGAAGGATGGCTCGGCAAAAAGCTTACATTATGGCGGTAAGGGGTTGTGACCTTACTCCCCAGTTCAACGAGCTCGTCAAAATAACCGATTTTGACGAGCTCGTTGAACTGGGGAGTAAGGTCACAACCCCTTACCGCCATAATGTAAGCTTTTTGCCGAGCCATCCTTCCTTTTGTACATGTTTTTTTCACTTTTTATATTTCAATTTTTCTATATATATAGTGTTTGGTACCCTCATGCTGCCTTGCGCAAAAGTTACTAAAACATTTTTATTTCCGATTTTTCAATTTCTATATATTTATATTTTATATATATATATATATATATATATATATATATATATATATATATATATATATAAGATTATTCACGGTGGCGACCTTTCGACATGTGAGTTGTTCTTTTTTGCAAGTTTGTATATTTGTGCGCTATATTTTTCATGTTCATGTCTATGTGGTATTTTATATTTCATGTTTATGTGGTATTTTATGTTTTATAATTGAATTTTATCCTATTTGGTTTTTTTCTGTTATTCTCGTTATTCCGTTGTTGGGCACAGATTGCATAATATTTTAACCACGTGTTTTTATGCACTCATAGAAACAACGGATTTTAGTATGTCTGTCTAGAATGTGCCCCTGAAGACGTTTCTGACAGATATACTATTCTTTAGTATATTTTCCTTGTCCTGACCTCTCCGTGCTCTACTTTTCCGACCCTTCCTCGTTGATTTTTGCTATTCACTACACGCTTTTATATTGCTCGCGGTTTGATACTGTGGTTACTGATTCACACTCCTGCACTTTTGTATTTGTTATTTTAAGTTATATATATATATATATATATATATATATATATATATATATATATATATATATATATAACCAATTTTTTGCAAATTTTTAAGCATAAAAGATATTTTATAACTAAAAAAATTAAATACATATGTCGATAAAAATTGATATGTTGTGATTTTTAATCATCTAGTTATTCTAACAATTTTCTTCGATCGTCATGTACTTAAACAAAGTGCATGATCGTGATATATGAGGAGACATTATATACGTACACAATCTAATAAACATTGAAATTAATGCATGTATCACCACATAAAAAACACACATAAAGATTTGCGCAATTCTATAATTTGGATAAAACATCAACATGTACAGGGTGTTTCACAAAGGACTCCTTAAATTTGAAATGAAACAACTCGGAAACGGTGATCGATAGAAGACTGAAACAAGTGATATGTGTATTGGGAAAGCCGTAACAATTTGATACAAAAATTTTAAAATTAGTTACAAATGTTGCTATCAGATGGCGCTGTACGCTGTAGTCGCAGTACAGAGTCAGAGAAATGGGTTATAAATAGTGGTGAGGCTGTCCTTGTAAAGAAATCACATAAAAATCAATTCAAAACGTGCACCTTACACAGCACAGATATGGCGCAAATTACGAATGACATTGACAGTCACCTTCTGTAGTTTGTCAAAAGAAATGGAAGCACATGTCTGAAAAACAACTCTTCAAGCTTATTTAGTGTTGCAGGATTGTTGCAGAAAATAGTGTCCTTCAATGTGCCCCACAGGAAGTAGTCGCAGGGCGTAAGATCGGGTGAATATGAAGGCCAATCTATACCTGTTCCAGTAAATATGGAATAGTTCAAAGCAATGACTCTATTACCGAAGTATTCCTAAAGAAAGGCAAAAACGGCTGGAGTGCGGTGTGATCGGGCTCCATCTTGCATGAACCACAAAATGCCTGGGCGATCCTCCAACGCTGGTAGTGTCGCGACAAGTTGTTCTAAAACCGCAATGTACCGTTCAGTATTAATCGTTTCTCGTAAGAAAAAAGGGCCAATGATATCTTTTCTCGATATTGCAACCCAAACGTTAACTTTTGGGAACGTAGTGGTCGTATTTGACACAAATGCGGGTTTTGGTACCCCCAAAATGCCAGTTTTGTCTCTTCACGACAACATCCAGGTAGGCCTCATTTGTGAGCCATATACAGCCAACATCAAATCCATCACCATCAATCATGGCGAGCATATAGTTCGCGAACTCTTCTCTTTGGCGCCCAGCTAAAATTGTTATGGCTTTGTGACATTGGAGCTTAAACGAAAACATGTCCAGAGTGTTCTTCAGAATTCTGAAAGTGCTGGATGGCGTTAATCTGGATTCAGCTGCAAATCTTCGGATGGATTTCCTCGGATTAGACACCTTCCGCATTTGTCGCGACGTTTTCAAGTGTAAGTACAGATTGCCTGGGACCAACATGTCCCACTAAATAAGATTTAGTTTCTGTCCGATAATCCCGAACTTAGAGTCTCCGCAAGTTAAGGATTTCGATTTTTCTTTTGGGAGGGTGGGTGTTGGGTGCGTGGGAACTGGATATCACGCCCGTTCTGTTCACTGTTAGTTATACGAATAGAATGTATATATTTTTTGCTATTTTATATAACTACCCTGCTTTAAATCCTGAGTGCATTTTCTAGTTCTAATTATTTGTAAGGAAAATGTATTAATTAAATTCTTCTTTAGGTACATTTACAGCGTCTGTCCCTAGCGTAAAAATTATACCCATCCTGCTAAGGGTTTAATTTGTTATAAGTGTTTTATCGTTTAGATTGGTACTATGCAGAATGGAATAAGTAATGTATAGGTCACACTAAAATTTTTGAGACAGGGGCAGACGATATGCGCTAGAAAAAAAAAATTGTTGGTCTGATGTTTAAATTTGATGGAATTATAATTTTTTTAAAAAGTGCAATATCTCGAGAACGGTTCGTGCTAGCGTTCTAAAATATATGCCAATTTTCTAAGGAAAAATTACACAAGAACTGTCTATCGTGCGTAATTTTATTAAAGGTTTTGATTTTTTTGATGATTTTTCAAAATTTTAATCGAAACTTTAGGGGGGTTCTGAACATTCGATTACGTTTAAAAACAATAGGCTTCCAGTATTCACGGATTGTGATTTGTGTACCAAATTTCATTCGAATCGCTCCATTCGTGATATATCTTCTCCACAGACTCACTGACACACACACACATATATATATATATATATATATATATATATCACACACACATAGACATCACCTCAAAAATGTTGGATTCGTGATCATGGATGCTTGAAACGTACTCTCCCGTCGGAAACGCGGATTCGAATTTTGGATCTCGTCACAATACTTTCTTTATACATTATGTATATAAGGAAAGTAAAAATTCAGCGAAATATGTTCGGTAGTTTTTAAATAAAAATTAAAATAATAATTACAATCATATTATATGAAGAGTTAACGTGACCCACTTCAAAATAAAATATGGGATCCATCTTTGTTTCCAGTGCAAAACTAATGATTTTTAAAGCTCGTTTAAACTTATATTTATTGTTACATCCGTCCTAAAACCGCTTTATTTTTGCGTATTTTCCGTGTAGCTATGTTCTGTGCCAATGAAATCACAATATTTTTGAGGTTACATGATCATCAAACTTTGATTATTTCTACAACAAAGCCTAATTTTAATGGATGCAGAATGTAAACAAGTGATTCTAAGATGAGTTGTATTAGAATTGCTGAAATTTTTTCGTGCCAAATTATTTAGCTCGAGTCTGGAATAAAAGTAAAATAATCATTGCTTTTACATAGAGAGCCAGGCGATTTATATTTCGATGACGTTATTTGAATAAAGTTCATTTATTTTGATGAAGTTCTAAGTTTTCAAATACAATAAATTATTGTATATTAATTAATATTTAGTTATACGAATATAATGTATATATTTTGCTATTTTAGATAACTACCCTGCTTTAAATCCTGAGTGCATTTTCTAGTTCTAATTATTTGCAAGGAAAATGTATTAATTAAATTCTTCTTTAGGTACATTTACAGGGTATGTTCCTAGCGTAAAAATTATACCCATCCTGCTAAGAGTTTAATTTGTTATAAGTGTTGTATCGTTTAGATTGGTACTATGCAGAATGGAATAAGTAATGTATAGGTCACACTGAAATGTTTGAGACAGGGGCAGACGATATGCGCTAGAAAAAAAAAATTATTGGTCTAATGTTTAAATTTGAACTCTTATGTCCGCAGACGATACTTTATGGCAACAATTACAATTTAACAATCCTAGAATAAATTTTGAAAGAATAGAAAATTGAAATGGCGCGAGTGCATTATCGAGCTATAATTTTCTATGATTTTAAAGTGGGGCTAAATTAAGAAGAATGTCTTCAACGTTTACAATTAGCATATGGAAATGATGATCTATATCGTGTCACTGTATTCAGATGGTTTACAGAGTTTAGAAGAGGTCGACATTTACTCCTGGATGAAAAACGTACAGGAATACCTTTGTCAGCTGTTGTTCCAGAAAATGTGTCGGCAATTCGAAAAATGTTAATCGATTATAATTTCTGTACCTACCAAATAATACAGAAGGAACGTAATATTGAATTCGCAGCTATACCTAAAATTATTCATGAAGAACTGCAAATGAAAAAATTAGTTTGTCATTGGGTTTACCTATAATTTAACAGAACACCGAAAAGCGGATCGTGTCAGATTCAGTGAAGAAACCCAAAATTTACTTAAGGGAGCATGGGACCTTTAAAAGTGCCATAAACAGAGTAAATTTCCATATTTCACGTTTTATTTTGTGCCTCTCCTATTATACATCGATAATACTTAAAAATTTTATGGCTAATAAGTGAATATCTGTAGAATATGTGATACTTTTTTCAATAAGGTGAATCTTATAATAATATTTATAAAAATTCTATAATTTGCATGTATTTACTAAATTTTATTTTTATATAGGTTGCTTGCGCCCATGATTGCAACAAAACTATTGCTTCCAGAAACAAAAATAGTGCTGACTATGATGCAAAAGTATCTATTCAAGAAGCCTTAGATTGAAATCAAAACATTTGCATAATTTAATTTTTTTTAAATTAAATTTAAAATTTAATTACGTTTTTAATTTTAAATAATTCCTTTTTTTTAAACTTTAATAATGCAAATGTTTTGATTTTGATCTAAGTCTTCTTGAATGGGTACTTTTGCATCTAGTCAGCAATAGTTTTGTTTCTGGAAGCAATAATTTTGTTGCAATCATGCGCTCAAGCAACATATATAAAAATAAATTCCAGTGTGACCCTCGTATTTGCAGAAAAATATATTTACATGACTATTAAAACTGAAATTCACTTTAGTACAAATAGAAAGAAATGCGCTATGAATATTAAACTTTGTTTTTATGAGGTGACGGTTAGAAAAATACTCTTAAACAGGGATTTGCCAAGTAAAAAATGTTACAGAAAAATGTTTTGGTTAAGCTTTTCCAAATACTTTTGTCATTTATTTTATGGCTGAATTTAAAATACTTTGTTTTATAAGTCATGCAAAATTAAAAAATAATTCATAGTTTAGATTTATTTCTTTTGGAAGATTATAATTAATCACACAAGTGCATGTAAATCCTACAATGTTCTCAATTTTATCTCATTATTGTTTAAATTTAAGGAATTACATACATGAATTTAAATCTTTGTACACAATAGAAAGCTTTGAAAGTTAAAATCATTATTTAATAAATTAGAAAACTATTTTAACTACATCTTATTTCATTCCAATGGGATCAAGTGTCTCAAATTCTGCTATATAACATTAATAATATAATCTTTCTATGTAACATGCTGAAAGCTCTTGATGTAAAATTTTCATGTGTACAATAAACGAATTCATAGTCTTGGAGTCGCGATAAAGTAAGTAAAACACATTTAACATCTACTTAATTGTTCGTAATACAGCTCTACATTGGAAAGTTTTATTACTTAAAAATCCTTAAGACGATAATAAAAACATTATTGAAGAATCATTTTGATTTTTATCAAGCCCTTCTCAATGTTAAGCTCTAATTCTTTGGGACTTCCATTTCCGTCACAGCATCAATAAATATTAACCTCGTTTTATCAGTAAAACCCACGATTTTTTCCATAGTCGAAATATGTTTAGGAATTTATGTATATAATATAACAGTGATATTAGGGAATTAGTTGTTGTAAGAAAATATGACTGTTTTCGTTATTATTCGATGTTTCAATATGATTTCCAAGTACGTATTGGTTTGATAAATGCATAAAAGTATGTGTAGTAATCTCACTCACAGTAGGGCGAATAGTACTAGAGAACCAGTTTCGGTATTTGTACCGCTCTCCAGTACGGGGTAACCGATAACTGCTTTGACAATAAGAAAATATATTTGTGGAAATACGCCATGAATACTAAATAGTGCAGTCTGCGAATATTGGGTCAAATGGGTTCTGTGATTGTATATGAATATGCTTCAAATTGTACTTCGGAAATTAAACCACAAAGTTTTTATAAATTAAAGAAACATTCATTCTTTTTCAATATTTATTACATTAAACATTATCGAAACATAATATGTTAGAATTTTATAATGCCATAATTATGGGCAAGATCTCTCTCTATGTAAAAGGTCAGGTCCTTATTGATTGACTTACTGACTCATGACCGTAACCCCAACTGCTCGATTATAAAAAAAAATATGTAAAGTAGTGAATTATGTAAAGTAGTGAATAGAAGAAATATTAAGAATGCATATTTTCGAAACATATAAGGGGCAGTATGACTGATCTAGATGATCAAGGTATCGTCTCAACCTTTGAACAAAAAATGTGATTTTATTTTCAGGAATATTTATAATGGGTTATAAAAACTACCACGAAAGGATGTTTTTGTAACACCACCTTAACAAAATGAGAAAGAGTACTGTCACTGATCGTAAAGGCTACTGAATTTCCCCCAACCTATTAAGATTAGAATTAATACTCATACAGAGATAGTTTTCAAAGATCAGAAGTAACCGCTAAAAAATATATATTCCTGTAACCCATTTAAGAAGTTTCGTTTAGCAATTATTTTATAATCCTTGTTACATTTTAGTTTTAAGCATACCACAATTGAGCAAAATATGTTTTTTACATTACATTCCGATAACTTTTCAAATATAAAAGTAAAGTTTTAAAATGACACAATTGGGATAAAACTGGTACAACAGACTTCGGAATTCCCTGACCTTGATGACTTTAAGATTTCACCATATTATTATAGTTTAGTAGCTAAAATAGATTTATATTACAATTATCGCTAGTAGCTGAAATATATTTATATTACAATTATCGCTAGTAGCTAAAATAGATTTATATTACGATTGATTTTCGAGGCATTAGTCAGTTACAAGATTTCAATCCAAGTTCTGGTGAGTATGATTTCAACTGAATCTGATATTGTTATATCATCTACAGTAGATGTCTTGGCATGCCACGAAGTTATCAATTAAGTCTACCTAACAGGTAACTATGGATGTTTTATGATGTGTCAAATGCATTGGAAATAAACGTTGGTTCATTTACGGAAACAACTATGCATTCGATGCTGTGAAATGAAATCTGATATGAAACTTCTTTGTTTCGAAGTAGTACACTTTAAAAGTAAAGATGAAGTATGATATGTCGAATGGTTATTTATAATGATTCAAAGATTTTTATATAACTTGTGAGACCAGAAATTGATCTCACACTTTGGTGAGACAGTTTTATGCATTTTATTTATTATGTCCAAAAGGGCAAACAATACTGCCCGTCTGGATGGCGCCGAGTTTTACGACACGTGAACCCGAAAGGTCACAAAATCATAAATTTAGGGGCGCCAAGACAAGCGGGGCCTTACGAGGATGTGAACCATGCCATTGGATAAATATTATCCAATGGACAAGGATGCTTGTTGCGTCACTCTCAATGCTACAAATGAAAGCAAGGGGGAAAATGACACCCCCGAGAAAAGGAGAACCGCAACCTGTTACCTAACAAGAACACTGGTCGAGACTTGTGAAAATACTCATGTAATGAAAATACTCATGTAAATCTCATACGACAGTATGATATTAGATGGTGACTTAGATGGATACATTATTATGACTTGTGCAGATACTAGAGATGACTTAGTAATTACAATAAGAACGACAACTTGGCGAGAATGAAGTTAACATATTAAGAGAATGCAATAAGTGCGGGTGTGCGCGCCATGAGTACATAATTATCGTCGATATTACGAGTCGGTGAAAGAATACTTCTAGTTATTTCGGTGATATGATCGGCGAAAGACATGGCGGTGACAAAGCCCAAGGCAGACTTGAAGGTATGTAACCATTGAAAAATCAGGTCTAATACATATTTTTAGGCGAGTTTACCGGTCTCACATGATCCCTCCGTCCAAATAATTAATAATATGATAAATTATTGTAATCGAGTATTTAAGTATGCTAGGTGTTAATAAATGTTTTTTTGTTAAAGTTAAAATGGTGTAATCCTTTTGGTAACTTAATAATTAATAATTCCTTTACAGAACTCACGCAAAAGGTAAATAACTGGAGGGTTATTGCGAACACAACGTAGTAGTATAATAATGTTAATTATAACTTTAAGTTCCTTTTTAAAAGCGCGGCACATTCGGCTTCCGTGACTCTTTTGTGTGAGTTCAAAATTTAAATGAAAATGTTAATAAATAATAGCGCGCCACATAACAAAATAATATACATTCTCAATCCTATTCATTAAATAATGAAACTTAGTTTTATTAACGATAATTTGCAATTTAAAACCCCCAGGCCATCTCTGCAAGCATATTTGGATTGATAATAAAGTCTCAATTTGAGTAATATTTGGATAAGATACACCGGGTAACAATCATTTGAAATAAGAGCATGTTTACATGGTTACACTAAGTGGTGTTATGGTCTACAACTAGACATTAGCACTTATACAACGGAAAATAACCCGAATCCCTCTAAATTTGCATCCAATGTATTTGTAATAACGCATACATAATGATAGACAGCTGCTAACTGATTGAGAAAGAAGGTCGTTGATTATAAACCTCCTTCCTTCACTCAGCTAGGAATATTCACTCATTTCCGAACAATTGTTGCTGCCGCCTCCTCATACTCCCCCGCCTCCGCCTCCTCATACTCAACCGCCTCCGCCTCCTCTTATTCTTCTTCCTCCTCCGCCCCCTCTTCCCCCTCCGCCTTCACGATCTCCAACAACGTCGCCTCCGCCGCTTCTGCGGATACATTCTGTAGATATTTCCGCAGGACCTATCCAAAAACTGAATTCCTTGATTCTGAGCTCGTTTCGCGAACTACTTCATGCCAAACTAAAATTTAAATTGGTAAACGATTAATTCAATCTTGTTACCCTATTATTTCTTTATAAATGTATTAAATTTTATATTTTCGTATGTTATAGTTTTTGCGGTATGAGACAGAGAAATCGTTAGACATGCCAATACGAAAAAAAAATTTCACTTCAGAAGTGGATAAAAAGTAAAATATCTCAAAAACAACATCGAAATTAAAAAAAAACCGGTTCTGCAAAAATTCATCCATGCAGGTACCTGCCTACAAAAATACGTGGTATTGCTATTGCTAGTCTATCTAGGACTCAAACTAGGAACTCAAATATTTTGTCTTTGATTTTGACATTAAATATTTCTTAAACTACAATATATATCAAAAAATGGTTTATTTCAGCGTATTTTCCAAAACTTTTCTATCAGTGTGCCAAATTTTATTTTTATATCTAATAGTTTCTGCGGTAAGAAGCAAAGAATCTCGAGAAACGAGAAATTTGTTAAAGAGAGGCTGAGGCGGCAATAGCTATTGTATTAATATAGAGATATTGCTACTTATCAATTTTCTAAACTTAAATTTTGCTTAGTAATATTTTTAATTTGTTTTCATATTCTAGTTGTTAGCAAATGAAATTTCGAAATATAATATTATCTATCCACATTCAAAAATTTACATTAACTTTATGAAATGACTCAATTTTTCTGTTTTTTTTCTATCGAAAATATTACGAAATAGACAAGTTCTTATAAATGGTATATATCAATGGTAAACTGCCAAAGAGCTATCAAAAATGTACATGCATGTAAAGAAAATTGTCTTTTTCATATATATAATATTCAAATATGCAATTTTCTTCTTATTCAACTTGTCTGCCTAGAGACGCTACTGTAGCTCAACCATAAGTAAAATCCATCCAGCCGTAGGTAAAATATGTACTTTTGAAAGGAACACTTAAAAGTTTTAAACGTTACCAACATCTACATAGAAAATATATGTTTTTTAAATTTCAGTTTCAGAGGCCCTTGTCGAATATTTAGTGATGGATCACTCGGCTGGAGTCCATTCTTGCTTTGGTAGATGCTCTTGTAATAGTGAATTCTCTTGTAGAAAGGAATAGATGAATGTATAACATATATTATATAAAGAGTGATCAAAAACATATAGTCCTTTAAGGAAAGAGCTATCTATTACTTTCCTTATATACAATAATATATATATATAAGGAAAGTATTGTGACAGGGTCGAAAATTCGAATTCGAGTTTTCGACGGGTGATATCGTTTTAAGCATATCTGATCGCGAATCGATATTTTTTGAAGTGATGTCTGTGTGTGTGTGTGTTTGTGTGTGTGTATGTGTGTATCAGTGAGTGGAGACGATAACTGACGAACGAATGGACCGATTCGAATGCAATTTGGCACAAAAATTACAATTCGTAAACACTGGTTATTCACTGGCCTATTGTTTTTATACACAATCGAATGTTCAGAACCACCCTAAATTTTCGAGTAAAATTAAAAAAAAAAAGTCAAAAAATCAGAACCTCTAATAAAGTTACGCAAATAAACATTTATTATGTAATTTTTCATTTGAAAACGATTAACATAAATTTTAGATCGCTAACATGAACCGTTCTCGAGATATTGCGCATTTTTCAAACAAATTATCAAAAAGTCATATAAAATAAAATATGAATATTTCCCATTGAGAAACATGTTTATATTTCACATGTAATACCATGCGATAAATTTGGTGACATCATTTTCGCGGATCTAGCTCGTTCCATTCATGAAAAAAGATACTTTGAGTAAAACTTTTGTATTTGAACGCCAATAGTCATTTATCTGCTGTAAGAATAACTTATTTCTCTGCCATAACGCTTGGCGAGATTTTGGCGACGAATTTGGTGGAATGTCGCAAACTTGGCGACTTGTTTAAATGTTGCTAAATTAGCGAAAAACTCGTCGAATGGATAAAAATGACGCTAAACCAATGAAAATGACGTCTCATTGACGAAAATCCCATAATTTGGAAATAACATAAATATCTACTATAAAAATAATCTACTTTTTTTTACAGTAAAAGTAGTAAATTCATTGCATTATATAAAAAAATTCATGTACTGCCCACATCAGTTTTTTTATATGTATTCTAAGAAGATTTAGCGTGCAAGATGAATAATAATATTTAGTTGTCTAACTAAATGGATTTTATACATTGCTCAAAATGATTTTGCGATGTTGAGATTTGTAGTGTGTTGTATTCAAACTAATAGTATTGTATATATTTGCCAAATACAGTTGACATCGAATACTTTCATTACAGCACACTATATGTGAAATGGAATCATATACTTGATTTTGTATTAACTGATAAATTTTATACGTTACTTAAAATAGTTTTGGAGTTAGTTATTCGTTGTATTTTATTCAACATAATAGGATTGTATATATTTGCCAAATACCGTTAACATTCTAATACTTTCAGTACAATATATTAAATGTGAAAAAAAGTAGAAAATGTACTTAATTGTGTACTAAATGATGAATTTTACATAAAACATAAAATACTTTGCAGTGTGTTTTAATTAAAATAGTAGGATTGTGTATATTTGTTAAGTACCATTAACATCCAAATACTTTTATTACAACATACTATATGCGAGGAAATGTAAAAATATGTAATTGATTTTGCAGTAAATGATTAATTTTATACATTAATTAAATTAATTTTCTTGTATAGATATTAGTAGTGATTTAATCAAAATAATAGTATTGTGTATATTTGCCAAATGCAGTTAACATCAAATACCTTCATTTCAGGATACTTTATGTAAAAGGGAACCATATACTTGATTGTGTATAAAATGATGAATTTTAAACATTATTTATAATACTTTAGTGTAGATATTCGAAGTGTTTTAATCGAAAAATCAATATTATGCATCTCTGTTAAATAAAGTTTACACCGAATGATTTCAACAAAGACAATAATATAAAAAAAATATGGACAAAAATCCGTGTGCAGCCTTAAGACATAAAAGAGAATCCAAAGTTTAAATAAACAAATTTTATTAACTGGAATTGCCATATTGAGTTTTCAAGGTTCAATTGTACAGCTTCTAAATAGGCCCAATATAGATTCATACAGTACATAAAATTGTATATTAGATCACAAATCTGTCAGTCAGTCAAAATGGCCAGTAATCACACATAGAAAATAAGAACAAGAAAAGTCTTAAAGTATTGTTAAATTGCAGGTAGAGCAGGTAAGGATGGCTGATCAATAGCTACGTATGATGAGTCCGACAATCATATATAAAAGTTCGAGAGGCAACTTTAGCTTAGTAGGTGTGTCTACACAATGGATCCTAAATCCATGTTTATACACACACACCACATTGGTAATACTGTGGCTATCATCATAACAGGTTACGCTTTTGCTTACAGCACATACACACTAGCTGTAACCACACACACACTAGCTGTAACCACACACACAAACTAGCTATAACCGCGCACACACACACTAGCTGTAACCTGACACACACACTAGCTGTAACACACGCACAGCGCTCTAACTGCAGGCAGATTGACACTGAAACTTCGCCCTTCGCTCGTGTCGCCAACCGCACTCAGTTTGAAGTTGGACATTAATCTCCTGTCTAAGCATCCCCAAAACAAACGCAAATAAATACTAGTACTGCGTCTTAGGCTATCAAAGCTGTTACCGAAAGTGTACTCAAATTCACGCACAACTCCAGAATATCTTTGGAAACTCGGAAATCCTAACGAAGGTTGACACTGACGCTACAGCTGATTGAACAGCTAACAATTTCTGGCCTAACGATGCCACCTTCTAAGACAACTGCAACTTACAATTATAACAACTTGCAACTTTCAATTACAACTTACAACTTGCAACTTTCAATTACAACTTACAATTATTTGAACTACGGTATGAGGAACGTACTCCCCCGAAGCATGCAATAACTGCTCGAATTAAGGTATTTTTCCAAGAACACTGTCAGCACATATTGAGAGACCAGTAAGCACTGGTGACGCGGAATGTCACATCCGAGTTTCCTATTTCTATGGAATTACACATTGTTAACATTCGTAAATATATATGATTCATTTTTTTAATAATGTTTCTGTGACTATCTGTGATTCTGTGACCAAATTATCTCTTAAACAAACTGAGAAAGAAATGTGTCACAATTATTTCAGTCAGTCAGTGGTCTTTCAGAGAGGTCACGCGAGGAAGAGCCAACACGTTTTGGAGCACGACTTTTTTTATTGAATTGAACAAAAATATATAATTTATCAACTTAATAAAATAGCAATTTATTCAAATATGTCGTTTTGTTTTGTATAAGTTAATAGCATCACTTACGTATTTATTCAAATTTATAATGTGCTTGATATAAAATGTCAAAAATCATAAAATGCTAAATGAAATATGTATTATTATAAGTACATTTTTGTATGTTTATTCCAGACGTGAATTGAAACTATTTTATTTCCTTCAGAGAGCATATCTTTAAAGATAATTAATCAAATACCTAGAAGTGTTCTACGTATATTTTAGAAGGCAACAAATCTGCAGAGCTTCAGGGAGTTTAAGTTATATGAAAGTTACATATTTTTTACTTCAACATAGTTTTAATACATTTACTTTATATACATGACATAATTTCAGTCGCCTGTTAAATATATTTAATTATTGCGAAATTTACGAATTGTCCAAAATTTATGTCAAACTGGTAAAGACTTATATTTTCAATACTTTCTTAAAGAAAAAAGACACATGCAAATTATTTGACAGCAATTGTTAGGAGAGAATTTAGATCCGCGGGTAAAGACAATGCTTTTATTTAACAAACGGTAAGCAAGAACTGTAAGATGGCCTGCCGGAAAACAGTGGAATGCATATATTTGGAATACCGAAAGCTCGGATTCGTATCTGTGGAAACAGACATCGGAACGTGATCCTAGTCATAAACGTTATCAACACCGGGATATAAGGCATGTGTTTATATGTTTACGGTTCTGATATGCTTATGACTGGTGTCCCATTACAATGTCTGTTATCCACTACGAATCCACACTTTGGATGTTCCAAATATATGTAACCCTCTGCATTTGACCTGCGACCTTAAAGTTCTTACTTAACGTTCGTGAATTAAAGATTATTTTTCGACCTGAAGAAGAAGAATCAAAACTCCACCGAATCAAATGCTATCACGTAATTTGTATATGTCTGCTTTCTTTAAGGAAGTATTGAGAGCATTATTCTCACAAGCAGAAGCTATATTATTGTGATAAAGATTTGTCAAAAATTAAAGTGGATTTAAAGGGAGATATTCTCCTTCTTACGTATATTTACATGTGCATAAATTTAACATGCACTTTTGCGAGGAATACTTAAAAATTCCAGACTTATGAATAGAAAATATTTTCTTTTAAATTTTTATTTACATAGACGGCTGTCGACCGTTTAGTGATGGATCTCTCAGATGGTAATCGGCCTTGCTTTGACAGGAACACCATCAATAGTGAGCAGTCTTGTATGAAGGAAGGGGTGAATAGATAACAATGGTATACAATGTGTTCAAGTATTTAGTTCTCACAGAATAGTATCCTTTTGAAATATCTTCAACGAAGATTTATCATTTCAGGCAAATAGCATCCTTGACAGTACATTAAATGATTTGAATACTTTTCTATTGTATATATTCTAAGTGTCGAATTGTATGCATTCAAAATAACTATATGTGTTTACATTGAGTAAGGGTTTTGTGTTTTAAATACATAGGACACATTTCTTAATTAATTGTTATGTGCTCATTATTGCATATATTAATACAGAACATGGCGCCAGTAAATATGACACTGTGACACGGAAAAATATACGTTTTGTAAGGATCACTTCCACTATATGAGGTAAGAATTTCGTCCATGTAGCTTAATGGATACATAATCGTTTGGTCAGTTCGAATCCCAGTTGGAACGCAGGTTCATTAAAATGGTGTCCAAAGAGTTTTATCCAAGAGGTTAGTTTCAGGGATTAGATCTGAAAAAAACAAACAAAGATTTGGTTATTCTAATAATCATGACAAGCGATTTTTTCATTGTTTAGTACATATTACGAGTAATAGGATGCGAAAATGTATGGAAAACGGTAAAAAATTAGAAAGTCGTTCAAATAGGAAGTTTCCTTTCGATCTGAAATCCGAATTAGAAAAAGAAAAGTTCCGCGTCCACTATAAGAAATGAGAATTTCGTCCCAGTATTTAAATGGGTGAAGCGTCATCTGACCAATTCGAAGATGAATGGCTTGAATTCAGACTAAAAACTATGTTTTAAACAATTCTTATATGGAACTTTTATACATTAATGTGTTCAATTAAACATACACTGTCCTTATAATGAAATCTGTTTTGAAAATATTAGGAGTTGAGTATGACTGCAAAGTTAAATAATAATTGTTACAAATTAAATATCAACATTACCTGGTTTGAAAGAGGATTAAGAAAAATATTTTGCGGACACTACCGCTGTTGGTGATTCAGAACTAAACACTCCAGTGGCAGGATTTAATTTGCAGTAACTAAATTGTCTGGTGATTCAGAATTAAAAATTCCAGTAGCAGGATTTAATCCAGAGTAACAAAATAGCCTGGTAACACGGAACTGAATACTCCAGTAGAATGATTTAATAAACAGTACCAAGTTGTTTGGTAACTCAGAACTAAATATTCCAGTAGCTGGATTTAATTCGAAGTAACCAAATTACCGGGTAACTCAGAATTAAGTACTCCAGTAGCAGGATTTAATTCGCAGTAACAAAATTGCCATTTGATTGGTAAATCATGAAGTAAGGTCTATTTTTCATAGATGCATTTCTTTTTATGTTGTTTCTTTTGTATAACGATTTCTCTTGACCTATCATTTTAGATAAATCGTAAAATATATTTTTAATGCACACAGAACAAATTTTTAAGCGTTTATCAAAACAAAACAAACATAAACGTTTTTTAAGAATGGCCAAGTAATAAATGATAAGGGACTTAGAATGTTCTGTAAATTTAAAACAGGAAAATATATTACAAATATTTTAATATATATTTTACTGATATTTATAATTTGCCCAAAAATCGCAGTACAGCTTTTACTCACTCTTACTTCACATATATTTTCCAAATTGCATCGATGAATGTAGGCAAGAAAAACGATGTGCCTAGGCTAGGTTGGACAGAAATCGACTTCTGGTCAACAACTTTGTGGAATCAACCACTTTGTTTAGTTATGTCATCAACTACTTTGATCAACTACCCTGCACATGCATGAATTTAAACCCAATTTAATTTTATGTAGTTAATTTCACTTCATTTTTTGATTAAATTATCTATTTTATATATACCTCTAATGGTATTCATTAATGATTCTATGGATTTCGACCTCTGCGTCTGGTTCTTTCATTTGTGCCAATCTCTCAAATCACCTTTGATTTTTAACGATCCGTTATTAGTAACAATAATTATCCTCTACAAATTATTCAATACATACTTCATTTAATATAATACAGCCTGAGTTTTTATGCTGGCTTCATCTGTTGCTTTTGCCGCCCGGACTAAATCCAGATTGAACAAAACTAAATTCTCCACAGAATTCGTAAAGCACACGGATACCTTCGAAATTATAGCTTAAGGGGGGACTTAATTCAAAAGCATCAATTCTACCATCAGAACTCGATTCAAGAATTTCTTCAATAAATTACCTGCGGGCCCTAATGGACCCTCGCCAGACGACATTGCTTATTGCACATGCGCAAAAGACTCCGCATCGATATCGCTTATACTGCCTATTTCGCAGAATGTTCGATAATAAGAAAACTTTAAAACCTTTATAAAAAAAGGCAAAATTTATAAGTGACATACATGTTATTTAAAACCTGAAATGTTCATTTTTGACAAATTCCTTTAAATATATTTTTGTTACCAGCTTACAATCGATATCTTATAGGAGATGATGCTTTATCAATCCCTCTGTGATAAATGGTCTGAAGTTCAGACCTTTGATGGTGAGTGTGTCTCCAGAAAGACACCAAATCATCCAGGGGTGAATGGATAAATGATGATGATATATCATCAGTACAGAAGATGGAATACTTTGCTCATGAAGGAAAGAAAATTTTGGTGGAAGAAATTTTGTCAGTTTTCCAATAAAAAGAAGTTTTTAATTTGTATTATTAATGGATTTTAAAAGTAATGAAAAGCGTATAGATAAATGATGAGCATAATGTTAAATAATACAAATTTTTGTTTTCAGAATAAAGGCGATCTAAAATTAACATTTTGGATTCAGAAAAATTTTTATTCAACGAATTCCACGATATCGAAATTTTTCGTAATACATACGTCATTCGTTTGATTCAACGAATATTTTCTATTTAAAAAAAACTGCTGTAGAAAGAGCAAAAGTATTTAAGCTTTTTTAACTGTGGTGCAATTTGAGTATGTTTTTATAAATTCTATTACATAAGGTCTTACGATGTCTGTAGTATATATAATGAATTAATCATACATTTTATTTCCCCAGGCGCATTCACTGCATGCAATTCACACTATATGAGACATGTAATGGAAATATAATAGACGAAAGTAAACGTCTTCGGCAATCAGCCCGGTTGCTTTTTTGAAAAGCTCTAAATTTGCAATAGCAACCCTGCAGCAACTATTGCTTGCATATACGCTTGCGCGTAGGCACATACATTCCACGTATGCAATTCGGACACATTTGCGGACACTATATTGCCTGTGTTACTTCAAGATAAAAAATATAGTCTATAAAGCTAAACTCTATCATAATTAGAGACCAATATATGATCAATTTAATGAAATGCCTAAAATTGAGCAATACTTTAAAATATACTTTTATCTATATTTAAAAAATTATATTTAAATCTGTTAATATTTTTTGTTATAGTTTCTAACCTGTCCATATACTTAGCTTTTACCAAAAAATCGAGATTCTAGGGCAAGAATTGGCATAATTTTGACGACATTGAAAAAGAATTCAATTTTAGATTTTTTGGAGATTTTTGTAATTAACTAAAAAGTAGTAATTGTTTTAAATTTTCGATTGCTTCGAGACAATGCTTGGATTATATATCACCTTAAAAAACTGCGAGTTTCTAGACCAAAAACTAGTATTTTAAATCACAGTATATACTTACTCTATACTTTAATCTTATAAACATGATCTCACACCAATTTATAAAGTAGATAACTTATGAAATAGAAATATATATATTTAACGAAATTCTGTTGATTTCTGTTCAAAACTTGAATTTTGAAGTTTTATTCTCTACGCACATGGATATTTGCCGTATAAAAAGATACAAGTAAGACATGATATTTGAGTCAAGATATTGTTGTTATGCTTTAGAATATATGTTTTGATTGCATCATATCTACTGAAAAGTAATGATATCTTGCAAAATCTGGACAATTCGAATTCATTAATGTGTTATTTCTTATCTGAAAATTTTATTCACTAGAGTCAATGTCAATTTCTATATAAACTATAAATTAACAATATACATTAATGAATATTAAAAAAGATAATTTTTAATATATACATGTAACACAAATAATTAAATTCAACACAAATAATGTAATTTAAAAAAAAATTGTGTAAACTTTTCTTCACTGTTGGTTATAAGAAAAGGGGTAATGACGTGTTATAGTGATACATTTATGGCATGTCTACTGTGATTTTAAAAGATGAGGAAACGTTATCCTGTAAGGGATAGACATGTATTCTTCTTTGTAGGTGTGTTATATTACATGTATTTTTGGAGTGTTTTTGTACAGTAAAAACCCTCATTTAAAATCATGGTATGAAAAAAATAAATGAATTAGCGACTGGCAATTTCGGGGTTACGACCACGAATGCTCGGTTGACTAGTAGTAGGGGTACTAGTCAATCGTCAAACAGTTTCCCTAAGCAGTATACTATAGACAAATATTTTAAACCTTTCATTGATGACAGTGGGAAAAACAAAAAAACTGTAAACGTACATGAAAAAATGAAAAACGGGCCGCGTGTGGATGATCGCCTTGAAGATCTGAGTTATTATAGGAATTTTAAATCTTTAAAGTTTAAAAAATGCACATCTAAAAGATGTAAACTTTGTCCAATTGCAAACCCTTTACAAATTGGAATAAAGGATTTTAAGTTTACTTTCTGTAAAGTTTTCAATAGCATATATTGTATAACATGTATGAAATGTGGTTTAAAATATATAGGCCAGACATAAAACCGTATAAACATTGGAATTAATTTACATCGTAATTAATTCTAATGTTTATACGGTTGAAATATATATAAGTTACAAAACAACCCTTCTACAAAAGCTACAATGGAAATAAAACTTTTTTTTAAACATGGTATTGAAGCTATGCAGATCACATTGTTGGACATTGTAGTTAATATAAAAGAGAGGTTGTGGTGGGAAAATTATTATATTACTCATCATAATTCTCTTTATCCATACGGATTAAATTCCGTGAGATATAATGTTAACTATAACAGAGAACAAATAAAAAGTTTTAGTTCAGATGTAGTCATTGATCATGGATTTTTAAATCAAAAGTATTATAATCATAGACCCTAACGTAAATACAGAGGTGGAAGAAGGCATAAAATAAATTTTGAAAAAACTGTAGAAAATATAATGAATTTTACTCAGACACACAAAAATAATCACAATTTATCGAATACTGGATAAAAAACTTGGTGTTTGTTTTCAGAAGTCATTACATCAAAAGGATTTGTAGGTATTGTAATGACGATATGTTCTACGTTTCATGTGGTCTGGTAGATGAAAAGCTGTATGCTTTTTTGGATTACATAAAATTAAGAGCTAAAATTTTAAACATTAATCTGAGTGAAAATATATCGAAAATAACGAATTATGAATTCATGGTTATAAATTATAAGAACAGAAATTTTGATAAAATAGGTTTATCACGTTTTTTAAGTGAGCATGATTTTAAATTTCCAATTAATGAGGTGAAATACTTTAAAATATACTTTTATCTATATTTAAAAAATTATATTTAAATCTGTTAATATTTTTTGTTATAGTTTCTAACCTGTCCATATACTTAGCTTTTAACAAAAAATAGAGATTCTAGGTCAAGAATTGGCATAATTTTGACGGCATTGAAAAGGAATTCAATTTTAGATTTTTTGGAGATTTTTGTAATTAATTAAAAAGTAGTAATTGTTTTAAATTTTCGATTGCTTCGAGAAAATGCTTGAATTATATATCACCTTAAAAAACTGCGAGTTTCTAGACCAAAAACTAGTATTTTAAATCACAGAATATACTTACACCATACTTTAATCTTATAAACATAATCTCACACAAATTTATAAAGTAGATATCTTATAAAATAGAAATATATATATTTAAAGGAATTCTGTTGATTTCTGTTCAAAACTTGAAATTTGAAGTTTTATTCTTTACGCACATGGATATTTGCCGTATAAAAAGATGCAAGTAAGACATGATATTTGAGTCAAGATATTGTTGTTATGCTTTAGAATATATGTTTTGATTGCATCATATCTACTGAAAAGTAATGATATCTTGCAAAATCTGGACAATTCGAATTCATTAATGTGTTATTTCTTATCTGAAAATTTTATTCACTAGTGTCAATGTCAATTTCTATATAAACTACAAATTAACAATATACATTAATGAATATTAAAAAAGATAATTTTTAATATATACATGTAACACAGCCATACTTTATACATAGATAACTGTTGACGTTCACGTTGATGATTTAAGAAAGGACATTAAATATATTTTAGAAAAATTCAGTACAGGAAAATCACTGGAAATGTATTTGTTATAGAGAATGACTGCAAATATTAAACGTTAATTTCATGTAATGAGTGTCGATAATTATTGAAAAATAATATTTTAATTGAAACCTTTTATTTCTGTGGTGCATAAAAGAGTGAACTCTATGTTGTATTTTTAACTTATTAAATTATTTCTAATTAACATGGCCGTAATATCGCAAAGTTGCGAAACCCATTGCGTTGTGCCGCTAATTAAACCCATTATATTTATCTTCAGTGCGATTTCCTTAAAAGTGTACATTAACATACTACCACAATTAATTGCACCGTTTTAACTTAAAAAAAATAATTTTTAAGAACATTTGGTTAATTATTAAATTTCTTACAGCAATCAGCATATTATTATTTTACGGGGGATATAGGACATGTGAGACCAGGTAAATGAAAACTATCTAAATTGCATTTTTGACTTTCCATAATACTTGACTCGCACATACCTGCTGGTTGTCTTTAGACGTTGACACACCACCAATTTTGGTTGAGGTACTCTAACATCAGTGTATATCGTATTGGTACCAACTCAAGGTGTGATACTACTACTCGTACTGAAGTTGGTCTGGAATCTGTCGCAGTCTAACGCGACGAGACATCTTCCATAATTGGTTAACATTTTTAACCAATCTAGTGACTTCACTTTATCCTCCTAGGTTTATGGCCTCTTTGACCTCTCGGGTCAGGGTGCTGTAAAACTGGTGTCCTTAAGTCTGATGTCTTTGTTTAAAATTACAGACATCATAAATACAAACATAAAACTGTCTCATTAAATCTTGTCTCAAATCAGGTCTCACAGTTTCAAATATTGGTGTTCTATGGTGTCGAAAACTCAGACCACACGACCAACCCTATGACTTATGGTAGCTATCTGTGTGGCTAGGGTGTTCTATGGGGTCGAAAACCCAGACCACCCGACTCGCCCTAGGGCACGAGAAGCAATTTGAGTGGACGGAGGGTGTTCTATGGGGTTGAGATCCAGACCGTCCGACCTACCAGAAAGGTGTAAGGTAACTGTTTGGACGGCCGGGAAGTGCCACCCAATTTAGACCGGAACCCAGTGGGGGAGACATCCACAGGGACCGTACCCTCATTCCCCTACCACCAACCTCTCGGAAGGACTTACGGACCCACATGTTTAACATGATCGTACTCCGCGTGAACACGGCGGCAGTTTTGGCAGCGGCTGGAATCGAACCCGGGCCTACCGAGTGCAACTCCAGCACGCTAACCAATGGGCTACCGCGCCCCGGTGTTCTATGGGGTGTAATAATTAATGTTTTGTAGGGATAAATTGAAAAAATATTCCTAAATAGTAAAATCCCATAACGAGGAAAATCTCTTTGAGAGAAATTTCATTATTTTAATTATATTTCATTATTTCATTATTTCATTATTTTACTAATACTTTAGGTCACTCTGAGTTTCCTTATTATGAATATTTCAGTTATAATAATTGTCTCCAACAGTTCCACTAGCAGAAAAAAAGATAATGTTCAATATGTGCTTAAAATTATATCCAAATTTGCAAAGTTTTCATCATCCACATGACTCAAAATGTCAAACATAAGAGGATACTTCTTACGGATTAAATCTCAGAAAATTTCAACTATTATGAAATATTTATGAGTAATTTAAAGATTAAGAGTAGTGTATGTAAATAAATTAATATTTATGAAGTTATAAACAGCGAGTCTATTTCATGTATAGTTCAGATTAGGTGAACATTTTTCAATTCATTCCAAAGTTAATCAGGTCATTCAAATATTTTTAAAGCGGGACAAACATATATTTCTCGTTCAAATTCTTTACTCTAACACATAACATTCAATGTACAGAAAATCAATCTGAACTCTTGTAAAAGATATATGATAATTAAAACATTTACTCATGTTTTATATTAGAACAGGAATTTGAAGTCTCATTCCTGGAAAATACTTACTGCAATGCGAAAGATATTTGGTACAGGAGAAATAAAATTAACTGTTATTTTTCTATTTTCGGCATTTGATAACGAAACGCATGTGATGCATACACGATTTTCCCAATGGACCCAAATATATACTTTTTTTACAACTTTCATGGTAATGTATTGCGAATTTATCGGAATTGAAAATCGCAACTCGAATTTTCGAAGGATCTACACGTTTCAAGCTCTCTAGAACATGAAAACTCTATTTTTACGTGACGCCTGTGTGTGTGTGTGTGGCTGTATGTCTGTGCAATATATGTAAATGCACTTTAGCTCTAAAACAAATGGACCACATTTAACAAAATCGATAAATCATATGTTTCCCTGGTGTTAATTTGTTTTTTTTTGGTATGATTTGAGAAAAAAAAATCTAACTTTTTTTACGAAATAGCCCGCAAAAATCGTCAAAAACTGAAAAAAAAATACAAAATATTTTTCAAAATGTATCATGAAAATGCTTGTTAATACAAAAATTTTTGTGACTAAAAGTATAAGACTAATTCCAGTACTCTAGGACCAACCGTATTCGAGATAATTTAGTTTTTCTCAATTTTGCAACGCTCGCCTTTGAAAATACATAAAGTTGTCAAATGAAAACGAAAATGTTAGTAAAACTGCAAATTCAGTGTAATTTCTAATAATTAACTTTGTCATTTTTTGTGTGCAATTAAACTAAATGAAAGAACGAAAAAATGAATTGGGGTCTCTAAGAAAAATCATGTGTGGTCCACATCAGATTTTTTAAACAACTTTCCTCTTTCCTGGTTTACGATATCTATATGTTCTAAGAGATGCAGCTGTTATCGAATATCTGTGAGATGGATCGCCAGACAAGGATAGACAATTTAACTTGTACGAGAATGAGTTTTCAATAGGCGCCTGATTCATATGGGGATGGGGGAATGGATAAAGAATGAGACTACCCCCATCTGAAAAGATGAATGATTTTTCTGCTCCAGAAACTTAAAATTGCACAAAAGAAATTGTGACAGATCACCACTAAGGAACCTGTCCTTTAATTTCCAATTACTAATGGCCATAGAGTTCTTTTTTTGTACAGAAACTCAGAGAATGGCAATTCATGTTTTAAAGATAGATTCCCTTGGAATTGAGTTTTTTAAAAAGATGAATTAGATGAACCATCACATTTTCAGAAATGTATATAATTTGTGATTGCTATGTTCCATACAATAAATGCAGCAAGAGGTATTCCTTCCCATGTATTAAGTACTTATATTGCAGACGATATTGTATATTCTAAGAAAATGACTCTCAAAATAATTCTGATCCTTATTAACACTTTACAACAAAGTTGAAAAGTGTTTATGACTTTGTTCATTCTGTCTGTCTGTCTGTCTGCCCGTTAGCACGATAACTGCCCTAAAAATGACTTAATCAAAATGAAATTTTAGTATGTTGTTCAGACGGTCTGTAGGACCTATGTGAATATAAATGAATAATATCACTCAATTAGTTTTGGATTGAACCCGGGTTGAAAAAATGAAGTACGTTGAGCCCTATCAGACCTCATTTTTCAAACATTTTTTAAGCGGATTTAAAATTCTCAAATTGCTTCGAAAATTTTAGGTAATATTGAAATTGTTCCATAAAATATATAAAAAAAATTCAGCGAAATATATTCAGTAGTTTTTTAAATAAAAATTAAAAGAATAATAACACATATGAAGCGATTACGTGACCATGATCTGAAAAGATCACGTGACCCACTTCAAAATGATGTATGGCATCCATCTTGTCTCAAAATCGTGATTTTTAAAGTTCTTTTTAATTCATATTGAGTGTTGTATCCGTCCTAAAACCACTTTATTTTTGCTTAAATTCCGTGCATCTACATACTGAAATAACGCAATTACATTATATTTGAGTTTAAATGCTCATCCAAATTTGATTATTTCTACAACGAAGCCTATTTTTCACCTATGTAAAATGTAAACAGCAAAATATGTAGAATGAGTTGTATTATAATTGCTGTATTTCTTTAACACAAAATCATTTAGTTCATGGAGTCTGCGTAGCTGATATGAATGAAATATTCATTGATTTTACAAACAGAAGGACGATTATTTTTCGATGAAGTTTTACGCATAGAGTTTAATTACTTGTAGCTCCATGGTCTTAATTTTTAAATAAAATAAATTATTATAGTATTGTGATGAATGACATGAATGGGAAATTATTTATGAATGAAATGTTGCTTTCATAGAGAGAGCCAAGCGTGTTATTTTTTCTATGACGTCATTTGAATGAATTTCAGTTGTTTTCGATGAAGTTTTCAAATATAACAAATTATCGTAGTATTATGATAATTCTAAAATTATTACCGAGGAATGTATCACATTTTAGATATGTTTAAACCAGGCAATTTATATTTCAATGCCGTCATTTGAATGAAGTTCATTTTTTTCGATGAAGGTTTAAGTTTTCAAATATAATAAATTAATGTAGTATTGTGATACGTTTTAAAATATTACCGAGGAATATATTGCATTTTAGCCATGTTTAAATAAAATTGCATTAAAGTTGGAAAATGTTTCATAATCAATGCTTTAAGCATGATTGATCTCTCTTGTTTAATTTCATCAAAGTATTTGTCGGGTTCGCGTCTTAAAAAATATTCACAGTGCGTTTGTAAAAACGTTCTACGCAATATTAAGTGCGTATTAATTTTAACAATTCATTTGATCTGTAAAACGACCATAATTTTTCCAATAAATATACACAAATAATCGCAGGATTGAGGCATTAAGTTTGTTTAAAATACCATAATGTTGATTCTGTAGGATTTTTTAACAATGCACTTACATTCTACAATATATGTAATTGTAATTTATATTAATACAAAAATCATAATAATTGTGGTTGTTACGTATCTATGTTAGCTGCTGTTTCATTAAAGACTACTTTTATCGGGAGTTATATATTTGTGAGACAATTACCATCCTCTGGGCTGTGAATTCCCCTTAATATTATGTTTTCGGGTATTGATTTCAGTATATGAATAGTATTTTTTTAGTATTATACATTGTAAAATGCATTACACATAGTATTATAGTATTATACATAGTAAAACACATTATTTTGACTACATACGGAGTATAACATATTATTTTCGCTACATACATAGTATAATGTACGTACATAGTAAAATGTAATATTTTCACTAATACATAGTTTATTTATATATTATATTTTCCCCTAGCTTATATTTCTCCTATTGTGTTATTTTCACTACAGGATATATTACTTTTATTGTATGCGTACTATAATGCATTATTTTCGCAACACACATAATATAATATACAAAGAACGACATCGTCTGCAATTACTACCAAAAAAGCTGATGTGGGCAGGACATGACTTTACTTGCAGACCTTAATTCATTGTCTCGTTTTTTCATTAAAAATTCATTGAATTAAGTTTAATTTCACTAAATAAAATCATTATTATTTACAATTACAACGAATTTACACTTTTAATTCAGATTCCATTTCCCTTTGGTAACTGGACGTGTTTTAATAACCGATGTAGCGAATATGCAAACAAACTTCAATATCTCGAAAATGGCTAAGACTAGAGTAATGAGATTGGTCTTCTTCTTTTCATAGTCCAAAATTACGTCAAAATAAGTATTCAAGTGATACATTTGTGCAAATGTGCATGTGGAGTCTTTTATTTTAGATTTTGACGATTTTTGCGGGACATTTCGCAAAAATAAAGGTAGGCTCTTTCTACCAGAATCAAACCGACATTTTATCCGCACCAAGGTCACGCACAAGTGACTTGTGTACAAAATGTTGTGAAATTTGGTTAATTATTTTTTTAGCTAGAGTGGATAAATACGATATTTGCGGGCCATTTCGCAATAAAGGCGGGTTCTTTTATCCAGAATCGATCCAAAAGGGTTACTCACAACTAACAACAATATAAAATTTTATGAAATTTGGTCGATTAGTTTTTGAGTTAGAGTGGATGCATACCATAGTAACAATCCATATAATGGCGCAATTTTGGCTTCTTATTGGTTCCAATATGGGACCAAATAAAAGTGGACATTTCGACGGAATTGGATCAATATTGGCTTAAAATATTTGAACAATATTAAATCAGTATTTCCAATGTAACACCGATATCAATGTAATATTGTAATGAAAATATTAGTATTATTATATAATTATTTATTATTATTGGAAGTTAATGTAACCCCAATATTTGACCAATATTGGGATTATTTTGGAAATATTTCTAATGTAATGCCAAAATATATAATATTGGTCCAATTTTGGGGCACTTTTAAATGCTACTAGGGTACATTGCACAGGCAGACACGCACACACACACTGACGTCACGTAAAAATAATTTTTCATCTTCTAAATGTCCCAAAACGTTTAAATCCCTCGAATGCGATTTTGATTTATTTTAGCCCTCTCATCCTGGTGTACCCAGTTTGCATAAGTGGACAGAGTGACCTATATGTGCCTGCTAAGCGTAATTTTATTAGCAAAAACCCTGCAGCGGACAAAATATGTGTATTCAGAACATTTCATGACCGCTACTCAAGTTTCCCCATATATCAAAAGTGAGCTAGCTGAACAATCGAAATACGTTTCACCCGTTCAGAAGGCTAAAGTCAAGTCAGAGGTTTATTTAAGACATAGTCAACATGCGTGCGCGTTCTTACTTTTATTTGTTTGAGAGGTGATTGCTAAAAAAATCACTGCTAAGCAACTTGCTGACGTGGCAGATAGTGAGTTCCAATTCTTGTCGCTTAAGTAAGAAATAAGATTAAGCCTTAAATAAGATTTTTTTTTCTAATTAGCTTTTTAAAAGAGTGAAAAAATGATTGCACTAGTGCGCTAGATTTTAATTTTTGTTTATAACATTATGTTTTGGGGGATGTGCACGATTGATTGATATACGATATTAAAGAGGGAACATTTTTGCTGCACTATTTTCAATTTATGACTTCATTGATCAAAATCGGTTCAATAGTACAGGGGGAGTTCAGGGCACAGAGAAGGAGTGGCGGGAATGAAGGATTTATTTACTCGCTTCGCCGTATGATTTTCACAAAGTGAAGGATATTAAAAAAATAATTAAATTTTCAAAGACAGAAATTTAATTTTATGAAAGGAAGACATTTAGTTTAATTTTGAGATAATATTTAATTATTTCCAACTTGGCGACGTTCCACTTGGCGACAAAATCGCTAAATTTGTGATATTGCGCCAATTCGTCTTTAACTTCGCCAAATTCGTCTCTAATTTCGCCAAATTTGTCTCCAAATGGATCGTTAAATGTTACAGATATAAATATTGGCTTTTCATGTGCGATATACATAGTATAACACAAAATCCATAAGGACGACCTAGTCTATTGGTCTCGCGGTCCCCGTATAATACGCTTTAATTAATTAAAATCGCTGTTAAGTGTTATTTTTACTGGTTACGATTACATATTTAATTTACAGTAATGAAATACTTATTTAGCCGATCGAATTACGGTATAAGGTATTACTTTTGGCATTTACTCTATTGGGGACGATATGCATTCAGATCTAGCGGAATTTACGCTCACGATTGATACGTGATTTTAAAATGAGAATATTTTTGCTATACCATGTTTAATTTAAGACCTTAACTGTAAAAATCGAAGTTAAATAATCAAAGTGTTCAAGAGTGGCGGGTAAGAGGCTTCGTTCGCTTCGCCTAATTACTTTCGTCACACATATATTGCAAACACCGCGTGCTGTTGGCCATATCGGGTGCGGTATCCCCGTGGTTTGCGCGCTAGATTTGCACGCTACCACAAATGCCGCCGTGTTCATGCGGAGTACGATCACGTTAAACATGTGGGTCCGTAAGTCCTTCCGAGAGGTTGGTGGTAGGGGAAGGAGGGTACGGTCCCTGTGGATGCCTCCCCCACTGGGTTCCGGTCTAAATTGGGTGGCACTTCCCGGCCTAAATTGGGTGGCACTTCCCGGCCGTCCATAGAGTTACCTTACACCTTTCTGGTAGGTCGGACGGTTTGGGTCTCAACAACAACACATATATTGCAATGCATTATTTTCACTACAAACGTAGTATAATGTATAGTGAAAGCATTCTGATGGGGTCTAACATTCGAATTCATTGGGGTATAGGTTTATTTATTTATATGTACATTTAGTGACTCTGCACACGGTGATTAGATTGTTTCTATGGTAATAAATTCGTCTTTTTTAAATTAAATAACGAATAATTAACTACATTTTAAACATATGAAAAACATAACTAAAATTTGAATTTCAAATTTCTATTGATCTATTGAATCTATTGATTTCAACTTAAAGCATCGTTTTAATATAATAACAATTTTAATAATAAATTTTTTATAATAAAACTGTTTAATTGTTAAAAACATTTAATATATTAAGTATATTACCTAGCGGATGTTAGCTACTTTTCTTACAGTTGTTAATTACCAGCTTCAATTTGTCGAATATATATTTTAATTGTCTATTCGATAACAGTTTAGCATTACGTCAACAAAAACTACAGCTTTTTATCCAGAATTTAACTATACAACATTGTGCAGTGGTCCTTGTAGGTGTTTTTTGTTGTGAAATAATTAAACTCATTTCATCGTATAGGGAAATAAATCCATATGCTGCCCACATCCTATTTTTAATGAGCGATAAGTAAGCAGATGTGAAAAATGTCATTTAGAATTATGAAGACATATTTCAAAAGATTAAATTCGAACTTAACATTTCAATCAGATATATAGCTTATAAATGCTCAATTACGGAAGTCGCAGTATAAGGTACGATATTTTTAAATTTGACCGGCAATATTCTGCACTGAAGAATTTTATATTATGGTTGTTGTAACAACTTGCACATGAACGTGCACGACAACATGCACATGGTTGTTGTAACACCATGCACATGAACTTCCCCAACAACGTGCACATGAATTTACACAACAGAGTTCTTATGAACTTTCATAACAACGTGGACATGGTTGTTATAAGTACGTGCGCAGGAACGTATTCAAAACAACGTGCACATGGAACGTGCACATGGACGTGTACGTCAAGCACAGATATATTTTTTATTTAAGGGATATTACTTTAACATTTTCTTCGATGCCGGTTTACAAAATCTCTCTTTTTAAGGGCAATGCTGTTATCGGGTCCCCTTGAGATGGATCACTCTATGGACACACAGATTTCACTTGATAGATAGCGTATGCCAGTAGAAACTCAACCATCGGGCTGATGACATGAATGGATAAATGATGACACAACGTGATACGCAAAAGAAAATGGAATACTTAAGGAACAGAAATATTGTATAGAATAAATTGTGTATGTTCGATAAAAATAGTAGTTTTCCATTGTGCACTTTTTTAATACATGGATTTTTGTAATGTACGTTCAGTATATAATGGGCTTTTAAATGAACAAAACTTGAAAAAAATTATGAAAATCGTTTTTCGGCAAAATATTATTATACATTTATTCTTACATCGATTACAAAGCATTCAAATTTGATGATTACTTCAAAAATTATGACCGGGTGTAAATTGTAATCCATGACAAAATGTGTTATAAAGTGTATTTTAAATGTGCTTTTCTCAACCTGAAATTTGCGAGATATTTATAGTTTAAAACTGTTCCATGCGTTCTAAAATTTTGGTCATAATTACATGAAATTTGTAGGACACGAATAGGGCATTTGTAGGACATTTTAAGGACATTTGGAGGATGTACTATATATAATTTTACAAAATAGTGCATGCATTTTTGAATCCTATATATTTAAGTGAAGCAAATATGTGGTAAAGTATCGCTATAGGTCAAATGATGATGAAGGTCGACTTCAAAGGCAGAATATATATATATTTGTAAATAACCGGAAAATAGACTCAAAAATTAATGCACTGATTTGTTCATAACACTTTATATGTGAAATCTGGAAAAAAATTAAAATCTGATGTGGGCAGCATTTTTTTCCCTTCTTCATTGCGAAATAATGATGGACAAAATGCACAGCATAATATCCTCAACATTGAAAAGTATATTGACATTTGGCGCTTTTCTAGACGACCACATGTAAAATTATTGAAGTATCAAATTAACTTACATTTCGTGCAAATATAACTTGATAATTAGAAATAATTCTAACATCTGCTAAGCAATATATTTTATATTATATTTAAAATATGCTTATTATTATTTATACATCAAATTGGCGCCATTTTTATAGCTTCAGCGTTGTTTTTGCTAATTTGGTAACATTTTCATCAATTTGGTCTTATATACAAAAGTCGCCAAGTTGGGGATATTTTGCTACTTTAGTAGCGAAATTTGTTTATAAATGTTAAATATTTGATGAAACTTACTTCTGTTTATTTTTATGTAATTTTTTAAGTACATTTATTTGAAAAACGGTTCTCTAAAACGGTTCAGGTCATCCTTCTACCGTTAACTACGTGTTATGCGTTTTAAAATAAAAAAACATATAAAATAATTATTTATTTAATATTGCTGAATGTTCTGATTTTTACGTGATCTATTTCAGAAATTCATTCGTAAATTTGAAGATTTTGAAAAGCATTTGATAGCGTTTAAAATCAATAGGTTTTCAGTATTTATGAATTGTAATAACCATACCAAATTACGTTCGAAAAGCTTCATTCTTTCATGAGATACTGCATCCACAGACTCACTGATACGCACACTCTCTCTCTCACATATACACAGGGAAATCATCTCAAATACATTGCATTCGAATTTATGGATGCTTGAAACGTGTTCTTCCGTCGAAGACGAAAATTCTAATGTTCAACCCCGTCACAATACTTTCCGTATACATTATACTATGTATGCGGGGATTCAAAAATTGGTGCACAAGGTACATGTTTTTTTCTTTGTAAGCTAAAAATATTAAAGTACATCGAAATATTTTTAATTATACTTGGTAAATTTTGCATATGTACAAAAATTGGCAATTTGATGGAAAATTAAAATGTTAGATTTTGACGTCTACTGTCCCCTTAAAGATTAAAAATATAAAAATATGTTTCGACAATACATTATTCAAATCGCAGAAACATTTATAAATTATACAAATTGATTTTGTGTGAATCGTATTGTGCTTGTTCATTGAATTGTAAACACCGGATTTTCTGAATGCCGTCTGCGTTGCATCTTATTCTGAGCTGCATTCTTTGGTTAATTACTTGACAAACATTCATTACGTCAATTACAATAATGCATGCAAACCATTCATATTTAATTATGTGATACACTTATTGCGTGCATGTACGTATTTCTGGATATTCATTTTAAATGTATTAATTATATGTAGATATTTCCCGAGGATTCATTAATTACATTACTAATGATATGTTCTGCAATTCATTATATGTTTTATCCATTCTTATTATATATATTGAGTGATGTACATACTATCAAAAAATACTCTTCGTGATACGAAATATATCTAAAATGCGAGAACAGAATGTATTAAAGCTTTTATAAAATTTTACTGAAACATAAAGTGTTGATCATATCAGCTTCGTCGCAAAAGTGGTCATAAATGATATGTATCGACATCGGACTTGAATGTGCTGATAATTATTTTTTTAACATTTAAACTGCCGGTCTGTCGGCGGTCAGTCTCTTGTTCTATCTGTCTGAACACAGTCAATACCATCACGTTTGTTTTTACTATTTAAGCGATTGATGAAACAACATTCCAAATATGGAACGACGCACAAAATTAGAAACAAGGTCCTGATTGTATAAAAAGTTTGACATGTCATTGCTGTCTTTCTGGTAGGTTGGACGGTCTGGTTCTCAACAACAACAACATGCCATTGCTGTAGACTACAATATATTGAAAAATACTCAATCGCTTAAAGGTAAATTTAGCACAATTATAGAATAGTGTTTACATATGAAAAACATTTCGACATTTCTAAAATTTTAAATACCTGTAGCTACATTGTTTGAAAGGTAAAAACAAATAACTTTTCACCTCCAGATATGTTTTATTATATTTATATGATAGTTCCCTAAAATTAAAAATAATATGAATTTCAAAACTTCAAATTATGTCTTTGATTACCAAATTTAGAAGGAATTCGAAGAATAGTTTTTATTAACATGAGTAATGTTTAAACGAATACAAAGAACAACGATAAATCAACTCGTTTTATGGAAATTGTAGTTAATCTCTTAATCTCCTTTCTCTTTCAGATAATCCTATAAGGCAATATGTTACACATATTTTTATTAAATGCAATAAAATAAGGCCGAACGTAATCCCTCTAATAAAATGAAAAGGACACATAAATGCAATAAATTCATAAAAAGAAAATTGGATAATCTCCTTTAGAAATTATTGCATTACTATGTCTGTACATATACCGATATTGTAAGCCCCCCTCTCTCTATTTCTTCTACCATTATTCCACTTATAAAACTTCATATTAAAGTGCATCTTCTGATATGCACGCCATGCATATTCCTCTGCTTCCTTTTTTATACAGCACATCATTTTGATCGATGGAATTTCTTTCCGTCAAAGTAAACTTCTGGTAAAAATTTTAGGATCCTAGCAAAATTCCAATTTTGCTATTTTTCCCAATTCCAGTCATTGTAGCTGTCTTACAATAAGCAAAATCCACAAAATGTGAGTTTTTGAATAATTCTCTTTTCCAGTGGTTTTGTCCAAACGCTCACCAATGCACAAACTTTTAAGTCAGTTAAGAGAAGATATTGCTATTTAATCAACCATTAAGAACATTTCAGTGTATTTTACCTTTAAAATATATGTATTCAAACACAGTGAATTTCTTCCTTTTCTCAAGTATATATCATGCTATTTAAATTTAAATTTATACCTCTGTTAAGTGCTTTTCCAAGCAATCCATATTTCGAATTTTCCCTCAAATACAAATTATAAAATAGCCCTTATGAACTTATCTAATCTCTTTATAACACTTCACCTAATATTTGACCTCAATGTTATTTTCCATTAATTTACAAGGATCGTGTTATTCCACTCCCAGATAAGTGATCATGAAAGGGCGGTGCCATCTAGTGATGGATGATTGTTCAATCAACGTTAATTTTGAGTGTGGTGACTTGGTAATTAACTGCCTTTCAGTGTAACAAAGAGTTTCAAGAGAACTTTGAAACTGTGGGTAAATTTGATTCCAAATATCATTGGTTTTTATTTCTGTATTTTGTCTTTGTTTAGAAGAGTTAGGAAAGTGAGTGTATACTAAACGAAATAAAGTTTTGGAGAATAACCATTTAATAGTTCATTACTATTTATAATTAAGATTTAACTCTTTAAGAGGTAGTTCAATTTGTGTATAGGCAAACGATTTTTCCAGACCTAAACATACAATTAAGAAAATGCAGAAAATAGTTTGAACTTTTAAGAACTATTTGATTATCATTGTAAATACCATTATAAATATCTGTAAATAACGCCTTAAAATAATACATAATATCATATAAGTATAATTATAAATATCCTTATTTTAAATATCTATATATTTTAATGAATTATAGTTTTTCATTTGGTTAATTAATAAAATATTTGTAAAGCTTAAATAAATGTGTAATGAATAATCGGGAAATGAAATAATAAAATGCAAAATTTGTAATAAAATATTTTTTTCAAACTTTTGGATCTCACAAATAAGATGTTTAGAAAGAAAATTTATTTTTAAAATGAAAATTGAAATTTTTAATGGAATTTACGTTCCTTGGATTACGAATTTACTCAATATTAGAGCAAGTTACAGAAAGTTTAATTTCAATGTCACGTAGTACATTATACTAGACGCCTTACCGGATGTCTTTAGCAGGCTGCTGTTACTGCAATCAGAGATATTTTCCATTAATTAACCAATTATAACTCACGAGGGTCCAACAAATTAAAATAAGATGCAAAATCTGGTATTTAATTTCAGACTAGCATTATCAGAATTAAAGTCTAACTCGGGTGCTTGTTATCGGGATTGTATGAATTTTGCACATTTGACTTGTAGTGTGGAATATGTCGACATATGTAAGTTTGAGCAAATAGAGAATTGAGAAACATACAAATTCGTAATTTTAATCCCCATTTTATTGATACTAAATCGACTGATCTAAGCAGATTTATAAATGTAGCTTGTCTGCCGTGAGAGAAATGTCATGGCATCGGTATATTAAGTATTAGGGTTACGTTATTTTGAAGCAATAGAGTGCATTTTCCACTTATCTGCAGACAGAAGACAAAAAGACGCACATACATCCATACTTTTCGGTTATTATTTACTAATTAATCCCCACTCTCACATACAGCTTCTTCCATTTCTGTATAAAATACAAAATAGATGTCCTTTTCACTTGAAATCAGGTTTTACGTACATACTGTTCTATTATTCTATTATAAGATTAGAATCTAAACTAATCTATTTACAATCATATGTACACGCATAAAGCCCGATAGAGGGCGCAGTTATGTAAAAGATACATCGTAATTTTGCAATGACAGCTTATACGGCCCGGACAATTTCAGAATTTTACACTTGTAATGTTCAATAATTGTTTTCTTAAAGTCCGAATTACGAAAATGTAGTTACTGATGAAGATCAATTTTCGCCGTTTTCAGAATCTTTCTGGTGGAAGTCTGTTTTGGAGAGGTGAGGTACGTTGAATACTTGTTGGGGTTTTGAATGTGAACTATATTCGGTGGTATTTTCCCTTTGACATCAGCGATCTCGTAAAATATGATCCCGACTTGACGCATAATGTGAAGGGGGTGCGGCTACTCGTAAAGTACTAGAACGCCGATATTGAATGTCTTGTCGATTCGTCTTTGGTCGATTTGAACAATCATGGGTCTTTTTCCTGATGCTGTTTGTCGATGTGATTTTGGTAAAATGTATTGCATAAGTCTCGTCTTGTAGTTCTATATACTTTTGATGCAACAAAATATCATTATCTAATTTGAATGTTTTGCAAATTTGACGATAATGGTTGGTGTTGACTGGGGACTTGAGTTTTCTTAAGATCTGCAAACAAAAAAAACTCGTCTTTCTGTTATTTGTGGATAAGCGAAGAGTTGGAGGTAAGACTGGTAGTCAAGCATAGCTGCTGCCTGTGATCAGGATATCGAGAGAGATGGTCAGCTAAGGTGGTATTTTTTCCAGGGAGGTGCTGTACGTCAAAATCTTACTGTGAGAGATCAACGATATGTCTTTCAAATTTTCGGTTTTAGCGACCTTTGGAAACAAGATAAGCTGTAGTGTAGTTATCAAAACAAATTTGTGACCTAGAAGACACATACAAAATTTAACTGTTACGGCCCAGTGAACTGCGGTGCTTTCAAGTTCATTTGAGTGATATCGAGTCTCTGGAGTACTTAAGGTACGACTAGCATATTCAATGATATGACGTTTTCCATTATTTTCTAGCAAAAGGCAGGCGCTAATTCCGGTATAACGTGCATCGCTTTCAACAAATGTTGGTAGTCCAGGAGTGAAAAATATTAATGTAGTGGAGTAGTAACTAATTCTCGAAGCTTTTCGAACGCTGACTGTTGTTAAGAGCTCAGAACAATTGTTTTTTCTTAGAATTTGATGTCGAAGTGTGATGTTCTACTTTTAGAAGTTCAGTTTACGGCTTGACTATTGTTGCAAAATTCTTGATGTGTTTTCTTAAGGTTTTGGGGAAACCTAAGAGACTTCGCGCTTCATGTACAGAATGTAACAATTTGTTGCAGATGTACGGTCAGGGTCTGGAAGTATTTAATTTTGCTTGAGTATCCGTCCCAACAAAGGAATTTGTGAAGCAGCAAAGGTGTACTTCGGAGTTTAAAGCCGTGCTCACGTGTGAGTAGAAATAAAAGACGTAAACATTCGAGGTGATCGCCAAAATTGCCGTGCGCTGAATTCAAATCATTAAAATATGGAGCTAATCTTTTATCCAGTAGTTGAACATAAGCTTGTTTTATTGCTTTCGATAGAGTGGCAGGACCGTTAGAATGTCCAAATGGCATTCTTAGAAATTCGTAATGTCTATCGGGTGTTACAAAGCCTGTATTTTGAATATAGTCGTTATGCACTTTGATATGCAGAAATGCTGATTTGATATCTATGTACTTTCTACATATATTTCGTTTCAGCAATAGGTTAAATAACATCGTCCATATTGTCAATTGGTTGAGGGTCTTTGATAGTAATGGGATTAATTGTTCTAGCATAGGCGGCTACAGTTTGAAAGGTCGTTGTGTCGTGAAAGGATTGTTCTATTACAAAAGCAGGAGCAGCCTATTGGGAATTTGAATCTTGGCAGACTCTTGGTTTTTTCCATTCAGACATTTGAGTCTTTAAATGCAAACGATGGGGTTCTGGAAGTCGATATGGCTTGCATCGTGTAGGGCAATCATGCTATAGTCTAATTTTTAATTCGATGTTTGGAAATTCACCGATTGGACATTCCGAAGATGCAAAAACGTCGTCAAATTTAGAAAGAATGTTTTGTAATTTGGACTGTTCAAGGGGAGAGAGTTGAGTTTGGGTAGCTCAACAGGAGATTTTGTTCACTTTAGAATGCTTGTATTCGATGTTTCTATCTCTTCCGAAAGTTCTGCAGATTTTTCTTTTAAATGTTTGGAAATGTTTGCGGTGTGTTAAATTCCTTTGCAAATGAGGGATGCAATTCACTGAAGGTTTTGCAGACACACATTTAAAATGTTGAAGCAATGTGATTGTTGCAATGTACAAGGAATTATCTTGTTCGAAAATATAACGTGCATGAAATGATATTTTCCAATCTGTACCGAGAATGAGGGCAACGGGGAGTTGATCACAGATACCAACTTTTGGCATGATGTATTCGATGTTTCCTATTTCGATACGTAGTGTTATCCATCCAGAGAGTGCTAAGTAACAACCAGCAATACTGAGAGGTCCATCTTGCCATGGATACACAGTTGCATTGATAGGGATATAACAACTGTTAATTAGGATAGTACAAGAACCTGGATTACAAAAGACGTCAATAGTTTTTATTTTCATTGATGATGGCGGCAACAATTAACGTTTCATGAGATGTAGATTTAATGCAATTTACAGAAGATTGTCGTTTTGATTATTCTTTAGTCGAATCAGAGTTTTTTTTCAGTGCTGGTTTCTGGAGACGTTGATCAAGAATAGTTGGTAGAATACGACTGCGGATAAGTTCCAAAATCTGCGGATGGTTTTACAATTTGCTGTCTCTCTTTTAGGTTTGGTGGAGGTAACGGACATTGGGAAGAAATGTGGCCATAATGTCCAGATGGCTAACAATGGACATTTTGAGGAGAATCCACTTTGGGATTAAATTTTTGCATAAATTACGTTTTTTGTTCATTTGAGCGAAATGGTCATTTTTTATCTTCGTCATGCAACTGAGAATCATAATTGTAATTTTGTCATAATTAGATACACTTTTAACGTTCAACATATGGAAGTTTTTCTTATTATACGAGAAAAAAAGATGTTCCGATTTGCATTTACGCAGGCGTCTTCTTGAATCTATTGATGAAGCGTGGTCAACTAATTTAACAATACTGTCATATGTGTGAACAGCGAGTGGGTTAGTAAATTGGTCGTCTTGTACGTCACCTAGAATGAGCGAAATGCATTCGGATACGTCCAATTTATGCGGTGTAATTTCGAGCAAGACATCCTTTGCGTAAATATATGGCAGCAAAGTTCCGTCTTCACGAAGCACACGTTTTGCTTGATACGAATAATATTATTTCATGTTAATCGGTCGCTTAAATCGCGTTTGAAATTTCCATTTCAATTATAACCAATCTGGATAATTTTTACCGTACATGGAGTTCCTATCTGTAGCTGATGATTTCAATCTTGTTTCTGCTTTTATGAGAGTTAAGGAGAGCGCCCAATGTGCATGACGTGCAATTCTTTCCACTTGCATAATCCATTTCGTTGGATCTTCGAACTGTTTTCCGGAAAAATGCGGTGTCGCTTGAGCAGTATCGCTTGAGCGGTATCGCTTGAGAGGTATCCATAGTAGAGTTCATTTGAATCGGCGAATAATATTTTTTTGATTTAAAGTCAATTGCTGAACAGTGGCAGCGTGTTGTGCGATAATGTTAGTAAGATCCTATGCGGTTGAAGAAGATTCATTACAGTGTTCTAAATGTCCGATGATTTGTTTATTTTTATATACAAATTACCAACAATTGACAAGTCTCACAGATCCAATAGTCATTTTATTTTAAAATTATCCTACAGACGTAAAATAAAAGCCAAAGCGCTTACAGACATTTTACATGTCCATCCTCAGTGGCAGTACAATTAAAAATGATGTCAATTTGCTTAAATACACCTCAATACTTTCAAGAATTTTTTTTTGCATATTATGAAATTGTCTGTTATACAAAAAGGTGGGTTATGAGTCAGATTATAATTTATACAAAGCTCAAGAGCAAATACTCCAAAACGGTTTAAAAACATATAAGTTTTTAAGAAACACACAATAATTATAAATCAATGCTGCTATTCAACGGCTTAACATGCAGGGAATCTAGAACGAGTCGCCAAGCATAACTTAGGAGCTGAACAGGGTCAAAATTACGAATAAAAGAACGGTATAAACAAATTGAAAAGGGTTCATAAAGAACGGGGGCTATTACAGCTAACTAAAAGAATTTTTTTTTCAAAAAGAGGGCGAAAATTATCTTTATTCACGAACTGAGCAAGGGCATTCGTTAATTTACCATTTTTTTAACGAAACAATAATGCTGTACAGACAATGCAACGATTTAGAGTCCGAGGGCGCGGTAGCCTAGTGGTTAGCGCGCGGGAGTTGCACTTGGTAGGTCCGGGTTCGATTCCCGCCACTGCCAAAACTGCTGCCGTGTTCACACGGAGTACGATCACGTTAAACATGTGGGTACGTAAGTCATTCCGATAGGTTGGTGGTAAGGGAAGGAGGTAGGGTCCCTGTGGATGCCTCCCCCACTGGGTTCCGGTCTAAATCGGGTGGCGCATCCCCGGCCGCCCAAACAGATACCTTACACCTTTCTGGTAGGTCGGACGATCTGGGTCTCAACAGCAACAACGCATAAAGTCGCAGATCGATATAGGGCGCAGTTATATACAAGATACATCATAATTTCGCAATGGCGGGTCACACTATAAAGATATATTGATACCTGAACATTTTAGAATTTGAGGAAAAGGGCGTTTCCAGACCTGAATTTGAACACATTTCGAAGCTTTCCAGTATGATCAATCTTATTAATTAATCTCACATTTTATGTGTGGATACATTATATACAAAATCAGAATAAAATAAAATGAATTGAGTTTTCCATGTTTAGAGCACAAAATGATATCAATTTTATATTTTCATGGTTTAATTTACTACAAAGAACCGAGATAGATAATTTACGGAACAATAATGGTACAGACAATGCAAGAATCAACAAGTTTGAAATTCGTTCCGAAATTAAAATGTGATATAAAATTAGGTATTAACCGAATGGTTTTATATAATCGACTTGACAGATTTATTGGCAACTAATGTGGTGACGTCACGACTGCGGTACTTCACAGACTCTCTGCGGGATGTTACAGACTCTGCGGTCCTGTGAGTGCATACTGCGCATGTCAACGGTTCAATATTTAAGACGTTGCATCGTGCAGTTCTTCAGTCTCGTATCGAGTCTAATATACTCGCTGTCTAGTATACTGACAGTTTCGTACTCGCATATACTCGAAGTCTGAACTTTTGAAGCATGACGTCTCATATTCTAGAGTCTTGGCGTAACATCGGTTACGTGGCAGATACTTTCTAGCTTAACCTTATGCACGTATATAATGATGCAATTTGACGCTGTAATGTTTTCGAGTTCAGCAAGTGAAAGTTCCTGTATTGTTAAGTTTTAGTTATTAAATGTTAAGTTTTCTGATGTGTCGAGTATTTTTATACGTTAGCTGTAGTCCACTCACCCACGCAATATTCAATCAATGCAAACTTCAATAAATGTGTTCTTCAAAGTGGTTAGATGTAAATATATATATATATATATATATATACTAAAGTGGTGAGCTGAAACCCTTTAATAGCACTCTTCACTATAGTGCCGAACAGCATCACCAAAGTGGTGACGACCTGGACATTGAAGTACTAAAGACTAAAAGCACAGCAAAGCTTCTCTAAAAAGGTAACCCGGACGGTAAAGCGGACACTTGGACGCGAATGGATACAGATATAGCGTAGTCTGTTCACAAAGTGGTGTTATTGCTCTAAAGTCACCTAAAGTGTTCACTAAAGTCCGTAAATATGCACCGAAAATAGTGGCTGGTTTGCAAATGGACAGATCGTCAGAAGGTTCTGGCATCGCACCAAAAGTACACTTGCCTTGGAAAAGAACACTCGCTCTGATTCTGCCCTGCTTGTGACCAGAAATGGCGTTGTATGATGACGGTTCAACTTTCGTGGACCAAGTCGATGCGTTTTCACTTAAAGAGTTCAGGTACGTGAAAGCTTGACTGCATTTCGTGACCTATGTTATATTAGAGTTTGTTTTGACATGAGTTATAGTGGTTATTACATGTATTCGGTCATTTCAATGGATTCTAGTTATTGAATACAGATTTTTTGATAGTGATATAGTATCAAAGTACTGTGGTGATGTCACGACTGCGGGACTGTTCGCTCTGAACGTAGCAGTTTCGCCCGTAGAAGAGATAGGTCTTCATCAGGTTCTCGCGCTAGTGGTTTCTGCTGGTATCAGGATAAATTTAAGGAAAAAGCTCTGAGGTGTATTTCACCATGTAAGTGGTCGGGAAACTAGTTGCCATTCCTGTTTTGTCGGCGGCGGTAGATGCGTGTGCTGGTTGCCGATTATTTGTTTTTGAGCGAACTACAAAAACTAAATTTCTGATTGATAGCGGAGCTGCAATTAGTTGCTTTCCAAAGAGGCTTACTTCATGAAAAGACCCTGGTGATTTGGTTTTGTATGCGGCTAATGGCTCGCTGATTAAGACATTCGATTGGATTTGGATTTTGGACTTTGGAGACAATTTCATTGGAATTTGATGATTGCCGATATTTCAACGCCCATATTAGGTGCGGAGTCCAGTTGTTTCTACACCAAGAGACTAAATCCAGAGAAGTTGGCTGCATTAAATAAGGAATTTAAGGATTTGCTTCAGCATAGTGTAATTAGACCTTCAAAAGGTCCGTGGGCTTGTCTTATTCATATGGTTAAGAAAAAGGACAATTCATGGATAATTTGTGGCGATTTTTGTTCAGTCAATAAGGTTACGACACCGGACAGATACCCGCTTCCGCACATTTATGATTTTATGATGGGACTTAGGAGCAAAACTGTTTTTTTCAAAAATTGATTTGGTTCGAGCATACTAGCAAATTCTGGTGGAGCCCAGTGATATTCGTCAAACCGCGGTAACTACTTCGATTGGTCTGTTTGAATTCTTAAAAATGCCGTACTGTTTGCGTACTGCAGGCAGTACGTTTCAATGCGTGTTGGATAATATCCTCCTCGATTTTGATTTTCGTCTGTCCTACTTAGATAATGTGTTTGTTTTTTCGGAAAACGAGAAAATGCATGAGGATCATTTACGCAGATTATTTAGGAAATTGAATGATCATGGTTTGATAGTGAATTTGCCGAAAGCCGAATTTGGAGGATCGGGGATTTCTTTCTTAGGGTTTTTGATATCCAATAAAGGAATTTCTCCATTACCGGGTAAGGTTGGTAAATTCGCTGAATACTCTGTTCCTACTACAGTGAAGGAGTTGAGAACTTTTTTGGCAATGCTGAACTTTTATCACCGGTTCCTAAAGGGCGCTGCTGAAAAATAATCGCAGTTGAACGAACTCGTCAAAAATAAACGCAAAAATGATAAAACGCTTATCCTGTGGACGGATGAGGCTAAGGAAGCATTTGATTGTTGCAAGAAGGCGATTGCCGATGCAATATATCTAGCATTTCCTGCTTCGAATGTACAGATGGTTTTAATGGTGGATGCTTCTCAGATTGCGACAGGTGCGGTTTTGCAACAGCAGGTTGAAGAAGGTCTAGAACCTTTAGGGGTTTTTTCAAAAAAGCTTACCCCTGCGCAAATGAAATACAGCACGTTTGATCGGGAATTGTTGGCAGTTTATGCGGCTGTAAGACATTTCAGGCATATATTGGAAGGTCGTCAGGTGATGATTTACACTGATCATATACCGTTGACGTATGCATTTAATCAAAAGCTGAATAACTCTTCCGCTAGACAGATTAGACATTTAGAATTAATCAGCCAGTATTCAACCGAGTTCAGGTATATTCCGGGAGATGAGAATGTAGTCGCTAATACCTTATCTAGGATCAATTCTATAAGTTTAGCTGCTTCGATTGATTTTGATTGTATTGCGCTGGACCAGTTACAGGATCAGGAGTTGAATAATTTGCTATAAACGCATACAGGTCACGATTTGCGGCTCATGTCTCTCCCTGCCTGTAATAATGCTATATATTGTGATATGTCTAATGGTGTATCTAGACCTTTCATCTCACAGATCTGGAGGAAGAAAGTGTTTGACAGGACACACAATTTATCACATCCTGGTTCAAAGGCGACATTGAAGTTGATGCAACAACGTTACGTGTGGCGTGCTATGAGGAAAGATTGTGCTGAATGGTGTCGGCAATGTCTTGAGTGCCAAAGAACCAAGATATTTAAGTATACTGAGACGCCGTTGGCGGAATATCCTCCTGCAACGAATCGGTTTTGTCAGGTCCATTTGGATATAGTGGGACCGCTGTTACCGTCAAAAGATAATAGATACATCTTGACATGCATCGACAGATATACACGCTGGCCGGAAGCACTTCCGATGCAAGACCAGACCGCGGAAACGGTAGCTGAAGTTTTTCTCAGCAATTGAATCGCGCGTTTTGGAGTGTCGGAAGTAAGCACGACAGACCGGGGAGCAAATTTTGAATCTCGTCTGTTCCAGTGTTTATCTAGAATTTTCTATGTACACAAGTGTCGCACCACCGCATATCACCCTCAAGGGAACGGTATGGTGGAGCGTTTTCACAGAACCCTCAAATCGGCTTTAATGGCGGTGGATTCTATTCAGTGGAGCGAGACTTTGCCAGTGGTGTTATTATCTTTGAGATCGGCAGTGCGAGAGAAGTTAGAAGCCGCACCGACGGAATTGGTTTACGGTACAGCCCTTCGCTTGCCGGAAGACATGATACAAAGAGCAGATCAGAAAGTAATGGCTCCAACACAATTCGTGAAAAATCTGAGGGAACACATGGCTAATCTGAGGCAGATCCCAGCAACTGAACATTCCACTCAAAAAGTGTATGTTCCTCAGGATTTAAAGAATTGTTCCCATGTTTTCATCCGCATAGATACTGTCAGACGACTATTGGTGTCGCCATACCAGGGACCGTTTCCAGTTTTGTTAAGAACGGACAAAGTCATTTCGATTCTGTGCAATGGCCGGAATCATGACGTGGCAATTGACAGAGTGAAGCCAGCGTACGTGGTGGTTCCTGAGGTGAATAAGCACACAAGTTTGGAGACTCTTATTGCAAGTGCCCAGAGTGTGTCTAGATCTGGTCGTAGAACTAAGCCTGTAGTTCGTTTTCATGTTGGATCTTGACCTGGATGTTTTTTCCTAGGGGGGAGTACTGTGGTGACGTCACGACTGCGGGACTTCACAGACTTTCTGCGGGATGTTACAGACTCTGCGGTCCTGTGAGTGCATACTACGCATGTCAACGATTCCATATTTAAGACGTTGCATCGTGCAGTTCTTCAGTGTCGTATTCAGTCTAGTATGCTCACTGTCTAGTATGCTCACTGTCTAGTATACTGACAGTTTCGTACTCGCGTAGACTCGAAGTCTGAACTTTTGAAGCATGACGTCTCATATCCTAGAGTCTTGGCGTAACATCGGCTACGTGGCAAATACTTTCTAGCTTAACCTTATGCACGCATATAATGATGCAATTTGACGCTGTAATGTTTTCGAGCTCAGCAAGTAAAAGTTCCTGTATTGTTAAGTTAAGTTTTAGTTATTAAATGTTAAGTTTTCTGATGTGTCGAGTATTCTTATACGTTAGCTGTAGTCCACTCACCCACGCAACATTCAACCAATGCAACCTTCAACAAATGTGTTCTTCAAAGGGGTTTGATGTAAATATATATATACTAAAGTGGTAAGTTGAAGCACTTTAATAGCACTCTTCATTATAATGCCTAACAGCATCACCAAACTAACATATTTTCAAAGAATTAAGAAGCATTTAAAAACAACTTGCTAACTGAAGCTCATAAGCAGATACGTTTTTTTACGTTGATAATGATTTTTATTTACACAAATGAACGTAAAAATATAGAAGATAAGCGTATGAGGAAGTCGATTGCTGTTTCTCACTTTACTTTTGTAATAATTCAGCTCCGAAAATAGGTTAATATAGGTTATTATTTGGCTTATATTATGATAAATTGCTGTAGGTTATATAATAATAAGTGTGCGATTAGATTAATATAAGTGAAATTTGATTAAAATATTATAATAGGTTAAATTAATTATATTTTAATATGTTAAAATATCCGTATTGTGTGTTTAAGCTCGAATTCCTCATGTAATCATATTTGGCAACATTTAGTTTTACTTAGTTCCAGCAGAATGGATGATAAAAGTTTGTTATCTTTATTTTCAGATTTAACACTTAAATTATTATTTTAAAATATTTCCTATACATTATGTAAAAGTTTCTTTTTTATGCTTGTGGCAGCTTAGTGACGGCAATAGATTCATTTGACTTATCTGTGCTAATAAAACTATTTTGGGAGCATTAATATCTCATAATGTAGTTCTAATAATTTATTCTACATATGCTCTACAATCATTGTTCCGGGAATTACCATTGTTTTACAAAATAATTAATGCAAAGAACATTTTAAATTTTATAATATTCGAGTTTAAATCATAATAAATACTACAATTTCTATCGGGTTTTACTAGTATTCGTATGATATATCTACATGCAAAATTTTATAATGATAAGTGCATTGGATCTTGCGTTGTCGTGTCCATATCTTGGGCATTTACTTACAAAAGCACAAATAAGCATCATTCTCAGAGTATCTTATTCACCAATATATAGAATTCAAAACCTTTCGTGAAAATATTAATTTTATACTCTATATGAGAAAGTAAACACCATAAAAAATTATATTTTATAGCTGCACAAAAATATTTGATTTTAATAATAAAATATTTTCAACAAATGATTGTTGAGAAACAGACGCATATTGAGTAAAGATAGTTGTACTGAAAGAAAATAATTTGAAATCCAAATGGTAGAAAAAGAAAAAGTGATGTAAACATTGAAATCCATTTATACGTAGGTTAATCCAATAATAAATGTTTGATGCACCCAGCAAATGGCTTTCGTAGCAGCGATAAATAAGATTTTCTCTCTTTCATTACTTATAACAATTCAAACACGATGTATTTATTTTATTACAAAATGATATGTAACATAAGCATATTCACAGAACCCGCATATAACAGGTGTTCCAAAGTGAGGATAGCCCTCTCAATGCAGATTACATCATCCATAGAATAAGCGCCTAACTGATCCATAGATGCTATTATCTGCATAGATGCTGTTATCTGCGATCCTGACATAACATAATGTTTGACTATTGTGTTAACATCCAGGCTAGATAAAATTCGTTGGAGACAGAAAGTAGAAGTTAGAGAAAGTAGCTCAATTCGACTTTTTCTAACCATAATCCATTTTCAAGTAGCTTCTATCTCTTTTTTTCAAATTTTGCAAGAAAAAAAAAATTGAAGAACCTCATCGTTGGTTGAAATTATCACAATTACGGCTGGCTTCTAACCTGGCTTAAAACGCTCTTTCATTCTCTATAGATACCATGCTTCCCATTGTACCCCTTTCGAGGGGGGGGGGTGACTCTCCCCCATTGGGGGACTAATAATTACACGACCATAAATTGCATCTCGGCTATTTTTTATTACAATGATTCAGACTGTTAAGTGCTGTGATCGTTGAGCTATAAAAAACACCTTTTATGCATAATTATGTAAAATATTGTCCTTTGCTGTAAATATGTAAAATACAAAAATAAAAAATATCAAATAAATTTTGAAATTTTCTCTCGAATTTCAAAACATTCTATCTAGTTCAATTTTTTTCAATTTACAAAGAGAGATATAAAGTATTGTAAAAATCCATTAATATTGCGTGCATTAATATATCCATTAATATATCGTGTACACAAAAATTTTATTTAAAATCTTAAAAATATCATTATGTCTGATGTATGAGGCTGACTTTATTCAGAAAGCTACTTAGTCGCCATTCTCAGCCTTATTGGTATATCACGCTAGTTCTAAAGAATTGTCTAAATACACGCTTGATGAGCTGGATATTGATTTTTTTTCGAAATAAGGTTAACAGTTTTGTTGATGCTTGTTAAGCACGTATCTGTTATTGTGTTATACGCTATTGGTTTTTACTGAATTCTATTCATATGATATAAAAAATCTAATGTGTTCACGGCATGACATTCCCAATAATGAAATATTTAGGTATTCAAAGGTAGCAAAAAGCCATTAGCTTTTTATTGATATTTGATATGGCTGAAGCAGAAGTTTACTGTAGCACTGTAAATTTCATAAAAATTGCTTGATTCTTTGCGGCAATATTCTCTTTTTTGTGGGAAAGGGGAAATTTCTAATATCTTGCAGACAGTTCGTGGTGATTCCTAAACAATTCAGTCCATTATTTATTTAAAAAATAATAATACATTTAATAAAAGTGAGAAGATTGAATTATTTACGATTTATTTTCAATTTTAAATCAAAAACGTCCTATATCTCGAGACGGTGTATGTTTTCGTCCTATAAATAGTGTCATTTAATTTTAAATAAAAAGTCCCAGATTAAAAGGATATTATCGAAAAGGACATTAAGGATCTTTCTCTAGTTTGTACACATTGAAAATCAATAGGCTTCTCAAGTTCGTCGATTGAAATAATCGTATAAAATTTCTGGCATTGTTCATTTTCTTCAAGATTTATCACGTTCATAGATTCACAGACAAAGCGTCACGCAGACTGACATTAAGGTAATTGAAAATGTATTCGTATTCATGGGAGAACAAAACGTGTAGATCCATCATATTTTTGATACCACACAATACCACATGTACCCTTTACATATGCCATGCATTATTAAGTATAAGTAAACATTCAAGAAAGAAAACATTCCAACATAATAGGAACTGACAAAAACATCGATAAACAATAGTTATGAGCATTTTTCTTTCTCGTAGCCCCACATAAATTTCATTAAATTTACCCCAAGGGGCCACACTGTTCAAATAAGATGTAAAATTTCATATATTTTCAGCACTATACAGCTGACGATGTTTGACTGAAATAAAATGCGTCACTCGAATATGTAAACAGTCCGGAAATCATTAAACGTGATGCCAGAATTGTGCGACTGGCATTTCTGTGAACGTGTTAAAATTATAATTGTAGTTTAAATATGATATTTGTAATTTAAATTAATTGTCATTCTGCTGTTTCTCCAAAGAAATTAACTGGGGTTTGGCTCAATCGACTTTCTCATATCACAATTCCTTTTCATGTGGCTATTTCTATACTTTTTCTCAAATTTTATAAAGAAACATTTGAAAAATGCATATCGTTGTTTCAAATGATCACAATTATAGCAGGTTGTCCTACATTTTAAAGACCTTGAAAAAATATTTAGATGTATGGCAACATTTCATAATGTATTCACCGGAGGCGTTACTTCCTCCCCCCCCCCCGCGGAGGGGGTTAATAACGTCATAAACACAAAAATTGTTTTGTGCGAGAATTTTTTACCACAATTATTGAATCTATTAAGTTTCGTGATTATTAAATCATAATTGACCCTTTTCATGCATGATTATGTCAAATTCTGTTCTATGCTGTTATGTTAAGAAAATATAAAATTTCAAATAAATTTCGAAGTTTTAGTTCGAATTAAAGAAAAATAGTTCTAGATGTTTTACTAACGAAGCCGACTATAAAATTTCGTGAAAAACCATTAATATTTGTGACGGCTATCGTGTGCACAACAAATCAACCACATACACGAAACCAGATGGGCATCTCTCCAAAAATAGGCGAACGTGCTCAGGAGGTCCTTAAACATGTATTGGCATCAACATTTCGAAATCGAAAATTTTTGTAAAAAAATTACTTTTTTAATACTGCGTACGAGGAAGCAAAAGGGACATCATGAATTTATTAAAAGAGATTTTAATAAACTAATGTATGTGGAAAACGTTTATTTCTTACTATCATCGTGGAGGGAAAATCAGGTCAGGTCCTTAGGTCCGACAATGATCATTTTTGAAGGATATCTATACAATAAAAACCATCAAGCGTAGTATGGGAGAATATTCAGAATCTTGGAAAAAATAGTATTATATATAAAAAATAGTATTATATATAAAAAAAGTATTATAGTATAAATTAGGACAAAATATATGGTATGACGTTTTAAAATGTATGCAGACACCAGTACATATTTAAAATGTATGCAGACATTAGTACATATTTAAACCTGGGAAAACAGGAAAACTAACACACTTCAATGCAAAGTATGTGTATATGTATGGTATGTATTGTACATAGCGTCGAAAATAGCTTTCTGAACTGAAAATTGAATCAGTTAGGTTCTGCCGCGTGATTTTGTTTCACACTTTTATGTCCTCGGTGTGGATTTCTAGAAGATTCTGAGGTAATTTAACCATTTCCCCCAATTTTGTCCTAAAAAAATTGAAATTCGGCTTCGTTTGGATTAAGCCAGTAGTCGATACTATAAGTGTGGTAAGATTCAGCCTTCTAATCCACCAGAGAGCTGCTTGAAGGTTTGGAAAATCTTTATAGAAACGCTAATATCCGCAGCTGACTGGTCGTATAAAAAATGCGACTACGTTTGGTTTTATTCGATAATTGCTGTTTCCCACATTATCTCCGTGTTCCCACGGAGTACGGGTTTGTTAAATATGTGGGTTAATAAGTCCTTCCGAGAGGTTGTTGGTAGGAGAAGGTGGGTGCGGTACCTGTGGATGCCACCTCCAATGGGTTTCGGTCCCAATTATGTGGCCCTTCACCGGCTGTCCAAACGCATACCTTACACCTTCGGGTAGGTTGGACGGTCTGGGTCCAAGACGAAGGAGAAATGAGTTAGATAACGCACAACTTATATATATTCCTGATAAAGGACAAGTAAAACTAATATGGCTGACCGATTATCATCAAACTTTGAATTACATGTAATTTTTGTAAATTCTCAGGGGTCAGATCTATTGAATATAGTTCAATAACAATTTAATATCACATTTTAAATTAATAACTTATTAAGACTATAGGACAAAACTGCGAGCTTTAAAAAATCCCTAATTCTATAGGAGAAGGGGAACTTTTTGTTGGTTTAATACAAGGAGTAGTTTCCCGTTTCTTATAACAGAGTTATTTATCTCTTCTAACAAATGTTACCTAAGGTCGAAGAAAAAGGGGTTTCTGGAAGGTCTGAAAAGAATTTTCCAGATTCCCAAGTTTTTCCGTCCTAGGAGGAGGGTGTACATAAAAAATCCGACTCTTTCAGATTCCGTACCATAGTTGGTACTATAAGCATGCCTTTTAAGTGCCTGGAAGGTTTCTAGAAAGTCCAGAACGACAAAAACATGTTAAATACGTTAGACATTTATATATAGTGATTTTATAACCGTTGACAATAAGCATATGTAATTTATCTCACTTTTCTTCTGGTTCATCTATTATTTTACGTTGTTTACGTTATACTTCAAAATTTCTTGAACTTCACAATTTTCAAAATTTATAGTTATTCTTGGAACGGATAAGTTTTCCACAAATATTTCATTTGTAAAGTAATACTGACAAGGTCAATAACAACATATTCTTTGTTCTAGTCTTATGAAACATATAGAAGAATTTAACTGGACATTATTTTCGTTTTTCCGTTTCATCTTGTAAGTTGCTGTGTTTTCAGAAATGGAATTATACCATAAAATATTTGCCTCAGATAAAAATAAACAATTCTTGGAATAACGCTATTCGTAAAGAAATTTATCGTATTTCCCTAGAATTATTTGAGCTCTTAAGTTCCAAATAACATTTCCCTTTACCTGCAAACTTTGCAAAAATGTAGTCCACGAATTAAAGGCAAACTTATTTGTTATTCCCTTTGAAATATTTAACGATATTTTATTTGAGTAGGTAATTTTAAAATGAATTCAGAAACATATTCACTATTATTTGTTTTTATTTAATTCAATTATATTTTTATTTTTTCCCAATTTTACTACCTTTTATTTTTATTTTCCCATGCATTGTATAATGTATTGGGGAAGTATTGTTACGGGGTAGATAATTCGAATTCGAGTTTTCGACCGAAGATCACGTTTCAAGAATCTCTGAATTCGTGTATGAGAGTGTGTGCGTCAAAACAATTTCTCAAGAACGAATGGGTGGTTTCGTACGAATTTTAGTACAAATAATAGTGAATACTGGACAGATATTTGAAATTTGTTGCATGGGTGAACAGTGTAAAAATGATCACTGAAAAAATTTCATTATGCAAAAATTCACGTTTTTCGGGGGTTACTATTATGAAGTCGTTGATTTTCAACGTGTATTTGGATAGTATATATATATAATTGTCTGAACTGTTTTAATCTTGAAAGCTGAATCTTTATATACTTATAGTATTGGCCATCAGACAGAACTGCATTTTTTAGAACTGTAACTGAATTTTTATTTACTCCGGGAAGTGGAGAAATTCAGGTTTTTAGAAATGTCTTTCTAGACCCTACATAAGCTGTTGTAGAGATCTAAAAGGCTGAATCTTTGTACACATTCAGAATCGATCGTTAAAAAACCCAACTCAGTTGATTTTTTTTATCTTAACCCCTCTGCCCACGATGGGCGGATATTTTGCCTTTTCAAGTCTTCTCAAACCCTCCAGCAGCTTTCGAGTGGCTTAGAATACTAAATTTTAGGCACATTTATAATATTTTCGTTTGAAGTGGACAAAAAGGGAGGGAGAGAGGGAGAAGTCTCTTAGAAATAAAGCTCCAATATATACGAGCTGCCTCGTCAGGCATATTAAAGTCTGTCAAAATCGTAAACGTTATCCATTAGCGTTAGCTCTGTTTGTATTTCCAGCGTGTTAGTAAAATAATTGCAGGTGCTCTACACCGAACTGCTTTAACCATTTTAGAAAATGCTTTAGTCTATTTCACTTTCCCAGAAACGAAGATAAAAAAAATTGATTATAAATAGACAGTGATATCATTCGATATCCGATGGAGGCGCATACTTGTATGCTAACAAACCTGGTAACACGTGGTTTTTCAGCAACAGGGCTTCAACATGCCATATAAATCAGTCTGCATATTTAGGAACTCTTCACAGAACACAATCGAAATTTCCTCCTGGGACATAACAGACTAAAACTTGACTACAAAACAGAACTTAACTAGGACAATTTTTACTTGAGGTATAAAAGACTGAAACTCGGCTACGGAACAGAACTTAACAATTTTCAGTTGAGAAAAGTATTTCGATGCCAAGTACTATGCCTTATTAAATCAAATTAACGTTAAAAAATTGCAATTTAATTTTTTAAATGTGTTTATTTCCCTGCAGTTTACAGGATTATATACTAGTGCTATAGATAATTTTAATGTTATACAACTATTTATATTTCTCTGAAACGCTGTAACTAATCTATTAGAACTTGACAGTGACCATAAATTGCATCTATTCCTCTACACTCTAAAATAATATTTCACAAGTTTTACAATGTACTAATAGCGTTAAATTATCTTTGCCCTTCATTTGAACTGTCTAGACCGTCTGGTGTCTGTTTTCAATGATGCACTAATTCCATTAATGAGTATAATTTGTATTGAAGTGCCGTTGTTCGATCTTTTCTACACAACTATCGAAAGTAAAAACAAGATACTCAAAAAAGGAGATTTCCTCCTTTCAAACTGTCCAATTAATACTTTCCCATTGAATTGTTAACGAGTAAATGTTATAAAGAAATAAAAACTAAGTCGATTGTTATACTTACTGTGTGGAAATATTTAATGGGCTATTGTGTTGTAATGTTATCGAGTCCTGTTATAAATTTCACTATAGCTTAATGTAATTTAAATTTTTAATTATTTGATTAGTTTTAAAATTGTGCAAACTTTTCACTAACTTAAACAATTGTGAAAAGAATTTAAAAATTTGAAACGTATTTATTAAAAAGTAATCTTTGGATTTTGTTTCTTTTGCCAGAACTTGTTAAAATGGCGACAGCTTGTACTTGTGATAAGCATTATTAACTTCTGCCGCTAGACGTACTTAAATTTTGGGTTTGAAACTTAAATACATATCTTACGTGTTTGGAAAAGGTATAAAAATAATTCACTTTTACTCTTTTGAACGAAGTAAATTATATAATTCAAATGCTATTTAATTTTTCCAACATACTTATAAATATCATATAATCCAGATTGGTGAATATATGGAATAATCAAATCCTGGTAACAGAGGTTTTAATATATTGTTTCAATATTTTATTTTATAGTATTTTGAAACTAGAGATTGAAAATTATTTTAACATTTTATTTAAATTTAGGGAATTATATTTAAAAAGTTTGTTTCAGTTAATATTTCAATTGTCTTGTAAAGAAAGTAAAATTTTGATTGACATTAAAAAATATTTACCTAGTTGCATTCTTTATATTGTTTTTTATCCCTTGTGTGATTTTTGTATCCCTTCAGTTGGACGGTCTTTTCGTTAAGTAACTTGGGGCTCTGCTCGTTAATCGTTACAATTTCCGCCCCCCCCGTAACTCGTTCGTTCTGCCTATTTAATATACCGATTAATGATCAGTCTATTTTTCGCTAGCACTCTCTGGATACCGGAGTTTGTGTTTTGTGGGCTCTTTCAACCCCCTCCCTATGCGCAGACTCCTGACCTCGTATTCCCGATCAGTTCGACCAATTAAATCTTTGCCCATACTTAAAAAAATGTTCGCTTCAGGACTGCAAGGAAAATTGACTAACTCATAAATTAAATCGAAATTTTAACAAAATGGTGCCGCATTGCGAAAATTCAACAAAATGTGATACCAGAATCGTAGTAATTGTAGACAGAATGGTGATCGACCTTGTTTTGCCCAGTGTAAAATGTTTCTAAACTTCGACTTATAACACTATAGATGCTGGTACATGCATCCAATCGCATGAGACTTGTTGAATACAATTGCCAATCCGACATGGTATTGGCTTGGTCCTTTAAGTCGCAGGAGGATGCTAATTTACAGTATTTTTATCTCCGACATTTCGAACATTTTAATACCGTTTCACTGGAGATGAAATATCGACTGGATTATCTACTCTTATATTCATAATCGACTGGACTGTTCTAATCGCCTCACTTAAATTCGAAACTAAATATCGTCTGCCATCATAACCTAGTAAGTAACAATTTTTAAAAACGGCTTCGAAAAGTCCCGCTTTCTTGAATTTGTATGTTCCTTATTGGTTTCAGTCTGTTCTGCAACAGTGATGTTGTTTAGTGGTTGGTCTTTGAATGAGTGTTGGTTCTCTTTCTTCTGATCCGGGACTGGATCTAGTCACCTTCAATCCTGTCCTTGGTTGCGTTTCACTCTTAACTCTTATATTTATTGGTTATAGACCAATGTTAATTTTTTCCCAATGCTGACGCCGTTCCGTCTGCCCTGCTATTCAGCTCGATTCACTAATGTAATTTTAATGTTCCAATTTACTGTTATCTATGGCTTTAATCTCACATAATAGGTCCGGTGGCGCGGAGTCAACATTGACAGTAAGGAGTGGGCAGTCCAGTGGTTAGAACGCTGGAATTGCACTCGGACGATCCGCATTTGATTCATGGCTCTGCCCAAACTGTCCCCATGTTCAAGCGGAGTACGGGCACGTTAAATATGTGAGTCCGTAAGTCCTTCCGAGAAACTGGTGGTAGGGGAAGTAGGGTACGTTCCCTGTGGATGCCGCCCCATTTGATTCCTGTTTAAATTGGGTGGCACTTCGCGGCCGTCCAAATAGATACCTTTCAACTTTGGGTAGGTCGGATTTTCTGGGTCGAAGAAAAACATTTACAGTAAATTGGGAATTGGTTTTGTGAGACCAGGATGCATTTAGGCTGTGTAGTATATAATGATTTATGATTTCTGACAAGTATACAAAGGGCCTAGACATATAGACACCAATTTACAGCAACCCTGACCCTAGAGATCAAGAAAGCGATAAATAAGGGGCTTCAAGTACAGGTGCTGTCGAGCCAGAAAAGTTACTGGAGGCTAAAAATGAAGCTATGGGATTGGTTAAAGATTTAACCAGTAAGAAAGTACTGCCGCATCCCCCTGAGGTCAACCAATGTGTGAGACCAGAAATAGATCTCACATGCGTTTTGGTGAGACAGTTTTGTGCCAGTTATTTATTGATATGAAACATCGAACAATACTTGTAGTCTGGATATCGCCGAGGTTTACAGGAAGCCATAAATTTAGGAGCGTCAAGACAGAGGGTGTCAAGCGGGCCCTTACGAGGATGCCAAGTAGCGACATTGGTTCAATGATTAACCAATGAAGAAAGTGCTTGTTGCGTCACACTGAATGCTGCAAATAAAAGAAAGGGGGAGTGACACCCCCGAGGGAAAAAGGGACCCACAACCTGTGACCAAAGAGGAACACTAGGAGCAGACTTTGGCAGATAACTTCGAGACGATGATTTAAATAACGACTTGTGGAATAACAGTTCGAGTTCGACAATAGAATTATGACTTAATGACTTGTGCAGAGACTAGAGAGATACTTGTGCGACATTATGACTTGTTGATGTGCGGGTGTGCACGTCATGAGTACAAAGTGATCGTCGATATTACGGGTCAGTGAATAAGTACTTCGAGTCTATTCCGGTAATGTGATCGGCGAAGTACCTGGTGGTTGTTGTTGTTGTTGAGACCCAGGCCGTCCGACCTACCAGAAAGGTGTAAGGTAATTGGAAGTACCTGGTGGTGCCAAAGTACAAGACAGCCTTGAAGGTATGTGTATCTCAAAATGATATTTAGGTCTAAACAAATATATTAGGCCAGTTAGGTGGTCTCACATGTTCCCCCTCCAAAACTAATAATTAATTGTGTAATGAATTAATAAGTGTTTATGTTGTTAATAAATGTTTTATTGTTAAAGTTTAAATGGAGTAATCGATTTAATATTATTCTAATAATATTCCTTTACAGAACTCACGCAAAGATAAATAATTGGGGGGTTTTATATAGCGGAGCAAGAATGCAATGTATAATAATAAATAAGTACCACTATACGCGTAATTTACGACCATGTTAAGATATATATATATATATATATACAGTGACCGCCGCTTATAAGAAACACGTTCGTTTCGCTCATTTTGTTTCTTATAAGCAGTTGTTTCTTAAATCCGGAAATTTTTTAAATATCGTTCTTCCATTGTAAATACTAACTATTGAACACAGTTTTACAGAATGTAAAAGATAAATGTATATAAGTAAAATATTAGTGTGTACATAATGCATTTGTTAAGTTTTGCATTCAAAAATATTTTACAAATTAAGCCTTACAACTTAAAATATTATCTATATGCATATAGTATGTAGTTAAATAAGAATAAAAAGTAAAACTCATAGATCGTTCATTTATGTATAAGAACATAGTACATTTTCATACATACCTTAATCTATTACTGAGGAACAGCAAAAAACTTATCCCATGTTGTTTGTGCTAATCAGTCTGTGATTAGTTTACGTACATCCATTTCTAAATCATAAAATAGTCCATAAACTTTTTCTGATGCCCCTCTGTGTTCAAGAGTTTTTCTAATTATAGTTAGGGCTTCTCGTGACTGTTTGGCTGTAGGAAAATTTTCTTCTTGTGGAACGTCGTCTTTATTTTCTTCTTCATTGCAAACATTCTGAATTTCCATCACTATGTCATCACTTTTTTCTTCAGATGTTTGTAAATTTTCGTCGATGTGAATCTATTCTTCGAAAGGTGCTTCTAATTCTTCTTCATCTTCTTCTGGTATGTCAACATTATTTTTCAAAAATCCTGCTTTACGGAAGCAATTAAAAATGCATATGTCAGAAAAAATTTTCCATGCGCCTGCGATCATATGGATAGCATCAAGCAAGGTTATTTTCTTGCTTATTGACTACACTGAGGTAGAGAATCATAATTTTTAAGTAAACTTTGCTTGTCAAGCAAAGTAAGGGTTTTTCTTTTTTGCGACATGCTTCCACTAGCAAAACATAAAATGACTAACTAAAGCTGTGCGAATCTTATTTGAGTGCATAAGCAAAGATGCCTTTCTTTATCAGTATGTTTCCTTAACTGCCAAAAGATTAAAACTCATTTCTTACTGGTTTAGGGTTGTTCCCCCCAAGCCTTTCTACGGAGAAATTCTCTGTCATCCTCTGTCATAGCAAACTTCCATCCCTTCCCCGTACGCCCAGAGACAAGAGATAACAACTCGTCCTTCAGTTAACCTTAAACAAATCGATTTTTTTTTTTACACCTGCGTCGCAAGGAAATCAACAAATTTTCTGTAGAAAACTGTTTCTTATAAGCAGTATCGTGTTTCTTATAAGCGACACAATTTTAATGTTAAAATGAAGTTTGTATTTGTTTCTGTCGTTTTGGGTCTTATAAACGGCTGTTTTTTATAACCACTGAATCTTATAACCGGCGGTCACTGTATTAGATACGTTAATGATAATTAATCAACAAGTTCAACTTTAAGTTTCTTTTTCTTTTGTGTACCACACACTAATCTCCGATGAGGCGTATCTAGAGCTCGGGCAAAAAGAGGTGGCAACAGGCAAAAGTTTCAATAGACGATATTGCATTAGATTGGGTTCCGCACGGATGCACAGAGATGGGTAATCATAATAGTTGAGATATTAATTAAATGATACAGGTGCATGGAGAAGGTAAATCAGAGTAGTGGAGAATACTCAATGAGCGATACATATGCATCAAGATACTCTTATAGTGCAGTCATGTTAAAATATGCAGCAAATTACTTATACAATGCAGTCAGCAGTCAGATATGAGTCGGTGTACACACACAGCCCTTGTAGCAGTAGTGACTTCATAAAATTGAGGAAAATTGAGGCTTCATATGAAAACACAGAGCACATTCTAAAAAAGTTGTTTCCATTTGTGGAGCTACAAATGGAAACAACATAATTGATTACTATTGTCTTAGTTATATTTTGTTATAATTTTATAAATTTTAACAATGCATTTAAACAGTAAACTTCTCTTCTTTTTAGACCGTTATTCCAAATTACATAATACGATCCATAGAATGATTTTTTACTACCCAGGCCACCCAGTGTCTGATAGTGTCTGATATTCTGGACACTGTCGTTACAAATACAGGCCTATGGACAGGTTCGGTGTTTTGTATATGTTCTTCAGCGTAGAATTACCGATACCTGCAGTGGCAGTAAGAACTTGCTATGCATCACAATTGTGAGAATCTGAGTACAAAACTGAATTTGTCACTTTTCACATATGCTCAAAAGATTTTGTCAGATAGCAAGATCTTTTGCTGCCAACGTTTGCAACGTCTATCCTATGCTGAGGAATTCATAGAAAATAATATTTTTTTCATAAATGCTGTTATCTGTAGTGAGGATGTAACTTTAAGCTTCGTGAATATCCCTTCTTTAGATGGATACTATGGATACATTTTTTTGTTTAAGATGTATTCCATTTTTGCTGTGTTTGGAATTTATTGTGAACGCAAGCAGAAACACGAAACGATAACATTAAAGATAAATATTTAATTCAAAATAAATATTGATCTAAATTTTTATTTTTAGGGTTTAAAATAATGCAATTATATTTTAATCATTTAAAATAATGCGCTTATCTTTTAATCAATTAAACTAATGCCATTATTTTTCAATTATTTAAATTAATACGATTGCCATTCACTCATTTGGAATAGCGCAATTATCATTTAATCACTTAAAATGATTTGTCATGAATAAAACTGCACGTTGCTAGATTATCTTTTGTTTATAACATTAATAGTGGAATATCAATCTTATTAGAAATTTTAAAAGCACACTCTTTTTTGGGGTATTCAGAAGCCTTTAATATATTTCCATATATAATATCCGCAAGCAGAAAAGTTGACAACAGCCTTTATTTTTTATTCCTTTGAGTCCCTCATTTAATATGCCAACATCTTCTATGTTATGTTCGTGGCATATTTTTCTCTTTTATAATACCCCCTCCCTTTTTACTCTTGAGTATATTGATCGCAAGCACTTTGCTCAGCATCTATTATTGATTGCGGAATTTCGGCAAATTTACTATCGAAGCAGCTTTTATTTTTCCCTGAAACATCGATATGATAGGAACTGGTCGATAAATTTCTAGGATATCTTATGCTTGCATTGAATTAAATAATTATGAATAAATAATGCACATTTCATGAAAATTTGCATATACTAATGCATGTAAAACGTATTTTTGACAGGAATTTACATTCCGCAGTTTTAGCAAACATTATAAACTTGTGGATTCCTGATGTTCTAATTTAATTTGCAGTTTTTAGACGATTTGCAGAAGTCCTTAAAATTTTGTTTTTAACTTGGTGCTTATTTCAACATTTACACTTTAAAACAGCAATGGTGACAATAAAAGTTATATTCTATTAAATTAATTCTAACGAAGTTATGAATTAAGTCCATATTGTAACTACCTAACTGCATAGTATTCACAGTTTCAATTTTAGAACGGATTCATATTGCTACTTTTTTTAAAATTTTCTTAGTGAGTTTTACTTTTTTACAATGCATAATATATTTTTATCTACAACGTATAATATATTATTTTTTCCACGGAACATAATATACTATGTTTTCTTAAATAAATAATATACTGTATTTTCTACAACACATAATATTATCTTACAGGCTAAATAATTTTGACCACTTGGTTAAAACTTGTGTAGCCCGTATACAGATCATCTGATTTGGTCTCTAATTAAAATTTTCTGTAATTCGATTAACTGAGTTGGATTGAATAAACAGTCTGAAAAACTTTAAGCTCAGTTTATTGCATCCTGTAACCGATGAAGATAACTTGTTCAAGCCCTGCAATCAAATCTGTAATCAGACCTTGAAATCACAGTCACATTTTTGTCTGGTAGTCCACTCTGTAAACTATAATAAATTCTGCCCTTGAACAATTCACACATTCAGTCATTTTATTAATAATGCGTTCAGCGCTAATTTGAGCACCCATAACGTTTTTGCGTTCAAAGTCCGTCAGATAGCGTCTTATAACTATTATTTCTTGAGCATTTCTGTAGCCATTGCAAGTCTTCTAAGAATAGCCTCGATCCAATTTTTGTGTTCGTGACATCATCAATTTTTGTGTTCGTGACATCATCAATTTTTGTGTTCGTGACATCGTTAATTTTTGTGTTCGGGACATCAACAATTTTTGTGTTCGTGACTTCATCAATTGTGTTCCTGACAACATCAATTTTTGTGTTCGTGACATCATCAATTTTAGTGTTCGTGGGTACATTGCCAAACTTGGTATCAATCGGAATATTTTTCAAGCCCTTAAAATGAAGGTTAACACGCTATAATTGTGATCATAGCAAAGTTATAGCAACAATATATATTTTTTAAATTTTTATCTTGCAGAATTAGCACAATTTGAGAAGAAAACAAAATCACTAGCCACTTAAAAATGGTTCTGGTATGAAAAAGTTGAGTTAAATCGCACTGCAATTAATTTTAAACAGTTCTTGTATTTAAAATTATGTTAGAAAGCAAAAAAACAAAACAAATAATTTTATCTCTTAAAAATGGATGAGCAGTAACCTGCCGATGAAACAAATCTAAAACAAACCCAGCAGGCCAATGCACTAGCCGCATGGTTCCAATCTCTTTAAATGCCATCATCGGCAGTTTTTGCGACTAAATACACTATATCATTTAATACGAGTCTCTATAAATATAAATAAAAATATTGCAATCAGTGCAATGGGACGATTTACCGTTAACATCTAATTTTTTCCCGAGTAATTTATTGATAGAAACCAGAATATATGGTTCATTCGAGGACAGATTTTTAAGTGACTGGGTGTGTCGACGTACAAATTCATTTGTAAATGGACATAGGAAATTGAAGTGCCACTCGCAGGAGGTCCTAATATAATCAATATATATTTCTCTGAAAACAAGTTAGCTGTGTAAAAATCATATATATTTTGTAAATAGTCACTTGTAAAAAAATATGATGTGGGTAGCACATGACTTTCCTTATATAATGCAATGAATTTACTACTTTTTCAGTAAAAAGAAAAATAAATTATTCTTATAGTAGATATTTGTATCCTTTCCAAGATATTATATTTTTGTCAATTAGCCGCCATTTTCATTGATTAAGCGTCTTTTTATACATTTGGCGAGTTTTTCGTTAATTTAGCAACACTTAAAAAAGTCTCCAAGTTGGCGACATTCCACCAAATTCGTCGTCAAAATCTTGCAAAGCGTTATGGACGGAGAAATAAGTTATTCTTACAGCAGAAAAATGACTAGTTGCATTCAAATACAAAAGTATTACAAAAAGTATATGTTTTCATGAATGGATTGAGGTATATCCACGAGAATGATGTCACCAAATGTATCGCATGACATTACATATGAAAAGGTAACATGTTTCTCAATAAGAAATATTTTTTTATTTTATATGATTTTTTGAATTTTTTTCAAAAATGTGCAATATCTCGAAACGGTTCATGCTAGCGTTCTAAAATTTATGTCAATCGTTTTCTAATGAATAATTACATAAGAAACGTCTATGTGCGTAACTTTATTAGAGATTTTGATTTTTTGATGATGCTTTCTAAATTTCACTCGAAAATTTAGCGGGTTCTGAACATTCGATGCGAATAAAAACAATAGGCTTCTAGTATTCACGGATTGTAATTTTTGTACCAAATTTCGTTTGAATCGGTCCATTTGTTCGTCAGTTATCGTCTCCAGAGGCTTCCTCACACACACACACACACACACACACACACACACACACACACACACATACATCACCTCAAAGAAATTCGATTCTCGATCAGAAATGCTTGAAACGTGCTCTCCCGTCTTAAATCGAATTTGAATTTTCGATCCCGGCACAATGCTTTCCTTATACATTATCGTATATAAGGAAAATAAAAATATAAATACTAATAGATATATCATAAGCTTTCTTTAAATTCAATAATATAATATTATATCGTAAGCCACATCAATTACAAAAAAAAAAAAAAAAAAAAAAAAATTAAGGTGTTCAAATTAATCTTTGCATGCTTTAGAATAATGATATTTTATGAAATACACAACCAACTGGATTTATTTTTAAAGTAGATGAAAACAAAATCATATCTAATTATAATTATCCAATCCAACTTGATCAAGCTGTTTCTCATATGCAATTCATGCCGTTACGTCATCCAAAAGCGGTGCTAGAGCTGACGCCGAAGTACTTTTCCCAGCAAACTTCTGCAATTCAGGATTCGATTTCGAAATTTGCCGACTCAAAACAACTTTATATGACTTCCAGGTATTTTTGGGAAGAATATTTGATATAGTGAACTATATGTAGATGTTGGACTGATATTGATGGAAGCGGCAAGATGGCTGAATATTTCACGACAGACTGTCTCTGCCCTCTTGAAACAATTTCAAACTCTGAAACTGTTACTAGGATGCCTGGACAAGGTCGCATAAAAATAACAACTGCTTTTCAAGATCGGTATTTGCCAGCAACTGCTCATAGCAGCAAGGAATTGACTGTTAGATGCGTTTACAGTTTGCAACCGCTATTGGAACTTCTCGCGACACATGTGCCTCTGCGCCAAGGTAAAATAGTTTCCCTCTCCTCCAATCAGTGTTGGATATAACATCACAGATATATATATATATATATATATATATATATATATATATATATATATATATATATATATATATATATATATATATATATATATATATATATATATATATATATATATATATACAGGGTGTTCCATCAAGACCGCCCAAACTCTGCACAGCCAGATTCTTGGCTTGGTATACATAAAAATTGGCCAAAGAACTGCACCTCTACTACCCATGAGTTTTCGAGAAAAATGCGAGAGAAAAGTAGGCCGTCATATACGGTGCACGGAAAAACAACTTTATTGGAAACATGGACATCGGTATCTGCATATGTTTACATAGGAAGATGTTCAATAGGTCCACCGCGCATATCGAGGCATGCATGCATGGGCCGTGGAATGGCTAACTGCACACGTTGCAGCAGAGTGGTGTCCACAAAAGAACACGCAACATGAAGACAAAGAACTAAGTCATTTTCTGTAGTAACTAGGTTTCGATAGAACAATTCCTTCAGCTGTCCCCATAAGAAGATATCCAAAGTTGTCAGATCTGGCGATCGTGACGGTCATAAAACCGGACCCCCACGTCCAATCCAGCGGCCTGGGTATTTCATATCCAGCCAATTGCGTACATGAGAGCTAAAATGCGCCGGAGCTCCATCATACTGGAACCATAGGACATGTATTGCCGTTAAGGGTATGTCATCTAGGAAATCGGTTAATGCATCACGGAGAAATACTAAGTGTGAATGTCCCGTGAGCCGTTCAGGCCGCAGATATGGTCTAATCATGCGATTATCTAGTATGCCGGCCCACGCATTTACAGACTAGCGGAACTGCATGCCTCGATATGCGCGGTGGATATTTTTAACATTTTCATCTGCGAACATATGCAAATACCGATGTTCATGTTTCCAATAAAGTCTTTTTTTTTCGTACACCGGATATGACGCCATACTTTTCTCTCTCATTTTCTTGAAAACTATGGGTCGTAGAGGTACAGTTCTTTGGCCAATTTTTATGTATTCCAAGCGAAGAATCTGGCTGTGAAGAGCTTGGGCGGTCTTGATGGGACACTCTGTATATATATATATATATATATATATATATATATATATATATATATATATATATATATATATATATATATATTGAAATATATATGACTTTATATATATTTGATATTTGTCAATATATATATATATTGAAATATATGTGTCAGTGTTAAAGGTAAACCATTTCTTTTTTAATACAACCAGGTAATAAAATATAAAAATGGTAGTGGATAAGATTATTTAATTATTAAAAGAAATCTTCAAACCGACTTCATAATGCATAACCTCAAAACTGCAACATTTGAAATAGCATTTTTACTGCAGCGGCTTATATCAGCACACTTATATGGATTTTGCACTTGTTAGCTGAACTTAAACCGAACAGTCGACAACTTCGGTTGCAGAAAAAAAATGTCAGTTTATAAATCTCTATTGAGCTAAAATTGCTTAAAATCTGATTGTCTTGTTCAAACATTTTGACCAGAAGATTGATCTCAGATTGCACGAAGCTGAAATGTTTATATTTATGACCACAAAAACAGCAGTTAGGGATCACTCCAGAATAAAAAATCTGCTTTATGCCGGAGATATATCTCCTATTAATATGAAAAGTACAGTATGGTATTTTTCGATTACAGAAGAAGTTGAGATTTGCAAAATTTCAGCACATGGCAAGTTTTCTTACTTCCAGAACTATTTTCCTCTATTTTCGGTGCAGAAGAGACTAAAAAATGTAAAAGTCCACCGATACCAATTTCTGAAAACTTGAAGCTTTGTGAATGAAACTTATCCCAACCTTTACTAATATTTAAAATACAAGAAGCTATGCTACCTAATCCTATAATGAATAATATTATGAACGAAGCAAAGGCATGCTAATAAACTTGCTTACATCGTTAGTTTGTAATTACAATGCTATTTAACTAACTGCTTAATTTATTATTCAACTCTTTAGTTTAAACTCTACAGTGATTAATCAACTGTAATGAATTTTGATGCTATGTGAAAATGCAGTTAACCTTCTTGTGTATGCAGATATATTTAAAAGAATGGGTGTGTTAGATGTTAAAATGCCTTTGTTAGTCATGAAAAATTTTCATTTAATGACGTGTCTATTTTGTAAGCAGATTGAGTGAAACAAACTTCAGTAAAAACTTTTGTAATGAGCTTAAAATGAAATATGTGCGTGCGAAATATGCCTGACATGTGGTTCTTTTTAACTTAGTAGCACTTGTCATTCATCCGTAACCGTGAGCAGAATTAGTAAATCTTTTCACGTTAAAAGATGTCGTCGTTAGTCAAAAAGATAGAAACTGCACGACTAAATTAAGTGTAAAAATATATTCATATTTTAATACAATATATTTCGAAGACAAATTTGCAGTTTCCCACTTCGTTTTTCCTGAGAACTGTATATATATGATGGTAGTTCGGTCATTATGAGTCGCATCATGTGTATTCAATATGCTATGTCGTGAAAAATATATTATTTTCTAAAATAAATTTTACTACTTTTTATTATATTATAAAAGCGGCAACACTGCGAAGTTTACCTAGAGCCCCCCCCCCCCCAACTTTGTCTTTACAGTGAGAGTTAACTTACCTAATCTGAAAAGTAGATTATTAGGCACTGACTACAATATTTAGCTTTAAAATTATAATATTTATTTAGATAGCACTCAGAGATTATAGCATACATTCACAAATAATTCTTGGGACCAGGTGGGTCTTGTGGACGTGGTGCGTAGGCTCTCCTTCACCACGAGCTAATTAGTAACTAACGAACAAATAACACTTTATACAAAATTTAAAAAACACTCATTTAAGTGATCAACTTAAATAACAGAATGACAAATCAATAAATCACGAAAGTCATTTTATTAAAGGCATCCTCCAGACGTAAATACAATCTATAAAAAAGCCAGAGCGCTTTCGGTTATCATCATATCATTTCTCAGTGGCGTTAAAATATGAAAAATTGCCAACATGCTTAAATACAATCTACTACCGGCAAGCTGAAATTGCATATCCTAAAATTGACATTACCACTAAACATATTTTATGCATCCATACACCAGATTTAAAAATTACAGAAATTACAAAATTAAGAAATTACATTATCAAAAGCCTGTTTAACCATAAATATACAAAATTAAATTTTATATTGCAAGCATAACGAGTCGCCACGCATAACTTAAAAATTTGTTTTAAGTTATGCTCGGCGACTCGTTCTTGATTCCATGCGAGTCAAACCTTTACAAAGTTTCCTTTAATGTATAAAATTAAATTTTGTTTGTTTTAAGTTATGCTTGGCGACTCCTTCTCGATTCTATGTGAATCAAACTTTTACAAAGTTACCTTTAATTTTTAAAATTTAATTTTGCATATTAATGTTTAAACTGGCTTATGGCAATGCGTTTTCTGAATTTGTAATTTTCGTAATGTTTAAATCTGGTGTATGGGTGCATAAAATATGTTTTGTTGTAATGTGAATTTTAGGATATGCACATTTAGCTTGCCGGCAGTAGATTGTAATTAAGCATGTTGGGAATTTTTCTTATTTTAACGCCACTAAGGAAGGGCATGATAATACCCGAAAGCGCTCTGGCTTTTTTAAAGATTGTATGTACGTACGTCAGATGGATGTTTTTAATAAAATGACTTTTGTGATCTATTGATTTGTTATTCTGTTATATAAGTTGATCGATTTGAGGATTTGACGTGTAGCTGCCATTACTATTAGAATTCATTTAAGTTTTTATGAGAGAAATCTAGGAGGATATATAACACCAAGCAATGTTTAACTGAATGTCAAAAGTTGAACGCTAGACAAATTGTTGTTGTATATGGATGGGACGTACCTTATGCGTATTTTAACTGCACTAGAGATCACTTGCAACTTGGGGTCTTTGACTCTAGGGAGTAAATTTGTTCGACTTCGCGCTCACATAAGCACAACTTTGAAGTTTTCTCCATCCAATCTTTTATGATCACAGTTTAAGATCACGTTGTATTTAAAAAACTTTGGATTGGAAGACCATTGTACAGTTGTCAAAAGTGAATTTCAGAAATTTTATGAACACAAATTATTTAATTAAACACGTATGGTATTTTAAGCGTATTTTGTAGCATCAGAACTGGTGTGGATTTGCTATTGTTGACATTTTCGATCAAGTTGCAAGATGTTCAATATTTTATTTATTTATTAAAAGCTACTTTTAGCAAGATTTGTCCTTCATAAAATGGTAATATTTTCAAAAGCCTGGGAATTCCTAAATATTTTATTCAATTTTTCGTTGTAACTTACAGCAAACTAGAAGATGATAAAAATTTTAATTTACATACAGTATAGTCAGCAGCTATAATATTGAACATATTTGTAAAGCATATAGAGGTAAAGAAGGTAATAATGCGTGCAGATTTATATGATTGTTATTTTTTTTACTTGAAATGAAACAATTTTAAGATACACTATTCAAAAAAAGTAATCGAACAAAGCCAAGCCAAGACGCTTCATTACGGGCTACCTTGGGACCGAAGGTCCCTTACGCCCACATCGAAGATAAAAATGTCCACTGTTGGTGAATTTTGTTGTAAGTAGGATAGCAATGTGCACTCATCATTGTAGTTGGGTGCTTTGTAGAGTCCAGTGGCGACTTGGTGTTAATTGTCGCCTGCATCTTGGAGTGGCTGTCTCTTGAATGACTGAGTACTGAGCTGCTGTGGCTGCAAGAGAAGGGGAGGGCGGGGCCAAGGGCTGGTGACCAATAGAAAATGCTCGCTGACGATTTCTAAGTTTAATAAGTTTTTATAATTTAAGTTTAGTGCAGAATAAGTTCAAGTTATGCTTAATATAAGTAGTAAGTATAGATAATTTGTGATTTAGTTTATAATTTAGTAATACTTTAGGTTAGAGGTTAAAGTTGTAAGGGGTATAATAGTACAGTTTATGATTATTACAATTAACAATATTTACAATATTTACAATTCCGTCGCTCGTTGTGAAAAAAGAAGGCCGTTTTCAGGCACACAATACATTAAATTTACAGTTATAATTATATAAACATTAATTTAGTACAGTTAATTTTATTTACAAGTAGTATCAGAGCAGTCACTGATTTTCGATGTGACCGGGCTGGCATCAAAGGCGCGGGCAATGCAAGATCAAAGGGATTGAGGGTACACCGGGGAGGACGAATCAGAACGCTCCATTTCACTCTGGGTCTGCCGAGGCAGCTCCAGAGTGGAAAGGTGTGACTTCAACGTCTGCCGGCGTACTAGGGTTAGGAAACGCCTGCCTGGGGCGCAGAATATCTGGGGCGCTTCCACGGAGGCACCGCAGGCCCTGTAAGAAGGTGTCTAGGCCTTCTTTTTCCAAGATAGGAGGTCGTGGAAGTGTCGTAGCTACTATCGACGCCTCTCAGGCAGGGTTTGCTAGTATTCTTCCTGAAAAATTTTTGAGAAGTGGTCCGAATGTGCCCAGCAACGTGTGGGACTTTAAGATCATGGTGAATCACCTCGTTCTGGACAAACCAGGGCGCATTAACAATACAGCGCAAGACTTTATTTTGAAACACTTGCAGTTTCTCGATGTGCGTTTTCGCAGCCGAGCCCCATACAGGACAAGCATACAAAAACGCAGGTGCGATGATTTGTTTGTAGATGAGCAGTTTATTGTAAAGGGACAAGTGAGATTTTCTACCGAGAAGTGGGAGGAGGGCTACAAAAGTTTTGTTAGCAGATGCAGTCTTGTTTATGATGTGCTCAGAGAAAAGTAATTTGGAGTCCAATGTGACTCCCAAATACTTTGCTGACTGTGAAAAGGGGATCGGATCATTGAAAATTTTAAGGGAAAAGTTACTGATGCTAAGTTCTCGGTAGTTCGGTCGAAAAATGACAACTGCACTCTTGGTCGGATTGATTTTTATTCTCCAGTTCTCAGTTCGAGCCAGTGCTCAAGACTATTCTTTATGTATTTTTGGAGTGTGTTAATAGTGTGGTGTGGTTTGGAGCTTCTTGCCATCAGGGCTGTGTCATCGGCAAAGATGGCCAGCCTGATGTAAGGGTTTTTGGGTATGTCATTGATATAAAGATTAAATAGAAGAGGGCTTAAATTTCCGCCCTGTGGGACCCCGGCTCTGATTGGCCGAAGAGAAGAGTAAGAATGTTCAACTCGTACGCGGAAAGAACGTTTAGCAAGATACGAGTTGATGAGAGTCAAAAGTTGTGTCGAAATACCAAGTCGGACCAGCTTGGTGATCAGACCAGGGATAAAGGCTTTATCAAAAGCTTTACTGATATCAAAAAATACTATGCTGGTATACTGCTTGTTGGTAGAGTTTTTGTGAATAGTTTCAACTACACGCATGAGTTGGGAATGCGTGGAATAATCAGATCGAAAGCCGTGCTGTTCAGGAATTAAAATGTCTTTCGATCTGCAGAAACTAGTCAAACGTCTAAGCAACACTAACTCAAACATTTTGGAAAGGCTAGATAGAAGGCTGATTGGTCTGTAGCTATCAGCAGAATTTGGATTTTGACCGTTTTTGAAGAGAGGGATGACGTCAGCAGTCTTCCAACTCTGGGGAAAGTATCGAAGTTCTAACATATGATTAAGGAGCACGGTGAGCCAGCACTCATAAAAAACAGGGAGATTTTTCAGCATTCTGTTGCTGATTTTATCAGAGCCAGGTGATTTCTTTACTTTGAAGCTCCGTATGATGTTGTGTACTTCAGCCAAGTGTATGGACTCAAGGTCGTTTGGTGCTTGTACATTTAAAGCATTCTGATTGGTCTGTTGGTAATCGTGTAAAGTGCTTGTGTAAATATGGCTGAAGTTTGGGTCTTCGTGTGGAGTGAATTGGAGTTCCAAGCTATCTGCAATAGCATTAGCTTTTTCCTCCGCAGTCTGGGCGAGAGAATGTAAGCCATTAATGGGCGGAATTGAGGTTTTCGTGGTTCTCATGTTTTTAGCTGTTCGCCAGAGACTGTGATTCGTGGGTGTAAGTCCCTCAAGGTGAGTACGCCAGCGTTGCTGGGTGTGAGTTCGAATCATAGACTTGACCTCGCTATGAAGGTGGCGGAGTTGCGCTTGCAAAGGGGGATACCTACTGCGCTGCCAATCTCTCCGCACACGGTTACGCTGCCTAATTTTGACTTTAATTTCACTCGGGAGTGAGTGATAGTTCACACGTGAACGATTTGGTTTCGAGGCTGCAGCATATGCCTCTAGCAGTAAGTGATTAAAATCTTGGACGCTATTTTCAATATCGTCCGTGCTGGTAATTTTGAGAGGGGGGGCAGTACTTTTAGTATTAAGAAGGTGACGAAAATCGTCCCAATTTGTGTATAGCTCCACCGGGTGGTTTAAAGAGATATTACCAATATTAAGGGTGAGTATTACAGGAAGGTGATCAGACGTCAATTTATTATCGACACTGATCGTATGACTGAATGGAATATTTCTGAAAAGAGCCAGATCAATTATGGTTGGGGTCCTTCCTGTAAAGAAGTGAGTAGGGGTGGGTGGAGCTACGATCCTAAAGTTGGCGCACTGAGCCAGTCGTTTTAGATCTCTGCCTTTTCCATTCGAAGCTATGTCCCAGGAAACATGGCGAGAATTTAGGTCACCAGCGATGATAATGTTACTGCTAAGTCCTAAAAGTGCTTCAAGCTCCGAAGAAGGTAATCTAGTATTATTATCAGGAGGGATATACACTGAAGCAAGTGCAATCGGGACCAAATTTGGAATAGTGACTTGAATAGCTGTGGCCTCAAGCTTCGTGAAGGCCGGGACACTTAACCTATGATGAGGAATGTTGTTTTTAACATAGAGTGCAGTGCCGCCGTTGACGCCACCCCTCACCGCCGCCCCAGCTCTCATTCTATATGAGAAATAACCTGTGTAATTACAGATTCCTGGGGAGGCGGGGGGGGGTGAGGTGGGTCTCATTCACCATGAAAATATCAAAGTTTTCATCTACAACATAATCACGCAACTCATCGAGTCTGGAACGCACTCCATTGGCGTTCCAAAAGCCGACTTTGAATCGAACAAATGATTACTACTAATGGCGAGGCTTTTATAAAACCGGGTGGATGGGTAACATTTTGTGAGCGAGGTATTTTTAATTTATCTTGATTCCGGAACCTGCAGCCATTCTCTTGAAGATCTAGTTGAGATTCGGTACCTTCTCCTAAATTTTAAAATGAAATATTAGAACGCATCTTTTTTTGAGATTCGGTACCTTCTCCTAAATTGTAAAATGAAATATTAGAACGCATCTTTTTTTGAGACTTTCGAAATCTCTTGTGTGCACCGGACTCTCTTGATTGTAATCCTCTGATGTGGTGACCGATATTTTTTAATTTGTGACTTTTGAAACGACCATTGTTAATTTACACCGTCCCATAAATTATTTTTTCAAATGAGTGTTAAAAAAAATGAAGTTTTTGAAAGAGTGGCCATTTCGCGAAAAAAACGCGCCATGGTGGTGTGGCAAATTCTTTTGGTTTTGAAAGAGTGGCCATTTCGCAAAAAAAAGCTTGTGACCAAATTGTATAAAATTAGCGCACACAATTTTCGTTCTTTCAAAGGCAGCACCACAAGCGACCAAAATTGGGTCAACTAGAATTGCACACAGACTAAAAAATAGTTTTTCCCTACAATACATGTCGAGACCATGCGAAAAAACTATTTTTAGCGTGACGTTTCTAATGGACACACTAGCTATTTGACAATGTTTGAGGACTCAATTGAATTTAACTAACGAAAGTCATCAGATTTTTACTTTCCAGAGAAAGTATTGGAACTTTTCGAGACAATAAGAAAAAACTAATTTTAGCATGACGGACTGAAGAATGTTTGATTTTACGTAAGTAGTTTCATGTAATAATTTTAGCATCTTGATATTTTGCATGCTTAGACTAAGTTGGAACTTAAGAATTGAAATGGCATGTTTTTAATAGATTCTAACAATTTTGCATGCTTCTGTTGAATAATTAACAGAACTGTATGTTTTCTAACAAGAGTCGACTTAACATCGGCAGTGCGAACGGGGGTATAAACACGTGTGTTCTGAAATGAAAAACGGGTTTCCGTAGGCGACAGATAGTAACAACTGTTAGCTCATCTGCCGTTTCCATGTCTTTTTATTTTGTCACATCATTTGCATACATCAGACAGCTACGTTTATCTCGTAATTTGCATAATTATACGATCAAAGCTTCATGGTGTTCTATGTCAGGTAGTCAAAATGTAAATATATCGTTTTAATCTTCGAAATAAAATTCTAATTATTATTACATTTTATTTTAATTCATTTATGTTTGCAGTTTCTACTGCGATGTCCAGTTCCAATTTTGTAAAGAATTACGTAAGAATGACTGCTTTCACAAAATTACAAGATAGTTTGGTCAATTTATTTTAAATTTGGCATGATTCTTCCAAACAGTTATACCCCGTTCGCACTGAAAGTTAAGTCGACTTATCTCCCGAATGCGACTCAAATATGGCGGCGTTTGGGACTTAACTTCTTCCAAAGCGACTTAGTTCCTTCCGGAAAGCTACTTAAGTTGCATTACGCGACTTAACTGTCATGGTGTCCAACATAGATGAAAGTGCTAGCGTGAAAAAGATGAAAATTCGAAAGAGAAATTAAGGTAAAGGAAATATTTTTTGCATCAAAAGGACCACCGATGAGATACAAAAAAAAAAAAAAAAATACGGAATTTGACACAAAGTAAGTTTTAAATATTATTGATTATTATTTTTAAATTTAGTCACTGTCTATGGTAAATTATCTCATGTAGTTTCGTACCGAAATTAAAACTTGCCCAAAGATGTTTCCAAGCTCTAAGATTAAATCAAAATGTGCATTTGTTTTCTGTATCGTATTATGCAATGAAGATCTCGATAAGTTGGTACTTTTAATAAAGAGATTAAAACATATTAGTCAATGTACACTGCCTAATTTAATATGTATTGTAAACTTATGTTTGCAATACATATGTTTTTTAACGAGAGTGTATTTTGTTTGTTGATTTAAATGTGCAACCTTGCATTTATTTCATGAATTGAGTATTATTCTATGTACCCATTCTGTGTATCTTTTAATTTCAGTTTAATGTTTGGATTGTACAATGGGATTTATAAAGTATACTTACGGTGTCTTCCATTACAGTCATATAAAGCTAAATAATCACTAGAGAGTTATGTTGCTTTTAAAATGTCAACAATCTTTCTAGTGGTTTTTTGGCTGAAAATCTTCAAGGATATTTTTCTCATCTCACAGAATTGAAGAATGTTTGATTTTATGTAAGTAGTTGCTGTAATAATTTCAGCATCTTAATATTTTGCATCTTTGTCAGAGCTCAAGAATTGAAATAGCATGTTTTTAATAGATTCTAACAATTTTGCATGCTTCTGTTGAATAATTAACAGAACTGTATGCTTTCTAACAAGAGTGTATTCTGTTTGTTGATTTCAATGTGCAGTCCTGCATTTATTTCTTGAATTGAGTATTATTCCCATTCTGTGTATCTATTAATTTCAGTTTAATGTTTGGATGGGATTTATAAAGTATATTTACGGTGTCTTCCTCTTTATCTTTAGGCAATTGTCAAATTGTGTAGTCCATCTTAGCGTTTTAAAAAGTGACTAGTTTTTCTAAAAAGAATTTTTAAAATACGGTTTGTTTTAGGGTACATGTTAAAAATAAACTCTTTAAAAGTTGTTAGTTTGAATGAGTTCTCGCTGTAATTCGCTGAATGAGTTATCGCTGTAACATTTAAGCTATGCATTTTTTTACGGAATGATAAAAAATGTGCATACTATCTGCCATCATTTTTAAAAAGTTTCTATTTTCTATGACAACTGCAATTGTTCCAACAACCGAAGCTAAGTACTTAAGGACATGAGTGGTATTGCCTACAATGACTTCACCCAACTACCTATGGCATTTTTATACTCTCTCATCTAATTGTCAAACATAATTTTTGAGAGGAAGTTCTGTTTTCTTTATCATTGTTGCAAATGTTTTACAAATAGGTTTTGTTTACATTTTGTAAAACAAAAATGTATTTTGTTTTGCATTGCGAAGAAATAAGCAGATATGTAAAAAAAAACTAGAAGATTTTTATAGCTAGAAATGGAAGCAGAGGTTATAAATAAATTTGGTTCAGAAGACATCAAGTTCCACAAGCCTGATAAAGCTCCAGACAAAACGAAAAGTCGCTCAGCTCACAAAGATGCTTTCCTGATCTTAGGACTTTAGTAGTCCTATTAAACTATAGCAAAATTTGGTGATGAGATTTGAAAAATACATTATGAAGGATAAGGTCTATTATTGGTATTATCTACAACGTCAAAATAGAAAATAAATTTCATTCAGGCAATAATTAATGAAATATTAGGATCACATTCCATGTATAAATTAAATCTGTCGATTTTCAAATATTTGAGAAATATTCCAAAATAGAATGCTTTTTTCTTTCTGTAGATTAACAACATATAATTATAAAATATTTTTTGAATCATCTGCAATATTTTGTTAGAAAATTTAAAACACCAATTTGATTAGTTTCCATTTGCTGAATATTTTAAGAAATTTGTAGGTGATATGCTTGCTGATTGGTAAGTAATAAATAAGTAGCAAATACCAACTTGAAATAAAAATACCACTTAAATTTATCTTAAGAGGAATTTTTTCCCCAATATAACTGTGGATGAGATTGTTCCATTATATGATTAGAAGGAACGTTAACATAAAGATAATAATTTTTTGAGTAAGAGCATAATGCACAAACAGAACAAGTAGTTCTAATTCAACATCCAAATAAGATATTTTACAGACAACAGCGAATTAGGCGATTTTCCAAAAGGGAACTTCTTAAAGGTTTTAGGCATTAGACATATTTTTACTAAAATTATTAAAAAAAAATTCACAAAGAGAATAAACAAAATATTAGAAACATATTTTATTTAATGAAGAGTAGCAATAAAATAAAAGCATATACAATTATAAAATGTGATAGACATTTTAAATAAATATTGTCACATTTCAATTTTATTTGTGCTATTAGGTCAAGGTTATTTGAATAATTTATGGGGTTATTCCATGTAAACAGCAGTGATTTCAACTTTTTTTCCATACGTCATTTTGTTTATATTGTTGTGAAAGCTGCTTTTAAAAACTATAGTAGCATCGATTTCTCAAATGTATAATATTCTATTAACTTTTTGTACATAAAATAACAGCAGTAAAACTTTTATAGATGAAAAATTTGAATATTTGCTTAATTTTTATTTTTTGCTTAATTAACAAAGCAGAAATCCTCGAGAAATTCCATTTCTGAGCATTTATGTTTGTAATCAGCACTTCTATTTCCATTTTAGGTAAATAAAACAAAATTTACGTTTTAAAAAAATAAAAAACACTATATAGTAATCAAAACACTGGAGAAACAACGCAAAAATTAAGAAGCAACGTAAATAAACAATCGTAATCTCTAAGAAGCGACCACCGTTATTTTTTTAGATTTCCCTTGTGCGACTTAGCAGTGCGAACGCTATATGGAGATGCAACTTAAGAGTTAAGTCGACTTAACATCGGCAGTGCGAACGGGGTATTAGCTACGTAGCCGATTTTTAATTGAGGTTTTCTTTACAATTTTATCGTGAAAATTATAATACAAATTTTTGAGTAAAAAATCACTGATTTTCTTTTCTATCGTCAACATTTTTTTTTCTCATCTTACTTTATAAAATATCTGACCGTGTAGCGGAAAATTGGCTACAGAGATGCTTCAAGTCTCAGGACAATACAACTCGGTAATAAAATAAAATAATTTAAAATATCGAATTAGTTGAAAAGCTACAAACTTTTAAGGCCAAAAATTGGCCATTTCGTTAATCTATTCATTCTTTCAGACGATATTTGACAGCAGGTGTTTTGATTTAAAAACATGCATTAGAAAAGAATTTACAATTAATTGTTATACAAACTTACCTCAGAATTATTAGACTTTTTAGACGTCAGTCTCCTTCTTCCTCTATGGAATTCCATTCAAATATAAGGAAGATGAAAAATTAGTGTCATCAAATTTTATAGAATGCCTTAACAAATTCGCACAATCTGAAAAATAATCACAAAATTTATTAACATACCAAATCAATTAAAACAGAGTTATGGAAAATAATTTATTTATAATTACTTAATTAATGCTCTGGCTGTACATACTCACTATAGTACATATCATCATTCTACATAAATTTGAAATTAGATAACACTGGGTAGCATATTTAAAGTAAAAAACAAAGGATAAGAAAAACTTGAGTAACATATTATTATCTTAGTAATGCTTTAATACGCTGCTCAAGTTTTTTTTGCAAAAAATTTAGGGAGGGGCTTTGAACCTGATGCCCCTTCAAACTTTTCTAGAAATTTATGAGCATGACTTTTCTATATGTTAAAATACAAATATGTTATATACAACCTTAATATGTTTATTATATCATATCATCTTTCTCGAATACTTTTTGTTTTAGCGATTTTTTTATTACCTTAATTTGTTGCTATGCACTCCCAAAAGTTTCAAGTATTATTTTAATATTTGTAATAGAAAATGTTTTTTTATTTTTATAACTCTGACTGATGGAATACAAAATCTAATTTTAAATCAAATGCTGCCTCAAACTAGTAAGTAGGCATAGCATTTGTACTAGAATATAATTAGCAAATATTTCATAAAAAAGTAGATTTAATTAAAGATACTTACCTGCATTTCCAAAATCCTTATTCTTAGTTCTAGACACTGAATTAGTTTCAATTTCAGATTTTTATACAAAAATATGAAGCTTGCTCCAAAGTTTCTGTCAGTAAGCAGTCTCCAAAGATGAAAATAACCACATTTTAGAATTGGTAGTCTGGGATGACATATGATCTGCAAAAAATTTACACATATTATAGAGGATGGAAATTCATATTGTATATACTATAGATACAATTAAAAACAATGAACATTTTATACAAAATTTACTAAAATCTTAGAAAAACATTAAACAGAGATAATGTTAAGAAGACGGAATATAATTCTGCTTTATAATAAAATAAAAACTGTGAAAGTATAAACAAAAATATAATTGAAATACAGCACGTTATACAATTTATTATCGAAAATTTATAAGAAAAATATGAAAATACCTAAATTTATAGCTTTAAAACAGAATGTAATACTGTTTTACAATAAATTTAAAAATATCACAAAATGAAACTTAAATTTGAATAGGGAGGTTTCACCTATGTCGCGTTCCTTTAGCAACCATTTGAGCAGAAGACTGCTTTGTACAAGCAACAGCTAGAACCACATTATAAATCTTTTTCCACAGCTAGATCCTGGATATAAATGCTTATATTCAGATAAAATCAACGAAATTGGAGGTAAAGATCTTTATAAAAGCAAATTCTTTGAAGAAAATTGCAATCTTTGGCCTGATATTGGACATTTTGATATTTTTAACTACCTCGTGTACTCGACTAACAGCGTTACCTGAGAACAAATGAAAGCGTATAAATCACTGGAGGCTCATAACTATTTTACGAGGGTTCACAACAAAATGTTTTTGCACAAATCAATCTCTTGCCAATTTAGACTATTATATGGAAACAAAATGTTTTCACAAATCTTGCCAATTTAGACTATTATATGGAAACAAAATGTTTTCACAAATCTTGCCAATTTAGACAGTTTTGATGTAACTTCATGCTCACTGAAATCTCATGTCGATTTTATGTCATGTCTGTCACGATGGGTTTTTAATTTTATATTAAATAAGTAGACAACTTGAGATTTTGAAACTGCCCTAGGAAATTGCTGTGATATACATATGGGAATAAAATTCTTTTTCCTAGAAATATTATCTTCTATGTCAAATATGCTATATTACACATCTGATGTCATGTCTGTCACAAACGAACTACTGAATTTGGTGATTTTAATTTGATGTTGATTTTTTTAATTTTAGATTTATGAAACCAAAAAACAATTACGGAGTTGATTGCTAATAAATCAATGATTGTGTAATCAAACACAAGAAAGTAAAGTTTTTTTAAGAATTATTAAACTTAAATTGAAGAACATAGTGTCATATAATGTACTCACCATGAATGAAATGCAAACTTTCCTATTCTTCAAATTTTCAGTATTCAAATCTTCTCTGTTGATTCTTACTTCATTTAACAGACAAATTTATTTCCTTTATTTTCAATTATTCGAGGGAATGAAAAAAAATGATACATTACAATCACGTACGGATCGTTTGCTACACACCAAAACGTATCTTTTACATGCCTAGATGCGTCGTAGATTGATATTAATAATCAAAAAAGTTTCAATCATTTTAAATGTTTTTCTTATCTTAAAAGTACCATCACGCGTAACACAAAAAGTAAATAAATGCCAATTTGAAACGAAGAAACCGGATGACAGCACACACAGATTAATACATATTCTGTGACAGCACACTACTATAATCTGTGGAAACAGACGCCATTTTGAAACAAACACACCAGGTTGCAGGAAAACCTGTTTGGCGCTCAAAGCCAGTCGATGTAGCCATTATCTATTTTCTCGCCAACCTGTACTTCTGAGGCAATATTTTGGCACACGTGACTTTTAAATATAAACTGATTATTTTTTATGTATTACTTTTTTATACTTGTGTTGCTCAGCTTCTACTAATGAAATGTTGTTCAACCTCTACTAATGAAGTAGTTTTGAAAAATAGTTTTTGAAATTAAAAAGGATGTTTTTTTTAGTCCTTCAAAAAATTCAATTCAATTTTAGATTTTTCGTTAACAAATTAAAATAGAAAAGCTCCGTAGTATTTTGGAAAAAATAATAAATTACTGACTAAATCCCATTTATTCACAACCCATTTGAATGGAATAATTTTTAAATCTACTTTTTTGATGGGGTTACTGTAGTTTGATTATATATTTGAGAGACTGTACACTTGATAAAGGTATTTTAATTATTTCAATCTCTAAAGATGTTGACGAAAGATAAAGTATTACCTTCAAAAACATCTTCCCAAAATGTATCAATTAGTCCCCATCAAATATTAACTTAATTGGTTTCCCATTGCAACCCATGTATTTCCGGCAATATTGTTTTAATTTTTTATGCGCGTATGCGCGAAAGGTTCTCAATTGAAAATATGCACAGAAAGAAACCGCTCAACCCTCTCATTCTAATGCTCGCATGCAGAACTCAAAATTCATTATAAAAAGAAAAATAAACACATTATAAACAAAAAAGCTGTAAACGAAACATAAAAAGTTGCAAGTGAAACATAATTATATAGCACAAAAATAAATAAATTTAACTAAATGGAACATATGAGAGTTAGTTTATTTTTTAGCATAATTTCCGACTGCTCACTTGAGATCACTGATTGAAATGGAAACTAGAAAATGCAAATAATTAAGTCATACCGCCATTTGGAATATTTTAATGACAATGGGAACTTTCAAATTAAGTTCTATTTTATAGAAAATATTTTACGTCTTTTGTTCGAAAAAAGTGCTCGCTGTAGAAGAAATGTTCATGACATTTCTTTCACTTTTAAAATTTTCTTTATTTTTTAAAAAATAAAAGCACAGTACATTAATATCGCAAAGTGCAGTTTAAATTCGCATATAGCAAACATAATATCATTTTTATATTTCGTTTTCCTTTAAATATACACCTAAGGGAAATCCACAGATCCAAATGAATGTATAACGAGAGTTTTCTATCCTCAACTTTAAGGAGAAATATATTATTGCCTTGTGGTAAACTGAAAAAAAATATGAATGTTCTATTATTTTTATTTCTTTACTTAAAAGTATCAACCATTCAGTACATTTTTATAAAACATGAAAAGTAATTAAAAAAATCACAATATGAACAGCATCGTATATCTTGTATTGTTATTACGGGCAATCTAGAAGATTCAGCCAGGGACCCCCCCCCCCCTCCATACAAATTAGGAGCACCCCCTATTCATATTTGCATTTACCTTTTTCATGAATTTTTCTTGTATGTTTCTCTCCTACAAAATTATTGGGGGTCCGATGCCCCTTTGGAGTCCTACCTCCTTCCCCTTGGTGTTCGCTTCTCCCTACGGGCGGCCTTGTCCCAGGTTCAATTCTTACTTCTAGACCATTGCGATTTAGCGATAAACAGGTTTATAAATAAAACTATATTATTTACTTCATCAAATTTCTATGAAAAGAGAAGAATTGCATAAATAAAATGTGCTGAGTAGGATAAGAAAACAAGAAGTTTATAAAGGAACCTTCATGTAGTCGTAAATGGTGTGTACACTTATACTTTTACATTTATAATTGAACTGTCAATCATTTTTATTGTACTTTTCATACTTATTTCGTAAAGTCATGCGGAATGTAAAATAAACCGGAAGAGACGTCTCCAGAATCGGAAGTGTAAACCCTTAGTGAATTTCCAACTCTCTCTGTAATTCGATACTTAAACAATACCAGTCTTCATATAAGCTTTATATATAACCAAATGTAAGAAATAGATGTTTCAAAAAATATTTTAGGCCTGTAGTGGAAAGAAACTGGAAGTGGAAATATTTATACCCCCCCCCCCCACTCGGAATTTAATGATGCCTTCATGTAAGTCATCATCTAAGCTCTATCTATAGCCAATTTTAAGAAATATATATCTCATCAAAACTATTAACCAGTTGTGGAAAATAACCGTAAGTGGAAATACCTAGAAATCCCGCATCACCCTTTGGTATTTAATATTGACTCCATATCAGTTGTTATTGAAGTTCTATATATAGTCAATCTTGATATATTTCAAGTAAAATGAAAGTTTGGAATCAGAAATGAAAAAGAACTGGAAGTGTAAATACTTAATGTCCCCCCCCTTTTACATTTTCCTCGCAGAATTGGCTGCTGCATCAAAAAAATTCCCTTCTGTGCTCTATAATAGATCCTGAGAAATATATATTACATAAAAAAAATAATTCGCAAAAATTATAATACGGAAATTTTTTTGCCACCAATAATTAATTACTGCGGATATACATGATATTAAAAATTGCATAGAAAGCGGGCAATGCATGGGAGCACCGGATAGCCGAAAAAAATCCTATGCATATGGCTGAACATGCATTATACGTATGGAAAGAATGAATAAGAGTGCGTTGCTTAGTTCTAAATTTCGAACAGGTAATTCAATTTTAGGATTGTATCAATCCGACGTTTTTTCCCCTAATTCCTGTTTATAGTCTGAAAAAATCTGAACTGATTTAATCGTGCACGTATTGTGAAATTAGAAAATGTTTCTTTATGCATTTTTACTGCAAATTTTCGAGGTATTTTAATTGCATTTTTCCCAGACATCTACGGCGATAAAAGTATATTTTCTGTCTATATTTATTGTATAAATAATTTTACATTAAAATACTACACAAAAAAGAAATTGAGACGGAATCTCTGGAGAGATCTAAAGGGGAGTCACGAATCGTCCTCAGCAAGAACATTTCAGTCATTCCAGAGGTAATAAATAGAATAAAAGAATAAAAGAATAAAATAGAATAAAATAATAGAATAAAAGCACTGTATAAAAGAATTGGTATGGATATTAAATCAGTAAAATTTCCATACTTGATCCTTATTCCCAAGTTACACAAAAAACCAGTCAAGTTCCGTACTGTAACAGTGGGATGCGGATCGTACCTGGAACAAGCAAATAAAATACTTCTGAAATTACTCCAATATGTTATAACTGATATTAAGAAGCAAAACTCCATAATGTTAAAAAACGGACAGGAATTGATAGACCGACTGAAATTTTGCCATAAAGATTTGAACTTCAGAAGCTACGATTTCCGGGATCTGTTTAATAACATCGATTTAACAAACCTACAAATGATCTTGAAAGAATTACATGAGGAATATAATTTAAAACCATATATAACTCTCAGAAGATATTTGGATTTGATTGAGTTAGTATTGAATGAAAACATACTATATGACGGTACGCATTACTACAAACAGGTCAAAGGCATACCCATGGGGGGTGCATGCTCATCAATATTGGCGGATATTTATCTATCCAAATATGAAAGAGGAACCCATATATTATCGGAAATACCTTATTTCCGTTATGTTGACGATGTGATATTAGGGGGTTATGCAAACACCCCTGACATAGATTTTGCATTCTACCCAAGGGAATTAGACTTAATTGAAAACCCGATCAATGAGGATGGATCGACAGACTTCCTGGACTTGTCAATAAGAAAACACCAACAGTATGGAATTTATACAACCATACACGACAAGAGAAATTCATACAATATCAAAATTAATAATATTATTGATTGGAATTCAAACCTCACTAAAAATATATTCAGAAATATTATTGTCGGGTACTTCAGAAGAAACAGAAACTACAGTACTTTTAAAAAAGACTGCATTTATGAATGTAATAAAATAATAAATGATGCATTAAAAAGAAATTACCCTATATATTTTTTACAACATTATTACTATTCCTTTTTCAAAGAAAGAAATTGTGCATTGTTTGATTCTAAATGAGTATTCTTAATCATATATATCTTCATATCTGCGATCCTATCATCATGAAGTCTTATCGCGCATGTGCGACTTTCCCTTATAAAATGTTGTGTTTTCAAGCTGGATTGTAGGGTGTATCTCTTCCATGCTTGGTTCCATCTTTGCTTTTGTGTCCGTTCGGGTGCTTCTGTCTTTGCACATGTGGGAGATTGACCATTGAGTTACATTGGTGCCGTGAGCGTTGCCCGGGTCGTAAAAGCTGCTTTAAGCGGGAAAGGGGTGTCACAATCCACCCCTGCCATTCTATGCAAATCACATGGTCACTCCTGTTCTCGCTTATTTTTTCTTCTTGTTTATATCCTTATATGCCACTCTGGATGCAGAGCTGCTAAGCGCCACATCCTCTGTAAGGTTTCTGTTTTCTCCTTTACTTAAATAGGAGTTCCGTTCGTGATATACTTATTTTTATATGTATATATATATATATATATATATATATATATATATATATATATATATATATATATATATATATGTATAAGAGAACAAACGGAATTTCTAATATAAAAATTATTGAACCTTAGACTGGCTGCAGCACAGGAGTGGTGTGGAGTATAAGATAACATGCTCTGCTTGAAAATTAAGTATACACCAAACAAGCGACACATATAAAGGGTTTTTCCCGGCCACACATATAGCTACAGTAAACCTTCTGGTCTGTCGTGTGGTCTGGGTTTTTGACATATAAAGGGTTTAACTAATCACCCGCACCATCCCTGAATCGTAATTTCGCCGTCATTGCGGCTTCGCAACATAGGCCTGGCATTGAGATGTTTAGTGAACAAAAATTTCAAATAAATATTTTAAGAATATCCTTCTGTAAGCTCTTTTTTCGAAGCCAGTAACATTTTATGGTATTTTATTTAGGCCATACACCGTATGGCCTAAATAAAAACGGCCTAAATATTTTATTTAGGCCGTTAACAAAATTCTAATCGCCCTGAATTAGTGTTTCTTTCAGAATTTTTTGGTTAGGGAGGCGACTGACATGTTTGGGGGGGGGGGGGGGCAAGATTTCTATTTGCCTTATATGAATATATCTAAATGATGGGTCACACAAATAGAAACTAGGTTTCATAAAATGCCCGATGATTCATAAAATGCCTATAATAGATGTTATTCGCATCAATAGCAATCATAACGTTTCTTTAAAAAAAAAAGAAACAATGTCATACACAACGGCCGAAATTCGGCATAAAGGTTAATCTACGCATATACTGGCGTAAAATAAAATACCAACACCAAGAAGGAGATGTGATAGATAAACGAAATTTGGGAGGCTCGTTTGCACATATGAAAGATGACTCCTATTCAAATTTCGAGCTAGACCAATAAAAGTGGCGCTAGCAGCGCCACTACGATCATGCAAATCACGTTTGCTTTAAATACATGGTGTAAACTTCGTGAGCGCTATTTATCTTTCAGACTGGGCATTGTGAGCTAGGTTTGATTCAAGAATGCCTTCAAGGAAGCGAAGAAGGCAGTATCAGCAGCTTAGTGAGTTTGAACGAGGCCGTATAATAGGGCTACGAGAAGGTGGATTTTCTTTCCGGGATATTGCAGAAAGACTTGGCAGGGATGCATCAATGGATGTATCAATGCAGGGATGTGCATGATTGTTGGCAGTAGTGGTCACGGGAAGGCACTGTCTCAAGAAGATCAGAGTCCGGCCGGACACGGGCCACTACTGAGAGTGAAGAGCGCCGTATTCGCCTCATGGCTGTGGCGGATTGTACTGCATGAGCAGAAGCAATTAGAACTTCTGTTGGCCCTAGAGCGACACAGCGAACTGTAAGAAATCGATTACTTGAGGGACAGATCCGAGCCAGAAGGCCTGTAGCGTTCATACCACTAACTCCAAATCACTGCCATCTGCGACGTCAGTGGTGTCAAGCTAGAGCTCATTGGAGAGCTGAGTGGAAATCTGTTACATTTTCAGGTGAGAGCCGTTTCTGTCTTGGTGCCAGAGATGGTCGTATGTTGGTAAGAACGAGGCCAGATGAACTCTTGGAGACACACTGGATCTACACAAGAGTTATGGTCTGGAGAGCCATTTCCTATGACAGAAGGAGCACTCTCGTCGTTATTCCAAGCACCTTGACAGAAAATGTGTACATCAGACTGGTGATTGAACCGGTTGTGCTGCCATTCATTTGCAGTATTCAAGAGGGTGTTTCCAACAGGATCACGCATGTTCTCATACCGCTACTGTCACCCAACGTGCTCTGCAGAGTGTCGACATGTTGCCTTACCACATGTTGCCTTACGACATGTTGCCTTAGATTACGAGATTTTTCTCCCATCGAGCACGTATGGGACATTATTGGAGGACAAATCCAGCGCCATCCACAACCAGCATTAACCGTTGTTGATTTAACTGACCAAGTGCAACAGACGTGGAATTCCATTCCACAAAATGACATACGGCACCTGTACGATACAGTGCATGCACGTTTGCATGCTTGAATTCAAAATCGTGGCTACTACAGAGGTTATTAATGTACCACCATTTCACATTCGAAATGGCTCTTCTCGCGCATACGTTAACCTTTGACCTTGAAACTTTAATGAAATAAATATGTTACCTACACAATTGCTTTGCCTAAATTTCATTACTCTAAACTAATTTCTTCTTGGTGTTGGGATTTTATTTTCCGCATAATTATCTAATGTCTAAATTTTATAATAATTATCTAATGTGTTTGTGTTTTTTCAGACTCTACAGGCCGCCCCCTCCCCTCTGGTGATCCAGAGGACTAATACTTTGCACACTTGTAGTAAACTTATAGTATCGAACACACTTATATGCACTTTAGTATTTATACGCTTAGTACACTTACATTACCGAAAACAGGAAAGAGTCTAATGTAGTCTTATTTTGATCCTTTCCCGCGACATCCAAGAGCGAATAAAATACTTTCTATGTCCTCCAAGAACATCCGAGGTGACTCAGGAAGCTAAATTATTGCACAGTTGCAATATTGACCTTGGGTGGAAACTTAATAGAAATGAATTTTGATTTCCCCTTCAGGGGGCGTAAAATATGGGATGGTTTCGAAGACTTTGCAGACGTTCTAGAAGACCCCGGTGACCTAAAAGGCTCGTTGCACATTTATATTAATCACGAGCAAGAACCTAACATTGCTGAATTTTCGATTTCTTCCCCGGATGGGGGTGGAAAAGTGGTGGGTCGAAAAGTCCTTCCCTTTGCGTTCCGTTGTCTTTCCAGACCGTCTAGAAACCCTCTATAACGTAGAAGGCTTAATCTTAGTACACGTATAGTATTGTTAAGGTGTATCTTCTGGAATCGTGGGTGTGCGCTCAGGATACAAGAATGAGCCCAAATTTATAGATAACTAACACGTTTATTCACAAGCACAGCATAAACAGGAATACTATGTAGTAAAACAGCACACATTTTCCATCCATTTCATAAAAAACTGATACGATTCTTGAAACATTGGAGTATTTTATTTCACAGACAACCACTAGTATTCTAAAAACATTGATGAAAATCACAGTTCAATGTAGCTTGTTGCATCACGTCAATTGTTCACCAATGGAGTGATGACTCTTTTTATAGACTCTACTAAAGAGTATGGTTATTTCGAAATGTTTCTCGACGCTTCGAAAAGTCGCCAAACTGGCGATAAATAGCTAAATCTGGCAACTCTTCTTCGAACTTCATTATATGGAAACCCTAGATTTTCGTCACGGGAAAGGATGCAAGTATGTGTGTTTTCCCTGCCTAGACTTCGAAAGAAACGAAAATGGGAGGGTAGAAACGAGACCCCACGTCATTTTAAAATTTCGTAACAGTATTAAACATGTGGCAGAACCTAAGGATACTGGGTTTTTGATTCAAATAACAATTTACTACACTAAGCTCTGTATATTTTAAAGCAAAAATAAACACATTCGTAAGAAGTTGCAGGCTTATCTTATAAGACTGTTACGTTTTCCATGTCTTTGACAACTGCAGACGTACGTATATGCCTTAATATTTGACAGCATATAAAACAAAAATACTTTCCCTGCCGTAGCTGTTGTTATTTATTTATACTACGCTTTGCCCTCAGCATCTGGCGCCAAGAAATAATTCATAAATCTAGACACATTAAGTCGAAGGAACTTTAATCACAGACGTGTGCATTGTAAATGAGGGAAATAAAACAAAGAACAGGGGCATGACAGGACGAATTATTCATTTGTTAATGCATTATTTAAAATGTTTTCGTAAGATCGTAAGTTTTCTGTTTTTTTCATTTTTACTTTCCCTGCAATGCATGGTAATGTATAGGGAAAATATTGGAATCGTGTCAAAAATCGCAACTCGTGTTTTCGACTGATCTACACGTTTCGGGACGTCTAGAATAGGAAAATTTCTTTTTTGCTTGACGTATGCGTGTGTGCCTGTGAGTCTATATGTGTGCCTGTGTGTGCAATGTATGTATCCACTCTAACTCAAAAACTAATGGATCGAATTTCATAAAATTTGGTAGGTAAGTCACTTGGGTATGACCCTGGTGATGATTAATTTTTGGTACGATTCTCAAAAACAGAATCCGCCTTTGTTTGCGAAATGGCTTGCAAAAATCGTATGTATTCACTCTAGCTAAAATACTAATTAACCAAATTTCACAAAATTTGGTAGATAAGTTACTTGTGGATTACTCTCTGGTGCTGCTTAGATTTTGGTACGATTCGAAAAAAAAACAACATGCCTTTTTTTGCGAAATGTCCCGCAAAAATCGTCAAAATCTAAATTAAAAGACTACGTAGCCACAAATACATCAATAAAATGCTTGTTTTATAAGCAATGTTTAACGATGAAAGGGATAAAACCAACTCCAATACTCCAGAACTTACCGTTCTCGAGATATTTGAGATTTATTGAATTTTTGTTACTCTGTCTTTGAAAAAATGTCCACTTACTAAATAAAACAAACATTGGATTAAAAATGCAAATGTAGTATTATTTTGTGCAAATAAACTCAATTTAATGAATTATTAAAGAAATAAAGAAAAAATTATTTTGAGCCTACAGGGAAAGTCATGTGTTGTTCACATCAGCTTTTTCTGGGATATATATGTACTATATAATATTTTATATGAGATAAGAAAAAGATAAATATGTAATTGAGTCATCTTTAATATTTAACATGCATTTTTAATCTCACAAAATCATACATAAGACAAAAAATACATTTCTATACCTATGTCTTTATAAATAAATAAATAATCTTAAATATCAAAATAAAACATTTTAAAATGCAAAGTAGAAAAATAATAAATTATAAAATTATTTTCCTTCGGCAGATGAAACTTGGTTAGATTTACTCCAATGGTTCTAGATTTAAATTTTCTACATTTCTAGATTTAAACTCTTCTAGAATTAAACTAGTGGTTACAGATAGACACGGCGAAAACTTTCAATTATTGAAAATTAATAAACGCAAAAGGTCTCTAACCTTGAATTTTCATTTCAAGGATATCTTCAAAAGCTAAAATTTTAGTATCAATGTTTTAAAGTATCCATTACCTTATTAAACGATTCAAAGTTATATTGTTTGATGACTGATTAAACGTTTGATGTTTACTGAATGTGTAAACAGCTTTGAAAATAAATAGCGAATCATTGGCGTGGCTTCTTGGAACTTAAAATTATCATCTATCTCTAAATTATTATCTTAAAATTATCATCTAAACTTAAAATTATCATATTGAATTGTAAAGTATCATCTTAAAATTATCATTTAAACGTATGGAACTTAAAATTATCATCTAAAAGTTAAAAAATCGAGTTAAAATGTTGTGTATAAAGTATTATTATTGCAAATAGCTATTTCGAAAAAACGTAATTGTCTACATTATGAAACCAATTTTAAAAACTCTCATCGTGGAACATGTGTTGCATCCGGTATGGAATGTGCATATGCTTGTTGCCATTCAGTAAATGATAATAAATTGAGTAAATTATTCCCTTGAAATTATAGTATTTGATTTTCCTTTTGCTACATTTGTCTGTTTCTTTTTCACTCGATACTATTGCTGTTACATGAACAACAATAGTATCAAGTGAAAAAGTTCAAAATAATACATTTATGTTAAACTTTGTACGATTTACGAAATGTAGTCTTGGTAAATATCAAAAGGAAATACTTTTCGATTTGTGTGTTATATAATTTCGTAAAACAACTTCGTTAGAAGTAAATAATGCGACATTGCGAGTAGATAAAAACATAAAATACAATTTAAAACAACTTTGTTAGAAGTAAAGAATGCGACTTATCGCACAGATCGAAACATGAAATATAGCGCAGATAAAGATAGAAAAGCATGCATACGTTTCAGAAATCAGTGAATTTCCTTCTTTGGTGCAACAAGCCAGGAACAGAATGCCAAAATAAGCGCGTATTAAGCCGGTCAAATTGATAATCGCTAAACGACAGAGGTAGTATAGTTGGCAGTAGAGTGGTGCAACGTAGTGTGACGATGGCGAAGTAAAATAAGAAAATATTAGAAAATCAAGGGAAGTTAAATACGAGAAAAAAACAAAAAAATAAATAAATAGCATAATATACATCAATATGTGCCATATAAAGTTTCTATGAAGCAGAGTATATGGACTTAGTATGCATAAAAAGGGAGATAGAGAAAAAATATACATGGTCATGCCAAAACACCGAGAAATAGGGGGTCATTGACAAATAAAAAGCAATATTACCGAAATTTTTATTGATAACGTAAACATCAAAGAAATACATATCAAAAACTGAAGTGCACTCTTAAATAATGGTGGCAGAGGAAAAATCAAATCGGTCACAAATCATCCAACAATGATTAGCGATAGAATATTTATTGCCTTCTTGGCTACTTTATGGCGTGTTGAATAGCACATGTTGTTATAATGTTGTTCAACACATGTTGTCGTAATGATGTTCAACACATGTTTAATGTAATGTTGTTCAACACATGTTGTCGTAATGATGTTCAACACATGTTTAATGTAATGCTGTTCAATACAAAACTACATTAAAGGTGTTATCGAAACACCTTTATATCTCCTCACACCATGAACTTGCGTTATATTGTGAGTGGAAAAGGTCTTTCAATAAACTGAGATAAAACATTTATAGACTTTTGGGAATAGTGTTTGGTCAGAAGGAAATATGTTAAAGTGTAATAAGAAGATAACAAAACCAAAATTTATTTGAAAAAAAAATAAGCATGGAATAATATTAATAATCGATTTATTTTGTATTTTTTAAACTGATTGCTAAAATAGTGACCACGAACTGCGAGCACTGCATCGGTGCATATACGTATGCACCGAACGCATGCAATGCGTTCTACATAGCGTTCTACGTAGCGTTCTACGTAGCGTCCTATGCGTTCCATACACTGGGGGCATATGTTCAGTATATACGTCCCATTTTCCTTTTTCTAGTTAGTGCAAAAGTAACGGCCAAGGGTTAAATCAAATATTCTTAGCTACATTGGACTTATTTCTTTGAAGGGCTACAGGTACTGTAGCTCGTCTATATTAATCATGTAGAAATAATGACCTTAGAAATTATAGAAACTACAAGAGATATAGTTTAACCGATTTTTAAGTCAAATTCAAGTAAAATAAAGCATATATTTGAAACATTTTCACATACTTCCTTGCAAATTTTAATGTATTCAGAAAACAGAAAAGTTTTTTAACTTTGCTGTTATTATTTATGCGTACTGCATTTTTATTAAGACATATGGCGCAGAAAATTTATAAATCCTGACATGATGGTTTTAGGGTGATCACTTACAAAACTTGCATAACAAATGAAGTAAACAAAGAAATAAACGAAAGCAGCATGGAAAGAAGGAACTGCTCCTTTCTTGATGCATAATTTAAAAGGTGATGCACAGCTTGTAAGTTTTAGTATTTTGACACTTTTTATAGCAATTGTGTAACATTAAGGGTTGACATTCTCACATATTTGCCAAAGTAAGTCAAAAAATGTGTAAAATTTGCCAAAATATGAGTTCATTTTGATTTGAAAATCAGAATTATATTTAATACTGGCCGATAAGTAACACTAAATATGAAGTAACATTAAATATGCAGACATGGAAACATTAATTGCAAAGTAATAATAAATATAGAGTAAAATTAAATATGAAGAAAGCATTAAATATGGAGACAAGGAAATTGAATAAATACGTTTTTGTAATTATAAAATTTAATGAATTCAATAATGTTTTTATTTCACTGCATGAATGAGTCGTGAGTTGATGTTAGTTTTTATGGAAGAAACTTTTAAACATATGTTAAAAATTTTGTATAAATATCCATCTGTATGTGCGTATATATTTGTATGCGTTTGTGATGTGCGGATACTTTAATCCAAAACAAATGCATATACCGACTTGAAATTTTATGCACGTGTCATAAGGTAAAATTGTCCTTATCAAAAATTACCTGTATAGGACTTACCTATGATGCCGCCACTAAGGGTGGAGCATGTAAGCTCCCGGTTCTCAAGCTCGGACTACGAACACACCAAAACATAAAGAAATACACAAGCTTAATTGCTCAATTTATTTTAATATTTTACTTAATAGTTATCTATTGTATCTGGAGTAACTATGCTATAATTAAATCAATTATTAAAAGACACATAATACTAACAATATTACATTAATATATATATATATATTTACACACATTATAACTTTGACTTAAATTTCTTAAAAAACAGTTTCCTTTAAACAATCGATAAAGAATAGTTCTTATAGTTCAATATTACGAACTCGTTCATATGGTCTACTCATACGAACTGGTAGTCAATTAATTTAATAATTGTTAAAGGTGTGCCTTCCGTGCTAATAGTGACAATTGAAAGTTGGTTACCTTTTCTCTTTGTGTTACGTGCATATTCGTGCTATTTCAATGATGTAGGAACACCGTTACACATCTAACTGCACTCGCTACCATTTTGTTGCTCACATTCTATAGACACTTTTCACAAACCCAAGAAAACATGATGCTGACTCGTTCGAAAGTTTTAAGTCGACTAAAAAACCTCAGGTGCGTCTAGGACGCTGTCGAAATTGCATTCGTGGAAAGTTCTAGAACATTCTCTCAAACCTTTTTCTTTTCACATTGTAGTGTCGTTGTTGATTCGTTGAAGTGAAGAAGGGGATGCGCTGCTTATTTATGTTTGTATTGCCATTGGCTCCCTCCGCAGCATTTAAATAGCTCATTAGCTAGGTTGGCATCCGCAATTGGAATTGCAAAATGGCTAGGTTGGCATCCGTAATTGGGTGTAACATGTAATACATATATTGTGTTACATGATATCCCCCCTTGCAGAGAGAAAATTTCAGCACACGGTAAACATTGCACTGAATACATATGTGTACACATTGCGGCCACTGTGGAAATGTTGCTTTGATCCACTGCACATATATCTGTCACAGAAATGCAGATCACCGCATGTAAGACACATTATATTGTAACATTGACATACATATATCGGTGCATTACAACCGACATGTCAGTAAAATGAAGGAACTCACTGTTCGGAAGATACACCATCGTACTTGGTAACACATATATTGGTGTACATGAAGAAATTATGACTGTTCGGAAGGCACACTATATTGTCACATGGAATTATCACGAGCACGGAAGACACCTTATTGTCACATGTAATTATCATGAGCACGGAAGACACCTTATTGTCACATGGAATTATCATGAGCACGGAAGACACCTTATTGTCACATGGAATTATCATGAGCACGGAAGAATGAGTCACCATCCTGTGACTTAACTTTCAAAGTTCCGGTACTTCAATATTTATATTTTCATTATGTTGCTTGTACACTTCAAATGAAGACTATCATAATTGTTATTTGCATTTCTATTTATATACAAGTTCACAACATTACATTAAAATATACGCAATTCATTACCTTGATTTCTCATTTTCACAGACGTAAATAATTTTTAGACAATTTTTTAGCTGTATATATTTCTTATTTGTTACAATGAATAACATATTATATATTTCTGTGTGTATAAATCATGACTCTTTTGAACACCATATTTATATCATATTACATCTCGGCCTTTAAAATATCAAATATATCTACTCATTTCGCTACTCCAAACTACTGTGCATCTCATAATACGCACTTTCAATTCCCTCTTCGACTGCCCTTTCGTGTGACACAACTGCGCGGGAGGAAGGGAGAAAAGAAAAAAAAGAAAAAATTTTGCTTGACCCGTAGCTTTCCTCTGCTCCCCTCCATGCGTTTCTATGGCAACTGCGAATTTGTTGACCCCCACGGCGAGCCTTGAATGAGTGTCTTCATTGTTTGCAGAGCGCAAACTTACGTAAAAGGGATTTTAACTGCCTTTTGCATGTATCGCTAAAGATTTAATCGTTATCGTGCAACTTTGGCGGTAACCTCTTCTCAAGCGCGGGCTTTTAGACTGTCCGGTGGTGAATGTACGAGCTAACATTGACGTGGGATTTTCTGGCTGTATCTTTTAAGGAATTTATTTACACTTTTTCTTTCAAGTTCTTTTTTTGTATTCTTACTTATATTTATTCTACTTATCTTGTTAATAATTCTATTTAATTTGATATATATATATATATATATTTTTATTATTATTATCTTATGACCTTAACACAGATCTGATTGTTGAATTATTATTTTGATTTCATGTACTTTTAATTTATTGGATTTATTTATCCCTTGTTGCAACAACGCGTGATATATTATTTTATGTGTAGTATTATGAATATACCATGCTTTTGTTATGTTATTGATATAACTGACTTTATGTTCCCGTTTCAGCATAACTTTACATATTTATTTATTTAAATATATTCTTTCATATTTAATTTTATCTGTTATTTCTTTTTATTGCCAGTGATACTTAATTAATGCATTAATTTATTAATAATACTCAATCATTTATCATTTACATACAAATCAATGTCTTTTCCTAATGTATTTTATTTTTATATACCGGCCGGTATTTTTAACTAACTATAATTGCCTGCAATTATAATTTTAAATTTTGATACATTGATTGTATGCTTACAATAGAACTTTTTTTTGTATTATTCACGTACTATGCAGGGGAGATTTTCTCCGATGTTTATTTTTAGCCTGGCTATTTATTTTGAAGGTGACTAGCTTTCGCCGTGCAATGGCCATATATGGAGCTGTTACGCTGACTGTGACAGCTGGGAAATTAATCCTACTCATTCAAGTTTTATTAATCCATATATGTAATTAACTTTTATTTTGTTTTTTAGATTGCGTGTTTTCGTAAAAGGTCTGTATACACTATTTATGCAATAAATATTTATTAATTTACTAATTATTATTTACATCAGCTGTGAGTGTTTATTTTGACTTAAAATTTTATTTATTTATTTATTTCTGATTTTGCTTTTATTCTGTCAGCTTTTTATGAGGTATTTGATTAATACTTTTATGATTTTGAATATTATATACTTGCATTTACCCTGTTCCATGACTTTATTTTGCATTTTATTAATTATGTTATACTATTTTTTCAAGACCCGTACTAGAAAAGGAAAAAAAAAAAAAATATCGTGAAGAATTCCATCCCACACATCTTTATCATTGGAATGTCTACCTTGCTCTTAAGCATCTATCATTGGAAGACTTGTATTTTTGATGCCCACTACTGACTGTTACCACCTTTCGTTTTCAAGCAAGACAAATTGCAAGTAAGTGAAATTTAATTATCTCTCTCCTTTTTTTTTCTAACACCTTAGTTTATTTTATTTTAGAACATTGAGGGGTATTGTATGTATTATTTATCACTTCTACATATTTTTCTGATATTTATTGCTCTATTCATAAAATGTATCCATACATAAATGTTTATTTATTACCTATATTTTTATTTTATCCTCATATTTACAAAATCCTCATATTTACAAAAAAAATTATCCTCATATTAATTTTACAAATATGTTATTCTCATATTTATTTTACAAAATATATTATCCTCATATTTATTTTACAAAACTACCTTTATTTCATTATTAATTTTTTTAAAATTATACATTTAATGCCTTCATTACCGTTACACTAATATAACATATTTTGCGTTTTCGCACATAAAATTTTCATATTAAATTTTTATCATTATATATTATTTTGCTTTCGAATACTATTTTTTGCGTGTCCTTAGATTATAACGTCTAGTACTCCCATCATTTGGATTATTGGCGTTATATTCTTTGTTTACATGCGATTGACTTCTGTCAACAGTTCGCCGTGTTTGTTTACTTTGTAAATACTTTTTACGCGGCTCTGCTTTATATAATTTATTCGCGTGAACAACTATCCATTTTTTATTTGGATCGTTCATAGGTGTGATAGCGTAATTATTGTTACGGATCACCTTTACGATGCGATATGGCCCTTGAAATTTTTTTTGTAATGCTGTGGTGGGTCTCAGGTTTTTTAAGTACACAATTTGTCCTTTTAATAATTTCTGCTGTCTAACTCTTTTAAAAATTCTTTCTTGGCGACTTTGGGCTTGAATTTGTTTTCGTTTTGTATATCTATTAATTTTTTCCGCTAAAGTAAGTGCTTCACTGACGTCATTATCATATTCAGTTTTAGTTAAATTCGGACTGTCATCAGGGTCCGCTATTTCCAGATTATTTTCTCCGGGTAATTTCAAATCTCTGGTAAGAAACAAAATAGCGGGACTGTGGTCTATATTTGCGCTGGGTGTTGCATTATGAAATAATTTTACATATGGCAAGACTTTGCCAATTAAAAGTTTGGTCAGCCATTGCTGCCAAAGAATTTTTTATTCCTAAGTGGCTTCTTTCTAAAATTGCATTTGAGCTAGGTTTGTAAATAGACGTATATTTTATTTTTATATCATGTTGCTCTGCGAATTTTTTAAATTCTTCGCTTTTTAGTTGTCTCACGTTATCACATAAAATCCAATTTGGTACTCCGTTTGAAGCTATCCAATTTGTTACTACCTGTAATATACTCGCAGTTGTAATATTTCTCACGGGTACTGCCTCCAGGAATCTCGAGTAATGGTCTATCATCGTTATGATGTACTCATGTTGTCCGTTACTTCTCGGTAGCTTCCCTACAATGTCTAATGCCACTGTGTGATTTTGTTTACATGGACGAGGGACACGTTGTAATGCCATAGGTCTTATAGCCTTATTTTTGTAACATAAACATGCATCACATGATGCGCAAAAATTTTTTACATCACTGTATGCTCCTTTCCAGTAATATTTTCTATTCAGAATTTGATAGGTTTTTTCTACTCCAAAATGCGGTGTATGAGCTAACTCGATAACTGCGAATTTTAGACTGTGAGGTATTAGAATTCTGTCCTTTTGCATAGGATTTCTGATATTTCTAGCAGTCTTTATCATAATTAATCCTGTATTTACATCTCTATAGTATTTATTTACATATTTTGGCTGTTTAAATTTTGCATTCAGTCCGTTAATAATTTTCTTTATCTCTCTATCTTTTGCTTGCTCTTCCAAAATTTTGGCTATCGTTATCGCGCTGTCATTAGCAATAATGTTATTTATTAATTTAGTCTTAGTTTGTTGAGAAAAAATTTGTCGCGACATAAAATCACTGGGATTATCTTGTCCTTTAATGTATTTTATGTCAAAAGAATATTGTTGTAAATTTAATAACCATCTTGCGATTAAATCAGAATTTTGATTTTCTAAGTGTATGTAGTGAGTTAAAGCTTTAGAATCAGTAAATACCGTAAAATGCGTACCATATAAAAATCTTTGAAATGTATTATAGCGTCGTGAATTGCTAACAATTCTAGCTTCATGCTCGGATATTTCTTTTCACTGTCTGAAAGTTTCCTGCTATAATACTCGATAGGATGAAAATTTCCATTCACTGATTGAAGTAAAATTCCTGACGCGGCTACTTTTGAACAATCAGTCGACAAAAAGAACGGCTTTGACATATCAGCTGCTTTGACTACCGGTTTCGATAAAATCGCGTTTTGCAATGTTACAAACGCTTCTTCGCATTTCTCCGTCCATATAAATTTCTTATCCTTCTTTGTTAACTCAATTAATGGATTGCATAGTTCAGAAAAATTTGGTATGATCTGCCTAAAATAATTACATAAACCTAAAAATGATTTTACTTTTTTTACTGTCGTTGGCACAGGGAAATTCGTTATTTTTTGTACATTATCATCTGAAGGTGTTATGCCTTCCTTACTTATCTTAAATCCTAGAAATTTAATGTTCTCTTTACACATTTGTAATTTTGAAGGGTCAATGGTTAAACCAAATTTACCTAATCTCGAAAATACCGTTTTTAATTTCTCCAACATTTTCTCGAATGAATTTGCGGCAATTACAATATCATCTAAATAAAATTCAATTTTCTGATCTTTTAAATCTCCTAAGCATTTCATCATTAGTAATGAGAAATATGCTGATGAGTTTTTTGCCCCAAAAGGTAATCTATTAGGTCTATATGAGCCATCATTTGTTATGATATTTAATCGGAAACTATCCTCCGGTTTGATTTTTATTTGGAAAAACGCGGACTTTAAGTCTATCACCGTGTACAAATTGTGGCCTGCGATGTTGTGCAGAATGTCGCTGATTTTACCAATATTTACGGGCAGTAATTCAGTAATTTGATTAAGTAGCCTATAATCTACGGCTAAACGATATTTTTGTTCTTTATTGGCATCATTACTATTAATACTGGCTTTCTTCTTTATCAATAAGCATGGGAACGCATAATTACTTGTAGATTTTTCTATAATTCCAGCTTCACACAATTGTTTGATTTCACCTTCTAGTACAGGTTTTAACATTTTTGGCAAGGGATAAGGTTTACACTGAATTGGGTATTGGTGTAGTAAATTAAATTCCGGTACTATTTCTTCTGTCATTACCAGCGTTTTGTATGATTTCGCAAATACATCATAATTTTGTAACAGTAATTTTAGCAATATATGTTTTTCATTTTCTTGTAAGTGATCTAGTTTAAAATCTTGCGGTGTTAATTCCGCTTTTCGTAACGCTGAAATGTCCATTTTTTGTGGATCATTTAAGCTTTCGATATTGTTAATCTGTAAAATTTTATCAGTATCATGTTTCTCTTCACAGATTTCAAACTGCGGTGTTACAGTACCAAATATCATATTTTTATTTAGATGAATCTCTTCTTCTGTTTTATTTGTTATTATAGTAGAAATATATTTTCTATTATTTACATAATGTATAGAATTTTGAGTATGTAAATCTTTCATTGAGTTTGAAATATTTAACAATACATCCTTATCTTCAAAATAATTTTCGCTTAATTTTAATTTTATTGATTTTGTTTCTTGAGGGAGTAATTTAATTTTATGCGCTAAGCTTGCATTTAAGCATTGAATATGTTCAACTCTTGTATTATTATTTTCTGGTTGCTGTGCTTTTTTCTGATTTTTGTCTCGAAATGGTATAGATATGGATTCTTTGACAAATTTTAATATTAATTTATTTGTGTCAATTATGGCATGATGATTTTTGAGAAAATCAAATCCTAAAATAATTTCATAAGGGGTGTTATTTAATTGTTTAGTTATGAAAAAAGAATTTTTGCATCTTTTGTTTTCAATTTTAAAGCTAAAGCTGATACATTTTGAAAATTGAATGTTTTCTTTGGTCATAGTCTGTATTTTTACTTGTCTAGATAAATAGTTAATTTTAATTTTATTTTTTATTTTTTGAAAAATTCTATCTGATAATAAACTGACACTTGCGCCACTATCTATGAGAGCCACTGTTTTTATTTTCTCTAAATTTATGTTAATCATTGGCAATGCGTCACTCTGTCCATATGTTGAATTCAGTAAATGTTCATTTAAATTTTGTGCATCCTTATTAATTTTGCTTGCAATTTTATGGGATCTCGAATCCTTATTTGATGCCTTATAACTTTCTATATGTCTTTTATTTCGAGGTCCCTTTCTTAGTTTAAATATTCATTATTCTGATATTGTCTATGATTGCTTTCATAATGTGGTCCATTATTCTGATATGATCTTCTGTTATTACTTTGAAATTGTCTGTTGTTATTTCCTGCACGCCGCCGTATTCCCCGGTTATTTATGAAATTACCTCTTCTGAAATTCGCCCTACTATAGTGTGCATAATTATTTTGAATAGTGGGTCTTTGTTGAAAATTGGTAGTTTCCTGAATGTTATTTCCATTTGTCATCGCCCTTTTTAAATTGTCTTGTACTTTATGAAGCATATAGCATTCGGACATCCAGTGATTGTTACGACCACACGCTATACAGAATTTCTGTGGCGGGTTTTCTGCAGTATTTTCCGTTTTTACATGATTTATTTCCAGATTCTCACTTATTTTATTTTCTACATCAATACTATTTACACAATCATTTTGTTCCTCCAATGCGGATTCTATTACTTCAGCTATTCTCACTGCTTCCTCAAAAGTTTTCGGATCATTTTTTTTTATTTCTGTTCTTAAATCTTCTCTAACTATCTGTAAAAATTTGGTGAGTTTAATTTTCTCTGTAATTTTTTTTATATTTGCGTCCATTGTTTCATCTACTTCTAGAAAAATTATCGCCTGGTTTTCGATTTCTTGTGCAAGCTCCTTAATTGTCATATTTGGTAAATGTTTCAGATTGTTAAAATTGTTGTGTTTTTGCACTAATGTTTGTTTCCTTTCAAATTTGTTTTTTAATAACTCCATGAATTTTTCATATGATTTTTCCTTTTGCAGGGCAATATTTTCTGCTAGAAATTGTTGAGCCTTTCCTTTTAATCTTGATTTGACAATTATAATTTTCTCTTGTTCGGACCATGATGTTAACTCCGCTATTTCCTTAAATTGTATGATAAAGAAATTGACATTATTTTCCTTTTGTCCATCAAATGATGGCAACATCTGCATAATTGGCAACGATGTATTTTGCTGCGCTTGATTTGCGGGCATCTGTATCTTGATCGCGTTATTTACCGAACTATCTGTTACTCTGTTATTTATATGTACCTCCTGCTGTATATTATCGATAATTGGAGCATCTTGCCTCGATCTTTTACTTATTTGCCTAGTTTTATTCGGCGCCATGATTTAATACACTGTTATACAATTCTGACTCTATATTAAATATTTATGCTAATACATACATATATATATACAATCATATAATACATATTTAAATTATCATTTTCATGCATTTTCTTATCATTCTACTGAGTTATATCTCATTATTAAATTCATTGTTAAATTCAATATTACATTCCACTTATTATTAAATTCACTTTTATATTCAAACTCATTATTAAATTTAATATTATATTCAAACTCATTATTAAATTTAATTTTGCCTTTTACTTATATATTTTACTTTCTCTTATGAAAATTAATTCTCCCCGAGCTTGACCACATACGGCACCAATTCGCGCGGCGACATCATGTCATAAGGTAAAATTGTCCTTATCAAAAATTACCTGTATAGGACTTACCTATGATGTCGCCACTAAGGGTGGAGCATGTAAGCTCCCGGTTCTCAAGCTCGGACTACGAACACACCAAAACATAAAGAAATACACAAGCTTAATTGCTCAATTTATTTTAATATTTTACTTAATAGTTATCTATTGTATCTGGAGTAACTATGCTATAATTAAATCAATTATTAAAAGACACATAATACTAACAATATTACATTAATATATATATATATTTACACACATTATAACTTTGACTTAAATTTCTTAAAAAACAGTTTCCTTTAAACAATCGATAAAGAATAGTTCTTATAGTTCAATATTACGAACTCGTTCATTTGGTCTACTCATACGAACTGGTAGTCAATTAATTTAATAATTGTTAAAGGTGTGCCTTCCGTGCTAATAGTGACAATTGAAAGTTGGTTACCTTTTCTCTTTGTGTTACGTGCATATTCGTGCTATTTCAATGATGTAGGAACACCGTTACACATCTAACTGCACTCGCTACCATTTTGTTGCTCACATTCTATAGACACTTTTCACAAACCCAAGAAAACATGATGCTGATTCGTTCGAAAGTTTTAAGTCGACTAAAAAACCTCAGGTGCGTCTAGGACGCTGTCGAAATTGCATTCGTGGAAAGTTCTAGAACATTCTCTCAAACCTTTTTCTTTTCACATTGTAGTGTCGTTGTTGATTCGTTGAAGTGAAGAAGGGGATGCGCTGCTTATTTATGTTTGTATTGCCATTGGCTCCCTCCGCAGCATTTAAATAGCTCATTAGCTAGGTTGGCATCCGCAATTGGAATTGCAAAATGGCTAGGTTGGCATCCGTAATTGGGTGTAACATGTAATACAAATATTGTGTTACAGCACGCATGCATTTTGCAGAAATCTCGAATTATAGAGAATCGCTGATAATTTATTTGCTAAAATTACGATTTAAAATGTGAAAAAGCTTGATAATTTTATATTTATGGAAAGATAGAATAATCTTCAGAACAAGGATAAAAGTATAATATGTGATCTAATCTATACGGGAAAATAATACATAGAGTCATATACTCTATACGGGGTGATTAAAAAAAGATGGACCAAACTTTACGAAGTGGTAATATACACCATACCAATCATTTGTCGTCAGAGTTTACCGGATCGGAAATGAAACAGAAAGGCGCTAGTGGGCGCTTAATGGTGAAACCGATGAGATGAGGCGAAAATACAAGAATGACTTAGAAGTTATAAAATGACATGTAATAAACAATAATTACAATAATGGCTCAAAAGCAATGGCTTGGATTCGCTGGAGATAGTATGGGTGGAAGACCCAAACCGCTCGACTGACCTTAAGGTTTGCAGTAGTCGTTTGAGTGGCCGACGAGATGGTAGGGTCGAAAACCCAGACCACCCGACTCGCCCTAGGCCACGAGCACTGTTCTCCATGCAGAACCCACCACACGGTGGATTGTGGCACACCAAGAGTTTGCTTCATTTGCTATTGTGCTTGTGTCTGGCTGAACTGCTACTGTGTCCAATATTGCCTGTTCCACGCTTGACGTTCTAGCACACCTTGCACAACCTGCATCATGCCTGGTAGCAAGAAAGGATCCTGATTTACAGAGCTGCTGATGCAAGCGTTCGCATGTTTTTCAATTGAGCAACCGCCTACAGAGAAAACGTTCTCCGTGTAGTTGTTGTGTCTCTCTGCCATTCCCGTTTGCAGCTCCACAGATGAAATGCATATCGGCTGTTTACCTATTTGTAATGTCCTCCATCATCTCAAAAGTTGAAGCTGCAAATAACTGCTACGAACTGGTAAAACTATACTTTAGGTGTTACGAAAATTTGCATAAGGGTTCTTCGTCTTCCCGAGATGGAATGTGCATATGTGGTGTTCTTCTTCAACCAGGAAATAACAATCTGAATGAGTTAAGTTTACGGAGCGGACGCTTCCCAATGAGTAAGGTCCTGTAACTCATTTACATTTAATTTCCGATCATGTATACTATGACGAAAAATGCTGGATTTGGTGTATACTATCCCCTCTTAAAGTTTGGCCTATCTTGTTTTAATCACCCTATACATTTAAAGGATATAAAAAATAATATTTATAACAATAAATTATCTTTATGTAGAAACTTTATAAAATTGTCTGTCCAGTTGACAACTCAAAAACATATTTAAAGATATCGATTATATATGTAAATTGTGAAATGTGGAAGCATGGATGCAGTCGAGTTGAGATAAGTTGCGTGGAGTTAAACGCATTTCATTAGCTTGCCCTGTTGCATTCAAATTTGTGATTGATTTGTAATCCAATTTTGCCGATGTTCAATTGACTTGAAACATTGCATAATTTTGTATTCCTGATGACAATACGATATTCCGTCAAATTTGAGCTGACCCACTTCATTCCCCTTCTTCTCCCGGGTTATTATATTATCAAAACTCCCTAGAAAAAACTCTATCAACAAATACGCGTATACGTGAAACTGTTTTAGTGATAATAGATCAAATAGTCAGGTTTGAGTTCATTCCTCCCAATTTTTCACATTGTCAAAAATCACAAATATGGGTGTCTAATTTAAGGGGAGTGATGGCTCAAAGTTCAAGTCTCACATGAGCTATATATTTTTTGAAAATTAAGATTTATATACAGGTTTTATTTGTCTTGTGGTCAAATGTTTCGACACAGTTTGTAAGTATCGCTGTGATAAATTTTGCCATGATCTTATATAAGTTGGGTACACACGATATTGACTTAAAGTGCTTGGGTCTAATAGGCGATTTGGTCTTACGTAGCAGGTATGTAGCGTGGTGTAGAATCATTCGAATCATTCTTCCGGTGATATCTCTCTACTTATGATCTTCTTTATTTCTTTCACTATAAAATGATGTAAAAACAGAAATTTATTTTCAAAATTCACTAAAATGGAGAAAATAAATTTTTTAGTATTAAAAAATTGTTCATACATAAATGACTAAGGGCGCGGTAGTCCAGTGGTTAGCGCACGGGAATTGCACTCGGTAGGCCCGAGTTCGATTCCCGCCACTGCCCAAACTGCCACCGTGTTCACGCGGAGTACGATCACGTTAACCATGTGGGTGCGTAAGTCCTGCCGAGAGGTTGGTGGTAGGGGAAGGAGGGTACGGTCCCTGTCGATGCCTCCTCCACTGGGTTCCGGTCTAAATTGGGTGGCACTTCCCGGCCGTCCAAACAGTTACCTTACACCCTTCCGGTAGGTCGGACGGTCGGGGTCTCAAGAATAATAACATAAATAACTAAAAATAAAAGCGTGGATATTTTTCATTCGTTCCTTCAGCTATTAAAATCATAACTTATTGTTCACTATTGGCTTCCAGTTATCTAAGAAATTCTGAAAGTTACTATGAATGAATTTTTGCTCCAGTAATGAATATTCCATCATGAATTTCCTAACACATACACACCTGTACTTTAGACATACAAATAAAATATTCAGCAGAATATTTAAAACAATGTATAAAAAACGCAACGTGTAATTTGGCAGATATTGTTGTTACACAAATTGTAACATTATATTTCCACTAATCATTTCCCCTTTTATACAACAATATTTCGATAACATGGAAAATGACAGTAATAAGATTTAATTAAAGAAAGTATCCAAGCTTTTGTTTTTATTTATGTGTGTATGAAAATATTTTTGGTACCGAAGAAATGTTTATGTTTTCCGTTTTAGGCCAGTTTGAAGTAAAAGTGTATTTTTATAAAAGTTATTTATCATATATTTTTATTTAAAATTAAATTCATGTATGGATCAATAAAATATTTACAAATGCAAAGAAATGCAAGAATTTCCGGTAAAAGACCTCAATAAATGGAAAAAAGCAGATGTTTTCAGTAATTTATGGAAAACATGAACTTTGTAAACAATTTCACACAGACTGCCATTCCTGTTAGCAACTGCGTTGCTACTTGTTTAACTTTATTTAAAAAGTATTCCAATGAAATACTTTTTTATCTTATTTGCAGTTATTTATGACAACTACACTTTTCTTTAGACATCTGGCGCCGAGAATGCATAAATCCAAACTCAATGAGTCGAAGGAATTTCACCCACAAAAGTGCATAATAAATAAGGACAAAACAACAAAAGGGGAAGGGGAGACATGAGGGAAATATATTCTTATTTAGTGATGCATCTTTAAACGTATTGCAAAATGCAAGTTCTCTTGTTTCTACCACACGCTAACATTAATTATGTTATAGAAGTCTGAAGGAAACCAAAAATGTGGTTATTTTAATCAAAATACAGGTATAATACAGACATAACAATGGGAAGGGCAGGCAAAGTATTATAATAATAAGTTATTAGAGAGCTGTAGTTAGCATTAGAATTTTTTAATTAATTGAGTTGCATTATTTGTTTAACCCTCCCATTTTGCTGCTGCTAACATAATACTTACTTTGCTGTATAAATTTAATTAAAATTGAGTTCATTAAATACTTCTTTATTTCAATTATTATTATAAAGCATTATCAGTATTGAAATTGAGGGAATATTATAAGGGAAGATAACGTTGCTTAAATTCATCAGTATTAATGCGGAGGCCAGATCAACCTGGAATATTGAATTCAGTTGATTTTCTATCTGTTTAATCTCAAGATTAATGGAACTGGAATGATTACTTGATCTAATTTACATTCATGTAATTCTGCTAGATCTAGCCTCAAATAATCCTCTTCTAGTTGGAGGTCGGTAATTTGGCTAGTCTGTAATCCATCTTTGATTAAGCTCACTATGAAGCAAAACAATATTGCTGATTTAAAGGATAACTAATGTTTTAATAACACAAACACATCAAAAATTTGAACAGCATAAAAGTACCGACTCTAAAAATAAAAGATGGCAATACAAAAATTACATAAATCAATGAAATGTAAATAAATGCTTTTGCTCATCGACAGTTTGAAATACATTAAAAAAGTAATAATTTTAAATTAATAAAGCACTTCATTATCTGTATTTTGATTAGTATTAAGGGCATATAAATGGTGCATTGCAATTCATTTAAACTTTAATACTGGTGGAAAATAGAAGTCCAAAGTTATAAGCAAATTCGTTCAAAATGCCATCCTTGTACCAAACTCTCGGATAATGTGCAAAATATTTAAAGAAACTTATATTCATAAATTTAAGTTATTATGGACGAGAGAAGCGAAGTACATTTTCCACCCCTAAAGAAGCAAAATAAACATTTGCCTGAATGTTGTTATCCCTTTTACTCAAAAGCCACGATTAAATTTTGCATACATACGTAAAATTTCACGCATATTTAAAAATTACAATTTGGATTATTAAAACGAAATGTAACAGGACGAAACGCCTATTTTTAAACTGCTCAAGCTCACTACACGTCTTACAAATAGCGCGCAAAAAACCATTGTTAACAAAAGTTAAAAATGATTCCAATATTAAGCTTCACCATCTTGTTTTTACACGGTTGCTTGTTTTTACACGGAACGTAACGAAGCAAAATACACAACCATGGAATTAGTCAGTTACGCTTTAATTCCATGATACATACAATAATAAAACGCAAATATATGGAAATAAGTTTTGGTGATTTAAATGTGCTACTTTGATTCCGGTGTTTCCCTCTATTATAAGTTATTTAACATACAATTCAAACTCTAAAAACGTTTATGCTCCTTTGTATTATGTTTCTCAATTATTGAAATTATTTTTTTTTATATTTCTAATTTCATAATTTATTTGTCAAGTTAAATTTTAATGTGGAAATTTTATAGCTGACATGCTTCAAACATGCAAGTACACTCAAAGCCCGGCTTTCGCTAGTTAAAATACATGGATATCTTGAAACGGATAATGCATGGATTAATTTGAAAGGAAACACACACCTCAATGTTGATCTGATTTAAATGTAAGTACATATAGTAATTATAGAAGAACGTCAACGTGTTACGTGAATTTCGTAACTGTTTTGAATACAAAAAAGAACTTCACGCAATATCACACGCGCTTAATCTTTGACATTTAAAAGTATAGCACATTTACTAACGCGATGATGCATTTGAACATTCTAAATTCACATTAGTTGTTTCTCTTTCTCGTCAAATTTTTTTTCTTTTTTCGGAGGATATAATATATTAGATTCTTAACATGAATTGTTCATTAAAAGTTATGGCTTATACAAAATATAGATTTAACAAACCGCACAGAGAGGCTTTTGTGAACTGAAATCAAAATTCTAAAGGCACGATAATAAAGGTTCTTCCGAAACGAAGCAAATCGAAAATTGAAACGGAAGTAAAACTCTCCCAATTGTGGTTCAACCATCGAGTTAGAAAGAAGGAGATAAAACTGCAGATGGAAAGCTAGAAAATATCATAATGCTTGAGAATTACATCTAGGTGTCGCTAGTGTTAGTAAAGTAGCTGGTATTGTTAGTTGACACAGAGAAGTGTAGTATTAAGTATATACATATTTCATTATTTTTAAATTAAGGGTTCCTCTTAATTATGAGTATAATTAACCAGTATCTTTTCATAGCTGTAGGATAGAGTACAAAAATATATGGAGATAAAACTAAATAGCAAAGGAAAATAATTGTGAATACATAGGAATATTTTTTATTGTTACTACTTATTTATTCTACTTTGCATCGTGGTAATAATTCATTTTTACAAAATTGACAGTTTAAATAAATATTTTAGGTCTTTCGCTATCGAAATGCATACAATGCAGGACTACTTTACGTATCCCAGCGCCACCTGAATCATTGTCTCAAACGATATTGGCGTTTCCTAAATATGACGTTTTAACTCCTTACTTTTACCTCCATGGGAGCAACAATTGAGACGGATAGAGTCAGGACGGCGAGTTACACTTTCTGTTACGCCCTCCATTGAGTTAGTGGAGAGAGCAGCCATCAGTAAACCAGTAAGTGAACATAGAGTGAGTGTTACACATTTCCGTTATGGCATCAGGTGTTTGATACGCATCGAGAGAGCTTAACGTGTTTCATATTTTACATACCATTGTAAAGCGTTTTAATGTGAGACATTTTAAAGTGCATGGTTGTGTAAGTCCGTTTGATGGAAATCGTAGCATAACGAATATTGAAACGGAAGTAAAACTCCTCCAGCAGTGGGACGACAATTGAGTCTTATAGAATAAGGACGGCAAATTGCATTCTGTTTCGTACTCCAATGAATTTCTGAAGGGAGTGGCCATCGCTCGCCCCACTCTTTGTAGACCAGTGAGTGAGGCTAGCGTGTTACATATTTTCGTTATGTTGTTAGTTGTTTGCTACGTATATAGTGAGTCCAGCGTGTTTCATATTTTATATTGTAATGCGTTATTTCACTGAAACTTTTAAAGGCACACGGTAATGCAAGTTCGTTTAATGGAACTCCGAGGATAACGAAAATTGAAACGGAAGTAAAACACCTCTAATAGTGGCGCAATAATTAAAAAGCATAGGACATTGATCTGTACTTTCTGTTACGCCCTTCAGTGAGTTAGTAGAGGGCGTGGGCATCGCTCACCCCACTCTTTGCAGACTAGTGGGTGGAGCTAGTATGTTACACATTTTCGCTATGCTATCAGTTGTTTGCTGTATATAGAGTGAGTCTACGGTGTTTTATATATGTGTTCCTTTGTATACTGTTGTAACAACTTATTAATATGAAACTTCTTAACGCACTTGATAGTACAAGCTCGTTTTATGGAAATCAGAGCATAACGAAAAGTGACACTCATCCAACGGTGGCGCCACAGTTGAGACGTATAGAGTAAGGGAGGTATGTTACACTTTCTGTTACGCCCGCCAGAAAATAATAATTGTGAGAAAATGTGTAATTTTCATTGCGTTTCTTTTTAAATTCATTTGTGTTTTACTGTAAAAGGTACTAATAACTTTAATGTTTTGTCGTAGTAATGCTTTTTCTTTTCGCATATCATATTATCTGGATCAGTTTTATTATATGTTATATTGTGCATATTATACATTTAAAACACTGATATGTTACATTTGCAAAAATATAATATATAAGTGAGCCGAAATAAAGTCATATGTGGTGACGGCCACACAACTTGTTACCATAAACCCCTGGGTTGGTCGTGTGGTCTGGGTCTTCAACCATATGTGGTGAAATAAATTAAATGCCAATGTTTATATTTTAAATGTATAGCGACTACGGCGTACATTGCATTTGCTGGCAATAACCCTTCAAATTTACCTCAATAGTGCGAGTTAACTTACTGTACTGTAAGACATGGGTCATTAACCACAAAGTTTATCTTTTAAATTATATATTGATTTGTGTGGCACTCAATTATTAAAATACATTTTCAACTAATACTTTGTACAATGACCATTAATGTAATATATTTTGAGAAATGATTTAGGGGTTGATTTGAGACCGGTAATAACTACTGGACATATTAAAGCATCTGCGCTCTACCTAATTGTAAATCTATGTTGTTGGCACTTACCTTCGCTTTATGTACACTGCATTAACCGGAATGGTTTTTAAAAATCATTTGTTGTAAGTATTTTATATTTTAATGTATTTATTCATTTGCAGGTGCTTTCAAGAATCATTTGTTGTCAATAGTTTGCATTTTAATGTATTTTATTATATTTTAATCTGTATATTCTGCATTCTGTTTTATCTTCCACACTGTTACTGGGACTTTGTCCTTTAGAGTGCAATCTTTTAAAATAAATAAATAAATACATACATAAATTAAATGTAATGATCGTTGGCTTGAGATGGGTACATGATACTTGGTTGACTTCAGTTGATTCATAGCAAATATATTATTGTCTTTTATTTTGAGGAGCCTTTCCTCTTTGTATCTCAACAAACATTTTCAAAACTGATGTCGGTTTAGCATCACGGCGAAACTTTTCCAACTGTTCATTCTTATGAATTTATAGGCTTGGGTGCACGGTACCTGACTGACTTCAGTTGATTCACAGCAAATATATTATTGTGCTCCAAGAGCCTTTCCTCTTTGTATCTCAACGGATATTTTCAAAACTGATGTCGTTCAAGCATCACGGCGAAATTTTCCAGCTGCTCATCCTCTCGGTCGGCAATCTTAATTTAATTTTACCTTTTTTCAGGGGTTTACGATTTCCCCTAGTTCCATTGTCCTTTCTTCTTATGATATCTTGTGGTCGTCCTGATTGGACCTCCCCTTTTGAATAAGCCTGTTCGAGTATGCTCGAAACATAGGTTACGCCCATGTAGCTGTCTTGTCTGATGATGTCATAGCAAATTCGTGAATTTATAAGTCATAAACATCTCCAAGCAAAACTCTCAAACCTGGTGCCGCTTGTCTGATTCCTTTATTCAGCTTGTTTTCCTTGTTGCATTGCCTGAATTAAAAATTGCCTATTTGGTCTCACAATAAGTATATTTACCAGTATATGATTGTTGCATTCTTTCATCGATAACCCAGTGTCTTTATACTGCTGTAACATTTTTTACTTCCAACGCGCATGAATATCATGAATTCATTTGTTCCAATTTATTTACTTTTGATGATGCATATTTACGAAAGTTGTGAAATTTGATAAATGTTCTTCATTATATAACAAATATGGGACAAAACGAAGGTAAATTGAAAATAAAATTTTAAGAGAATACAAATTGTATTTTGTTATAGCAAATAAATCGAATCCAAAATATAAAAATGCAAATACATCATATAATTGTTTTCAAAATGTCACGAAAAAATACCTCTACCTCTATAAGTTGTAAAAAAAAAATGCATGTCTCATCCAAAATTTTTACAACAGATTCCCACTTGGTCAGTTGACATGCATACCGTTGACCTTCTGAGACGTAATATTTTCTTCTGTTGTAGAAGTGGATTAAAAGTTATCCATCTCCTTCCGATTTCAGACCTAACTAACAATTAGCATTTAAAATACCTCTCTTCTCACTCATGGTGTTGCATTATCATTAAATATTTTAAAGTACTCTAATGCACATTTTATGTATGTGCAATACAATACAAAATATCTCGAGAACGGCTTGTGAATAATCCTAAACAGTCAATTCACTTCCAAATTATGATGCTTACAAATTATGTACACATTTGATAATATTTAGCGCATTTAATTTAATTTATTTGTGACTGTTAGTATTCAGAAAATTATATTCTTTCCTTGCAACACATGGTAATGTATAGGGAAAGTTTTGAAATCGTTGTGAAATATGCAGTTCTAGTTTTTGACAGGTAAACACGTTTTGAGGATCTCTAGAACGCGAAAATCAATTTTTAGAGTGGTGTTTGTGTGTGTGTGTGTGTGTGCGCGCGCCATGCATGTATCCACTCTAACTTAAAATGTAGTTGATCAAATTTCATACAATTTTATATGTGAGTTACGTGTGGGTGACTCTAATGCAGATTAGATTTTGATATAATTCGGTATAAAGGAATCTGTTTTTGTGTGAAATAGCCAGCAATGTATCCTTTCTATGTAAAAACTAAGGAACCAGTTTTCACAAAGTTTGGGAGATAAGTTATTTGAGTATTACTCTGGTACTGATTACATTTGGGTACGATTCGTAGGGAAGGGCCCAACCAGTCTTTCTTTATAAAACGACCTGTAAAAATCGTGAAAAATCTAAAAAAGAATACGTATGCTTAAATGCATTCATTAAATGCGTGTTTAATATGTAATATTTGACCATGAAAAGTATAAGATACCTCATTACTCTAGGACTAACCGTTCTCGAGATATTTTAGAATTTTCATGTTTTTGCTATGTCGCCTATGAAAATACGTCCAGTTATCAAATGAAAACGAAAATTCAGTTAAAAGTGCAAATTTAGTATAATTTAAAAAAATTATGCTTGTTATTTTGTGCAATTGAACTCAATTTTATTTGTCATTAAAGAAATAAAAAAAAAATGAATTCGGAGTCTGTAGTGAAAGTCATGTGCTGTCCATATCATATTTTTTTATTATAAAAATATATACTACCTTTAAATGTTTGTTCTGATTTGCCACTAGTACGTATGAATTGATTAGTTTGTAAGAAGTCAGCTAGTTTTCTATAAAAGCATAACTTTTGTTCACAATAATAAGCAACTTTTAAAAGAATGAGAACTTAAATTTCAAATACCAAATGAAAAATTAAAGGAGAAAGAAAGTTCTTGTATTTTTACAGCGTTTTTTGTCAAGTATTAGAAATGGCCTAGTTTTTAGTTGTTTAATTATTTATGGCATTTTGAAATTCAGTGGATAAAAAAGGGAAAAAAATATGCTCTAGAGAAACAGTTGTTTTGAAAACACACTCTTTTCATTACTGTCATGTCTATGTCTATTTCTATTTTTTGCTAATGCGACAACAATGCATCAGAAACTTGTAAAAAACAGCTCTTTGTCATTCAATTGCTTGAAACGATATTATTTAAGTAGGTACTTAAATATTTTTATGTGAAAACGCATTTCATATGTTAATAAAAAATACATTTCCTAAAAATTAAAAATCTGATGTGGGCAGCACATGACTTTCTCTGCAGACTTATATCCGCGTTCTCTGTTTATTTTAATAAAATTTATTTCACTTTTATTCCATTTTCGTTCTCATTCGGTAACCGAGTTATTTTCAAAAGTGGCGTAGAGAAAGTACGAAAAACTAAAATATCTCGAGAACGGCTAGTTCTAGTGTAATGGTGTTGGTCTTATTCTTTTCGTCCTTAAAATTTACGTATTAAACGGACATTTAATGGATATATCTGAGTATATATAGTTCTTTAGTTTAGATTTTGACGATTTTTGCGGGCCATTTTGCAAAAAAAGGCAGGTTATTTTTTTCCGAATCGTACCAAAATCTAATCAACACCAGGGTAACCCAAAAGTGACTTATCCACCGAATTTTGTGAAGTTTGGTCCATTAGTTCTTCAGTTAGAGTGGATACAAGATTTTGCGGGCCATTTCGCAGAAAAAGGCGGGTTCTTTTATCCCGAATCATACCCAAAACTAATCAGCACCAGACTCGCTCACAAGTAACTTACCTACCAAATTTTGTGAAATTCGGTTCATTAGTTTTTTAGTTAGAGTGGATACAAAATCTGCACAGACTGACACACAGACAGACACACAGACACACAGACACACACACAGACGTCACGCTAAAAATGGTTTTTTCGTATTCTAGAGGTCTCGAAACGTGTAGATCCGTCGAAAACTCGAGTTGCGATTTTCGGCATGATTCCAATACTTTCCCTATACATTACCATGTATTGCAGGGAAAGTAAAAAATAATATATAAGATATGTTTTTCAGGATAGCTTTAATTTTCATGCAATATACAATATATATGCACAGTAATTCAACGGTTTATATGAAACTTGTGTTTATTTAAAGTCAATGGAAATTTTAAAAACTCATTTAAGACAACTCATTTAAGACAGCTATTATAACTAATCATAAAACTCATTTAAGACAGCTATTATAACTAATCATAAAACTCATTTAAGACTGCTATTATAACTAATCATAAAACTCATTTAAGACAACTATTTAATACAATTCATTAAATAATTTCGTATTTAATCCATTCGTATTTTATTCATTCTGTATTTAATATAATTTAGTATATAAAATAACACCTCTTCCCGTGTATGGCTAGTTGTACAGAATCGATGATTACTGAATCCTAAGCTGATGATTCAGCAAAATCATTTGAGTGGTACTATATAAAATTTTTTACAAATACTGATGTAGGAAATTTTAGCACATTAAACATGTAAATTGGAAATTATTCTAATTATTTTGAATACTTAACTTCAACAATGTTTGAAACATTAACAGTTTTGACTAAGGGTCAAGTTGAACAAACAGTTTTAGATTGAAGAATAAAACAATAAAAGATTAAAAGGAGTAGAGTTAAATAAAAAAATCCTGCAAGACTGAAAAATGGTGGATCGTAAAGTAAATACACTTAAAGAGTGAGAAGAAATTTAAGGGCCTGGATCAACTGCATATCCTAACGGGAAAAGTTGAACAGCATGACTAAAATTATTCCTGCGAAGGAATTAAAAGTATTCCTCAGCTTGAATCAGCATGATTTGTTATTTACTTGATATAAGGTGGGTTCATATTCCAATTTGCTACGTGCTTAGACTGCATTGAACTACGCATGTAGTCATCCTTTAAAGGTGACTGACAAAACTAAGTCAGCTTTGACTTTATTGAATTGAAGAAATATCAAGAATTTTCATTTGAGCCACTGGAATTATCAATTGCATCACAAAGTTTCCGTGTTTGTTGTTACCTAAATAGATAAGTTTTAAATTTCCAGTTCCATTTTAATATTCTGAGACGTTAAACATGGAATACTGCTGAACCATTGCTTTTTTATTATGGCATATTTAAGACATTTGAGAAATGTTGGTTCCATGTTTAATGAGTTATATACGGACTCACAACGACTGTATTTGTGTTAAAAAATAGACAACTTTAATGTGAGGTTATTAAAGAATTTAGACAAGTGTTATTCCAAAAATCTGGTGGTAACCCTTCACTTGTTCAATAGAGTGCCCCGATAAGCCGGTATAGGGAGTTTTGAAAAAAATGTCTTTAGTTAAAGACTAATATTTCCATAATATCTCAAAATATGTATTGTATCAAACGTTTCATGTTCGATGGACATTTTTTATACTTTTCATGTGTTATAGAGAATTCTGTAAATTATTGAAAAAACGTGCAGTAGATATAGGCGTTTGTTTACGCTCAAACTACATGCCCAACGGTTTTCTTCTCGACATTGATGCCTTGTACGTATTAAATTATATAACTTTTGAAAGTTAAGAAATAATATTAAAATGTAACCATAAAATCAAAATAAATATTTCAAAGTATTTTGTTATATTTCGTAAAATTTATATTTAGGGGTTTAAACTCTATGTAAACCTTATGGAGCGGCTACATAATTTTTAAAAATCGATACAATTTCATATTATTTATGGACTATTTCGTAATGTGCATATAAATGTATTTTCAGTTAAGTAAGTAATATAATTAATTTGCAATGTGCAATGAGACACAAAATGTACAGTGAGGTAACTTCAAATTAGGTAATTATTATACTGTTTCCCAGTTGATTTAAGATCGCAATTGGACACTGAATTTAAAGCAGTACAATTTTCTACTGTGGTAATTATAACCCGTAAGAAATCTGACTACACACAGTTGGATACCTTGCAGATATGCTTCGATAAGATTTTACCAGAAAAATCTTGTTTGAAAATTGTAAAAGGAAATCTAATGTTCTACAATTATCTCAATTTTACAATTACCAACAATTTTCATTCGTTTTCACAAAACATCTGAACATTTTAATTTTGCTTAATTAACATCATAATTTTTACATAAAAATCTAAACAGGGACCCAGTTACAGTTGTAAATAAGTCAAGTAAGTTCTGAAAGATGGTACATACCTAGAGCTATGGAAGTAAGGTTTCGGTATAGTAAAGTGACCAGACGTTACAAGAGGAAATTAATGACAGCGCTCCTAGAGGTAAAATTCTCAAATTATTATTTCTATTTCGTAAACTATGAGATATACAGGAAGAAATTAGAAATGTTTGAAGCATTACCAAAAACGTAGGGGAACGTTAATTCATTTACTACAAAAACGGCATTTGCATAACGTAAATTTTTATACAAAAGTATTCTATTCTGGTCGTCTAAACAGCTGCGCATGTCTAAGGGCGAGTCGGACGGTCTAGGTTTTCGACCAAAGTATTCTATATGCCGACAATCTACCGCAGTGCTAGTCTGAATGCAAAAAAGAACTTTCTTTTTCACATCCATTTTCACTATGGATGAATATATAGTAGTAGGAAATCATTAGGCAAACTGCTGTGAACTTTCCATGGCGTTTCGGTTGAATTGGCTCTATAGGATAATATATTTATAGCCGTATATATTCAAATAGACCTTCATAATTTTTTGACGCGATGCACATTAAAATACACACATCCAATGACAGACGATCATTTTCGAATTTTCTAGCATATATTATCGGCAGGAGAAATTTTGCACGTCACAGATATCATTTGCATACAATACTCAGAGAAATGCTTAGAACTTTCTATATACATAATTTGCTTCTACAGAAAATGTATTTTCTAATTAATCGATAATGATCTACAATTTTCTCATTAGCATTTTTTCTGTGTCTCTCATATTTTCCGAGACAGGAGTGCAAACTTCCAACTTTTGCAGCTAGGAACGTTGTTACCAATCTGATTTGGTAGTGAATATTCACTTTACTATACTGGTACATCCCTTTCATAGTTCTAGCTACCACTGACAACGGCAAAACAAAATCGGCATACCAACAATTAAATCTTTCGCATACTGAAAACAAAATTGGATTTCAGAAGTGCTTACTAAATAAGATTACTCATAAACTAAAATTAAACTTAATTAAAGGGATACGCCTTGCAAAATATCAACTATATAGGTACATGCTTGAAAAAATTTGGGATCCTGCTATAGCAAACAGACTTCAAACTTGCACTCCAAATACCCTGGTATTAAATGTCTCTTAAACTAATGTTCAAATCGAAAAAAAGTTGATTTCAGCGTATTCCAACATTTCTTTACAAATGTACCAAATATCATATTCCTGTTTGCTATAATTTTTTACAGTAACAGAATGAGAAACTCGAGGGATACGAAATTTGTTAAACAGCGTAGAGAGCGGCCTCAGCAGCTCGTTTTTCTAGGGGAAATTATACCATTTTTAACATTATCATTTAGTTCTATGATTTTCGATATTAATATATTTGATGGAGTTCCTTTATTTTGTGTTTTCTATTCACCTACATAAATAGAAACTCTTCAAAATTTCCGGCATCATGCTCTAGTTACATTAAAATCTGTATATTCAAGGATATTACTTTTTAATTATATTTTCTTTAAAAACATGCTTTCTATACTATAGTACAACAAAATAAACATATATGAAATCTTCCTTCGTTTTGTTAAAAAACATCTCTACCACTGCTTTCTATGAAATTTGAAATGTATGCTGCAATTTACCATTTAAGTAATCCACATATATAATATTCGAATTGCAAAATGTATTCCAGTATTTTTGTCTCAGTAAATTAAGATTTACTGGACATATTTTGTGTATTTTATACTTCTGCAATGTGGTGAGTTACTATCACTTATGTTTGAAAATGGAAGTCTAATTTTGGCCTTAGCAACACCACTTTTACTTGCTTTCCAACAGAAACACTCTCTCACGAGAAAGAAGGATTGAAGACTGTTCTCATGCAGCTGTACAATTTTATAAAATTCCTAAAAGGAGATGCCAGATGTATTCCCACACAAGAAGAGAACCTGTGCCAATATTCGCACAAAAGATGTCGAATTTAATTGCCCTTAATGTAATAGGAAATCCATACCAATACTGCAAAAGCGCAGAAATTGAGATATTCTAAAATTGATAATAAATTATTTTGAAATTGATAATTGATAATGAATTTTTTTGAAATTAATAATTGGCCAAAGATATTTATATAAAATTATATTAAGCATGCAATTTGATATATAAGTAATTAGTTGCAACTTATTGATAAAGTAACATATATAATCAAAAATATAAAATAACTAAAATAAATTTTTATATGCAATTTAAAGGGTAATTATTGTTTTGACACACCTACTAAACTTGAGCCAACGGCCGTACTGTGCTGAAAACACCGGTTCTCGTTAGATCACCGAAGTCAAGCAGCATCGGGCGCGGTTAGTACTTGTGTGGGTGACCACCTGGGAACACCGCGTGCTGTTGGCACATTTCGGATGCGGTAGCCCGATGGTTTGCGCGCTGGATTTGCACGCTGCCGCAACTGCCGCCGTGTTCATGCGGAGTACGATCAAGTTAAACATGTGGGTCCGTAAGTCCTTCCGAGAGGTTGGTGGTAGGGGAAGGAGGGTACGGTCCCTGTGGATGCCTCCCCCACTGGGTTCCGGTCTAAATTGGGTGGCACTTACCGGCCGTCCAAACAGTTACCTTACACCTTTCTGGTAGGTCGGACGGTCTGGGTCTCAACAACAACAACACCTACTAAACTTCTTCGCTGGATAGAACCAGTTTCCTGGTTATGCACCCCTTGGTGATTGAAAATTTACGGTGAGTCAAATAGGGTGTCTTAGTTAAATTATTCTAAGAACAGAAGCTAATTTTTTAAATAGTTTTTTTCCAAATTTGGAATTATTTTGAATTAATGAAATTAAGATTACCACACCCTGTTTGTCACACTAAGATGCGGGGAATCCATTTATGTACGAATCACTCATTATAATTTTTATGAATCTATTCCTGAGATACATTTGGAGGAAAGCTTTAAGAAATAAATTGAATATGTCCTTCACTCTTATGCACCATATTTTTCTCTGATACCTAGAAATAACTTGAGACTAGTTTTAAGGGTCTTCGTGTTTATTTCCGTTAAAAGTTTACGCATTGTGCTTCTATTTGAAGTATTAAAGTACACGCTGTGGGCGTATATAATGTTAAGAGTGAAATCATGAAATGCATCCTTTCAGGAAATATAAATGAAAAATATTTCTTCATTCTTTATTTTTAATAATTGTGCTTAGTAATTTCGTATGGGAAATATTGCTAAAGGATTTAAGAATAAAATATTTTGTTGAAAATATCTTCATCAAATATAGTCAGAGAATGTTTGTGTGAATTAAAATATAGTGCTTTATACAGCATTAGGTTTAATTTTATCTAAAAATCAACAATCAGTCGCAACTTCGAATCGAAGTCTTGCTTGATAAATATAGCCAAGTTATGTTACTATGTATACAACAACGGTTATGTAAAGAAATTCTTAAAATCCTTACAGAGTTATGAACTGAAAGGCTCCGGACTTTATTAAAGAGACACGCATTTTAATTTTTTTTTGTCTTTACTTGAGTCGCTAATATCTGAGTACAGGCGTGTGCTTCTACAGTGGAGTCAGAAATACCAAAATTGGATTCTATATCAGTGTGGCAATGTGCTTTTCACTAATGAGTCGAGATTCAGTTTACAGACTGTTTCTCGTAGCACCACTATATGAACTGAGTGGAGATTACGTTGGCATTCATTTAACTTATTGGAAAGGGGCCTATTTGAAGGTGGAGTTTTGGTATGGGCAGACATAACGCCGAACGGGTGTGCACATCTCCACATTTTCGATAGCGATAGGTTCTGTTATTGGTATGTGAAGTAGAGGTGACATACTGGAGTCCTATGACCGTCTTTTTACTTTACTTCCCTGTATAAGGAAAGTATTGTGACGGGGTCGAAAATTCGAATTTGAGTTTTCGACGGGAGAGCACGTTTCAAGCATCCCTGATCACGAATTAAACATTTTTGAAGTGATGTCTGTGTGTGTGTGTGTGTCAGTGAGACTGTGGAGACGATAACTGACGAACGAATGGACCGATTCAAACGAAATTTGGTACAAAAATCACAATCCGTAGACACTGTAAGCCTATTGTTTTTATGAGCAATCGAATGTTCAGAACCCCCTTAAATTTTCGATTGAAATTTTGAAAAAATCGTCAAAAAATCAAAACCGCTAATAAAGTTACGCAAATAGCCCATTTCTTATGTAATTTTTTATTAGAAAACGATTGACATAAATTTTAGAACGCTAACGCGAACTGTTCTCGAGATATTGCACATTTTTCAAAAAAATTATCAAAAGTTATATAAAAAAATATTTCCTATTGAGAAACATGTTCACTTTTCATATGTAATACCATGCGATAAATTTGGTGAGATCATTCTGGTGAATCTAGCTCGTTCCATTCATGAAAAAAGATACTTTGAGTAATACTTTTGTATTTGAACGCCAATAGTCATTTATATGCTGTAAAAATAACTTATTTCTCCGCCCATAACGCTTGGCGAGATTTTGGAGACGAATTTGGTGGAATGTCTCCAACTTGGCGACATTTTTAATTGTTGCCAAATTAACAAACATCTCGCCAAATTGATAAAAATGACTCTAAATCAATGGAAATGACGACTAATTGAAGAGAATTCAATATCTTGGAACGAATATAAGTATCTACTATAAGAATAACATTTTTTTAACTGTAAAGGTAGTAAATTCATTGCATTATATAAGGAAAGTCATGTGTTGCCCACATCAGATTTTTTGAGTTGACATCGGTCCATAATTCGTATTGATGGACGATAAAGCGTGCAAAACTCTCTCAGATGGTCTATGATTTTTTTAGAAGTCAACATATTAAGCGAATGTAGTGGCCATTAAAGTCTCCATATATGAATGCCATTGAACAACCGCTATCTACACTAGGAGTGACATTTTTTGCACCTACATCTCGTGAACAAGTTAATAAAATGCAGGAAAAATCAATGTCAAGATTATGTAGCTGCAATAGGTGACCACATCCCTTATTAATCTTCATGTAACATAGTAGTTTTAGTTTAAACATCTTCTTATAAAAATTGTATATCTCCATCTTTATTCCTTATCTTATTTTTTCTACCGCTGTGCTTGCTTTACCTTATTACATACGCATACCGAATTTCGTTCTATTCACAGTTTTGGTTCGTAAAGCATTCACACATTATGTTTAACTTTTATGGACACCAATGTTCTCTAAAAAGGAAAAAAAAAACATAACATTTTTCAAGTAAAATTTAGCAAATTACAGAACTATATCTAGATTTTGGAAAATAAAACTAGTTGAATTTTGAGATGTTTACGAGGATAGGAATTTTAAAACATAAATAAGAAGACGATTTCAATTTCAAATTTTTGAAAAAAAAAACTATTAGAATATATTTTATCATGGTGCTAGTTAAGTTCCATGGCTAATACTCAGTAAAGTTATTTTAAACTATTAGAAATAATCCTCAAATATTTTTGCAAGACAGGAATTTTAATTGCAATTGTAAAAGAATATCAATATTAATTGGATATTCTAAATGTTTAAGTAGAAAGAATAACTTTCAATAGTAACTTAACATTTTATTGCACACCTAGCTTTAAAAACGGGGAATAGAAAATTGATTGAGGGGAAAATATTGCGTATATTCTATCATGTTTTAGGCGTTGATTGTCTCATAGGCTAGAAGTGACGATCTCAAATCGTTACAAGAAAAGCAAGTGAAATTCACAGGAGTGTAGCTGAACTTCACTTTCTCATACCAGAATCCATTTTCAATAGATTTTTTTCAAATTTCACAAGAAAAATTTTGAAAAATCGGCTTCATGTGGCCAAACGACTACAATTATAGCATGTTATCATTCACTTTAAAGGGATTGAAAAAATCTCTTGATTGATATCATACTTGGCAACGTAACCCCCAGGAGGCGGATGACGTCACGAACAAAATAACTATATCGCGGCTATTTTTCTCAACAATGATTGAAACTATAAAATCTCGTAATCATTGAGCCATAAATAAACCTTTTTATTCATGATTATGTTAATTTTTTTCTATCGACCACAGACATAGACTGATAGACAGACAGACGGACACACTCCAAAAATAGTTGAAACGTGTTCAGGAGGTGTTAGACCATATATTGCCATCGCAATTTTGGAATAGAAATTTGTCACAATATTTTCTCAATATTGCGTATGAGATAGCAAATATAGCTAGCTGCAAATTCTAAAAAGTTTAGCGATTGAGAGTCGCCAGGACCGAACTCGGGACCTCGTGCTTACAAGACCAACATTATAAGTTTAGAGCAAAAGCTAGCTTCGACTCGGAACTCATAATTCGGGTATTCTAGCATCTGCGATCGATGTCTTTGGCAGGAACAGAGTCGTCTGCTGCCGCAGAAATTTGTCTGGCTACAATTTAAACATTGGAAAAAGCATATAGATGGCAGGTTAAAAAAAGCCATCACCACGAAATCATAATAATCTCAAACATAATCGACGAAATATGGTCAGCAAAACTTGGTCAACGAAAACAACATTGCCATCAAAATAGTCAGCAGTGCGAAATAATACTATATATCAATACGAAATCATAATAGCCGTAATACAAAAAGTCATCAAATATCCGACTGGCTATATTCCAGTGTATTATTCCTATTGGAATTCTACTGTATATTACAACTTCATGTTCAAACGCTCAATCAATATACGTTTAATTGATACTTCTAAACGCCCTGATTTTAATTTTATTATTTAATCAAATCATAGTTGCAATTGTTGTTTCTCAAGACAAAATTCAACGCAAATGATAATATCAAGACGAATTTTAAATAATATTCAACTTCATGTTTTCAAGCAATTCACGCATATTTAGGGGCTCAAAGAACATACACAATTAAATAATGAGAAAACATTTACTCTTTTAAATTTTTCAATATTTCTAAAAGTATCAGTATATTTACATTTATATCACATCCTGATGTATGTAAATCACCTACAGCGTGTATTTTAATGAATCTAGTTATAGAAGAATGTTTACGCATCTTTCTCTCTAACATGAAATAAAATGCCTGAAACTAGTTATTTATAGTTTTCAAAGAAAATGGCAATGCATGATATACAGAAACACAATTTAAATGCTAATATCTTGAGTCAAATGTATAAAAAATGACATAACTAAGCATGACAGTAAAAATATTCAAATTTCAAAATAATGTAAAAAAACAAATGTTAAGACAAGTTATGTTTTATTTATAGTTTTGACTGGTATTTAAGACTGTCAAAGATAGGGAACTTAACACTCTTAACAAAATCAAAAGTTGCAGTATTTTGAATAAGTCTTATTACTTTCCTTATAAACATAATGTATAAGGAAAGTATTGTGACGGGGTCGAAAATTCGAGTTTTCGACGGGAGAGCACGTTTCAAGCATCCCTGATCACGAATCAAACATTTTTGAAGTGATGTCTGTGTGTGTGTGTGTGTGTGTGTGTGTGTGTGTGTGTGTGTGTGTGTATGTGTGTGTGTGTGTGAAAGTATGTGTGTGTGTCTGTGTGTGTGTGTGAAAGTGTGTGTGTGTGTGTGTGTCAGTGGGCCTGTGGAGACGATAACTGACGAATGAATGGACCGATTTGAACCAAATTTGGTACAAAAATCACAATTAGTAAACACTGGAAGCCTATTGTTTTTATACGCAATCGAATGTTCAGAACCATCCTAAATTTTCGAATGAAATTTTGAAAAAATCGTCAAAAAATCAAAACCAATAATAAAGTTACGTAAATAGACATTTCTTATGTAATTTTTCATTAGAAAACGATTGACATAAATTTTAGACCGCTAACATGAACCGTTCTCGAGATATTGCACATTTTTCAAAAAAATTATCGAAAAGTCATATAAAATAGAAAAAAAAATATTTCCTATTGAGAAACATGTTCACTTTTCATATATAATATCATGCGATAAATTGGGTGACATCATTTTCGTGGATCTAGCTCGTTCCATTCATGAAAAAAGATACTTTGAGTAATACTTTTGCATTTGAACGCCAATTTATCTGCTGTAAGAATAACTTATTTCTTCGTCAATAACGCTTGGCGAGATTTTGGCGACGAAATTGGCGGAATGTCGCCAACTTGGCGACTTTTTTAAATGTTGCCAAATTAACGAAAATCTCGCCAAATGGATAAAAATGACGCTAAATCAATGAAAATGACGACTAATTGTGGAAAATTCAATATCTAATAAGTTATATAATATATAAATAAATAATAATAGTTATATAATATATGTCGAAAATTCAATATCTAATAAGTTATATATATATATATATAACTTATTTCTTCGTCCATAACGCTTGGCGAGATTTTGGCGACGAAATTGGCAGAATGTTGCCAACTTGGCGACTTTTTGAAATGCTGCAAAATTAACGAAAATCTCGCCAAATGAATAAAAATAACGATAAATCAATGAAAATGAAGACTAATTGTCGAAAATTCAATATCTTGGAAAGGATATTAGTATCTACTAGAAGAAAAACCTATTTATTTTACTGTGAAAGTAGTAAATTCATTTCATTATATAAGGAAAGTCATGTGTTGCCCACATCAGATTTTTTTGTTTAATAGTGCATGGTAGTTAATATCGGAAGTCGTTGCTTCAGATACAGATTGGAACCCCCCATTAGCCCCCATTAGCGGGCCCCACTAGCGGGCCCCACTAGTGGATTGCCCCCACTAGCGGGCTCCTGAAGGGATCTGAGACACTTTACTCCTTTCCCCATTTGTTTCCCTACTCCAAGAGAAAAATCCAATGTTGTTCAGATAGATTTGGTTCATTGGCCGACAATAGAAGTGCGCAAATATTCAGCCTTCTGAGCCATCGGTAGACTGCTGGTCTTTAAAAACATACAAAAATCTATAAAACTGCTCTCCCAGGGGGTAAATAAAAAATCCGGCTATGGTATATTCTTCTGTAAGTGTAGGCTGTATATCTCTATGACACTATAAGTGTGCAAAGATTTAAGACTACCAACGGAGCTTCTGAATGTTTTGAAATGAGTGTTTGGTCCCATTTCCTCCGGTCCATATGTGTAATACGGCTGTGTTATGTGTGAAAATACGGCTGTGTTATGGTCTGTTCCATAATCAATACTATAAATGTGCACAAATTCAGACCTCTAGGTCAACAAAGGAAATTGTAAATTCCCGACTACAACTCTTTCATCTCGGGATCAAAAACGATAATATGAAGCTGCTCATTCTCACACCCTCTACAATTTCCACTACAGAAACTATGTATTGCTATTGCATTAACTATGGAAATAGTTATCTTTCCAAGTTAAATAGATTATAATGTACCATGTTTCGTGATATAAAATTATTTAGGATATCACATAGATTCAAGTATGAGGGAAAATCCAGGTTAAGGAATTATTTTCCGCAAATGCTTAGGAGAATTGTAAATATTTTATAAGTAGTTTGAAAATGATCATAAAAATGTTATATTATTTATTAATAATTCTTAGACGACGGGTGTAATAATACAGCACCAGATTTACTTTTTTACGTATAATTGGACGACATCTGTCGTTTAAATATTTATGAAAGCATTAAACTTTTGACGTGGAAAATTCTTTCATGTTTCTCTTATATTTATAATACTCACCGTTCGATGACATGCATTTCATAAAATATTTATCTCATATCACCGCAAGTGCAGATATTATATTTTTATTTTTTGCTTTTAGATAAATTGTGGCTTTTTAATTCAAAAAACAGAAATTATGTTTTATATTAGAAAATTATGAGGAAAAACAAGAAACATACATCCTTTCAATTTTGTCATTTTATTAGAAAAATTCTATTTTTTGCTATTCTGTCGGTAAAGTTTAAAAATCTGTTTTAGATATTTCAACTCTTGTCTTGGTAGTAAGTCAAGCCCCTAATCTCCTATAGTCAGGTGGTTCATCACCCTGTGATCTACTGAGACGATTATCTTACTTTCTCTATTTGAAGTGGATTTTGCACTTTTTTGAACAGAGTGTTTATTTTAATGACGACTCGTTTCATGAAGGTTGAACTGCATGTAACAGATATATTTACCAACAAAATTTGACAACGTATATTTGTCTATCTAACTGTGCACTTATGTACGCACATGCAATTCCTCTCAAAATAAAGCACCTGAAAAGAGTTTGATGTTACAAGATGTGACTAATTTATGGATTTCAAAGGGGGGGGGGACTTCGGAAGTTGATGTGCAAAATTTATCTGACACGTTTGAGTAAGAAATTACCTCTTCATGGAAGCTTTAAATGCATTAATAATTGTCCGCCATGTTGCTAAGTTTCGGAACAGACTTTAGAGTTTAGAATCTGTTGATAAACTGGAGGGCTTTTGACGTTGCGGCAATCAACATCAGAAACAGCCTAAAATTACTAGTTTTTTAAATATAATACTACTACTATTTTATTCTATGACTAGATTTATGTAATTTTTTTTCATATTTATAGGAATACAACAAACTTAAAGGTCAACAAGAGGTAAAATCTGTGTGCCTGTGTGTGCAGTCTGTAGCGAAAAATATGAGCCTTGTACTGTCATGACATTTGGTACACAGGTGCTGTAGGACACGAATAGGTGCACCTCGGCGTTATTTTTCATAATTTAGAATTATTATTTTAGTTACTGGGTAAGCTCGAATTTTCTTTGCGATCACTAAAAGCACCATAAATTACATGGAGAAAAATGCGACTCGAATTTTATTCAAGGCATCGCGTCAAGATCATAGACAAGCGTTTCGCACCGGAAACCGGGAAGCCCAGACGGTTGGCGCTTTGTACTGGTTTAAAATCCAGAAATTTCAAATTCCGAGTTTTACAGAGATATTTTAATTTTTAAATATAAGATTATAATAGTATTATAAGCATTCCCTGAAAAAAATCACGTTTTACGATAACTTCTAAAGTCAGCATAAAATTAGCAATTAAAATTTTAAACAGCCAATTTTTTTTATTTTTTTTTTATTTTTTTTTTATTTCTTTGCGGATAGTGTACCTGGTGAATTGCTGAATAATCCGTTCTTGTAAAATAAATATTCTTGTAAATATATTCGATGAAAATGTCATAACATAATCATATTTTGAATAATATTATAAGAGGCATATTTATGAATATGCTTCTTAAAATACCTTTTCTGTCCTATTTTGAGATGTAAAAATAAAATTAAGAGAAAATTTGAATATCTCTACTAAATGTTACTATCATATTTAATTATTGGTAATTTATGAACATTATTCCGGGATACTACCAGGTTTCTACCCGGTGTAAAACTTTTGCAAAAGGTTAACATTTACACCCACGCATTGGTGCAGCGACAATTTTAATTTTAATATAACTGAATTCAATATGACTTGCAATAAGTCATGCTCATTTTATCAAAAATTTTCTAAAATAAGAATATTTTATGTTTCGGATTATTTTTCAGATAAGGAGAAATTTTTCAGTCCTTTGAAATTCAAATCAGGTCCTTTTTCCCCCGTCGTTGTGTGAATTTGCATAACAATATTTCATCTGAAAGGAAAGACAGGTATTAGGACTTTTACACCTTTTCGGCAGTTTCAGAAAATTTATCTAAGAATGCTTAATGAAAGAAATGAAAAGCCCATTGTCAGGTGAAAAAAAATATCATATATATGAAATATGTTCCGCTGAAATCAAATATTGTAGCAAAAATGTCTTTATCTACTCTAGGGTATAGTAAAATGTCTTTATGTAGTCTAGGGGGTAATTTATATGTATAATTTAATATATTGAGGTCTTTCTGAAATCGGATATGGTCATGCAAAATAAATGGTTCAAAAATATAATTTTTTATTAGCGCCAAACTCTAAAATAAGTCTAACATATCTCTAAAATAACTCTAAAATAATGGAGTTCTTTACTTTCCTTTCGACACATGATAATGCATAGGAAATATATTCGAATTTATTTCGGCCTGTCAAAGTCGGAGAAACTAACACACTTAAAGAAATATATTTCAACTCTTTTAAAACGTTTAATTTTTTTTAACAATGTATTATACTTTAGCGTCAACAGTAATAATATTAATAGGAAAACGGCTCAGATAGGCTTTGTTTCCTGGTCGATACTATTAGTATGCAAAGTTTCATTACACAACGTCATTGGTGGCGGCTTCTGGATTGTCTCAAAGACATTACGACCGTCCCCTATCCATTTTGCCATCCTCCGAGAAAGACATCGAAAATTCTAATATGTTAGGTTCTGCTTCGAAGATTATACAGTAAGATATAAATATTTAGTCTTTTAGGTCAATGGTAGAGTTCTAAACGGTCTGTAATGTCTTTTTAGAAATCCCCCATTTTTTCTGCCTAATGGGAAAGGGAAACGAAAATTCGGCCCCGTTTACTTTCGTCACGTATTCGAAATCGCAAATATTTAAATATTTGATCTTTTAGGTCTCCGGATTTTTGGAGGAACTGGAAAGACAGTGACAGGTTATAGATAGAGTCAAAATTTGGAATTCGAATTTTCGATTTATTTACATCTTTGAGCTATCTAAAATACTATCTACTTTAAAACGGTTATAACTTCATAATACTTTCAGTGTAATTTCTTTTTTATGTTTTAACGCCATGAAACTAAAGGTAATAAATTATCACTTTAACTGATAAAAGTTACTTTAAGTGATAAAATTCAACAGAAAAACATTAACTTTGTAATCATGGGAGCTGACTCCATAATTTACATTAGGATAGTAAGAATTAATAGTTAGTTAGAAATGGTAAAAATATTAATTAGCTTTGATTAGTTTTTAATTAGCAAAATTTTTAATCAGTTTTATCACAATAAAATAGGAATTTTGTAAAAAAAAAGCAAATAAATTTTTTATTTCATTTAATGTTAATGTCATTTCAAGAGCTTTAAAATTTCTGCTGTATGGCACTGTATGATAAGGGAATAAAGAAGAGTCCATATTTTGAGACTTTATCAGTGACTACTTACTTATTGAGAAATGGTACATGCAGGTTCAAATGTACGAAGGAAAATTGTTTACATTTCGTCAGTTATTTACATTCCGTCATTTTTAACACTTTACAACAAAGTTGAAAAGTGTTTATGACTTTGTTCATTCTGTCCGTAAAAATGACTTAATCAAAATGAAATTTTAGTATATTGTTCAGCCGGTCTGTAGAACCTATGGGAATATAAATGAATAATATCACCCAAATAGTTTTGGATTAAACCCGGGTTGAAAAAATGAAATACATTGAGCCCTATGAGACCTAATTCTTCAAAAAAATTTTAAGCGGATTTAAAATTCACAAATTACTTCGAAAATTTTAGGTAATAATCAAATTGTTCCATAAAATATGTAAAAAAAAATTCAACGAAATATTTTCAGTAGTTTTTTAAAGAAAAATTAAAATAATAATTACATCTCTTATATGAAACGATCTCGTGACCATGATATAAAAAGATCACATGACCCACTTCAAAATGGCATCCATCTTGTTTCAAAATCGTGATTTTTTAAGTTCTTTTTAATTCATATTGAGTGTTGTATCCGTCCTAAAACTACTTTATTTTTGCTTAAATTCTGTGCATCTACATACTGAAACAACGCAAATACAATATACCTGAGTTTAAATGATTATCCAAATTTGATTATTTCTACAACGAAGTCTGTTTTTCACTTATGTAAAATGTAAACAGCAAAATATGTAGAATGAGTTGTATTAGAATTGCTGTATTTCTTTAACACAAAATAATTTAGCCCATGGAGTCTGCATGGCTGATATGAATTAAATATTAATTGATTTTATAAAGAGAAGGACGGTTTTTTGGGATGAAGTTTTAAGCATAGAGTTAAATAACTTGTAGCTCCATGGTCTTAATTTTTAAATAAAATAAATTATTATAGTATTGTGATGAATAACATGAATAGGAAATTATTTATGAATGAAATTTTGCTTTTATAGAGAGAGCCAGGCGTGTTATTTTTTCTATGACATCATTTGAATGAATTTCAGTTGTTTTCGATGAAGTTTTCAAATATAATAAATTATCGTAGTATTATGATAATTCTAAAATTATTACCGTGGAATATATTGTATTTTAGAGATATTGAAACCAGTCAATTTATATTTCAATGCCATCATTTGAATGAAATTCATTTTTTTCAATGAAGGTTTAAGTTTTCAAATATAATAAATTAATGTAGTATTGTGATAAGTTTTAAAATATTACCAAGCAATGTATTGCATTTTAGACTTTTTTAAATAAAATTGCATTGAAGTTGGAAAGTGTTTCATAATCAATGCTTTAAGCATGATTGATCTTTCTTGTTTTTTTAACCAAGAAACATCTTAACTACATATTTCGTATAGTTTTTGACATCCATGTTATACCATTACTGATTTTTTCATGAGATAGAATTTCTACTTGTAGCTGTGCAGTGGGCTACGTATCCATAGGAGGCGGGTTTGTGCCACGAGTACGTGTGAGGAACCTTGACTACCCCTTTATATTTAAGGGGGTATGGTACCCAAAAAATCCCGAAATGTCTCAATTTTTTTATTCTTTAGAAACAATTCATAATTTTCTGATTTCAATGACACTCAATTCATCTTACTATGTTAAATTGAACCGATTATATTCAATGTTAAAAATTGAACTACTGAAGTAGTCACCAGTTATATTAAATTTTAATGCCTTTTTTTCTCAAAGACGTGATTTTCGACATTTTTAAAAATTTAAATTGATATAAGTCAAATTCTACTGCACGGATATGAATGAAATTTGGCACAATTGTTATATATATATATATATATATATATATATATATATATAGCTATATATATATATATATAGCTATATATATATATATATATATATATAGCTATATATATATATATATGTATATATATATATATATATATATATATATATATATATATATATATATATATATATATATATATATATATATATATATATATATATATATATATATACTTTTCTTTAACTTGTCTTCAGAAATATGTGTTTGTTTTCTATTATGATTTTCGAAAACAATATTCGAGGTGTAAAATCACGTTATTTTTTACATTATTTTTTATTAAATTTTTTCTTATTCCTATTTACAAAAACTGTGAAGACAATTTATTTCTTACATATTTTTATGTTAAAAATGTTCAAATTGAAATTTTAGAAAAATTATTTTTCTACTTATATCAAAAAGAAAACGTCTCAAATTTTTGAAATTTTAATTTTTAAATAATAATTTGTTTTTAATTTTTAAAATTTTGAATATCATATTTTGTTTACTATACTTAAAATCTACTTGAATACAAAAAATTACATCTATAACTTCAAAATTGCAGATTTCAGCAATTTGGGTGCCATACCCCCCTTAACGCTTCACATATGTACCCGGTCACGAGAACTATGCTTTCGGCCAGCCGAATTTGAATTACTGAGGACGCTGTGACCGGTTAATTGCTCAGTTTTGCTTTTATACATCCAATATACGTACATTGATTAAATTGCTACCATGGTAACAAAATCTGTTTTGCATATCCATTTAGAATACTCGTATTATTTAAAGATGACATACCCTTAATTTTGAATTTTAATTATGAAAATCCGTTGAATTGAATTTAAACTATCAGCTTAATACAGCTAAGTTTTATTTTAAAATTATTAATAACATTGAATACATGAACCATATAATATTGTGGAGTTTTATATTTTTACACATCTTTACCAAGTTAGATTTGCCGCAAGTATAAGGATTCGGAATCAACATTAAATGGTAGGTTTTCGTCAAAGTTACCCATGTGTGCTTAAAAAATAGTAAACTCTAAAAAATGTATCTAATCAACTTTAATGCGATAGCTAAAAGTAATCGACAAATTCGCAGTTTTGATTGCTTAAAAACACGTTCTTTATCCTACAAGATAACAGGTATTCTTCGTCGTACAGGGCAACTGAATGAGTGCTTATTTATTACAGTGCGAAATAGAGAATTTTTTTACAGCTGAAATGTTTTGTTTTATGTTTACCACTTAAATTTGAGAAGTTTTTCTGTATTTAATTTTATATAAAAAGAATCGCAATTAACTTTTCTAACTCTAAACTTTTTAGTTTAAACATTAAAATGCGCGACTAGTTGAAACTGGATATTGTAAATATATTGCCTGCAATACTTCAGCACTAATGATCCGTTTATATTCCAGTATTTAAGCACTTATGGTGATGATATGATTAGGTAGTTCTTCCACTTCTCCTCGCGTTAAAAGCTAATTAAAGTTTGCTAATGATTGCGCAATGGTTGTTATAATGACTAGATAATTTTTAGAAACTAGTAAATATGTGGCGAGATAAATTTCCAATCAACATTTTTCCGGAATGTTAAGTACTGCGGCTATTCAAATATGGACTATTTATTATTGTGATCAGTTGAGTACTTGGGAGAATTTATGATACTTTTAGATGTTAGAACTAAGATGAATATATTATGAATAGGTTGATACAAGTATAATCTATATACAATTATACAAGTATAATTTACTTTCTTATTAATGTATAGAGATTAGTGATAATAGGAAAAGCAGTAACTGATATTGTCCTTGAAACAACCTATAAATAATAAACATAGTAATAGACACATAAATAAGTGAGAAATATTAAGAAAGGGAGTAAAAATATCTGATATGCACAGCATATGACTTTCCCTGTATAATACTATTAATTTCCTTCTTTTACAATGAATAAATGATGTATAAGACCTACGGCACAACGTTTTTAATGTTGAATTGTTGTACAGTTAGTATTTCGGATGACAAGATGTTCAACTATTTCAAAGTATATAATTAATTTATATTTCATGCAACTCTAAATTAACAAGTATCAATATTGATAGCATTGTCAATAAGTGATAAAATTCATATATTAAAATATTTAAATCATTAATTCGTCAATTTGGCGTCATTTTCGTTAACTTAGCGTCGCTTTTGTAATTTTAACGATATTGTCGTTAATATGGGGCGACATATCACCAAGTTGGCGATATTTCGGCGGAATAGCGCTCAAGTTCGCCAAATATATCACCAAGTGTAGTAAATAAAGGAAAGAAGAGCAGTTTTATATTCGAGAAGGTATGCTTGTCATATGACGTAATTCAAAATTTGCAAAATATTACCTTTCATTTAGCGTCATTTTTTTTCAATTTGGTTCATTTTCATCAATTTAAGCAATAATATCCAGATATTAAAATATTTTAATATTAATTAATCAATTTGGCGACATTTTGATTAATTTAGCGTCATTTTTGTAACTTTAAAAATATTTTCGTCAATCTGAGGCAAAATATCGCCCACTTGGCAATGCTTCGCTTAATTAAAAGCTAAGTTAACCAAATTTATCAAGAGTTACAGACAAACAGAGAGAAGATCATTTCTTATATATAAAATACTCTTAGCAAGTTGCTAGGCATCAGTCAAAATTCAAAACTATTACATTAAGTATCTTCGCCTTTCTGGTAGGTCGGATGGTCTGGGTCTCAACAACAACAACTAAGTATCTTCTATACCAACGGCCGTACCGTGCTGAAAACACCGGTTCTCGTTAGATCACCGAAGTCGAGCAGCAGCGAGTTAGTACTTGGGTGGGTGACCACCTGAAAACACCGCGGGCTGTTGGCATATTTCGGGCACTGTAGCCCGGTGGTTTGCGCGCTGGATTTGCACGCTGACACAACTGCCGCCGTGTTCATGCGGAGTAGGATCACGTTAAACATGTGGATCCGTAAGTCCTTCCGAGAGGTTGGTGGTAAAGGAAAGAGGTTACGGTGCCTGTGGATGCCTCCCCCACTGGATTCCGGTCTAAATTGGGTGGCACTTCCAGGCTGTCCAAACGGTTACCTTACACCTTTCTGGTAGATCGGAAGGTCTGGGTCTCAACAACAAAATATCTTCTCTCGTGAATGGAGAGAATTAGATCTACGAGAGTGAAATCAACAAATTTATCGTGCAATATTACAAATAAAAATGGAGAATATTTGAAACTAAATTATATTTTTTAAATTTTATGTGATTTTTTTTATAAACTTTTTTAATAAGTGCAATTTCGTGAGAACTGTTCGCCTGCTAACGTTCCAAAGTTCGTGTCAATTATTTTCTAATAAAAAATTACACAAGAAATGATTATTTACGTAATATTTATGCAAATTCGGATTTTTTGATGATTTTTTCAAAATTTCATTCTAAAATTTAGGGGTTCGTCCGAAAATTTGATTGCGTCCGAAATCAATACATGTCCAGTATTCACAGACTGAATTTTTTTTGTACCAAATTTATATCGAAATGATCCATTCGTTTCTGAGATATCGTCTCCTCAGACTTATGGACACACACACACAGACATCGCCTCAGAAACATTCGATTCGAGTTCAGGGATGCTTGAATCGTGCTCTAAACGTGAGTTCTTTTTTTTTTATAGGAGAATTAAATTCAATGGCTTAATGAAATTTGTCTGAAAACAATATGAATGAAACAATTTAAAAATTTTTCAAATTTTTAAATCATGATCATCGTCGGATATATTTGCTAGTATTTACACAAATTCCATCCGCACTTATGCAACCAAATTTGTTTCAGTTTCCACCACTCCATAGTCTTGCGAAATATTTGAAACAGGAACTAGCATTTACGATCGCCGTGCGTGTGAAAACTCAAATTCAGAAATTTTTTTTTTCAGAAAAATTAAAATTTGCACCCAGACAGGTTTAAATTATTAGTTCTAGATATCTCAAGGATCTTAAATAGGCATGTGTCATTAAAAGTAATAAATTTCCTTGCCATTTGTATAATTTTTATGTTACGATTGACATTAGTCATTAATAACATTTGTCATTATTGACATTTGTTATAATTGACATTTGTCATAATTGGCATTTGTCATAATTGACATTTTTGATAATGGGCATTTTTTAAAATTGACATTTGTCATAATTGACATTTGCTATTATCGACATTTGTCATAATTGATATTTGTTATAATTGACATTAGTTATAATTGACATTTGTCATGATTGATGTTTTATAAAATAGTTCACATTTTTTTAAACATGCCTGTTTAATCGATCAGCTTATATAACAGAATGACAAATAGATCACAACAGTTATTTTATTAAAAACTTCCTTCAGACGTATATACAATTTTAAAAAAAACAAGAAAGATCAATCATGCTTAAAGCATTGATTATGAAACACTTTCCAACTTCAATGCAATTTTATTTAAAAAAGTCGAAAATGCAATACATTCCTCGGTAATATTTTAAAACTTATCACAATACTACATTGATTTATTATATTTGAAAACTTAAACCTTCATTGAAAAAAATGAACTTCATTCAAATGACGGCATTGAAATATAAATTGCGTGGTTTAAATATCTCTAAAATGCAATACATTCCACGGTAATATTTTTAAATCTATCATAATACTACGATAATTTATTATATTTGAAAACTTCATCGAAAACAACTGAAATTAATTGAAATGACGTCATAGAAAAAATAACACGCCTGGATCTCTCTATAAAAGCAGGATTTCATTCATAACTTTCTCCATTTCATTCATCACAATACTATAATAATTTATTTTATTTAAAAATTAAGACCATGGAGCTACAATTCATAAACTTTATGCTTAAAACTTCATCGAAAAAAATCGTCCTTCTGTTTATAAAATCAATTAATATTTCATTCATATCAGCCATGCAGACTCCATGGACTGAATTATTTTGTGTTAAAGAAATACAGTAATTCTAATACAACTCATTCTACATATTTTGCTGTTTACATTTAACATAGGTGAAAAATAGGCTTAGTTATAGAAATAATCAAATTTGAATGAGAATTTAAACTCAAATATATTGTCATTGTGTTGTTTTACTATGTAGATGCACAGAATTTAAGCAGAAATAAAGTAGTTTTAGGATGGATACAACACTCAATATGAATTAAAAAGAACTTTAAAAAGTCACGAATTTGAAACAAGATGGATGCCATATATCATTTTGAAGTGGGTCATGTGATCGTTTCATATCATGGTCACGTGATCGTTTCATATAAGATGTGTAATTATTATTTTAATTTTTATTTAAAAAACTACTGAATATATTTAGCTGATTTTTTTTTATATATTTTATGGAACAATTTGACTATTACCTAAAATTGTCGAAGCAATTTGTGAATTCTAAATCCGCTTAAAAAATGTTAGAAAAATTAGGTCCCACAGGGCTCAATGTATTTCATTTTTTCAACCCGGGTTCAATCCAAAACTAATTGTGTGATATTATTCATTTATATTCCCATAGGTCCTACAGACCGTCTGAACAACATACTAAAATTTCATTTTGATTAAGTCATTTTTACGGCAGTTATCGTGCTAACGGACAGACAGACAGACAGACAGAATGAACAAAGTCATAAACACTTTTCAACTTTGTTGTAAAGTGTTAAAAACCAGAGCGCTTTCTGGTATCATCATGCCCTTCCTCAGTGGCGTTAAAATGAGAAAAATTGCCAACATGCTTAAATACAATCCACTACTGGCAAGCTGAATTTGCATATCTGAAAATGCATATATATTATAGTAGATGCTATTTAAGCATGTTGGCAATTTTTCTTATTTTAATGCCACTGAGGAAGGTTATGATAATACCCGAAAGAGCTCTGGCTTTTTTTAAAAAATTGTATGTACGTCTGAAGGAAGTTTTTAGTTAAGTGACTTTTGTGATCTATTAATTTGTCATTCTGTTATATAAGTTGATCGATTGACGTGTAGATGCCATTAGTATGTATGTTTAAAAAACATCAAAATCCAGGATGCTGCAAGAATTTTAATAATTTCTCTATATACGTAGTATAATGTATAGGGAAAGTATTGTGGCGAAAATTCGATTTCGAGTTTTCGACGGTTGAGAACGTTTCAAGTATACCTGAACTCGAATCGAACATTTTTGAGGTGATGTATGTGTGTGTGTGTGTGTGTGTGTGTGTGTGTGTGTGTGTGTGTGTGTGTGTGTGTGTGTGTTTGTGTGTATGTCCGTGAGTCTGTGGATACGATATATCACGAACGAATGAAGCGGTTGGAAAGAAATTTGGTACAAAAATTACTATCAGTGAATACTGGAATTCTACTGACTTAAAACGAAATCGAATGTTCTGAAAACCACCACATTTTCAAAATAAATTTCGAAAAAAATATAGAAAAATCGAAAACTGCAATAAAGTTACATGCTATTTCTTATGTAATTTTTCATTTGAAAACGAATGGCATAAACTTTAGAACGCTAGCATTAACCGTTCTCGAGATATTGCACCTTTTTAAATATATTTATGAAAATATCACATAAAATGAAAAAAAATATTAACTTTTGTAAAATATATTCACTTTTCGTATGTAACATTATGCGTTAAAATGGTTAACTTAATGTCCATGGATCAGGTTTTTTCCATTCTTGATAAAAATTAATTTGTGTAATGGTTTTGTATTTTAATGCTTAACAGTTCACCAACAGACATATATATATATATATATATATATATATATATATATATATATATATATATATAATACATGTTCTTCTCTCTATCTGTCTGTGACGTTTGATGATGCATTTGGTGAACTTGGCGATTTATTAAACAAAATATCACCAACTTGGCGACCTCTCGCCTCAAAATGATGAAAATATCGTTAAAATTGCAAAAATGACGCTAAGTTAACGAAAATGACGCCCAATTGATGAATTAATTATTAAAATATATATGAACTCCATTGATTATTGCGTATGCTATCAATACTCATAATTGCCAATATTTAGAGTTGAGTTAAATATGAATTAATTGGGTAATTCAAAATAATTTTACATGTTCTCATCCAGAAAAGCACCAACTGTACAATTTAACATTAAAAACATTGTGCCGTAGATATATTTAACATCACCTTCTGACTGTGAATGAAGTAAATTCATTGCATTATATAGAGAAAGCGATGTGCTGCCTACATCAGATTTTTTTCTACAACAAAGTAAGAAAGGCACAAAGTAAACAGTTCCATTTTTATCTACAAATGAAATTTGGGGAACTAGAGTATTTCTCAAATAAGCGGAGATTTAAACATTTAAACACACTACCTATTTTTCGAAATCTTATGAGCTCAGTAAATAACTAATGTTTTTGGTGTTGAAGTGTAATGATCATAAGAAAATCATAATGTTTTCTGTACTGCCTAACAACCACCAGGAAGATGCATCATCATTTTAACTGTCTCTAGATGGTACTCGAAGAACGTGTTGCTTTAAAATATGTATATACACGTTTAGTTTTCAAAGTAAAAAGTAACTCCAACCAAAAGTAATTCCAATGTTGCTGTGGTTTTTACGTTGAAAATTTTATGTATTTTAATCAAAGCTATAATGCAATACAATGAGGAGTAATATTTGGCTAACATTATGTGTGCAGATACATGTGTGTAGAATTTAACAAATTTAGTTGCTTATTAAATTGGATATTTAAAATGTTTGATATATAGATAACTTGAAGGTAACATTTTTGCAACAATTAAAACTGCTGCTTGTGAGAATATAACTTTATAATATTTCCATATAACATTTTGGGCGCAATGAGCTATATTAAAAAAATCTGATGTGGGCAACACATGACTTTCCTTATATAATGCAATGAATTTACAACTTTTACAGTAAAAAACAAGAAAGATCAATCATGCATAAGCATTGATTATGAAACACTTTCCAACTGAAATGTAATTTCATTTAAAAATTTCTAAAATGTGATTCATTCAGTGGTAATATCTTTTACATTATCACAGTACTACAGTAATTTATTATACTTAAATATTTAAAACTGTATCGAAATATAAATCATCTGATTCTTTATGCAAAATCAATGAATATTTCATTCATATAACTTGTATTTCAGACTCCAGAGCTAAATAATTTTGTGTGAAAAAATTCAGCAATTCTTATGTAATTCATCTTACAATCGCTTGAGATATTTGCATTCTGCATATGTTAAAATTAGGCTTCCTTGAAGAAATAATAAAAGTTTAGGGATCATTTAAAATCACAACTATTGTAATTGCATAGGCACGGAATTTAGATACACAGATAATACACAGATAATATATATGTGTATGTGTATGTACTCAAAGTATTGGAATCGTGCCGAAGATCGGAACTCGAATTTTCAAAGGATCTACACGTTTTGGGACTTCTAGAACACGAAAAAACTACTTTTAGGAAGACGTCTGTGTGTGTAAGGGTGTATCTGTGTATGTTTCTGTGTGTCTGTGTGGATATTACATCCACTCTAATTGAAAAACTAATGGACCGAATTTCATACAATTTGGTAGGTATGTTTTTTGTGGGAAATCCTGATGTTCATTAGATTATAGTACGATTCGCAATAAAAGAATCTGCCTTCTTTGCGAAATGGCCGCAGAAATTGCCTTTATCCACTCTAGCTAAAAACTAATGAACCAAATTTAACAAAATTTGGAGTATAATATTTCAATAACCTACAAGTGATTTATATACCAAATTTAACAAAAATTTTTATATAAATCATTTGTAGGTTATTCTACTACGATTCGGGAAAAAGGAACGGGCTATTTTTGCGAAATGGCCAGCAAAAATCGTTATATATAAAAATAAAAGACTACGTGTGCTCAATTATATCAATTAAATTCCTATTTTATATGTGATTTTTGACAACAAAAAGAATAAGACTAACCCCATTACTCTAGGACTAGCCGTTCTTGAGATATTCTAGTTTTTTCGCGTTTTCGCTACGCCACCTTTGACAATAAGTCCAGCTATCAAATGAGAACCAAATTTAAGTTTAACGTGTAAATTCAATGTCATTTAAAATACTTATGTTGTGCAGATAAACTCAAATTATCATTGAATAAATAAAGAGAACGAATATGAGTCTGCAGGGAAAGACATGTGCTGTCCACATCAGAATTTTTAACAATATTACACCAATGATTTATAGAAGTGAACAGGGATTATTTTCAGGCCATTTCGAAAAAAATGTATGATCTATATTTAAAGATCCATCAAATTTTTGTCGAATAAAATGTTCAACAAATTTAAGCTGTGTACCAAATTTTAACTCTCTAGGACGTAGGAAAGTGCATTTAAAATGCCATCAATTAAATTTATCAAGAAGAGTTAAATAAAATTTAAAAAAAATGAAAAATTGTTATCTACCAAATTTATTTTAAAATATGAAGCCACTCCCATATGCAAAACGTTTAAACAAATGGAGAGATATTTATTATATAATATGTCTCTCTTTTCTTTCTGGAAGATATCCCAAAGTCAGAATTTAATTGAATTTGTTTTTTTCCCTATATTAAATAATTTTTTTAATTAAAAAACTACTTAACATATTTTACTGAATTTTTTTTTATATATTCTATGGGATAATGTGAATATTTCCTAAAAATTTCGAAGCAATTCGTGAATTTTAAATTTACTTAAAAAATGTTTGAAAAATTAGGTCCCATAGGGTTCAATGTATTTCATTTTTTCAACCCGGGTTCAATAAAAAACTAATTGGGTGATATTATTTATTTATATTCCCATAGGTCCTACAGACCGTCTGAACAACATACTAAAATTTCATTTTGATAAACTCATTTTTACGGCAGTTATCGTGCTAACGAACAGACAGACAGACAGACAGACAGACAGACAGACAGACAGACAGACAGACAGACAGACAGACAGACAGACAGACAGACAGAATGAACAAAGTCATAAACACTTTTCAACTTTGTTGTAAAGTGTTAAAAAAGGTTTTTCTTATAGTAGATACTTATATTCTTTCCAAGATATTGAATTTTCGACAATTAGTCATCATTTTCATTGATTTAGCGTCATTTTAATCCATTTGGCGAGATTTTCGTTAATTTGACAACATTTCAAAAAGTCTCCAAGTTGGCGACATTCTGCCAAATTCGTCGCCAAAATCTCGCCAAGCTTTACGGACGGAGAAATAAGTTATTCTTATAACAGATAAATGACTATTGGCGTTCAAATACAAAAGTATTACTCGAAGTATCTTTTCTCATGAATGGAACGAGTTAGATCCACGAGAATGATGTCACCCAATTTATCGCATGGTATTACATATGAAAAGTGAACATGTTTCTCAATAGGAAATATATATTTTTTTAATTTTATATGACATTTTGATAATTTTTTTTGAAAAATGTAAAATATCTCGAGAACTGTTCATGTTAGCGTTCTAAATTTTATGTTAATCGTTTTTTAATGAAAAATTACATAAGAAATGACTATTTGCGTAAGTGACTATTTGCGTGACTTTATTAGCGGTTTTGATTTGTTGACGATTTTTTCAAAATTTCACTCGAAAATTTATGGGGGTTCTAAACATTCGATTACGTTTAAAAACAATAGGCTTCCAGTGCTTACGGATTGTGATTTTTGTACCAAATTTCGTTCGAATCGGTCCATTAGTTCGCCAGTTATCGTCTCCACAGACCCACTGACACACACACACACACACACACACACACATACCTTCACACACACACACATACACACACACACACACACACATACACACACACATACACACACACACACACACACACACACAGACATCACTTCAAAAATGTTTGATTCGTGATCAGGGATGCTTGAAACGTGCTCTCCCGTCGAAAACTCGATTTCGAATTTTCGACCCAGTCACAATACTTTCCTTATACATTATGTATATAAGAAAAGTAATATTAGTAATCTATTAACTATATATTATTTATATCTTTTTTTTACAAAAATGACGATTCGAAATAGTTTCAGATTTCGAAATAACGAATAACAAATTTGAAACGGTTTTGGATATAATGAAAAATAATCTGCTTATGACCCTAAAATGTAACTCCAAATTCTTAAGTGCTTGCATTTTAACGCACAATATCAGTTAAGTAAGATATAAAGAGGAAATTCTAAGATATATCTTATTTAAACTTTCGTAAAATGTCTCTGCATTTAGTAAATACATGTGAGAATGACATCTTACATTATGCAACTCTGAGAGTTGTCATAAGGATTTGATTAATTCTACGGCATGAATTTTTGTCAAATGTCGCTGTTGGTGACATGTTTCCGAAGAAGTTTCAGTTGAGAATTTCAAACATTCAATGTGTTTAAAGAAAGTGCAAATATGAACTTTTAAGTTTAGTTTTTGATTGATGCCAGTTTGCGCACTTATGTAAGAAAAATATGTATTTGTAGTCAATTAGGATTAGGTTGATATTGTCAGTAACATTTAAATTATGTTAATAATATGTACACAGAATATACGAGTATTAGTCATTTCACTTGCACCTCGTGCGATCTAAATGGCTAGTGGTCACTACGTGTGACACCTACACACTTAACCAAAGTTATTAATAATCAAGTTAGAGTTATTTGCAGCAAAAGGATACCAAATGTTGTGTTTGAGATCCAGACAGTCCGACCTACGAGAAAGGTGTAAGGTTTGGGCGGCCGAGAAGTGCCACCCAATTTAGACCGGAACCTAGTGGGGGAGGCATTCCTTCCCCTACCACCAACCTCTCGGAAGGATTTACGGACCCACATGTTTAACGTGATCGTACTCCGCGTGAACACGGCAGCTGCTGGAATCGAACCCGGGCCTACCGAGTGCAATTCCAACGCGCAAACCACTGGGCTACCGCGCCCGACGCAAAAGGTGTTGTTGTTGAAACCCAGACCGTCCGACCTACCAGAAAGGTGTAAGGTAACTGTTTGGACGGTCGGGAAGTGCCACCCAATTTAGACCGGAACCCAGTGGGGTAGGCATCCACAGGGACCGTACCCTCCTTCCCCTACCACCAACCTCTCGGAAGGACTTTCGGACCCACATGTTTAACGTGATCGTACTCCGCATGAACACGGCGGCAGTTTTGGCAGTGGCTGGAATCAAACCCGGGCCAACCGAGTGCAACTCCAGCGCGCTAACCAATGGTCTACCGCGCCCCGACGCAAAAGGTGTTGTTGTTGAGACCCAGACCGTCCGACCTACCAGAAAGGTGTAAGGTAACTGTATGGACGGCCGGGAAGTGCCACCCAATTTAGACCGGAACCCAGTGGGGGAGGCATCCACAGGGACCGTACCCTCCTTCCCCTACCACCAACATCTCGGAAGGACTTACGGACCCACATGTTTAACGTGATCGTACTCCGCATGAACACGGCGGCATTTGTGGCAGCGTGCAAATCTAGCGCGCAAACCACGGGGATACCGCACCCGAGATGGCCAACAGCACGCGGTGTTCCGAGGTGGTCACCCACCAAGTACTAACCGCGCCCGATGCTGCTTGACTTCGGTGATCTAACGAGAACCGGTGTTTTCAGCACGGTACGGCCGTTGGCCCCCCGACGCAAAAGGTGTGTAACTTTTCAAATCCATTTGTATAGTCACCCATAATTCGAATTTTTAAAATTTTATACTTTGTCGTTGATTTGGAAGCTGAGATGGATCGAAAAAGACCAAACCAGAAATTATGGCTCAAGTGGAAGTGGCCGAGTATTCTGAAAAGTTTTTTTTTATTTTTTCCTAATTCTTCATTTGCATCGTCATCCCTTTTTCGAATTTTCTAAATATTAGAATCATTATTTTTTGCAGGGAAAGTGTATAAGTGTAAAAGATTCACTAAAAAATTAGTTTTAAAGTATTCTGTTTATTTATTTTTAATTTAAAAGATGTGTTTAGTAGTGAAGAAGTCAGAATTATTACGCGAAAACGCTGTATTTTTTTTGTCAATTACGTTTAATCTACAACTTTTAACTCCATTGTCTCGAAATATACTTTATTTCAAGGGCTATTCCTTGGCTTCTAGTGTCTTTGTAGGGCAAATAAGTTCTGGTTGTGAGAATTGTTGTAGGGCAAACATCCAAGTCTCGAATTTCGATGGAATGCCGAGTGTTTAGCATACATGAACACAAATAAAAAATTCTAATCAGAATATTCGTCTCTTTATGTCATTCAGTATTAATGGTGAAGATCAGTAGGCTATATTTTTTAAGCCTTTGATTGTTTAAGGACAAAGACGTTAAAAGGCCATCCAGTCAAAGTCTGTTTGAAGTAGAATATATTTATCTTTCCGATAGTGTCAGGATGGAAAATTAGGGATAAAATTTTTGGTCGCTAAGGTATCGATATGTGCGAATATCGTCCAAAATTGTTGTAATTTTGGCAAAACATAAATTAACTAGAAAGTAATTAGTAATTATAAAAAAATAATAAAGCTATTTGGGTGCTGAAGTACAAGTGCACCAAATTCAACGACCGTACGACGCTTAAATATTCACTTCAGACTGCGCAGATACACACACACACACAGACAGACATTTTATTTTATTAAGTAAGATAATCTGTTTATTTTTAAATTAACAAAATATATTATAAGACACTGTGAAAAATAAAATATACATGGATCTGAATCCTATCAATCTTGAATTAATAAAATATACATTTTGTAAAATAATAGTTATTTTTTATCAGGAATTTAAAATTTAAAGTGTTTTATCGAAGTATTTACAAAGCATTTCTTCGTGTACCCAAAAACTCCAAAACTCTTCCAACTTGCAATGCATTTGTTTCAACATTCCACCGGAGAGTACCGAATACACTTGTGTTGGATAAATTCCAGTACTGGTTAAACTAGTGCGGTAAATCGGTAATGCATTTTACGACCAAGATAAAACATCAAATGCTTTAAAAGGAAGAATATGGAAGAGTATTGATTTGTGTAAACTGTAACTTTTTATAATGGATGTTTTAAAAGCTCACAACTTGCACAATATGGAAATGCATTTCGTAAGAATACTGTTTTCGGTTCTCTTTCTTTGATTTGAATTTCGTTTCAATTATTATTTGGTATATATGATATTTTGTACAATACTTTTCTATACATTATATTACCTGCAGTGCAAAAAAATATGCACACAACTGCTTAATAGAAATCAGAAATTCGAATGGTATGTTCTCAAGAGAAAATATTTTTTTTTATTTTATATGACTTTTTGATAATTCTTTTGAAAATGTGAAATATCTCGAGAACTGTTCATGTTAGCGTTCTAAAATTTATGTCAATCGTTTTATAATAAAAAATTACATAAGAAATGTCTACCTTCGCAACTTTATTAGCCGTTTTGATTTTTTGACGATTTTTTCAAAATTTCATTCGAAAATTTAGGGGGTTTCTGGACATTCGATTACGTATAAAAACAATAGACTTCCAGTGTTTATGGATTGCGAATTTTGTACCAAATTTCGTTCGAATCGGTCCATTTGTTCGTCAGTTATCGTCTCCACAGACTCACTGACACACACACACACACATACTTTCACACACACATACTTTCACACACACATACACACATACACACACACACACACAGACATTACTTCAAAAATGTTTGATTCGTGATCAGGGATGCTTGAAACGTGCTCACCCGTCGAAAACTCGAATTCGAATTTTCGACCCCGTCACAATATTTTCCTTATACATTATGTATATAAGGAAAGTAAAAAAAGTAACTGGCGCCGCCTTCGCAGCCGAAGCTGTTTGACAAATTTCTCGTTTCTCCAGATTATTTAATTCATACCGCAAAAACCATAGCATATAAAAAAAATCTGATGTGGGCAATACATGGCTTTCCTTATATAATGCAATGGATTTACTACTTTTAGAGTTAAAAAGCCGCCCAGGTGGTGAAGTGGATAGCGTCTCCGACTGCTGTTTAGTGGGATTGGGTTCAAATCCCGAGTAAGGCATGGTTGTTTTCCTGTGGTTGAAATCAGTCTTCCGCCTTCTGGGTCCTCAATAAATGAGAAGCTGCACCCTTTAGACCTTAGTCAGTGATGCTTGCTTGTATTAATGAACTTTGTAATCTTGTCTTGTGTGTTATTCTCTCTATGTCCTTCTTCTGGTGTCACTGGACCTGTATTCGTGCTCTGCAGAAACAGGGGTCATATGCAACAACATCAAGAACAACAACAACAGTTAAAAAAAATGTTATTCTTATAGTAGATACTTATATTCTTTCAAATATATTGAATTTTCTTCAATTAGTCGTCATTTTTATCAATTTGGCGAGATTTTTGTTAATTTGGCAACTATTAAAAATGTCGCCAAGTTGGCGACATTCCGCCAAATTCATCGCCAAAATCTCGCCAAGCATTATGGACGGAGGAATAAGTTATTCTTATAACAGATAAATGACTATTGGCGTTGAAATACAAAAGTATTACTCAAAGTATCTTTTTCCATGAATGGAACGAGCTAGATCCACTAGAATAATGTCACCAAATTTATCGCATGGTATTACATATGAAAAGTGTGCATGTTTCTCAATAGGAAGTATATTTTTTTAATTTATATAACTTTTTGATATTTTTTTTAAATAAAATATCTCAAGAACGGTTCATGTTAGCGTTCTAAAATTTATGTCAATCCTTTTCTAATGAAAAGTTACATAAGAAATGTCTATTTGCGTAACTTTAATAGCGGTTTTGATTTTTTGACGATTTTTTCAAAATTTCACTCGAAAATTTAGGGGGGGGGGGGTTCTGAACATTCGATTGCGAATAAAAACAATTAGCTTCCAGTGTTTACGGATTGTGATTTTTGTCCCTAATTTCGTTCGAATCGGTCCATTCGTTCGTCAGTTATCGTCTCCAAGGGCTCACTGACGCACACACACACACACATACTTTCACACACACACACACACACGCACACACAGACATCACTTCAAAAATGCTTGATTCGTGATCAGGGATGCTTGAAACGTGCTCTCCCGTCGAAAACTCGAATTCGAATTTTCGACCCCGTCACAATGCCTTCCTTATACATTATGTATATAATTAAAGTAATACCATATTCTATGCCATTGCATTTATGATATGAATATATGAATCGATATAAATCAGTAGTAAAACATATTTAACATAATATGTATTTCCGAAATTATATTTTGAAAATATTTTGCAGCTTTGTATTTAATGGATAACCCCTAAACTATAGTAAGCATGTGACATTTGTAATGCAGCATTTATTTTGAAATATGTGCCTCTCTAAGCGTAGTCATGTGTGAACACATACTCATATTTACAATATAAAATGAAATAAAAACAACTATATTGTAAGCCATAACATTTATGGCACGAATGAGTCAATATATATCAGCAATAAAATATGTTTGCCATAATAGGTATTTCTGAAATTATAGTTTGAAAATATTTTGCAGCTATGTATTTAATGGGTAACCCCTAAACTACACTAAACATCTGACATTTGCAATGCATTTATTTTGACATATCTGCTTCTCTAAGCGTAGTCATGTGTGAACACATACTCATGTTGACAAGTGACCGTTATACTAACAGTGAATAGAGATTACATTTTTGCGTTCAGAATAAAACAGACAAATGCTTTTAAAGTATGTCGATTTTCTATATTAGCTTGAAGTGTGGCTTTGAAACGTGTGCTTTAAAAGACTGCTTTCAATATTGAAACTATTTTAGGAAGAAATATTTGTATGTAAGGTATTTTATTTTATATGTATCAAAGTTTTTTTACGAATGATTTACTAGTATAGAAATCATTTCATTGTAAATTGATTATACATTATGGGGGCAGGGTTAGCCCCGTTATTATAGAGAGCGGATCACACGAGAAGGACCCGATTTCGATCCCCAACGCCTCCCGAAACTACATAGTGTCTAAGCGTAATATGAGTACGATAAATATATCGGTCCGTATGTTTTACCTTACCGAAAGGTAATGAATCAAAGAAAGGAGGATACGTTTCCTGTGGTTACCGCCCATACTGGGTTTAGATCCAAATTGTGTGGTATTAGGCAACCATTAGACAATAAATATTAGGTGCATGGGGTCTTTGGACTAATAGAAGCTGATTTATCTCTCTCTTTGCAATGGACTTGTCTCTTATGGGCTTGTTATTGTATTTTCTTAACAAATGGGATTAGCAACGGCAGCATGAGATAATTTTCCAAAGATGCATATGCCACTAGCCGCTTTCGACTACTAGTACGGTATCTTTTTTAAAAAGCTCTTAACGTGTAATAGCTTTATTTCTTTATATCCGGACTGTCCGTCCTACCAGAAGCTGTAAAGTATCTGCTTAGTTGGCTGAGAGAATGCCACCTAATTTCGACCGAAACCCAGTGGGGGCGACACCCAGCGGGGGCGACACTCAGCGGGACTGTACCCTCATTCTGCTTCTACCAACCTCTAAGACGGACTTTTAGACCCACATATTTAACGTGCCCTTGCTCCGAATAAACACAGTTTAGGCAGAGCCAGGAATTGAACTCAGGTTCTCCAAGTGCAATCCCCGTGCCTTAACCACTAGGCTGTTCCGCCCTCAATAGCTTTCATAGAGTTGTTGTCGACTGCATAGCTGCCCTCTGCGAAAGCATAATAAAGTCAAAATAGATACCGTAAGAAATATTCGACCTCTGCGCCGCGCCAGCTGTGCTGCGTAATGTGCCCTAAATAAGTGCATCAAGATACCATCGCGGGCTGTGGGAGAGCTCAAAAGGTAACAAATTAAAATCAGAATAAAATATATCAAAAATCACGATTGGTTAGCTCGCTAGCTAAAAAAGGTGAAGAAAGAAGAACTAAATATCTCAGTAAAAGTGTATGTCAATTGGATAAATAGGGACTTAGATACATGAAAACATAATTTAGTAGGGAAGGGGATGTGAGTTAAATTTAAAAGGCCCAGAGGATCTAAATGCTGCTTATTGCTAGAAGGGTTAAGCAATGGAAAAATCAATTTCACCTGTTTGAATTAATATGTTCTGACAGAACCTAGTTTTAAAATCGTGGCATGACCAAATGTTAGACATTTGTTATATGAACGAGAAAGATCTTTCAAGGAATTTAAGTCCAAATTTCAGTTCACTCCGTGGATGTTCAGTCGATGCTCTGTCTGGGATATATAATAAAACCTTTCTTTATCTCACTCACTATATATGCTGTTGTTGTTGCTTATTCACCAGTGTCTAGCGAAGTCAGACGAGATCCATCAGTCCGTTGACTCTCAGAAAGTCGAGCACAGGAAGTGGATCGCGATAGATATCCTTCTATCCTCCTCACTATATATATATATATATATATATATATGTGTGTGTGTGTGTGTGTGTATATATAGTATATATATATATATATATATATATATATATATATATATATATGTGTGTGTATCTTCTGTCCATCTATCTGTATTTCTCTCTGTCTGTTTATCTACCAATTAGCATATACATGAAGCTGGAAGGCTTCAGGCTTCATGGGTATATCTGACAAAATTCACAATAATTTAGCTATATTTGTTGCAAATGCAGAGCATTAATCAACGTCGCGATTTTATGAAACTTTGCTAAATTAAGGATAATTAAGGATTGAGTTTAATTTATTTGATTGCGTTTATGTGTCTTATTTATATTACGTGATACCTGTGATTTGTCAATTTGATATTTATATACAGGTTAGGAGAGGGAATCCGCGTTATTGGGTGTCATAGCCGATTTTCAGACGGGCTTCTCTTGTATCAACCTCTCATTTAGCAAGGCTTCAGCCACAGGGACACGGTCAATGGAACTGTTCACTGAATATAGGACAAAAACTCCTGCCAAACTATGATTCCAGTCGCCGACGGGATTAGCCACACATTTTAAAATCAAACCAATCCCGACACCTGAAAAAGTCATATGGAAGCAACGGTGAGAGGAACCTTTCTAGATACCCAAGCAGTTAGTTCCTCAACTTACCACTCACATGCACCAGATTAATGTGCTCCTTAGAGGAGGTCCCTTGGCTACGTAGCCAAGACCCATCTGTTCTGAAAAGGGCGGACTCCCCATAGGAAGTGACAACGAATATCAGAAAACGGTTAATTTATGTTTTGCATCTTCAGCAATTTCAGTGTTTAGAAGAGAAAAATATGCCGTTTTCCATATAAGGATGAATTTTATTTTCGAAGTATTACTTTCCCTGCAATACATGGTAATGTATAGGGAAAGTATTGGAATCATATCGAAAATCGCAACTCGAGTTTTCGACGGATCTACACGTTTCGAGACCTCTAGAATACGAAAAAACTATTTTTAGCGTGACGTCTGTGTGTGTGTCTGTGTGTCTGTCTGTCTGTCTGTGCAGATTTTGAATCCACTCTAACTAAAAAACTAATTGAACGAATTTCATAAAATTTGGTAGGTAAGTCACTTGTGCATGAATCTGGTGCTGATTAGTTTTGGGTAAGACTCGGGTTAAAAGAACCTTTTTTGCGAAATGGTCCGCAAAAGCTTGTATCCACTCTAACTGAAAAACTAATGGACCGAATATCACAAAATTTGGTAGATAAGTCGTTTGTAGGCCACCCTGGTGCTGATTAGATTTTGGTATAATTCGAAAAAAATAACCTGCCTTTTTTTGCGAAATGGCCCGCAAAAATCATCAAAATCTAAACTTAAGAACTACGTATGCTCAAATATAGCCATTAACTGCTTGTTTAATACGTAATTTTTAGAGAAGAAAAGAATAAGACCAACCCCATTACACTAGGACTAGCCGTTCTCGAGATATTTTAGTTTTTCGTATTTTTCCTACACCATTTTTGAAAATAAGTCCAGTTTTCAAATGAGAACGAAAATTGAATTAAAAATTAATTAAATTTAATTTAAATAAATAGAACGTGAATATAAGTCTGCAGGGAAAGTCATGAGCTGCCCACATCAGATTTTTTGCATATTATTCGAATCCCAGAAAAATAATTAAATGTTTATTGTGACGACTGTGTGTGCATGTGTGTGAAAGTATCAAATCTATATCTTAATGATTTGTTCGATTTTCAAAAAATTCAACAATGAAGAAGGTATTCAGCATAACCAGACTTTTCCTTTCCACATAATTGAAAAAAAAAACGAACTAAAGGCATTAACATTACTTAATATATCAGTACATTGATGCAATTATATTATTTTTTAAAATAATACATGAAATGTATTATCTCTATCTTTGAATAACCGAAAATTACAGTTTAAAATATTTTCTTATAATGTACTTGAATTTGAGTTTAAAGTATTTTGCAAAAAGCCCCCCAAACTACTGCGGAAATAACGCGTTTGCGAACAAATACTTATTTTGAAAATTGACCGTTACACTAATGCGGTAAGTAGAGAATCCATTTTATACCCAGGATAAAACATCTGAATGCTTTTAAAGAAAGTCTACTTTCCGTAAAATGCGTGAAATGCAGCTTTAAAAAGCTTTAAAGCGAGTGTTCAGAAAGACTACTTCACACAAAGTGAAAAACATTATCGAGACAGTGCCTATATTACAGGTAATTTCCTTGATATTTATATTAGAGACAACTCGAAACTGTGGTCACTAGTTTCAAAGTACAGTGGAATGTACTTTATTGTAAAACAATATTCTTGTAATATATGATATTGGCTATTGTATAACTCCCATGTTGTCCTTTTTATACATTTTAAAAATATTTTATTGATTTCCCCATGACCCATGCCATCTGTATGCCTGTTTCAACTTATTTTATAGCCTTTTTAATATACTTTCCTACGTCCTAAAGATGTAACATTCGGTTCACACCTTAGTCCAGCTGAAAATTTTTATCTATACTACAAATTTTCCGAATCATTGAGAAATGGAACAGGCATCATTTCTTTTCGAAATGGCTCACGAAAAATCTAACTTCTGCTTTATAGAAATATATAGAAATATATTATCGTTTGATAAATAAAAATGAATCAAATATGCAGCTTTGCTTCTATATATATATATATATACCGGGTGGTCAGAATTAAAACATCCCTACTCTCAGCTCTCTATACATCGAACTACTCAGTGTAAAAGCTCCAAATTTGTTGAACCTACTATTCAAGACATGGGGAAAGGGATTACGTGAAAGAAAACAGTTCCAGAAACACCGATAGGTGGCGCTGTACAACATAAAATATGAAGAAAAGACACAAAATAATCACAAAAAAAACAAAAAACACATGCGATATGGAATTTTTCCTTTTAAATTTCTTTTGCTGATATGGAAAAAAAGAAGATAAAAAAGTGAAGAAACTTAAACTGTCATTGTAACTGTAATTTCGCACTGTAAGCACATAAAACTGGGAAATTTTCATACTTATCAGCGATGGCTGTCACACTGCCAGAATGCGCTTTGCTTGTGAAGCTGTTTTATGAAAACAAATGACATGCTCCAGCTGTACTTCGAGAGTTTCGTCGATTTAAGAATTTGCGCAAAGGACCATTACTTCCACAAGCTCTCAGGAGAATGATCGCTCGATTCGAGAAAATTGGACATCTTGGAGTTCAGCCGGGTCGAGGACGCAAATCGACCCGTTCAGATGCCGTTGACGATGTTGCCACCGCTATTTTTGAACAATCAATGGATAACGTTATAGACTGTAGTAATGCACGTAGAGTGCCACGACACTTGTGTGTTCCCTACAGCACAGTGCGGAACGTACTGAGAAACATAGTGCATTTTTTCCCGTACAAAATTAGTCACAATCACCACTTGTTGACCGTTGACAGGGAGAAGCGACTGACCTTCGTATTGACATTTCTGGCTAGAGTTGAAGTGGATGCATCATGGCCATGGCAGATTCTATGAAGCGATGAAGCGCATTTCCATCTAAGTGGAACAATCAACACCCATAACTGTCGCATTTGGGACACGGAAAACCCTCGTACCTTCCAAGAGATTCCACTTCACTCACCGAAAGTTACAGTCTGGTGTAGATTCACAGCCACATTCATTCTTGGACCTTTCTTTTTCGAAGAGGCTACTCCCAATTCACTGTGACATGCACCGTGATGGCCAGGAGGTACAAATCATGCTCGAAAATTTTGTTATACCCCAACTGTAACAGCACCAATGTCTTGATTTAATTACCTTTATGCAAGATGGAGCGCCTCCACACATTGGACTCTGTGTACAGCAGTTTCTTTAGCAACATTTTACTAATGGTAGAGTAATTAGTCGTGCGTTTCCGACAACCTGGCCATCTCGTTCTCCAGATCTTAATCTCTGTGATTTTAGGCTGTGGGGATACTTAAAAAGTATTTTTTATCGAGGACGTCTGGTAACCTTGGCAGATTTGAAAGACAGTATCACTCTGCATGTGAGAAGCAACTCAATCGACCAATTACGATCCGTATTTGAACAAGCTCTCCACATACTGCAGATTTTACATCTTGAAGAAGGGAACCATATTGAGCAGCATTTATTACATCGATAAGGTCCTTGTGATATGAATGTTTGGTACGTTCGAATAAAATGTGTTACAAATGTGTATTTTGTGTCTTTTCAGCATATTTTCTGTTGTACAGCGCCACCTACCGGTGTTTCTGGAACAAATTTTTTTTCGCGTAATCCCTTTCCCCATGTCCTGAATAGTAGGTTCAACAATTTTGGAACCTTTCCACTGAGTAGTTCGATGTATAGAGAGCTCAGAGTAGAGGTGTTTTAATTCTGACCACCCGGTATATATATATATATATATATATATATATATATATATATATATAAAGAATTACATTTTATCACTTAATACAGTACATGGAGTGTTATGGAATAAAATATTTGACACTAAAAACGATGTTTATATATTTACTTCTTATTTAGCTTTGCTCTGTGTCTAATATATTATTTGTCGAGTTTCAAATATTTAAGCTCCAACTAATCAGGTTTCGCTAATAGTAGTGACATGCAGTATGATATGTTCTTGTCCTTTATAATACATTCGAATTTTTTGGATTTTGAACCCTATCAGTTCAACTTGACTTGCGCTTCCTACATCAACATCCCCGTTTTTCAAGGAGTAATGCGAGAACCAGAGTAGTTTGAAAGTTCAAATTTGGAACACCGTTCTCTTCCCTGGTATATTTTTATTCTTTAGATTTCGAACCAAACCGGAATTAATAATTAAAGTGAATGGAAGTGTAGTGATAAAGGGTGTTTTACTAATGCTCCTTACAAAGCTGCATTGTGAACAAACCACAATTTTGAATTTAGTGAGAGCAAATTACTTACCTAGCTGTAAAGTAAAATAAAAAAAAAACATTAAAAGACTCTTTATTAACATATAACTTAATTTATTTAATTACTAGCAGTATGCCCGCTCCTCATGCGGAATACGTAATATATGTGGCATTAGAAATCTAAAGTTACACTTTTATTATTAAATTCATTATTTTAAATCACATTAACATTGCCGTAAATTCATATATAGTGGAATTAACATTTAATCGTGCATCGCTCGTTGTTGTGACGCAATAACCCTCCAATTATTTTTACCTTTTGTGTAAGTCCTGAAAAGAATTATTAATTAATATTAAAAGATTAGACTATTTTAAAACTTAAACAATATAATTTATTAACAACATCAATTTATCAAAAGCACCAATTTTCATAAATATCAATTTTCACTTATTATCAATTTTCATTTGATTATTTTAGCGAGGGGAGATATGCGACAAGAATTATTTGTTTTACCGTTGTTGTCTAGGACCTGTTATTATGAGCACATACCTTCAAGTTTAATCTTGGGCTTATCATCTCTCCAAGGTTTTCATCACTCTTGCCACAACTCCTTATTGTCTTTCGTATGCTACTGCACTCTCATTTTGTCTATAACTGAAACTCGTGTATTTCGTCCACAACTCTGGGGTGTGTGTCTCCGAACTCTGATTTCTTTCCGCTTAAGTCATGACAGTGTAAATACTCGTACTCAAACTGCAACTCCTAAGTCATGTCTGCTAGGTCATATTCACTTCGCTCCTTTTGTAAATCTGTTTTAGACTTGTGGTTCCTTCGGCGGGGGGGGGGGGGGGAGGGGGAGCTCCGCCCTTCTTCCCCTTGGCGCTCATTGGTTCTTCTGAACCCAATGGCATCACTTCACAGCCCCTCTCAGCCCCTGTGGCCTGGCACACTTAAATTTATAGCATTTGACCTAAAAGTTCAAGTTGTCGTAAAGTTCGGCGCCAGCCAGACGCAAGCTTTCTTTTCCTTAACAGACACCATAAATAATCAAATAACAAGAAAGATCAATCATGCATAAGCATTGATTATGAAACACTTTCCAACTGAAATGTAATTTCATTTAAAAATTTCTAAAATGTGATTCATTCAGTGGTAATATCTTTTACATTATCACAGTACTACGGTAATTTATTATACTTAAATACTTTAAACTGTATCGAAATATAAATCATCTGATTCTTTATGCAAAATCAATGAATATTTCATTCATATAACTTGTATTCCAGACTCCAGAGCTAAATAATTTTGTGTGAAAAAAATTCAGCAATTCTTATGTAATTCATCTTACAATCGCTTGAGATATTTGCATTCTGCATATGTTAAAATTAGGCTTCCTTGAAGAAATAATAGAAGTTTAGGGATCATTTAAAATCACAACTATTGTAATTGCATAGGCACGGAATTTAGATACACAGATAATACACAGATAATATATATGTGTATGTGTATGTACTCAAAGTATTGGAATCGTGCCGAAGATCGGAACTCGAATTTTCAAAGGATCTACACGTTTTGGGACTTCTAGAACACGAAAAAACTACTTTTAGGAAGACGTCTGTGTGTGTAAGGGTGTATCTGTGTATGTTTCTGTGTGTCTGTGTGGATATTACATCCACTCTAATTGAAAAACTAATGGACCGAATTTCATACAATTTGGTAGGTATGTTTTTTGTGGGAAATCCTGGTGTTCATTAGATTATAGTACGATTCGTAATAAAAGAATCTGCCTTCTTTGCGAAATGGCCGCAGAAATTGCCTTTATCCACTCTAGCTAAAAACTAATGAACCAAATTTAACAAAATTTGGAGTATAATATTTCAATAACCTACAAGTGATTTATATACCAAATTTAACAAAATTTTGTATATAAATCATTTGTAGGTTATTCTACTACTATTCGGGAAAAAGGAACGGGCTATTTTTGCGAAATGGCCAGCAAAAATCGTTATATATAAAAATAAAAGACTACGTGTGCTCAATTATATCAATTAAATTCCTATTTTATATGTGATTTTTGACAACAAAAAGAATAAGACTAACCCCATTACTCTAGGACTAGCCGTTCTTGAGATATTCTAGTTTTTTCGCGTTTTCGCTACGCCACCTTTGACAATAAGTCCAGCTATCAAATGAGAACCAAATTTAAGTTTAACGTGTAAATTCAATGTCATTTAAAATACTTATGTTGTGCAGATAAACACAAATTATCATTGAATAAATAAAGAGAACGAATATGAGTCTGCAGAGAAAGACATGTGCTGTCCACATCAGAATTTTTAACAATATTACACCAATGATTTATAGAAGTGAACGGGGATTATTTTCAGGCCATTTCGAAAAAAATGTATGATCTATATTTAAAGATCCATCAAATTTTTGTCGAATAAAATGTTCAACAAATTTAAGCTGTGTACCAAATTTTAACTCCCTAGGACGTAGGAAAGTGCATTTAAAATGCCATCAATTAAATTTATCATGAAGAGTTATATAAAATTTAAAAAAAATGAAAAATTGTTATCTACCAAATTTATTTTAAAATATGAAGCCACTCCCATATGCAAAACGTTTAAACAAATGGAGAGATATTTATTATATAATATCTCTCTCTTTTCTTTCTGGAAGATATTCCAAAGTCAGAATTTAATTGAATTTGTTTTTTTCCCTATATTAAATATTTTTTTTAATTAAAAAACTACTTAACATATTTTACTGAATGTTTTTTTATATATTCTATGGGATAATGTGAATATTTCCTAAAAATTTCGAAGCAATTCGTGAATTTTAAATTTACTTAAAAAATGTTTGAAAAATTAGGTCCCATAAGGTTCAATGTATTTCATTTTTTCAACCCGGGTTCAATAAAAAACTAATTGGGTGATATTATTTATTTATATTCCCATAGGTCCTACAGACCGTCTGAACAACATACTAAAATTTCATTTTGATAAACTCATTTGTACGGCAGTTATCGTGCTAACGGTCAGACAGACAGACAGACAGACAGACAGACAGACAGACAGACAGACAGACAGACAGACAGACAGAATGAACAAAGTCATAAACACTTTTCAACTTTGTTGTAAAGTGTTAAAAATGTCTCATGTGAGAACAATTTCTGGTCTCACAATATATATAAACTTTAAATTTACAATTATGTGCAAATTCCTATAATATTCTAAATGACGTTGTTATTCAAAACATTCTATCAAAATACTTAATTTGATTGTCCTAAAACGAAGTCTAAAAATCTTCTGTTCTCGCTATACAAAATTATCTCTTCACAGGTGAGATCTGAAGAATGAAACACCATGGGCCCATTTGTAAACAATTTTACTAAAAATACGAAATTGGATTATTATATATCAAATTGAAAATCCTGTGAATTTGGATCATCCTATGCCAAAATGATAGCTCTAAAATAGTATTAGAAACTATAACAGTATCATTTTTATTCTGTTTAAAAAATTGGAAAAACTAAATATATGAGTTTGAAAAATATTTGCCAAAATAAAACAGGTGACTTCAGAAATTGAAAATATCAATGATCCTCACAATGTTTCCACCCGAAATCCGCAATTGGTATAATCCAGTTGAAAATGTAATTTTCATAAAAGTTATTTTATATACATTTTTAATTATTGAAATCGAAAACGATTTGATAAAAATCGTCTTCTAATAAACTCAGAGTATTTAATTCCGTTGCTTAGCAACATGATATAATTTTTCAACACTTTCCAACATAGTTAAAAAGTGTCTATGACTTCGGCCATGTTGTCTGTCTGTCCGTCCATTCGCATGATAACTGTCGTAAAATGACTTTATCAGAATGGCATTTTAGTATGTTGTAAAGATAGTCTGTAGGATGTTTGGGTATGAAAATTAATAATATCACCAAATTAGTTAAGGATTTAACAAGGGTTGAAAAACGAAAATTATGGAACTTAATTTTTGAAACATTTTTTAAGCGGAGTTAAAATTTACGAATTGATTCGAAAATTTTAGAAAATATCTAAATTATTACATAAAATGTGTAAAAAAATTTTCATGTGTAGTTTTTTAAATAAAAGTTGATATGTTAATTACACCCATATTATATGAAGAGATCACACAAATCATTGCAAAATAAAATGGGGATTCCATTTTTTCCGCTGTGTGTTTTTTCCCAAGACGTTTAAAAATCGTTTGAATTTATATTTATTGTTGCATTCGTCATAAAACCGAATACATTTTTCAGTATTATCTGTATTCCTAAATTCTGTGCCAACGCATTTACAATATTTTTGATTTAAGTGATCACTAAACATTATTTATTCTACAGCAAAGCATAATTTTAACGCTAAACTGTAAACTTCAGAATGTATACAAATCAAGAAATTTGTAAGTTGAGTTGTATAAGAATTTCTGATTTTTTACACGCAAAATTATTTATCTCTGGAGTCAGGAATATATTTGATATGAATAAAATATTAATTGATTTTACATCTTGAGGCAGACGATTTATAAAATGAAATTGTTTGTCATAGTCACAACAATTTAGAAGACGTATTTTAACATAAGTCAGCGATATATTTTCTATAATAATGAATTATTGTAATTGAGGCTTAGCACTAACTGCAAAAGAATCGTAAAAACTTTGCAAATTATATTTTTGATAATGTCATTAGACGAAAGTTCATTTTGTGTAACTTGGATTGTCTTCCTCGATGAAGTTTTAAGATTAATTTTGTCAATGACAATTTTTGAAGCGACTTAAAATGTAAATAAAATTACATTTCAATTGGGAAGTGTTTCATAATCAATGATTTGTGCATGATCAATCTTTCTTGTTTTACAAATAAATTTGCGGAAAAAATATCGTCTTCTATATGAATTTAATTACTTAAATCGGAAACGATTTAATAAACATCGTCTGCTGTATAAACTCATTGAGTTTAATTTCGTTGTTTAGCAACATGATATCACCTTTTTAAATAAATTTTCAAAAATATATCATCTACATGATGTTATCTCTATTAGAGGTTCGTTTTTCATTAATATCTCAACAACCCCTGGTCCCAGAAACTCCAAACATGAACTAAGTTTTAAATGGGGCTATTCCAAGTTTATCCTCAAAATTTGAAGAAATTCACAGCAGCCTTTGTTCGCGATGATGAGACAAACACACACATACACATACAGATATATTTTCAATTTTATTTATATACATTCTCAAATTTCCTTTAATATTTACAAAGGAAATAGGATAGTTATTATTTACAACACTAATCTGCACAACGTTCTAATAATGTGAGTCATAAATACGAGAACGAGAGAGATAGAAGGAGTAACAGAGACCAGCGTAGTGTTTGACATCAGCAAATCTAAATCAATGTTGATTGATTTGGATTTGCTGAAAATTTGAATTATCTTTGAATTTTCTTCATATCTTATTTTATTTTGTTATTTACTTGGATTTTCATCACTCCAACTGGCTTCGCCTTCATCTGTCCATAGTTTAAAATAACCATTTTAAAAATAATTTATTTCAACACATTTATATTAAATACTCGACTTATATGAACACACTGAAGTATAGACACACCCCGATCTACCCGGGACAGTCGATGATACTGTCATCGATGACAGTCGATGACAGGGCTTTGAGCTGGGTTTCACGCACGTACTATTTTAACTTTCTCGAAATTTTTTATTGAAACTTTTGGTCATGTAATGTTTAGGGAACTTGAAAAGTTTGCTGAAGAAAAGTTTTTCTCAATTGCCACATCTTTTCTTCTTATTTTAGTCTGGCACTTTCTCTTGAATTCGGCTTTGGAGAGACACGCCTTCCTTGAAGACTCACCCCCCCCCTCCCGAACCCGATTGGTTATTCAAGACTCCCTCATCAATACATATGGTTTAATGGTCGATTCTGATTGGATGAAGAGTTAATTATCTCGCCCTTTTCGACGTTGCTTTTTCGGGTTTGGGCTCCCATAAGATAGAGTCCATTTCATTTATTCGTCATATACAACTGTCCAATATAACGTCGCTCTAGGTGCCATTGCATTTGACCTTTGCTTTAATACATATGATTCCTCTTGCCACTTTCGTGTGAAAATTTATGATCTCTCTGGTCCCTCTCTTTTGTTTCCCACTTGTTTATTTAATTAAGAGCTCTTGAAATTACATCAATTTAATACAAAATCAGTCAGTTAAGCTGTAAAATATAGTGCATTTAAAATTATTTTTGGGGCATTTCCTCACAATGAAAGCGTTGAACTACATATCTCCATTTTCTACCACGTATTTATGTGAAACGGCTTTCTCCTAGTTCACCTGTTTGAAGTCTTTGAAATGTAAATGGAGAAATAGATTACAAGTTTGGAATGAAATTATCGTTAATTGAATCGAACATTGCTACTCTAAATTCCAAAATGCAACATCATTGTTCACATTAAACTCGGTGGATTGTTACTAATAACGTAACGTTGCTAAACTTAAATTTTCTCAATGTTCATATTTAGATGCATCTTATTCAAATTCCTGAGCTAATAATTCTTAATTTCTGATCTTATTAAGTGCCATGACATTCTGTCATTATTTATCACAAGCTAAATGTATATTTTATTACATTTAACTTTCATTTATATTTAGCATTTGAGGGATATACATATGGCCTTTTCCAATTTATGATGACAATGTATCGGCAATTTTTTTTAAAAATACTAAGGTGTTCTTGAGTTTAAACGTTTAGGAACCACTGCATGGAGTCTATCTGTAGTAAAGTGATCATGCTTGATTGAATAATAGTGATTGCAGGGCCGTTAACGGAGAATTGATGAAATTAAAAACACGAACTCAACAACAAATCGATACAATAAACAGTACAATAAACAGTGACGATACAAACAGTAACGATACAATAAACAGTGCATAAAATCTAATGGATATTCTATTTAACTCTCCGCCAATACACATTTGAATTTGAAAAAAAAACTGTAAATTTGAAAAGCATTGCAGTGTTATCGTGATACTGAATCTAGCAGTCGCAGAAGTATGGCAGATATGTATTGCCTTTCATCAACACAATCTGTATGTTTCGCATGTTGATATCTATTAATTTAAAAACAATCTGTAGTTGATATTTTCTTCTATCTGGCATTGTTATTGATGTTTTTCCAACTTACTCAATTTTTGTCTAAGGTCTTTGCAATCCTTTTTATTCGATGGGCTATAGTCACTTTAATAGATAGAGACAATGTGTACAGTTAAAGATCTTATATTCCGAAATTATGTAGGTTCTACTTCCTAGAAGCACCAGCTATATAGGATAACTCTATATCAGAAAAAGTCTTTTCAGGAGCACAATTATCCAGGATAATTCTCTATATGAGATATCCTGAATGAGTGTAGGGTAGTAGGGTAGTAATGAAAATGACTAGATAACATAACTTATGGGTTAAAAATAAAGTTCGATGATAATAGAGGTACTATTATATTTATTTATTTTCATTTTCAATAAGTGTCTTTGCAGATGTGTATTTTCAATTGGTGTTATCTTTCAGAGAAATGTCTGGAGTTACAAATGCGCCGAATAAGGAGTAGATATTAGGATAAACATGAATACATGGCATGCATAACCTACTTTTACCTTTAAAGCTAAGGAACAAACTCACGCAATATGGCTAAACTACTAATAATTCAGTAGTTGTGTAATAACTGCTAGACGTTGGATTAACCTCTTTAACAAGGACAGCTTGTCACAGAGCAAAAATTGTTGAAAACTGTTGAAACGTTTGGACATGTTGTTATTTAACCTTCTCCATATTATGCATTCCTATAAAATGTTCATTTTGGAGGTAGAAGAAAGTGAGAGATTATTTATTTATTTATTTATTTATCTATTTAATCAATCTACGTGTAAACTACAGATGATATCCAGTTCTAGTAACCACACAAACATAAAAGGAACATACCATAAAATACAATATTACTATGTTGTATGCATGTCAAGTTCATTAAAACAGTACTTTTTTTAAAATGGGGATGAGTTAAATTACAAATATCAATATCAGAACAATAGGTATTAAGAAGATCAACAAATGTATAGATCGAAAAGCTCTTCATGTAATTGTGCTTAACAGTAGGATTGTGAAATAAAGTTTTTTTATATACTCAGCGAACATCTAACCTGTAGCACTGTGACGGCCACAAGAGACTTTTCACTCAGTTGCCTGTGGTTGAGTAGCCATATCAAGCACCTGATGTGAATTTTGGCGACATAGAATTACTGTAAAATAAATTTTTCACTCTCGCAGTATTCCTAAAATACGATTTATTATATGCATACCAAATATAATAAAATTACATTCTCTTAAGAATGCAAATATAAACTCCTGTATGTACATATAAAATTAAGAAAAATTATAAAATTAAAATAAATCAATCGGCTCAAAATGTCAATTGTGGGACTCATAGAATTCATGTTAACTATATTTATTAATTACTCATAGTAATATGAAATTTTATGATCTTCTGCTGTATAGTTTAGATCTTTTGATTTTGAACCTTATCGGGCTGGCCCGGTCTGCGTGTGCCATATGGATGTACTAGTTTTTGGGGAATATTTCGAGAGCAGGAGCAGAAATAACGCTCACATTGAGTATTTTGTTTACTTTTGTAGTGTATTTTATTGTGATATTTTCGCTATTCAACCATCTTTGCATATCCGTTTTCTTGTAGATGTCTTTGGAATACCTTCAGAATGTACACTATGATTATCAATATTATGATTATGTATTATCAATAACGATCTATGATAACGATCAATCTATGATTATGTATTATCAATAACGAGTTTTTTCTTGAACCAGTTTTCATGCGATTCACCATTCATTTTACCTTGATATTATCCAGCATATTTGTTGCTTGTAACATTTTACAAGCGTTTAACATGAAACCGCTGTTGCTTTCAGAGTGTATTAAAATAAGTCTGGACCCCTTCCAGACGGGGCTTTCAGTCCAGTCGACAAATCACTTAAAAAAGCTTGCTTTGCAGACAGAACTGTTGACAGTATTTCTTTCAAAACTTTTTGTTCGAGGGGACGAATGGAAATTTTGGGTAAAGGGGCGAGTTTTCTATTTGCTGTATATAAATCGTATATCTAAATGCTGCCACATAAATAGAAACTCGATTAACGTAAAATGCATTCGGATAGGGGCGAATAATCATCTCCGTGGGGCTTCGACCCCCTGGATGTATGCCTGAAAGGAACACTGATTGTGGGAAAATGCTAGAAAATTACACATTTTGGGTAAATAAACATAGAATATCAAATCACAGATCACATGACAGCATACTAAACAGGACAATAGAGTAAACGATTTGTAATTTGTCTGTAAAAGAAAATAATAAACGTTAATAAAACTTATCCAAATCTGCCGATAATAATTAGGCGAAATTAATTTTTTAATTCGATATTTGTCATGTCGGGTATGTATTAAAGGGTGAAATTTTCTGAAAATTTCAAAGCCGTTTATATTTTGGTTCTATATTTAATAATTTTAAAAATAGAAAGTTCGACTGGAAATGAAAAATAAATTTTAAGGTTTACAAAAACGACTGCGTTCACCTGCATAGAATTTCCGAATGCCGATTTATCGCCAAGACCAAGCCAACTAAATTTTTCATCTAAACGGATGAATACAATTTTCCACTTCCCATTATATGCAAAAAATATTTACATTTTACCATAAATCTACTTTATTTAAACTTTATTCGTTTTGCAGTTAGAATATTAAATAAATTTAGATATAAAAATATTCTTTTATCAATTTTTAGGGCGCATTATTTTTTTGGGGGGGCAGGAGAAGAAATCTTGTACCATCTACTCCATTACAGGATAGGTGTTCATCAAGTGCAGTATTATTAAGAGTAATATGGAATTCCAGGCTAGAATATAAAATGAGAAACATGGGATAATCAATAGTATTATTTAAAACTTTATAGTAAAACAAGAGGCGAGATCATTGTCCTCTTTTTAGAAAGACATCAAATTAGTGTTTTCCAAAGTCCATTGGTATGAACCATATGGACAATAGTCGGAGATTATGTAATAAATAGTACGTAAAAGTTTATTTCGAACGACTTCTATTTGATGAGAATGCAGATTGCAAATTATGCCAGAGCATCCTATAAAAATGTTCTTTTCGAAGATAAAAAGCAGTCAAGACCTTAGAACAGCTTCAAAATTTATTGCTCTCAAAAGTGTTTTTAAAAATTGTCGAATGGAATATACCTGCTTGTCATTCTTGAAAATTACCTAAAAATTTGTCACGAAATTCCTTTCAAATTTATTGGAATTATTTGTCAAAAGTTCGATATGAGTGATAAGTCATTTTCTTCAGGATATTAATCTTATGAAACTTCCTGTGCCTGCCCTTAGTTCTGGATTATGTCAAGCAAAAATATCGATAAAATACTTGATTGTTTATGTGTGTCTCTTGTTCTCTGTAATACGTTAAATTATTTTTTAAAGTGTTGGAACTAATTAATTATATATATATAATCTCTAATTAAATCTATAAATAGTTATATGAATGATTGTAAAAAGGAGTAGAATTGGAAAGATATCCACTTCATTTATTCTTTCATTACTTTGAGGTCATACTTGATTTTATAGAGCGACAACCATTAAAATAGCAATATATATATATATATATATATATATATATATATATATATATATATATATATATATATATATATATATATATATATATATATATATATATATATATATATATATATTGTATACATATATACGTATATATATACATATATATATATATATATATATATATGTATAATATAAATATATATAAGTATTAAGCAGAGAATCATCAATCAAGTGGGAAATAAAATGCAAACCTCTAGTCATAAAGCTAAAGACAAACAACAAACATAAAAAGAAAGGAATCGATAATAGAAAATCAAATAAAATCCAAGCATTAAAGCTTTACACGTGGGTAAGCCCTAGACCTAAACAAATGAATTGTTCGTTTCGATAAAAAAAATCGTCAAGTCCAAGTATTTTATCAAAATGAACACAAAATGTATGTTTCTGATATCAGTGATAGATTATATCTATAGACATTGATAACTTGGACTACATGCGTAAAGATCGAAAAATTGTAGGAAACACGAATACCTGAAATAACAGTGCGTATGTCTGATCCATTGGAGTCTTGAATAAAGAGACCAATGTTGACAATCGCAAAAAATAAACAGTTGAGAAATGCTGTTGCCAATCGAGATAAATAAATAACAGTAATGCGAAAAGACGATAAAAGGTGATATTCAACAGTAAGAGCTATAAAATAATGGGGCAGATGATAATAGAAAACATTGAGGCTTAATTATAAGGGAGTGCAAATACATGGTAATGCTTATTCAAGAGAAAGTGGTTGTTTGGCTAATATAAGATACTAAGGAGAGAATTTAAGTTTATTCAAATATTCCAAACTTTTTAACTATACTATTTACTAAATATGCGGGATATTTATATAAATTGCTGGCGATTTTTAGTTTATTAATATGCATAGCATGAAATTTTTTGTCTGATAATCTATAAATTCTAAAAAGTTGATTAAGAATAATATTTCTAAACAATTGATTGACAGGAGTTAAATGGTAATATTTTATTAATGTTAAAGTAAAAACGGTCTTTTTTATCATATAAATTAATAACTATCCTATTAGAAGGCTTAATGATAAGATTTAAATAAAAAAAATTCATGTTATTACTAATAGTGACTTCGGTAGGAATTAGATCCAAATTATCCGGATAGAAATCTATATCTATGACACAGTTGTCTGTAAAGACCAAACAATTCAGATCAGCAACATATTTGTAAATTTTATAATTTGTTGAAGTAAAAGATTTTTCATAATGAATAAATGTATAAATTAACTAATATACAGCTACTACGTCCACCTTGTGGAACCCCTGAAACTTGTAAGTAAAATTCATTACTTTGAAATATATAATTATTGAAAAGAACAAAATGAAGATGTTTAGGAAAATTGGTAAATATATTATGAGTAGAATGGTTAATAATATAAGCATTAGAGCTAAAGCTACTACATAAAGATCAGAGATCTTAATATTATTAAAAAGTTCTTTGAAATCAAAAGTTTGAAATCCAATTAGTTTACCTAATGATGTTAATTTATAACTTCAATAGGTAACTTTTATATTTGTTAGACATTCTAGGATACTTTTTTATTTGTTAGACATTCCAGGATACTTTTTATTTGTTAGCCATTTTTTAATGTTGTTGGGTTTTTTTGAATTACAACTTCTCTCTATTATATCATTGAATGTCAAACTATTATATATATATATATATATATATATATATATATATATAGAAACTTAAAATTCACAATCATGTGCAAATTCCTATAGTATATATACTAAATGACATTTTGATTCAAAATATTCTGCTAAAATATTTAACATAATGCTCCTAAAAATAATTTAAGGAATGTATGTTCTCGCTATTCAAAATTATCTTCACGGACAGATCTGAAGAATAAAACATCCTGGCCTCTTTTGTAAGCAAATTTACACAAAAATATGGAATTGAATCAATATATGCAAAATAAGAGCGTTAGAATTGTATATGACCCGTACTACTTATATACGCAAATATTAGAACATATAACCTGTAATTGCAGGTTACATGTATAAATTGAAAATATCAATAAATCCGTAATCTTTAAACCAGAAGGCAGTAATTGATTCCAATATATGCCGAAATGAAAGTGCTAAAATTATATGGGAAGATATACCCGCACTACTTATAATGTCGTAAATTAGAAGATATGTCCCAGTGTTAGTAAAGGATTACCAGTATTATAATATGAGTCTTAAAAATCTTTTCCAAAATAAAACAGACTAATTAATAAATTAAAAATATCAATAATCCCCGTAATCTCCATACCAGAAGGCCATACTTGATTCCAATATATGTTATTATATGTCAAAATACATGCCAATATACCTGAACTATTTATATTCTCATAGATTAGAAGACATAGCCGTGCATTTGCAGAAGCCGTGCATTACTCGTACAACTTACAATATATGAGTTTCAACAATTTTTGCCGCAATAAAACAATGGCATAAAAAATTGAAAATATCAATAATCTCTGAATCAATAATCCCCGAAAACATCAATAATAATAATGTTTAAATTTGAAGATCTTAATTGACATTATTCAGTCAAAAATACGATGGCAATTAAATTTATTTTATATACATATCTTAATTATTAAAATCGGGAAATATTTAATAAAAACTCCTTCCTCATAAACACACTGGATTTAAATCTGTTGCTAAGCGACATGTTATGATTTGCTTCAAATAAATTGGTGGTCAAAATATCGTCTGAATAATGCGATCTCTAATGAAGGATTGGCGGCATTTTAAAAAATCGCCAAATTTGTCGCCAAGTGGGACTGTAGAACTGACAGTCCAATTTGGCGATAAATTGACGAACCATCATCAAAATATTATCCCCTAAAGAAATACAATTTCATTTACTTAGCGCAATTTTATCAATTTCAAGATATTTTTATGGATTTACAAACATTTTTATCAACTTGGTGATATTTTAAAAATTCGCTAAATGTGTTACTAAGTAAGACGGTTGGACTGACAGACAAATGCTAACGAAACACCAGTTCAGTACTTTCTTCTAGCAAAACAAAATGAATTTCATTGATTTACATCGTTTTTATCAATTTGGAGACATTTCAATCAATTTGGCAACGTTTAAGAAATCTGTCAAATTAGCTATATCCAGCTAAATTTGTAGCTCTAAATTTGCAGATCTGAATAAAATATCGTGATCCTGTTTGCATATATTAATGAAAACACTAAAATATTATTAGAAGATGTACCATTTCAAGTATAAGCCATGGTATAGCCATACCAAGTATAAGCCATGAAGGTAGATTTTTTCCATTTAAATTCATGTTTCAAACAATTCATGCTTTCAGAGAGTGACTAATTAGCGTAAAAAATATCCACCAAACTCATAAATAAAGTTTTATTTCTTTTTGACGTTTTAAACAAGCGATTTTTTCATCCTTTCCGTTTGGATAAACCACGGAGTTAGAGAGTAGAACTCATAGGAAAAAGTTTTTTTCATTAATATCTCGACAACCCCTGGTCTTAGAAACCCGAAATTTAGACAAAATTTATGGGGAGTTATTTCAAGGCTACCCACAAAATTTCATTAAATTCGATTCACCCGTTCTCTCGTGATGATGAGATAAACGAAAGTTTTGTTTTTTACTAATATCTCAAGAACCACTGGTTGTTGTTGTTGAGACCCAGACCGTCCGACCTACCAGAAAGGTGTAAGGTAACTGTATGGACGGCCGGGAAGTGCCTCCCAATTTAGACCGGAACCCAGTGGGGGAGGCTTCCACAGGGACCGTACCCTCCTTTCCCTACCACCAACCTCTCGGAAGGACTTACGGACCCACATGTTTAACGTGATCGTACTCCGCATGAACACGGCGGCATTTGTGGTAGCGTGCAAATCTAGCGCGCAAACCACGGGGATACCGCACCCGAGATGGCCAACAGCACGCGGTGTTCCGAGGTGGTCACCCACCAAGTACTAACCGCGCCCGATGCTGCTTGACTTCGGTGATCTAACGAGAACCGGTGTTTTCAGCACGGTACGGCCGTTGGCCCAAGAACCACCCGTCGTAGAAACTCCAAACATAGATGAAATTTTAAGTGGAGCTATTTCCAGGCTACCCACATACCCACAAAATTTCATCAAATTCGGTGCAGCCGTTCTCTCGTGATAGTGGGACAAACAGACAGACATATTTTCAATTTCATATATATATAGATTGAAAATCTGTTTCGCCCGTCATCACGTGAGAACGGCTGAAACGAATTTGATGAAATTTTGTGAGTAGCCTTGAAATAGCCCCACTTAAAATGTATTTTATGTTTTGAGTTTCTACAACCGGTGGTTTTCAAGATATTAATTGAAAACGATACTTTTCCCTTGGAGTTCTACTTTCAAACTCTCTGGTTCCTCCAAATGAAAATGTTGAAAACCGTTTGTTTAAAACGTGAAAATGACTTAAAATTTTATCTCTGAGTTTGTTGACAGATTTGTGCGTTAAATAGTCACTTTCTGATATCATGAATTGTTTGGAAACATTAATTTACATGGAAAATCTCTCACCATGGTTTATTTTTCACAAGCTAAACTCAACTAAAACTCAACGATGAAAGTATTAAGGAATCAAAATAGTTAATACATTTTTAGAATTTTATTAGGATATATCATGCTGCTCGGCAACGTAATTAAATTAAATGTGTCTGTTAATATTTATTATTATTGTTTCGATTCGAATAATAAATAAATGGATATGAAAATTTATATTAAAAATGAACGGTTTATTTTTTCTTTTAATTATATTAATTGCGGACTGCGTATATCAGTTTCATTTATTTTGGTAAAGAGTGTTGGTTAGTTTGGCCAAGCTTATATATTGTGTTTAGCTAATAAATTCATATTGTGTTTAGCTAATAAATTCATTTAGCAGATTGTTGAAACTGAAAAGAGTAGAACGGGTATATATCCGAATACAATTTTAGTTTTTTCATTTAGTATATATAAACGGGATATAGATTCTTTATTCAAATCTGGAAATTTAGAGTTACGGATTTGGCGGGATATCGCTATCTTGGCAAATTTTCTTTTTTGCCAAATTGACGGAAATGTCACCAATTGTTGAAAATACGAAATTCAATGAAATGTATTTTGCTTTGTTAGAAGAAACTACTGAAATGGTGTTTCGTTAGAATTTGTCTGTCAGTCCAACGATCCTACTTAGTAACACATTTAGCAAATTTTTAAAATGTCACCAAATTGATAAAAATGTTAGTAAATCCATAAAAATATCTTGAAATTGATGGAATTGCGCTAAATGAATGAAATTAATTGTGCAATTAATTGGATAATATCGTGATGATGTTTCGTCAGTTTTTTGCTAAGTGGAACTGTCAGTTCTGCAGTCCCACTTGGCGATAAATTTGGCGATTTTTTAAAAGTCGCTAAATTGACGAAAATGCCGCAAAACTTCCATAGAGATAGCATTATTTAGACAATATTTTGTCAAAAATTTATTTGAAGCAAATGATATCATATCGCTTAGCAACGGATTTAAACCTAATGTGTTTATGCGCAGACGATTTTTATTAAATATTTTCCTATTTGAATAATAAACATATGTATATAAAATAAATTTTATTGCCATTGCATTTTTGACTGGATAATATCAGTTTCGGTCTTCAGATTTAATCATTATTATTATTGATATTTTCGGGGATTACTGATTCAGAGATAAATGATATTTTCAAGTTATTATGTCATTGTTTTATTGCGACAAAAATTATTTAAACTCATATATTGTACGTTGTACGAGAAATCTTCTACAAATGCACGGGTATATCTTCTAATCTACGAGAATATAAGTAGTACATGTATATTGACATATATTTTGGCATATATTGGCATATATTGGGCGGCCTTCTGGTATAAGGATTACGGGATTGCTGATATTTTCAATTTAAAACATCATCTGTTTTACTTTGGCAAAGATTTTTAAGACTCATATTGTAATACGGGTAATCTTCTACTAACACTCGGACATTTCTTCTAATCTAAGACATTATAAGTAGTACGGGTATATCTTCCCATATAATTTTAGCACATTCATTTTGGCATATATTGGAATCAATTACCGCTTTCAGGGATTACGTGTTTCTTGAAATTTTCAATTTATACATGTAATCTACTAATACAGGTTATATTTTCTTATATTCGCGTATATAAGTCATAGGGGTGTCATACAATTTTAACGTTTTTATTTTGTATATATTGCCTCATTTCCATATTTTTTCTAAATTTACTTACAAAAAGGGCCAGGATGTTTTATTCTTCAGATCTGCGCGGGAAGATAATTTTGTATAGCGAGAACTGAAATTCTTAAACTTCTTTTTAGGAGCATTACATTAAATATTGTAACAGAATATTTAGATTAAAAATGTCATTTAGTATAATATAGGAATTTGCACATGATTGTGAATTTTAAGTGTTTCTTTATATTATATACTCCTTACGAAGAACGGGTATGCTGCCTGTATATAATTATAATAAATTATATTTAAATAATAATATGTATTATGTAATTATAAATTATAAATTATATTTAAATAATACTTAATAAAATATGTGTACTTTAAATAGAATATCAGACTTTCATTTCAGCACCGACAATCTAGCATCTGTATATTATCCTTATTTCCAAAATTAGCAAGAATTTCTAAAATTTCTAAAACATCTTAAGAACAATTGAGGTGATAGGACACTTTAAAGTTAGGTTTCTCACAAAGGTCCTGTCACGGTTACTTTACACCTTTCTGGTAGGTCGGACGGTCTGGGTCTCAACAACAACAAAGGCCCTGTTATCGAGTAATCTCAAGCTGCATTAGTTTGAGGAGAATCAAGCTTGCTTTGATTGATGATATTCTTTCAAACGGGATCCAGAACCTCTGGAGGAAAAGATAAATGGACAAAAGATGATGTAAAACGATTGATAAAGAAATAATGCCGATGCATCCGATGGAAAAAAAATTAAGGAAATTTATCGTCGAAGTTTTGACGTTTTACAAAATTTTACAACTCTTAAATGATTTATATTTACTTTCTCATAGAAAATAGTATTTTCCCGAAAATTTTCGAATTTGAGATGTTGGTGCCAATATATGTTTTAGAACCGTCTGGACACGTTCTGGCTATTTTTAGTGATGTCCGTCTGTATGCCGGTCTGTCTGTCTGTTTCTCTGTTTGATGTCTGTGGCCGATTTCTTGTGTACAAAATAGCAACCCCAAATATTATTTGATTTTCATGAAACTTTATATCCGACTTTGCTATCAAAAAATCTAGAACTAGATAGAAGTGTTTTTTTTTAATTCGAGCGATAACTTTGCATTTTCTTCTAAATTTTATACGGGAATAATAAAACGGTTTATTTGCGTCTCAATGATAGCAAGACTTAATATTTTTAATCTTTGTGGTGAAAATTTGCAGCGATACAATTGTTTTTATTCATGACGTCATTTGATGCCCTTTTGGGTTAAGTAATTCCGCCCCGGGAGGTGCATTGTCAAGTATGGTGTCAATCAAAAGATTTTGTCAAGCGCTTTAAAGATAATGGTAACACGCTATAGTTGTAATCATTTGGACCCATGATAACGACTTTTTAAATTTTTTTCTTGTAAAATTTGAAAGAAAAAATGAATTCAGTATGAGAAGTTTGAGTTGAAACACGTTCCAGTTAATATTGAATAAAGTAGTCAATGTCAGAAGGGGCTAAATTTCTCAGAAATGGTTTCATAATGGAAGGGTTATTGTATTTTTTAACGTCGAGCTCAAATTGTTAATTTTAAAGAACTGCAAAGTGAAATTTGGAAAAAAATTAAAATAGTTTAATGAAAGGTCATAACAATTGTTCGACTGCTTGTAATGTTTCGAAGGAAATCAGACGATTGGTATTTTAAATAATTTTTTTTAAATCGTCTCCATTTTTTTCCCTTTTGGGGGAACTTCCTTATGCAATTTTTAGAAATTTGGGGAACATTGTATTTTGTGCAGTCAAATCGTTGAGTTATTTTTAATGAGCGTATTTTATGTTATTTCACAAAAATTTTGAATAATAATAAAATATGCATATTTTACATAGGATATCGGATTTTATATTTAACCACCTAACAGCTGATTATAATCATCATTGTCAACATTAACAAGTTTCTATAAATAAGGGGAATTGCAAAATGCTCTAAAACAGTGCTTCTCAACCTTTGTGAGACTATTGCCGGGTAAAGTTCTAATTTTATAAGATAAGGGCCCGATCCCAACAAATTTATTTACCTTTCTAAATTTTATTAAGTTCATGCATTAAGTAAATATTAATAGTTAATCATGGCGTAATTATAAAGCTTATTAGTACATTCCTGTATACAGTGGGGTAGGCTGTGTGACAAATGCACGAGTATAATTAAATTTAATAAGTTATAAATCACTGGTCTAATGAAACCATGTAGCATATTGTAATATCCTCAGGTTAACATGATTAAAATAATTTGTGTTGATATTCATTGGCATATCCCATTCTTATCAGTAACAAGAAATATCAATCATGCTTAAAGCATTGATTATGAAACACTTTTCAACTTCAATGCAATTTTATTTAAACATGTCTAAAATGCAATACATTCCTCGGTAATATTTTAAAACTTATCACAATACTACATTAGATTATTATATTTGAAAACTTAAACCTTCATCGAAAAAAATGAACTTCATTAAAATAACGTCATTGAATTATAAATTGCCTGGTTTAAACATCTCTAAAATGCGATACAATCCTCGGAAATATTTTTAAAACTATCATAATACTACGATAATTTATTATAATTCAAAACTTAATCGAAAACAACTGAAATTCATTCAAATGAAGTCATAGTAAAAATAACACGCCTGGCTCTCTCTATAAAAGCAACATTTCATTCATAAATAATTTCCCATTCATGTCATTCATCAGAATACTATAATAATTTATTTTATTTAAAAATTAAGACCATGGAGCTGCACGTAATTAAACTGCGTAAAACTTGGTCCGAAAAAAATCGTCCTTCTGTTTGTAAAATCAATGAATATTTGATTCATATCAGCTATGCAGACTCCATGAACTAAATGATTTTGTGTTAAAGAAATACAGCAATTCTAATACAACTCATTCTACATATTTTGCTGTTTACATTTTACATAGGTGAAAAATAGGTTTCGTTGTAGAAACAATCAAATTTGGATGAGCATTTAAACTTAAATATATTGTAATTGCGTTGTTTCAGTATGTAGATGCACAGAGTTTATGCAAAAATAAAGTAATTTTAGGACGGATACAGCACTCAATATGAATTAAAAAGAACTTTAAAAATTACGATTTTGAGACAAGATGGATGCCATATATTATTTTGAAGTGGGTCAAGTGATATTTTCATATCATGGTTACGTGATCGCTTCATATATGTGGTGTTATTATTATTTTAATTTTTATTTAAAAAACTACTGCATATATGTCGCTAATTTTTTTTTTATATATTTTTTGGAAAAATTTGAATATTTCCTAAAAGTTTCGAAGAAATTTGTGAATTTTAAATCCGCTTAAAAAATGTTTGAAAAATTAGGTCCCATAGGGCTCAATGTATTTCATTGTTTCAACACGGGTTCAATCCAAAACTAATTGGGTGATATTATTGATTTATATTCCCATAGTTCCTACAGACCGTCTGAACAACATACTGAAATTTCATTTTGATTAAGTCATTTTTGCGGCAGTTATCGTGCTAACGGACAGACAGACAGACAGAATGAACAAAGTCATAAACACTTTTCAACTTTGTTGTAATGTGTTAAAAATGTGTCATATGTTTCAGTATAAAATGGATTATTTTAATATTACAGTGATTTTGCTGAAGTTAGTTTGAAAAAAATCTATATTGAGAGAAAAATATAGTTATCCAATGTAATTCACAATAGAAGTCAGCCAAGCAATTTTTAACACTTTACAACAAAGTTGAAAAGTGTTTATGACTTTGTTCATTCTGTCTGTCTGTCTGTCTGTCTGTCTGTCTGTCTGTCCGTTAGCACGATAACTGCCGTAAAAATGACTTAATCAAAATGAAATTTTAGTATGTTGTTCAGAGGGTCTGTAGGACCTATGGGAATATAAATAAATAATATCACCCAATTAGTTTTGGATTGAACCCGGGTTGAAAAAATGAAATACATTGAGCCCTATGGGACCTAATTTTTCAAACATTTTTTAAGCGAATTTAAAATTCACAAATTGCTTCGAAAATTTTAGGTAATATTCAAATTGTTCCATAAAATATATAAAAATAAAATTCAGCGAAATATAATTTGTAGTTTTTTAAATAAAAATTAAAATAATAATTACACATCTTATATGAAACGATCACGTGACCATGATATGAAACGATCACATGACCCACTTCAAAATGATATATGGCATCCATCTTGTTTCAAAATCGTGATTTTTTAAAGTTCTTTTTAATTCCTATTTTTCACCTATGTAAAATGTAAACAGCAAAATATGTAGAATGAGTTGTATTAGTATTCCTGTATTTTTTTAACACAAAATAATTTAGTCCATGGAGTCTGCACGGCTGACATGAATGAAATATTAATTGATTTTATAAAGAGAAGGACAATTTTTTTCGATGAAGTTTTAAGCATAGAGTTTAATTATTAGCTCCATGGTCTTAAATAAAATGTTTAAAAAAATAAATTATTATAGTATTGTGATGAATGAAATGAATGGAAGAATGTTATGAATGAAATCCTGTTTTTATAGAGAGATCCAGGCGTGTTATTTTTTCTATGACGTCATTTGAATTAATTTCAGTTGTTTTCGATGAAGTTTTCAAATATAATAAATTATCGTAGTATTATGGTAATTCTAAAACTATTGCCGAGGAATGTATAACATTTTAGAGATGTTTAAACCAGGCAATTTATATTTCAATGCCGTCATTTGAATGAAGTTCATTTTTTTCGATGAAGGTTTAAGTTTTCAAATATAATAAATTAATGCAGTATTGTGATAAGTTTCAAAATATTACCGTGGAATATATTGCATCTTAGACTTGTTTAAATAAAATTGCATTGAAGTTGGAAAGTGTTTCATAATCAATGCTTTAAGCATGATTGATCTTTCTTATGTTATTCATATTAAAATTGAAATGCTGGTTGGTCACTGACATCTGGTATGCAATTTTTGTTTAGGCGTTCTATGTTCGGAGCGTTTCGACACATTCACGAATATTATTCTCCTTAGATTATTTCCACTGTCAGATATTTATTCATAACGAGAAAAATCAATTATGCTTAAAGCATTGACTATGAAACACTTTCCAGCAGCAATGCAATTTTATTTAAACTTGTCTAAAATGCAATACATTCCTCGGTAATATTTTAAAACTTCTCACAATACTACATTGATTTATTATATTTGAAAACTTAAACCTTCATCGAAAAAAATGAACTTAATTCAAATGACGACATTGAAATATAAATTGCCTGGTTGAAACATCTCTAAAATGTGATATATTACTCGATAATAATTTTAGAATTATCATAATTCCACGATAATTTATTATATTTAAAAACTTCATCGAAAACAACTGAAATTCATTCAAATGACGTCATAGAAAAAATAACACGTTTGGCTCTTTCTAAAAAAGCAGCATTTCATCCATAAATAATTTCCCATTCATGTCATTCATCACAATACTATAATGATTTATTTTATTTAAAAATTAAGACCATAGAGCTACAAGTAATTTAACTCTATGCTTAAAACTTCATCGCAAAAAATTGTCCTTCTCTCGGTAAAGTCAATGAATATTTTTTTCATATCAGCTATGCAGACACCATGAGCTAACTTCGTTTGCGTTAAAAAAATACAGCAATTTCTATACAACTCATCCTACATATTTTGCTGTTTACATTTTACATAAGTGAAAAATAGGCTTCGTTGTAGAAATAATCAAATTTGGATGAGTATTTAAACTCATATATATTGTAATTGAGTTGTTTCAGTATGCAGATGCACAGAATTTAAACCAAAATAAAGTGGTTTTAGGACGGATACAACACTCAATATGAAATAAAAAGAACTTTAAAAATCACGATTTTGAGACGAGATGGATGTCATATATCATTTTGAAGTGGATCACGTGATACTTTCATATCATGGTCATGTGATCGTTTCAAATAAGAGGTGTTATTATTATTTTAATTTTTATTTAAAAAACTACTGAATATATTTCGCTGATTTTTTTTATATATTTTATGGAACAATTTGAATATTACGTAAAAATTTCGAAGCAATTTGTGAATTTTAAATCCGCTTAAAAAATGTTTGAAAAATTAGGTCCCATAGGGCTAAATGTATTTCATTTTTTCAACCCGGGTTCAATCCAAAACTAATTGGGTGATATTATTCATTTATATTCCCATAGGTCCTACAGACCGTCTGAACAACATACAAAAATTTCATTTTGATTAAGTCATTTTTACGGCAGTTATCGTGCTAACGGACAGACAGACAGTCAGTCAGACAGACAAAATGAACAAAGTCATAAACACTTTTCAGCTTTGTTGTAAAGTGTTAAAAAAAGCTTATAAAACTAAAACGACAAATTCCAGAATAAACTCTCACGACCCGGTAAAATTGATACCAGGGTCGGAACCGGGCCGCGGTTCGACGGTTGAAAAGCACTGCTAACACCTAACTGATGACAGGGGCACTTTAGGAGAGTATTTCACAAAAGTATAAAATCTTATAGGAAAACACTATATTCTCTACAGATAGATTTCTTAATAAAGACAATTCTATCGAGGAATCCCAAGATATATTAGTCAAAGCAGAAGCAAACTCGCTTTAATTGAGACTCGTACTCGTATGCTTTCGTATGAGATCCAGGACTTCTGGAGGAGGGGGATAAATGAGCAAAATAGGATGCAAAGCAATCGATAAAGAGATAATGCTGATACTACCGATATAATAAGTTATGAAAAGTTATTGCAGAAATTTTTATGCATTACAAAATATTGCAAGGCTGCAAGATTTATATTTTTGCATAAAAAAGTCAGCGTCAGAACAGGCTAAGTTTTGCAGAATTTTATACTTCAGTTACAGAATATAAAGATTTCTGTATCTGATTAGTGCTCAGAATGGGGGGAAATATGAGGGATGAACAAATTTACTTCTCATCCTTCAGATTGTAATCCGATAGCTCCTAAAATGCCGAGACATGCGTGCCTACTTAATCAACATTTGTTACTATATAAAAACAAAGAAAAATAATTACTATATGTTTTTAAGATGCGCGTAGCAAGGCATAATTCCCCAATACCCTAATAAATTGAAAATTCTATACGACCCTCTAAAAGAATGTACCCGTACCACGAACAGTAAAATTCACTATATTTAAAATAAATTATATTTAATAAATAATTCCCTCAAAATAACGGGGATTATTAATGACTTCAAATTTAAATGTCATTGATATTGAATCTTTCCCAACTTGGCAACATTTTCTTAGAAGAACCAAATTCGCAATATTATGCTAAATGCGCCATTATGGTTGCCAAATATGTGACCATTCGTAACAGACAGACAACAATCGATGTTTATTTTACGTATATTCTAAAATCCTTTAGTTGTAAAAATACAAGTATATTTATTAACAGATATCTACTATTGATGGAATGTGCACATAATGAAATTATATTGGATATTGTATTATATATTTTAAATCAGCAAAAGTTATAAAACTATAGTCTTTTCATTGAATTAATAAGACATTACTACTCGATGAGAGAAGTTTTGTTTCTTTCATTGAATAAAATACTTGGAATTTTCAAAATGAATTGAAAATTCCAAGAGTTCCTCCAAAAACAAATTTCTTTTCCACATGCTTTCGAATTGCAAAAGCATCAGCGCGTGTGCTAGAAGTCCACCATATGAGATATAAAATTATAGTCATCTCATATATTACAGCGTTCTGCAAAATTTTATATATGTAAATTAGATTTTATTCCTTACGTAGAATTAAAGTTGCATCAATTTTCTGGGAATTCGACGCATTGCTATATTTTAAAAAATAGTGTTATTCAATATAAATACTGTTTAAATTGAATTGTTTTAAGAATTTTTCCACAGGGAACTTCGTGTTTTGAGAAAAAATGCATGCCTATCTATATCATAATGCAATAAATACTTCCAAGCAAATAACTTTTTATAAATTACATTGGAATTGTTTCAACTATAGGAGATTAAAAATAACTTGATCATATTAAATGATAAAGTTTGAAAGCAATTTAATCAAAATGAATACAAATTTTATAAAATAAATATAAATTGTATAAATTATTTAAATGTATGTAAAGGAATAAAAATAATGTGCATTTCGAAGTTCTTTCTGTTTTTTATTGCTGTTTTGATCTTTATAATGGGAATATAAAAAGTAATATTATAAATTTTAAATTTAGGTTTATCCCTAGAATTTTATCGAAGTTTCTGAAAACAGTAATTTTTCTAGATTAAAGCAGCTTGAATATGTTTTCATGTGACTGCTACCAGAAGACTACATGTAGTAAGACAATCCTAATAGCAGTAGAAGTAACCCTCGCTTGCGCTGTCACAATTTCTATGAATTGTGACTATGCAAGAGAATCACTTTATGACCACCTCCTGACTTTCTCTTATAATGGCCCTGTGACGAATATCTTGTAACTTATCACTGCTTAATATCATAATCAAGTGGCTTTGTAACTGCTGTGACGTTATTTATGCAAATCTCCCATGCTTGTAAAGAACCCTGCTGCCCCAAGCGGGAATCGAACCCAGGATATCCGAACTGGACAGCCGAAGATCTAGTGCTGACCTACTGAGACGAAATTGCAACCTCTTATCATCGAAATGAACTCTGCATTCTCCACCCTCAAATGTCAGATTGGTGTGTAAGTGACAATCTCACTAACCACCTTCTGCTATTTTTACATCAGGTTAGCCTTCTGCTATTACTATTTATACCCAGGTTAGTATCCTGCGTGGTCATTATTCTCTCAATTTGAAATCGACGCTCAATCTTTCAGAGTGCACTGAATCCGTATACTAGTCGTACTAGGGTCATTTTCATACCTCCGATATCTTTGCACTCACCTACAGGGTTTATTTGCCCGGGCGGCATTGTAAAAAACCTTGCTGTCCCAAAAGGGAATCGAATCCTGGATCTTCGAACTAGTCAGCCGATGCTCTAACGTTGAGCTACTAGGACAAAATTGCAACTTCTTATCCTCGAAGTGTGCTCTGTTGTTCCACAGAATTTTCCTTCTCTCTGGTTGAAAGTTAATTAATTACAGTAAAATAATTTCAGAAAACTGAAATTATCTATCTATACATACTAATTGCGAAGTGTCTGTCCATCTGTCTGTCTGTCCATCTATTTGTTCGTCTGTCTGTCACGCTTTTTAGGCACTTCCCGAATAGATAGATACTTGCAATTTGGTACATGGGTCAATCGTTCGATAAAACCCCTGGAAAAATCAAATTTTTCAAAAATATTCTATAGAGGGAGTGCTCCACACTAAAATGTTCAAAAAGTGAAAAGATAGGAAAGCATACTTTGCGATGAGAGAAATACTTCAAATTTAGCGTATGGGTAAACCGTTCGAAAATAAGAATAAAGCGTTCAATTTCAGATTTTCAATATTTGCTACTCTAGGGGGTGCCGCATACCGAAATGTTCGATTTGCACAACAAATGAGAAACGACTATTTTAAAATTTGATAGAGGTTTAAAATTCGGTATATGGTCTAATCATTTGACGAAAACACATAAGACGAATATAGTTCTTCAAAAATGTTCGTTTAAGGGGGTGTTTCAAAGAAAAACGTTCGAAAGGTGAATTGATAAATCCTGCTTCGGGATGAGATAGGGCTTTCAAATTTGGTATACGGGTAAATAGTTTGGATAGAAGAAAGTGTACAATTTCAGTTTCTCAATATTTTCTACTTTAGGGGTGTTGTACACCAAAATGTTCGATTTTCGGAATAAAGGAGAAACACCTCTTTTAAAACGTGATTGAGGCCAAGAATGGAGTTTTTCAAAAATATATATATTTAAGGGGGTGGGTACTCCACAAAAACATTTAAAAGGTGAAATGATGGAAAAAACATGCTTCGCGATGTGGTATAGACTTCAAATAGGTGTACGGTAACGAGTTGGAGAGGAAGAAAATGTGTAATTTCAGTTTTCCGATATTGTCTATTATAGAGGGAAAATATTCGATTTGACGAACAAATGAAAAACGCTTCCATTACTATGTGATACAGGCTTGAAATTTAGAATATGGGCTAATCGATTCGTTAAAAAATCCAAGATGAATACGGTTCTTCAAAAATGTTCTTTTAAGGGGGTGCTACACAGAAACAAGTTAGAAACGTGAAGTGATAGACAAACATATGTTTCGCGATAGGATAGAGACTTCAAATTTGGTGTGCAGATAGATAGTTGGGAAGGAAGAAAATGTGCAATTTAAGTTTTCCAATATTTTCTTCTTTAGTGCATTCTGTAGACCAAAATACTCGATTTGTCGAATAAATGTGAAACGCGAATTATTAAAAATTTACATTAATCAGGGGTTGCTTATTTCGAGACCGTTGATTTTAAACGGATATTCGGCTTGTTTTATTATAATTTGTATTACAGTAAATCTGAAATTGCCGACGCGGTGGTCGAACGGTCAAGGCAAGAATTTCCTAGCGATCGTTCGGCTGCCGGGTTGTAGGTTTGAGTCCCACCTTCAGGCATGGATGTTGTGTCGTTGGGTGCGGTGTGCTCCGACCCACACTGGTGCGATGGGACAACGTCATGTGACGGCTAACAGGTTCACGGTTCTGGCCGGAGTATAGGTGAATTATGAAATATCAAGTGCCTAGCCATTAGGGGGAGAAAAAAGAGAAAAAAATCTGAAATTTGACCTTGCACCTTTGTAAGATCTGTTAATGTGACCTGCTTACAAATGTGACCGCAATGCGCTGTCACCAGAACGTCACAATGTAACCCCGTCACGATTGTGACCGCATTTTGTCATTACCTAGGTCACCACATCTTGCCGTCAGCATATCATCACCAATTGGCACAATCATATGTGTGATCAGTTGCGCCGTCAGCCGTACGTCACAATGTGATCACCCTCCACAGTCCCCTAACTAACACACCTGCGTGTCTTTCCCAGAATACAGCGACGTTACGTGATATTCTGCAGACGAATTCTTCTATTTTCAGAGAGCTAACTGTCTATTCACCGTTTTTCATAGAATTATCAATGCGAAAACGCGTAGTGTTCATATTACATTTTAATTTTGAACAAACATCTATGTGGATATGAATTCGTAGGATTAATAGATATATTTCAGTGAACGGAAAGTAGCAATATTTTTCAGTTACTTTCCTTTAATATTTCAATCAGCTTTCACAATTTAACGAATTTCCCACATGTGCGTATTAAAATTGAAATGTTTATAACTATCTTGGATGAGATGAATAATATTTTGTAAGGGTAAATTTGTTAACTAAATGAGAATAAGTTAATTTATTTGGAAGCAAAATTATACAATTGTTATGTGTATTTACTTTTACTTTTCAACACCGTTCATAACAGTAAAGTGAAGCACACATTTATCCTTTTACCTTTTCAATTATAAATTTGTATGTGTGTATTATGCACTTTCTTTACCTTAGTCAAAGTTGTCTTAATGTAAATGTTTGTAAAATAGATTTGTTAGCAGTTTAAATTTACTCATTTATCACTCCCTAATATATGATAACGATATTATGTTTCTAAAATTTTAATTAGAAATGTTTTTAAATATTTAGAAACTCGATAATATTATAAATGTTAAATTGTATAAATTTAATAAATGTTAAATTGTATAAATTTCATATATGTTCAACTTTAAAAATTTGCAAAAATAAATACAGTGTCTTTGAAAATTCTCCTAATGCGTATTAAATATTGAGATATTAAAATGCAACTTGCTAATATCACAATTTAAAAAATATACAATTACAGATGCATTAACTGCAGTACCTTACGAATCCGAAATACTCAGTTTAAGAAGAAAAATTATATATTTATTTCCTAAAATACAATTAACAGATAAGCAAAACATTGGGGTGAATTTGATGTGAAACTAAAATGTCAATCACTGACTTTAAAAATAAACAGGATTGGCCGATTTACATAGTACAGACTAATTTGTTTTCAAAATAGCTTCAATGTAACCCAGTGAAGAGTCAATTAGATTTTGAAATTATCTTGTGAAATATCGTCCCATTTTCTTTCGAAGGGCAGCCCAAAGTTTTTTCACAGATATTTTAACGTCAAAGTAATGCAAAACAGATCTGTCAAGAAGACACCATGTGTGTTCAAACGCATTTAGATCCGGACACTAAGGAGGTCATTCAAGAACACAAATGCCATTATCTTTAATCTATTCAGAGATCTTGAATTACCATTGGGCTATGCTTTGGATTGTTATTATGTTGATACACAATGTGCCCTCTTGCTATTGCTAGAATTTTGGAAACAAATAATGCAGCAAATACTTTCTGTGTATATAGCTCCAATCATCGTGTTGGGAATTAGAAGCAACTTTCTTGGTCCAAACGCAGTATTGCACTACTCTGTCGTTATGTGCCCTCCTTCTAATTTCAATGTAGGTTTCACACACTTATTAATATCTTTTGCTGGTTTATACCAGCTTTAAATAAGTCCATCGTATCCAACACGATTAAGTTTCATCTCATCTCAAAATATTATAGGCCTCTAGTCAGCCTCTAGTCAAATGATGAAACATTTGTTTGAGAAATTTAGTCGTAGACGCATCCATTTTGATATCCTACCGTTTTTGTATCTCCGAACTGTTTACACGCTAACATAGACTACTACGTTTTGTTGATGAATCTTTTTTACGATCCACAGCTATAGCTGTAATTTCACTTATCACTTATTAGTGATATTTTGGAAGACCACTAACGAGAGTAGAAATATCTAGAAGAGAAATCGCTGGATTTGCTGGGCATCTATATATTTCTACTCTAGATACCCAGTTCGAAATTTTCATAAACCTTTTCAACTCTTAATCCTTGCTTAAGAAGGTTTAATACTCATTCAGTTTTCCTTCTGTCAATCGGACGCATAATGTTTGACTTGGCTCTAAAAATTAGCAAATGATGCCATTTCATTGCATCTGCATTTTTAAACAGATTCCTTAATAACATGCACGTGAAAATTTGCTTTGTTAAATTCACTTTTATTGTTAGTGTAAAACTCATCCTAATATTCCCATTTTAATTAACGTACATTTTTAACGTTGATTTAATTGTAATTCAAGTCGACGATAATCCAAACAACAGCTTTCTGATTAACTGATTTGCATATGACTCCATTATACTTCTGGTGCTTTGTTAACGAGTTTTCCCAAGGTATTTATATGGAAAATGAAAAACATTGACAGAATTTTGTGAGTCACTAATTTAAGTATTTCAAGTGTTTAACATTTAAAGTTTATGAAGCGCCAATATTTATTTATGGAATAGAGAACTGAAATGCTTTTTTCAGTGATTTGTGGCTTTAGAAAATGATGTTTACTACTTTCTTTTAACTTGTGACAATAAGCCTGTTAATTAACTTGTTTAAGGAACAATTATTTTTAATTTTCCATCTTTTTGAGTCCATTTGTTGAATATATCAAAGCAGACTGAATTATACATAAAACTAATTTCTTAGATTGTTATACTATGTAAGTCATTCACTAATTTTTCTTTTATTTTAAATTTATAAAATTCCTATTGATTTTAATGTTCATAATATATTGAAGTATTTCAGGAAAGTAAAAGAAACCAATGAATGCTATTGTGTTATGTGAAGAAAAACATTAAAAGAAAATTAGTTATTTCAGACTCAAAATCTTTTATAGGCAAGGTTAAAAATGCAGATATATTTTAACATTTAAGTTGAAACTTATTTTTTATTAATATCATTTTGTTATTTAAAATAAATCAATAAATTTGATATCCAGTATTATTGATTAAAAATAGCTGTCTTAAAATTTTTTTAGTAATAATATTAAAATGCTATATGACCATGAAGCGTGTGGAAAATAATAGCATATATTTATGGCAAATAAAATAACAGTGATATAAAATATATGTTAATGCTTTGCTTACAGATGAAGCCTAAGTCGAAAATATTTTTTAGAAAATTATGAAAAAGATTAAGTGTAGCGAAAGAAAATTTGCTTTTGTAATGAAACAGATGAATGATTGGGTGAAAAAACAAAATTCTTCATTATAAATTGCTTTATTTCTTTATCTATTGCACCATAATTGAAACAATTTTTTATAAAATATTGAATCGAAATATATGTATATTTTTCATCCATCATGTAGATAAAATAATAATACTGCTTTCAATGATAAAATGTATTTTCTCATATATTTAACAAATCTATTATTTAGAAGTTTGTAAATTAGATTTTACTGCAAGTATGTATAATTTAAAATAATTTTAATTACGTTTAAACTAAATACAGTTCAATGACTCTGGTTGGTATTTTACTATGACTACTATTATTTCTATGACTACTATTATTTCTATAACACGAGGAGCTGGGGGTGCGTTCATAACGCAGAATACGTTTTGTCATAAGGGGCTTGCAAAAAAAATAACAATTTATCTAAAAATAATTATTTATTTCTGCAAACTGCCAACAGCGGCCTATGACAAGCGAAATAAGTTACAAAGTTTATTAAATAATTATGTTAAATTAGTGCCGCAATTAATAACATGAAACCTTGGCAATTTGATTATTGCTTGCCAAGTTTTATCTTACCTCGTATTCAGCCGCATTCTTCTTTTAAGCGCATCACCCCGAACAGTCACCCCTCATAACACCCGTACATCCTAGGCCTAACACTTGATACCATTGCCTTTCTTCTCCAAATATGACACGTCGAGCTATATTCTTTCAAAATCTTACCATTTAGCGTCACACCCGATCAACCGACATGGTCCCCATACCAGGTGGCAATAAAAACTATATTCTACGTCAAAAACATATACGAGTAAAAAATAAATTTCCTTATATTTAAACTAGCAGCGATTTCCCGGCATTGCTCGGGATTTACCATGTAAAACTATGATAAAAATTACACCGGAACATATAGGACCGATTCTCCCCCTCTTTCCTTGTCTTCTCGCTAGGTGCCTACTGGGGCCCTAGCACACTTTTCCCCTCCTGTAAGACTTGGCGTGGGGCTCGACTTCGGTTGTCGCCCCCCCCCCCAAGCACGCATTTTATGTTCTTTCTGTTAATTTATGTTCTCTATCTTCGTATTTCTTTTCCTCTTCGCTCAGAGTTTAAAGGGGGGGAATCCCTTCCCTTACTGGACACTCTGGATGTCCTTGAGACCTTGAGACCTATAGGGCCGATTCTGATATATTACCGCTGAATGTATCGCATTTTAGAGATCTATATAAAGAAGAAAAATATGTATGTATGATCCACCATAACTGGATAACGGCAAAACCGAATTTCATGAAATTTATCTTGGTAGTCTTGAAATCGCCCCACTAAAAACATAAGCCATGTTTCGATTTTCTACGACCAGTGGTTCTCGAGATATAACTGAAAAACGACACTTTTTCCTAGGAATTCTACTCTCTAACTCCATGATTCACAACGAAAAAGGTTGGACATTGTTGGTTTAAAACGTGAAAGTCAATTAAATTTCTGAGTTTTGTGGGAGTTTATTGAACGTATAAGACACTTTTGAAAATCGCAGGTTTCAGATATGAATTTAAATGGAAACTTTCACCATGGTTTATTTCTCACAGGCTTACTCCCACAGGTTTACTCCTCTTAACTCCCACAACACTGAGTTTTGTGGGAGTTTATTGAACGTATTAGACTCTTTTGAAAATCGCAGGTTTGAGATATGAATTTAAATTGAAACTATCATCGTGGTGTATTTCTCACAGGCTTACTCAACACTGAGTTTTGTGAGAGTTTATTGAACATACTGGAAAGTTTTTCATAATCAATGTTTTATCCATGATTGATCATTCTTGTGATTTCTTAATACTTTTCGTTGTTGAGTAAGCCTGTGAGAAATAAATCATGGTGAAAGTTTCCATTTAAATTTATATCTCAAACCTGCGATTTTTAAATAAACCATGGTGATAGTTTCCGTTTAAATTCATATCTCAAACCTGCGATTTTCAAAAGTGTCTAATACGTTCAATAAACTTCTACAAAACTCAGAGATTTAATTGACTTTCACGTTTTAAACCAACAATGTCAAGCCTTTTTCGTTGTGAATCATGGAGTTAGAGAGTAGAACTCCTAGAAAAAAGTGTCGTTTTTCACTAATATCTCGACACCCACTGGTCGTAGAAACTCGAAACATGGTCTATTTTTTAGTGGGGCGATTTTAAGACTACCAAGATAAATTTTATGAAATTCTGTTCAGCCGTTCTCCAGTTATGGTGGATCATACATACATACTTTTCTTCTTTATAAATATAGATATACAACTCTATCTTCTGTTTCATTCTCACCTAACTTTTTATGCCAAAAATATTTTCATAATAAAATATGTTGAATACATGACTAACTTTCTGATAGTTTATATTTGTAACATATATAAATAAATTATTACATTATTATTAACTTGTATTTATTCTAAAACACAAATTTGCATTAATTGATAAATTTGTGAAATTGTCAAACGCAGTAAGTGAGTAAATTTAATAAATTTGTTTTCTATTTCATTCATACTATATAAAACTTATTTGCGGTTTTAGCTTATAATATTTTTGGATACATTTTAAGTTTACAAATATAACTTAACTACTTTTATTTGTATGTTCAAGTAAGTGAAAAATTTAAATTCCTATTTTGATTTTACAAGTTCATTGCTCTATATAATTATAAACAAATTGCGTTTCATACAACAACCGTTTTCTCTTTAAATAATCAAGTAAGAACGAAGTGTCAAAAAAATTTTATTAACACTTTACAACACAGTAGAAAAGTGTTTATGACTTTGTTCATTCTGCCTGTCTGTCTGTCCGTTAGCACGGTAACTGCCATAAAAATGACTTTATCATTTGACTCGCGAAGCAAGTTTAGCGAGTACGAAGCGAAGTCTTTCGATTCGCGTCCAGATTGGGAGAGCTAGTGAAGCGAGTTCTAGGGTTGGTGAATGCCAATTAACAAGGACCGTATCGATTTGCTTATTAAGCCTACGTACCAGGCTGCACGAAAGTGCTCGCGAAGAGAGTTAAGGGGGTTGGCGAGCGGTAGCAAGCAGGGGGAGGAGACCCCTGGTATATATATATATATATATATATATGTATATATGTATATATATATATATATATGTATATATATATATATATATATATATATATATATATGTATATATATATATATATATATATATATATATATATATATATATATATATATATATATATATATATATATATATATATATATATATATATATATATATATATATATATATATATATATACCGGTATTTTATAGCTGGCTATTTATACACCGGTATTTATACACCGGTATTTTATAGCTGGGGCTATTTGGTGTGGATACATTATAGGCGTTATCCAGATTGCAAGTTCGTGATTATAAAGGTTTTTCTGAAATATCGGACGAACTTTTAAATATTTACTTTAGTAATATGTGAAAGTGGTATAAAGTCAACAAGTTATGTGTTGTTCCACGGGAAGGTGTATTGCGTAGAGTTTGGACTATGGAGTATTTATGTGTCTATATATTCATAAGGTTATTATAATGTTTAAATGTCTTGTATCCAATATTTAAAAATAACTCTCTGTCTGGAATGTCTTTGGACTTGAATATATCGATTTTTGAGCATTAAACTATCACAAGTGCATTAAATTCAAACATTAGGATTTTTATGGTGATAAAGAAGCCAATAGGTTTTGGTATCCAGAAAAGGATTTTCATAATAATAACATGGATTTCAATAGTCTTGAATATATAGTTTTTACAGTAATAATTGACCATGTGTTAAATGATTTCAAACATTAGTATATATATGGCGATGGAGTAGCCAATAGGTCTTGAGTCCATATTTAAAAATACAGACACTCTGATTGTATTTCAAACATTAGTTTTGATCCTCTCAGACTGGGATTTTAATAGTCTTGTATATTTTGTATTTTAAATTAATTGTTATATTTTTACAACATGATTCATGGATAGTTTTAGCGTGGAAAAGTAAACTTTTAGCTTTTTACATGTTATTGAAATTGTATATGTGTGTAATTTTTACGGAAGTATAAAAGGTCATGAAGGAAATCGTGTAGGGAGTATCGGTTACCGGGAGCGTTTGCCATGGCGGAAAAAAGCTTTAACCGGAGTGCTGGGGGTCGCAACTCCCCCCGGCCGGTACTTCTGTCACACATCTAGAATCTGAACGAGTACATTGCTACTTGTCCTTTTTGGGAATTTATATATATATATATATATATATATATATATATATATATATATATATATATATATATATATATATATATATATATATATCCAAAAGGAAGAAGAAATTATGATGCTAAAAATGTAAAAAGTATTTCATAAAATTGCGCTGTATAGCTGTTCAAACACACAATAACTTCAAAAAACACAATATATGACAAAATTGCAAGGAGAGAAGAGGCAATTGACTTCATATTGCCAAAAATTTGGCGGGAGAGCGATTGTGAACTCTTCTAAGTCCCTATTGATAACTAGCTACTAGGCCATGGCACACTCTCGGACGCCAGCATAAGAGTTAGTAAAGGCCCCGAATTGTCATTATCGTCATAAAATCGGACATAAGACAAGCAAGAAGCCACTGAACATCAATAGAAAAAATGGACAAAATAGGAAATTAACCTATAATAACTCTATATACCACACACTACCAACACACGCAACCATCATCAAGACATCAGCAACACTGTTTCCGCTTAATGTACCACCACATGTCCACTTTCCGAAATTCAATCTCATTTGCCAAATGGTTTCCTCTTCTTTTACCCCCGTTGACTTTTACAAACTTTCAATTCTTACCTTGCAAAAATCCTAACATACCATAATCGTACAATATGTATATAATGTATTTTATTTTCTTCTTGTTCATTGATTAGTTTTATATCTTTCTTTATTTTATCGTCTTTGGTAATTCTGAGTAATATTCCGATTGTTTCGAGTAAAATTCCTTTACGTGACGTAATACGAATCTTCTTGAGTACTGCTGTATCATTGCCTGCCTTATTAGGCAATAATCCTTTTTTATTCTATCACTTTCAAAAGTAATTAGATTATTATTTCTGTATAATTTATTTAAAATTATATTTCTTTACACACTGATATATATATTCGAATTACATTGAATAAAAAAGTTGTATTTAAAATTAAAATCGTTTCTTTTATCATATATTGTGAAATGTCTAGCAGTATTTTCATTTTCTATTATATTGAGCTCAAGGAATTTTAAAGTATCCGGAATTTTTCATTGATTTTTTAATTAAATAAAAATCAAATTCTATTTCTTTATTGGGGTTATTTGACCCAGTCACCACATCGTCAACATATCTTAAATACACTATATCATTATTGATGTGGGCGTTGTTTTCATAGTGACATAGATATATGTCCGCCAATAATGATGAACATGCACCTCCTATTGGTATTCCTCTAATCTGTTGATAATAATTCATTCCGTCATATAATATATTTTCAAATATCACTATTTGAATGAATGTCTTATAAACATTGATCTCAACGTTCCTTTTTAATTCGTATTCTTCGTATAAATTCATTAGAATTTTCTTCAAATTTTTTATATCTAACACTTCACTCAATAAGTCTCCGTTACCTTACACCTTTCTGGTAGGTCGGACGGTCTGGGTCTCAACAACAACAACTCAATAAGTCTCCAGTCTGACACATATATGGCAACACTGTTGACAGATCCATATAATTTCTGGATAGTACCAATATTCAAACGACACGTGTCAAAATTTCATGACATTCTGACAATTAGTTTATATAGGTTACAGTGATTTTAGTGACCCCAGTTTTGTAATTTTCAAAACAATGGATAAAAAAGAATTTCGTGTGTTGATTAAACATTGCTTTTTGATGGGGAAAAATACTTTTAAAGACAAACAGTGGCTTGATAAGCGTTATGGAGACACTGCACCAAGGAAATCAACTATTATTGACTGGTATGCTGAATTTAAACGCGGTCGTACAAACACCGATGATGCTGAACGCTCTGGTCGCCACAAATCGGCAGTTGTAGACATTGAAAACATAAAAAAACACTACAAAATAGTTTTGAAAGACCGGTAAAGTGAAGTTGCGTGAGATAGCTGACACCTTAAAGATATCAGAAGACAGTGTGTTTACAATTTTACACGAAAATTTGAGCAAGCGTAAATTGCTTTCGAAGTGGGTGCCTCGTTTGATCACACCGGACCATAAACAACAACGCGTCGACGATTCAGAGCGCTGTTTGGAGCTGTTCAAGCGAGATAAGAAGGATTTCTTGCGTCGATATGTGACAATGGATCCATTGCTGTGCACCTGAATCAAAAAGAAGGATTTCTTGCGTCGATATGTGACAATGGATCCATTGCTGTGCACCTGAATCAAAAAGATCGTCAGCTGAGTGGAAAGCAGCCGATGAAAGTCGTCCAAAGCGACCCAAAACCCAAAAGACAGCTGGCAAGGTTATGGCATCCGTATTTTGGGACGCACATGGTATTTTGTTCATCAACTATTTTGAGAAAGGTAAAACTATCAAAAGCGAATATTACATGGCATTATTGGATCGATTGAGTGTAGTAATCAAGAAAAACGGCCTCACATGCAAAAGAAAAAAGTGCTGTTCCATCAAGACAATGCCCCGTGTCACAAGTCGATGAAAACGATGGTTAAATTATATGAATTACGCTTCGAATGGCTTCCTCACCCACCGTACTTTCCAGGTATGGCCCCCAGGACTACTGGATTTTTGCAGACATCAAAAAGATGCTCCAGGAAAAGAAATTTGGCTCAAATGAAGAAGTGATTGCCGAAACTGAGGCCTATTTTGAGAGCAAAGACAAGTCGTTCTACAAAAAAGGCATCGAAAAGTTAGAGGAGAGTCGGAATGAATGTATCACTCTTGAAGGAGAGTATGTTTATGAATAAAGTCGAATTTCTAAAAGAAATGTTTTTCTTAGTTAGACCGGAGACTTATTGAGTCTGATATGTAAGTTATTAAATTACTCTTTGAAATCATATGATTGCAAGTATAGGCGATCCGTTATGCTCGAAAGTATATCTTTCACTCCTTTGCTATTATTTACTGTATAAGATCCCATTTTTAATATTTTGTTGAAAACAGGTTTAAGTATATTTTGCAATTGCTTGTTGGCGAAAGTGAGATATGCCTTGTATCCAATTGTAACAGATTTGAAACTTACTGGGTCCTTGTGCATTTTGGGAATCATTCCAAGGACGCGGATATTTTTAATTTCAAATTTGATTTTTTTATATAAAGTTTTGATACGTTTTTCAACTGAGATTTTAGATTGGTATACTTTGTTGTACAGTCCACTATTATAAGAAATGTTGAGTTGTTTCAAATACAAATTTTTGCATGTAAATGCGTATGTGCCTGGTACTTTATCCACATAGCTGATTACATAATGATTCTGTAACTTCTTAATTTTAGTCTCATTTAAAATTAGATAATTTTTAATATATGCAATAGGATTATAGTAATGTATTATTTTTTTAATTACATTATCTTTCCATTCTGCGAATATGGCGTACGTGATTACTATCGATTGATTACTTATAAAAAAATATATTGATATCTTGTTTAAAGATATGTTCAACTTTTTCATTGGAGCATTTTAATGGCATTCTGTACTTTGTGCCCAATTTAATTATTGCCTTCATTTTGGTATCTTTTATAAAGTCAGCATTGCCAGTGACAACATGTTGATGATAGATATATTTTCATTCATGTTCTTCACATTCACAATTTGCTACTTCATCATAATCACAATTTTGACATGATTATAATTAAATATAGATCGTCCCAGTGGTTTCATATATCGGAAAGCTATGACTACTTTTATACTTTTGTTAGGCATCATATGCTCACATTGTCTAAAAATACCCGTGAAAGGGATATAATCAAAACTTTTATTCAGATAAGTTAATACCAGGTATTTCACTGTTATTATTTCTTGACGTGATTGGTCCAGATCTATCTTTAGATGTCTGATTCTTTTGTTTAAATGGTCAGAAATGGCAGCCAATATTGCTAATTGTGTGTGGTTATATTCATTTCTCTATCTCATGATTTCATGTTCTTTCCAGTAATCCTACAATTTTTTAAAGTGTTTTTTCCTTACACTGAAAATATGATTTCGTATAGAATTAACCATTAATTGTCCTTCTGATAACAATTCTTTAAAAAAACTTTCAAAGTTGTTGATACAAGTTTCAAATGTAATATTTTTACAGTATCCTCCTCTTTTCTCTCTCTTTTGCTTACTCTTACTTGCTGGTAAATAATCTTCTATAAATTTGCTCCCATAATATTCCAAATTATATTCCTATCACACAAAATGGTATTCAGACAGTACGGGAAGAAGGTTTCGAATTGTTTAATATGCATATTTTCCCACCATAGTCTTTCACTTTTGTTAGACACTATATCTATAATAAATAGTGTAGAATTTATAAATGCGTGTAATTTAAAATGGCTTATTATTAGATTATTATCTATTCCTGTGCATATACCTTTCTTATTGATTTGGCTACGATGTAAATTCATTCTTATGTTTAAACTATTTCCCGTTTGGCCTATATAACAATGTACAGTTATTACATCTGATGCGATAAACGCAATTGTAACATTTACAGAATATATACAGAGTTTTATCATCGTTTTTAATTTGCTAGAGATCTGCACAGGGACACAATTTGCATTTATTAGAATCGCACTTTCTAAATCTGAAGATTCCCATATTGTGCTTAGTATGCCTTAAAATCGTGCGATACCATTAGGCAATATTAATTGGCATAAGTTTCTTTTATGGCATAAGTTTGATTGGCATACGTTTTTTCCGATTTTATGATGACATTTTGAGGCATTTGCTAATTCATATGCTGCCATCCGAGATTGTGCCAAGGCCTCGTAGCTAGCTATTAATCGGGGCTAAGAGGAGTTCACAATCGCTGTTCCGCCAATTTTTTTGGCAATATGAAGGCAATTGCTTCTTTCTTTGCAATTTCGTCATATATATATATATATATAATTCAAATTATTTATATATATATATATATATAATTTGAAGCTACTATACTTCTAGGATTTATAGATTTATAGAGAGGATGACACATCTTGACTATAAACCAATTGTGCTATAGAAGGGCAATAATAATTAAAAGTCATTACTATTCCATGCTTCATTTACATAGGTTAAAAATCTGAAGTCTTAATATTTAACACAAAAAATAGCTTCGATTACAATATTGTAGAACTTACGTCGTCAAAAAGTGTTCTTATACCGAGTATCCAATGATCTCAGTATTTAAAAGCTATTTTCTGTCTTCTATCTTCATGTCTAGGAAATTGGGATAATCTAAAACTTTTTCTAAAATAATTAGAACAGTTTGGTGCTGAATACTGGCCCATAATTATTTTAACCACGCTTCTGAAAATGAAATTACAAACAGGACTAATACTAATGGATTACGATTCCGGATTTAGCGGGCTCCAATATGCTAGACGAGTCAGCTCGTATATATAGGAGCCTTAGTGGACGTACTAATATCACACTGAAGTCACTGTGATGAGTTGGGTCTAAGACTCCTAAATATATAGTCTAGCACAACAGCGGCCATCTTGACTCTCAGTTGAAGCGATTGCTGTAAGGAAATAGAGACGATATGATATCGAAAATAGGGTTTCGTTCTCCTCCTTTTCTCGGGATCTAAAAAAATCTAAATATTCTGGACAACTCTCATGAACGATTGGTACAATTTATTGAAAGCAGAAACACTTAAATTTTAGCGATCTATTGCGTATTAAATATCAGCCATATATAGTATGCGTGCTCTATTGAAACAGCATAGGCTGACGATAACTGACTGGACCGGTTGGAATCAAAATAGCGGTGCACCAGCCTGTATATTTAGGAGCCTTGTTGGCTGGATGGCATTGTGACGTCAAACCGCTTGTAACTGTGTTATCAGAGTACTTGTTTGACAAAATGAATCGTTTTGAATGTATTTTAATTTTAGGTTTAAACATTTAAAAACATTCGCAATTCGAATAAAACATCATTTTACAGGGAACATCTTTAACATTTTAAACTCCCCTTCACTGTATAAAAATCATGTTATTGTGAGAAAGTGGCTTACTGGCTTTGTCTCATATCACCAGAGGGCACTGCTAATATTAACGAGCAGCTTTATAGATAAGAGTTTCGACTGTCAAGGTAGTGATATGTGGTTCTATTTCGCTTGAATTTCAATTTTTCAAAGGTTTATGGCAACTATCTCCCATGTACGAGATTTTTGACGAACAGGATTTCTTTAAAGAATATACATTCTTACTACTTCTTCGAAGTAAGCAGGTTGCGTTTCTTATGCCTTATTTCTTCTAAGAAGCAATACGAATTTGTATTTTTACAAGCAGCAGTTATATTCTTTGAGATATTTACAGCATGTTTAAAGAAATATTTTTTTCTAAATATTGATTAGTGGCATTTAGCTTGTGCTCGCCTTGACTAATTTGCATTTTTGACGATATTTTGAACTGATTTACGTAAGTTTTATCCCAACGTTAATCGTTACGGTTAAGATGAAAATGAGAGCACCAGCGTGTAAAGGTTTTAGAGCTATATTACAGTATTATCGAAATTCTTTAAACCACAGGAATGAATTTGAATCTTTAATTTCTTCTGCTTGACGCACATTGTTGAAATACTTCTGGAAGTCATTAAAGTAATTGAATTTATGCAATCTGTCATTATGATAGTTTATTTCTTTATATTTTATTTATCATTCAGTTATTTATAAGCAACAATAATCAAAATTTGTTATTTTATGAATATATTAATATAGCTAATTTAATTATCGTCATATAATTTATTTCAAAGAAATAAAGTTAACGGAACAGAAAAAAAAATTAGCTAATTTAATTTGAATTATATAATTTACTAGCAGCATACCCATTCTTCGTACGGAGTATATAATATAAAGAAACTTGAAATTCATAATCATGCCCAAATTCTTATAGTATACTAAATGACATGTTTAATCAAAATATTCTGTTAAAATATTTAATATAATGCTCCTAAAAACAAGTTTAAGAATCTCTGTTCTCGCTATATAAAATTATCTTCATGGACATATCTGAAGAATAAAACATCTTGGACCCCTTATGTAAGCAAATATAAAAAAAAAATATGGAATTGAATCAATATATGCAAAATAAAAGCGTTAAAATTGTATGGGACCCGTACTAATTATATACGCGAATATTAGAAAATATAACCTGTATTAGTAGATTACATGTATAAATTGAAAATACCAATAAACCCGTAATCTTTAAATCTGAAGACAGTCATTTATTCCAATATATGTCAAAATTAAAGTGCTAAAATTATATGGGAAGATATACACGTACTACTTATAATGTCCGATTATTAGTAGAAGATTACCCGTTTTGCAATATGAGTCACAAATGTTTTTTGGTAAAATACAACAGACGACGTAATAAATTGAATATATAATTAATCCCCTTAATCTTCATACCAGAAGACTGTACTTGATTCCAATATATATGCCAATATATGTCAAAATATATGCCAATATACCTGTACTACTTATATTCTCGTAGGTTAGAAGATATACCCGTGCATTCCTAGAAGATTACTCGTACAACGTACAATATGCGTGTGTCAGCAATTTTTGCCGCAATAAAACAATGGCGTAATAACTTAAAAATATCAATAATCCCTGAATCAATAATTCCGGAAAATATCAATAATAATAATGTTTAAACCTGATGAGTATAATTGATATTATCCAGTCCAAAATGAAATGGCAATGAAATTTATTTTATATACATATCTTCATTATCCAAATCGGAAAGGATTTAATAAAAATCGTCTGCCGCATAAACACATTGGATTTAAATCCGTTGCTAAGCGACATGATATCATTTGCTTCAAATAAATTGGTAGAAAAAATATCGTCTAAATAGTTATATTTCTATGGAACATTTGGCGACAGTTTCGTCAAATTAGCGACATTTTAAAAAATCGCCAAATTTATCGCCAAGTGGGACTGTAGAACTGACAGTTCCACTTTGCGACAAATTGACGAAATATCATCACAATACTATCCCCTAACAAAAAACAATTAATATCATTTATGTAGCGCAATTTTATCAATTTCAAGATATTTTTATAGATTTGAAAACATTTTTATCAATTTGGTGACATTTTAAAAATTCGCTAAATGTATTACTAAGTAGGATGGTTGGTCTGACAGATACATGCTAACCAAACATCATTTCAGTACTCTCTTCTAACAAAACAAAAAAAAAATTCATTGATATGTAGAAGACCCAAGCCACACGACCAACCCGAAGGTTTATGGCACCTGTTTGTGTGTCGTTTATATCAATTTGGCGACATTTCCGTCAATTTGGCAAAGTTTAAGAAAAGTTGTCAAATTAGCGATATCCCTCTAAATTCGTAGCTTTGAATTTGCAGATCTGAATGAAACATTCTTATCCCGTTTCAATATACTAAATGAAAACACTACAATTGTATTAGAAGATATACCCGCTCTACTCTTTTTCTGTTTCAACAATCGGCTATATGAATTTATTGGCTAAACACAATATATGAGTTTAGTAGCTAAATACGATATAAGCTTGAAAACTCTTTGCCAAAATAAATGAAATTGATGTACGCAGTCAGCAATTAATATAATTAAAAGAAAAATCAAACCGTCCATTCATAAGATATACTTTTATATCCATTTATTTATTATTTAAATCGAAAAAAAATAATAAAAACATTAACAAACACATTTAATTTAATTGCGATGCCGAGCAACATGATATATCCTCCTAAAATGTTAAAATTTATTAACCACTAACTGCACACCCGTTATTCGTACGGAGTGTATAATTTAAAGAAACTTAAAGTTCGCATTCATGTGCAAATTCTGTTAAAATATTAAATTTATTGCTCCTAAAGAGAAGTTTAAGAATATATGTTCTCACTATGCAAAATTATCTTCACGATCAGATCTGAAGAATAAAACATCCCGCCCCCTTTTGTAAGCAAATTTACAGAAGAAAAAATAGGAATTGAATGAATATATGCAACCCCGTACTAATTATATTGTCGCAGATCAGAAAATATGCCAATGTGTTAGTAGAAGGTTACCCGTATTACAATATGTGTCTCAAAAATATTTGCCAAAATAAAAGAGATGACGTAATAAATTGAAAACATCAATAATATCCGTACTCTTTATACCAGAAGGTCGTAATTGATTCCAATATATGCCAATATATATCAAAACATATGTCAATATACCTGTACTACTTATATTCTCGTAGATTAAAAGATATACACCTGTATTTGTAGAAGATTCGTACAACATACAATATATGAGTTTAAACAATTTTTGTCATAATAAAATAATTGCAAAATAACTTGAAAATATCAATAATCCTTGAATCAATAATCCCCGAAAATATAAATAATAATAATTTTTAAACCTGAAGACCGTAATTGATATTATCCAGTCATAAATGCTATAAGAAAAATCAAATCGTTCTTTTCTAAAATATATTTTTATATCCATTTATTTATTATTCAGATCGAAAAAATAATTATTAAAATTAGCAGACAGATTTAATTTAATTGCGTTTCTGAGTAACATGATATAAGATAGAATCTTATAACATGTTAAACATGTCATGTCTTATAACATAAACTGCGAAATTAAATAACGATTTTGATTTCTCTATACTTCTCATTGTTCCGTAAAAGCTTGTTTTAAATAAACCATGAACCATGGAGATAGATTTCCCCTTTAAATCATGTTTCAAACAATTCATGTTTTCAGAAAGTGACTAATTAACGCAAAAAATCTCCCATCAAACTCAGAGATTAAATTTTAATTCACTTTCAAACGATTTTCAAGCTTTTCGTTTGGATAAACCACGGAGTTAGGGAGTAGAACTCCTAGGTAAAAGTTCCGTTTTTCATTAATATCTCGACAACCCCAGGTCTTAGAAACTCGAAACTTGGACAAAATTTATGGGGGGATATTTCAAGGCTATTCACCAAATTTCATTAAATTCGGTTCAGCTGTTTTTCCGTGATGATGAGACAAACGAAAATTTCGTTTTTTACTAATATCTCGAGAACCACTGGTCGTAGAAACTCAAAACACGGATATAATTTTAAGTGGGGCTATTTCTGGGCTACCCACAAAATTTCATCAAATTCGGTTCAGCCGTTCTCCCGTGATGGTGTGACAAACAGACAGACAGACAGACAGACAGACAGACAGATTTTCATTTTTATTTATATAGATAAAGAGAAGTTTAGGAATATCTGTTCTCACTATGCAAAATTATCTTCACGGGCAAATCTGAAGAATAAAATATCCTGACCCCTTTTGTAAACAAATTCACACACACAAAAAAAGAATTTAATCAATATATGCAACCACGTACTACTTATATTGTCGCAAATTAGAAAATATGCCAGTGTGTTAGTAGAAGCTTAAACATATTGTAATATGAGTCTTAAAAATATTTACCAAAATAAAAAAGATGACGTAATAAATTGAAAGTATCAAAAATCCCCGTAATCTTAATACCAGAAGGTCGTAATTGTTTCCAATATATGCCAATATATATAAAAATTTTGCCAATATACCTGTACTACTTATATTGTCGTAGATTAGAAGATATACCCGTGCATTTGTAGAAGATTACTTGTACAACGTACTATATATGAGTTTCAACAATTTTCGTCATAATGAAACAATGGCATAATAATTTGAAAATATCAATAATTCCTGAATCAACTGTCCCCGAAATATGAATAATAATGATGTTTAAACCTGAAGACCGTAATTGATATTATCCAGTCAAAAATGCAATGTCAATGAAATTTATTTTATATACATATTTTTATTAGATTTAATAAAAATCGTATGACACATAACACATTGGATCCGTTGCTAAGCGACATGATATCATCTGCTTCAAATAAATTGATGGAAATCATGTCGTCTGAATAATGTGATCTCCATGGAAGGTTTGGCGATATTTTCGTCTCCATGATATTTTTATGGATTTACAAATGTTTTTATCAATTTAGTGATATTAAAAAAATTAGTTAAATGCGTTACTAAGTAGGATGGATGGACTGACCGACAAATGCTACAGAAACATCATTTCAGTACCCTATTCTAAAAAAACAAATTTAATTTCATTGATTTGGGTCATTTTTATTAATTTGGAGATATTTCCTCTAATTTGGTAAAGTTTAAGAAAAGTTACCAAGTCATTTAGAGATATTCCGCTAAATTCGTAGCTCTAAATTTGCAGATCTGAAGAATAAAATATCCATATCCCGTCAGTATATATACTAAATGAAAACACTAAAATTGTATTAGAAGATACATACATCCGTTCTACTCTTTTTCTGCTTCAACAATCGGCTAAATGAATTTATTGGGTAAACACAATATATGAGTTTATTAGCTAAACACAATATATGAGCTTTGAAACCTCTTTGCTAAAATAAATAAAAGTGTGATGTACGCAGTTCGCAATATATATAATTAAAATAACAATCAAACCGATCATTTATTATGAGTTTATTAGCTAAACACAATATATGAGCTTGAAACCTCTTTGCTAAAATAAATAAAAGTAATGTACGCAGTCCGCAATATATATAATTAAAAGAACAATTAAACCGTTCATTTATAAAATATATTTTTACATCCATTTATTTATTATACAAATAGAAAAAATAATAATAATCATTAATAAACACATTTAATTCCATTCCTTTGCCGAGCAACATGATATAAGATAGAATCTTCCTCATAAAATGCTAAATAAAATAACCATTTTAATTTCTTTATACTTCTAATCGTTGAGTAAAAGCTTGTGAAATACATGGAGGTTAATACATGTAAAAACATGGAGGTAGATTTTTCCATTTAAATTCATGTTTCAAACAATTCATGCTTTCAGATAGTGACTATTTAATGCAAAAATCCTGCATCAAACTCAAAAATAAAGTTTTAATTCCCTTTGACGCTTTAAACAAACGATTTTTATCCTTTCCGTTTGGATAAACCACGGAGTTGGAGAGTAGAACTCCTATAAAAAAAGTTCCGTTTTTCATTAATATCTCGACAACCCCTGGTCTTAGAAACTTGAAACTTGGGCAAAATTTATGGAGGGCTATTTCAAGGCAACCCACAAAATTTCATTAAATTCGGTTCAGCCGTTCTCTCGTGATGATGAGACAAACGAAAGTTTCGTTTTTTACTAATATCTCAAGAACCACTTGTAGTAGAAATTCCAACCATAGACTAAATTTTAAGTGGGGCTATTTTTAGGCTACCCACAAAATTTCATCAAATTCGGTTCAGCCGTTCTCCCGTGATGATGGGACAAACAGACAGACAGACAGACAGACAGACAGACAGACAGACAGACAGATTTTCAATTTTATTTATATAGATTTAAAGAGTAAAGGTTCACAGATCGCAAAAATTCTTCCTGGAAGATACAAGATGCTAAGCTTTTATTCATAAAATCTGAATTCAATTTAAATTTAAAAAATATATCCTTTATAAGATCGATCACTTTTCAAGGGCGTTGTTATGAAGTGTACTCAAGATGGATCATTCAACAAAGATGCATCACTGACTTGATGGATGATATGTCTTAAGCACGGATCCGGGACATCTAGAGGGCGAGATGAATGGATTAAATAGTATGCAAAGCGTCTGATGGTGGTGACATAATATAAAACTGCCGAAGTAGTACGATATGAAAATTTATCAAAGAAATTCTTAATATATTCTAGACATTAACTAGTTTGCTGATAAACTAATAATACTGTATGTGTAAATATCTTATTAGACTATATGTTGAAGATGCAAAACTGACATTTTTATAATATGTGGAATAATTTAAAATTAATAATTGTGGAAATTAAACGGGAAAATGATAAATGCGTTAAAGAAATAAACTAACAAATTTAATGATTAGAGAAGTCAAAGTCATAAAAACACGAATGGTTGGCACAAAGAACCAGAATTCCATAAGTCGTGATAGACGTTAGATAAGTTTACAAATTTATGATTCTTGTTGAAAACAAAATGCCTCCAGATACCGCAAGATGCAGCTGGAATTTCTCATGTCGAAAAGCTAGAGAGTTCAGAGGCGAACCGTCCTACACATTCTAGCCAACCAAATTGTACTAGAAGCAGCAAGTGTAAAAAACTATCTTCAGGCTAGAGGAGGATGGAGTCTCATAATGACTGTCCTATGTCGAAGTGGTTAAGAACAGAATTAAGAGATTTCAACAATTCAAAGAGTGCTTTGATACTCCAAGACAAGATATCTTGGATATCAGAAGAATATGGTAACAATATAATTGTGAGTGTACTCTGTATGAAAGAGACCTCATCAATAAATTCGGAACGACTAAAATAGAGGGTCTTTATAATGAAAGTTCCATTTTAAAATGGCCATAAAAGGAAAACTACTGGACATAATGCTATCACAAACTTGGTAATAGTTTACATAAGGTCATGCGATTTTATTTTCAGCAACAAAAAAAAGTTCAAAAACTCACCTCCAGCCGGGAATGGCGCTGTGTGCAATATTGTTAAACAAAATAAGACATGAAGACATCGGTTTTAAATGTTTTGCATCGTTTCTAAAACGCAACTGTTTGTGGGGTTATGAAAAATCGCAATGGCTTGTAAATTGCTTACAGCAGGATGGATGACAATTAGAATTATGCAAATGCGCTTTACACGTCATTTGATTTTGGAGCCATAAAACTGAGGCTGCTCGTCAGAGCTCTCATTATTACGAGTCGACGATGTCTGTAACCATGCAAGTCCGTGCTTTTCTCATTAAGTGTTATTATGAATGCGATAGCAATGAACGGTGTGCTTTGCAAAAGTATCGTACCGTTAGACGAATACGCCGAGGGCCAATGACACCGCAGGGTTTGAGGAAAATGATGGCAAAGTTTGAAACCACAGGTCTGTTATCTGTTGTACCTGGACGGGGAAGGAAGCCTGTTTCTGTGGAAACCAAGCAGGCTGTTGCATTAGCAGTAGAGGAAGGAACAATAGAAAGCACACCGGGGACATGCAGCGTAAGTGCTGTTGCACGGCGAATGGACTTACCATTGAGTACGGTGTACAAAATCGGTCATAAAGTGCTGCTGTACTACCCATACAAAATCAAACTTATTCAACAACTTGAACCTAACGATCCTGTTGTAAGAGAATCTTTCGCTTTGCAATTCCTTGCACGGATGGAGATGGACGAACATTGGCCATGGAACATTTTGTGGATGGATGAAGCCCATTTTTACCTAAATGGGGATATCAATACCCATAACTGCAGGATTTGGGCCACAGAAATCCCTCATGTTATCGACCCAGTTCCATTGCATTCTCCTAAAGTCACTGTTTGGTGCGGTATGACAGCTAGTGTCATAATTGGACCATTTTTCTTTGAAGAGCAATCGACAGCTGGGCCCGTGACTAGCACTGTGACTGCTGCTGGCTTAGAGTCGATGTTAAGACGTTTCGTGATACCTGAACATCAGCACCGTGGCATTTTAGATACCGCGATTTTTATGCAGGACGCGGCTCCACCTCACATTGGTACATGTGTCAAACAGTTACTTAAGCAACATTTCATGGATGACCGGATTGTAAGCCGACACTTCCGCATTTTTTGGCCACCCCGGTCACCAGACCTCAACTCCTGTGACTTCTGACTATGGGGTTACCTCAAAGCCACTGTTTATGATGATAACATAAGCGACTTGGCGGAATTGAAAAATGCGATACACCGACATGTCCGTAACATTCCTCCTGATATGCTAAGAGCTACTGTTGAGAACGCAGTAATGCGATTTAACTTGATTTCAGAAAATGGTGGAAGCCACATTGAACATGATTTGTAGCACGTTTTAGAAAGGATTAAAAACTTTTTAAACCGATGTCTTCATGTCTTATTTCGTTTAACAATAATGCATACAGCGCCATTCCCCGCTGGCGGTGAGTTTTGAACCTATTTTTTGGGCGAAAAATAAAATCCCATGACCTCATGTAAACTATTACCACGTTTGATAGCATTCCGTCCAGTAGTTTTCCTTTTATGGTCATTTCAAAGTGGAACTTTAATCATAAAGAACATGTATATTCAAGGCCAATATGTTGTTGACAAGTGTCTTTCAACTGACAGGTATTTAATGCATAATTTATATTTACAGTAGCGGATGATTTTAATTAATAATTATAATAATAGAGCATTCGAATTTCATATCTGCATCATCACATCGTCCGCTTCCAAAAACCTTAAAAGTTAACATATGCTATAAATTGGTACTCTCGGATTTTTTTTTAATTTTAATAATGAATTAAAGAATTTTAATAATGAATTTTGAGATTAAACCTTTCTAATACTTTAAGAAAGCAAATATATGAAAATACATTCCCAATTTTTATATGTCTGCTTTCTTTAAGGAAGCATTAGAAAATTGTATTCTCATAGGCAGCAGTTTTTATTTTGATTTTTAGAAATGTTTGGAAATAAATAATAATTTTTAACAAAATAATCATATAAATTAAAGTCTCCAAAACATAATATATTGCCTTTCAGCTTTTATTAGGGAGCAGCTATTAACACCCTGGATTTCAGAAGATAGGTTATTGTGTTTTTTTGAAGATAGTTATTGTGTCTTTTTGAAGATAAGTTATTGTGTGTGTGTGTGTATTAAATCACAAATTATTTAAAAACTTAAAACTCAATATGGAAAATTATTAATCTTATAATTGTATGTTCACAACCATTTAACGTGATTAATAATCATTTATTCCCCCACTATACTATTTAAATTTAACAGTGGTAACTAACTGCCTATCCTCTTTCTTTTGGAACAGTGAATCTGGACATTACTAAAATATTGAGACAGACCCATAGAGTTAAATCGTCTTTCAAAGTACAAATAACCTCCATAATGTTTTAAATACGAGAAGTTTAGAAAGTATATTTCCAATTATGCTGTCGCAATAAGCTGTATTATAATCATTTTCATTTCAGGCATTATAATTTATTTTAATATCAAATTTTATTGTCGTTTCAGAAAAAACGCTCATCATCATACGAGAACTGAAATAAGAGGTATCCATAAAGATATACTATATCCATCTGCTTTGAAAGCAAACAACAGCTACGGACGTGAAGGCAGTTACTATACAGTAATCAAATGCATGTTTTCTAAAGATATTGCAAAAGTAAATCTGATAAATTGTTTATTTATTTTCGGTTGCAAAATTTACTCTTTTTTTCGTTCACATTTTGATACATCTTATCGAACAATTATAGGACAATTATTAATATATTTGGACAGACAAAAATTATAACATTAGAAAATCTTATACGTGCAGCTAGTTGGTTCTTATGTAGTTGACTACTGTTGAAACTTATGGATAATTACTTTTATATTTTATAATACATTTTCTTATCTTTGAAAAACTAAAAAAAAATGATAATATTTTTATTTTTCTATACGGATCTTGCATGTTCTCTAGCATTCAATACAGACGTTTGTAAAAAGTTACTTTATGCCAAATGCATGGTGCAATACTACCGTATAATGGTGCTATTAACAGGAATGGGTGGTGCAATTAACAGGTATGGTGAAATTAAGAGGAATGGGATTTTTGACATAATCAAAAGAATTCCTAACGGTGTGAGAGTTGTTAACAACAAAATATCAACCATGTTTATAAAGAAATATTACATTATGTTTCTCAACACAATAAGTGACAACGTATTAAATCACTGAATCTATGAAGACATAACTCATAAAATGACGCAAAATATAACGTTAAAATATATTCTGTGCCATATCTGAATGGGTAAAGATGAGTCTACTATTATAACATATACGGATGTATTACTACACTCTTTTGCAAAAAATAAAACGAAGCACCATGAAGAAAGTAAATGTTTTTATTGAAATTAAATATGCGTATAGCTCATACACAGGTAATGAAATTATAACAAAATCAATGCCGCAGAACCCATCAATGGTCAGCAATTGCAGATTGAATGTTCAAA